>CM053619.1:15779239-15868195 GCA_028646535.1 Procyon lotor | reverse complement strand
TATCATCTTATCTGCAATAACTCGGTGGACAAACATTGGAAGGGAGCCTCGCAGTTATCTGCTCGAGCGGTTTTACGGCGGGGGAAATGGTTTGGCCACTTTCTGTCGTTTCTGTAAGGAGATCTCGGTCTGCTTAGAAGCGGGTTAAGTGGGTCGGAGCCTCAACTTGAGCAAAGGGCTTGGGCCAAAAAGAAAAGAATAAAGAATTCGAGTAACACAAAGAGATACGGGAGGAGATACCAGTCCCATCCATATGGCAGGAGCCGCGCCAACCTGCCATGTCCTCGCCGCGACCGTGTCTCAACACATATCCATCCACCCACCCATGCACCCATCGTTCCACCATCCATCCACCCACCCATGCACCCATCACCTACCCATCTACTCGTCTATTCATCCATCCATTCATCCACCCTTTTTCAAACATTCAGTGACGTACTAAGAATCTAAAGGAAATGACATTCTAGTGGGAAGGGCTCGATAGCTCCAATTCGAATCTCACTCTGCCAGTTTAGAGTTTTCTATGTGTGTTGGACATCTTCCGTTTGCTCCCCAGATGCATTCTCCCTGCCCGTGCCCGGGGAGGTTGACGGGCATGGACTGCGGCGGTAGGCTCCCTTGCCCCTTGCTTTTGGTGAGTTCATCCCATGGAGGGCACCAGTGGGAGATGAGAAGGAGGGAGGTGAGCACGGTAAGGTTTTTAACATCTTCCTCCCTCAGCTGAGATCATAGGTCCCGACAGGTGGTTCTCTCCACACAGTCCTTTCTATCCTTGGTTTCTGGGAATCTTTTCTTTGGGTAAAGCGTCCTATTGTTATCTGCTCTGAGGTACTTTCATATCCCTCACCATTTTCCTATGCCCTGTTCAAGGCTTTGCAAATAACCCTTTTATTAAAGTTTCCTCAGGCCTTTTCCATTTCTGTTTGGCCATGGCTTCCTACCGGGACCCAGACCGATACAGGTATCAGTGACCCTGAGTAAATGATTTTATCTCTTTGAGTCTCACTTTCTCCATGGGTAAAATGGGAGGATAAAATCTGCTTTGTAGGAGGGTCATGAGGCTCCGGGAAGATAAGGGACTTGTCCAAGATTGCACGGCGGCTGGCTAAGGGACAGAGCGGAGAAGTGAACACCGAGGTATCTGGAACACAGCCCAACCTCCTATAGCCTAGGATCTGGGGCTCTTGGGGGGGTGGCCTTGGGCATTGTAGGGCTGGGGGCAATGGAGGGTCACATTAGCAGATCTCCTGGCTGGGCTGGGATTGGTAGCTTGCACTCACCACTCAGGCGGCAGCTTGAGGTCCTAGGAAAGGGAAGCAGTTAGCACCCTTCTTCCCGATTCTGTAGGGAAAGTCCATCAGAGAGCCTGCGCTGTCAGCTCCATTCAATAGCAGCATTTGAGAAAAGGATGGCCCGGCCTTGGCTGACAAAGTCAAGAAGTACGGTCAAATTTCCTTCTTGACTGAGCAGATGGTGAAGGGAAGGTGATAAGATCCGTTGGAACTCTGTTGAGCAACATGGGCCTCCATGTACCAGGCACCTTACAAATAAATTCTCCCATCTAATCTCGCAGCAGTATATGAGGTAGGAATTGTCATCCTTAGTCTCCAGATGAGGAAATTGAGGCAGAGAAAGATTAAATCTCATGCAAGTTCCAGCCAGTAAGGGGTGGGGTAGGTGAGGGACCACTCAAACCCAGTCTGCTTACCTGCACGGTCTCCGCTCTTTCTACATGGCTAGGATAAACAGAAGGAAACAATAACTTATTTTATTTGCACCGCAATGTGTATTTCTTTCTGCATCTTCTCGGCCTCTGGCCCATCAGTGATCCTTTTGCTCTCTCCTGCATCTTCAAGCCTGCACTCTTCCTTGGCTCCTTTTCCTCCACATAAGAATGTGTTGAAGTCTTCGGTGTCCTTGAAAGCCCTGCTTTCTCTACTGGTCAGCTCTCTTTCTTGCCGTACCCCACTTCCTTACCTGCGGCAGCCAGCCTTCTGTCCCCATCAAGCCCTGTCCAGCGAAGGCCACCAGTGACCTCCTGGTTGTCAGTTTCAACAGGAACTATCTCCTTTCATCTTCTCCAGCTTCATTCATTCATTCATTCATTCATTCATTCATTCATTCAGCAAATGTTGCTGGGTCCCTACTATATGCCAGGCATGATTCTAGGTGCTGGGGACAAAGTGGTAGAAAGCAGAAAACCAAATCCTCGCCATTGTAGTTTTTACTCTCGTGGGTTGGGGTGATGGGCCGTGAGCGAGTAGAGCAGCTCTGACGCTCTGGCCTGGTTGTGTGACTCCCTGACCAATTTTTCTTGGTCTTAGGTGAGAGCTTTCCATCCTCTTCCCTTTCCCACCTGTGAAAGCCCACCTGTCCCTGGGTCTGTCCTCGGTCCCCACATTCCTCACTCCATCCCTCCCTGGCTTCAACTAATTCGACTGCCATGACTCTTGAATTCCTGACTCAGCCCAGCCATTGCTTCTGGGCCCTAGATGTGTTTATCTGCTGCCTTCCTGACTCTTCCATATGAGTGTCTCACCTCGAGCTCCCCCTGACCACAACATACCCTTAACTGAATATCCCCCCATTTTGTCCTTTCCCTATATTCCCAGGCCTGAATGACAGGCTCCTGGTCCTCATCTTCTGTACCCCTGCTGCTCTTCTAAGACCCCACGTGTGCCAAGCCCATTCCTCCACCACCACGACCTCACTCCATCACTCACGTGGATCCAGCCTCCTCCTTGTGCAGTCTGTGTCTCTGCACCCGCACCTGGGGGCGCGGTCTACCACACACACATGCTTCGGAGAGTTCCCTGCCAGAATTGCTCGGTGGCCTCCAGATGCTTCCAAACACTAACTCCTATTTCCAGCTTCATCCGCCATGCCCTCAACTGGGCACATCGACACCTAGCAGTTCCAAACCCCAAATACTGTCCCCCCAAATCCCTTAGTGTTTCCATGCCTCTGTGGCTTCATTCCAGTGGCTTCTCTGCCCTGGGACCTCTTCCCTGACGGTGCCTGATAAACATCTTCTTTTCCTATAAGATCTCATCTGAAGCCCACCTTGTTTAACAGGCCTGGCTCAGGCTTTTTGGGGGGAAGTTATCAGCTCCCCTCTCCACAGTTCGGAAACCCTGTGTTTCTTTCTACCTCTGTTTATTCCCCGGACATCAATCTGTGCCAGGCATTGTGCTGTGCTATATTTTATCATTCCAGTCCTCAAAATGACTCCAGGGGGGAAGCTAATCCTCTTCCCTTTTAGAGATGGGACAGCTGAGGCTAAGGGAGGCTGAGCAGTTTGCCCCAGATCTTAGAGCACCCAAGGGCTAGAGGCAAAGCTAGAATCCAGGCCTTTGGGATTTAGAGTCTCTCAGCCAAGTGGCTTTTCCTTTGAAGAAGCATATGATCTTTTTTTTTTTTTTAAAGATTTTATTTATTTATTTGAGAGAGAGCGAGAGAGTGAGTATGAGAGGGAAGAAGGTCAGAGGGAGAAGCAGACTCCCCATGGAGTTGGGAGCCTGATGTGGGACTCGATCCCGGGACTCTGGGATCATGACCTGAGCCGAAGGCAGTCACTTAACCAACTGAGCCACCCAGGCGCCCAAGCATATGACCTTTTGGTTGTGTTTCCTCCCCCACCATATCCCTATGCCTCAAGAGCAAGGGCTGTGCCTTTCTTTCCTTCCTCTTCTCTGTCCCCACTGCCTAACACAGTACGTGGCAAGTGCCAGGAATCCACGGGGCGTGTGTTGAAGGGACGCGCGCACACGTAAATAAGGGACCACAGATGCCTTCCCTGTCCATGGTCTCAAGGAATCCTCACGACCACACTGAAAATGGCCATTAACGTCTTGCTTTTGCAGCTCCGGAACCGGAGGCATTCCTGAGGCCAAGGGAAAAGCCAGAGCTGCCGCTCTCTCATTTCTCCGGATGCAAGAAATCCCACACTTAGAGCTTCAGGGTTGGGCTGGGACAGGTCTCCAGCAGAGACTCGCCAAGACATAGCAAGTTCTCTGAGTGGAGGAAGCATCGTTTCCAGAGCTAATAAAGCCAAGGTTCTTGCTGCCTTTTGCAAGGGAGAGAAATGAAGAGGGCTCTAGCCCTCATTGGCTCCAGGTGAATAGAGAGCCCAGGGTCAGTCCCGCCGGGGTGCGATTTGCCCCCGCAAACATCCACTGAGTGCTGATGGTGTGCTCGGCGCTGTTCTAGGTCTGGCCAAGTTGCTGAGTTAATACCGTTGCCTGATTGTAACATCAAGGGAAATGAACTCCTAAAAAAAAAAAAAAAAAAAAAGGCGAGCAAAATATGCTGCACAAGTAGGGGGAAAAAAGGGATCATTGTGGATGCATATTAAGTATATCTGACACTGTGTATAATATATTTTCAATGCCAGGCAACTTGTTAGCTTCCTAATATGTGTATTCTGGGATGTTCGCAAATACGTTATGGAGCTCGGCAAACAGCTCGGCAGGCACGCTGGAGAGGCTGCTCTCATTTTAAGCTGATGTTTAATCTGTGGCGTTTAAACTCTCTACTGCCCCGGTTAACCCGGGCCTGGTTCGGTGACCCCCCCAGAGCACCTCGTCTCCTGGCATCCTTTTTGTCACTAGGAGGACAGAATGTTAATGGAGCTGTCAGCTCGGCCCAGCTCCCAGCGGAGGGCGCAGCCCCACCGTCAGGCTGTCCCCAGATCCTGCAGTGCCAGGGCTAAAGGGCCCTTCTGAGAGCATCAAGTCCTATCGCCCATTTTACAGCAGGGTAAATGGAGGCCCAGATAGGAAGGGCACCAGCTGGAAGTCCTTGGGACAAGGTGAGGGGAGAAGTAGGGCTAGACGCAGGCCACCCACAGCATTCCTGGACATTCTATTTGGTGGTCAGAGTTTAGGAAAGAGGCTACATCGGTCCCAAGAACCACTGCATTTTTGGCAGAGGCCAGAACCAGACATCAGACATCAGGGGGAGACAGCAGCCGTTTCTCAGGCCTCTTGCAGAATACAAGCCCCTGTCCTTGTTCCCCTTTTCCTCCTGGCTGGAACCTTGGAAGCCAGAGGAAAAGGTGGAGGCCCCAGCCGGCAGCCACAGGGCCTGCCGGGGTGAGAACTGGAGGCCTGGTGGGGGTAGGGCTGTCCCTAGCTGCTCGCTCGGGCTCGCTCACCGTCCTCTGGCCCAAGGAACAGAGCCTGGAGGACTCACCCCACTCACGGAAATCCCCACTCAACTTGGTTTTCATAATCAGCCTGCAGATCTTGCCTGGTTAACCCAGTGGGTCATTTTAATTTTCCAGAAGCTTTTTGAGTTCTCTTGGATCCTTAATCAGATAAGGGGATCTGTGTGTTTGTATGCGTGCACGCGCCTGCGCACACGTGCCTGGGCTGACTCGGCTCTCAGCCCCCACTTTTCCCTCCTTCTCTCCCTCCCGTGAGCGAGCTCTCTCTCGCTTCCCCTCTGTCTCCATAATCACTTCCCTTCTCTTCCAGAATGCTTAATGGAGTCTGGAGATGGGAGGAAGGACAAGCTCATTTCCCATGAGGAGCCCGCCGTCACCCCTGACCTCCCTGTCCCCCTCGTCTCTTTCCCCATTATTCTGGGGGTCGATTTGGCACGGTGTCTTCTCGGAGGAGGGACAGGAACTTCTTTCCCCCACCCCTTTGCTCCCCTCTGGAAGGGTGCTTCTCCCCTCCCCCTCACCCCTCCTTTCCCCCCCGCTGTGTTGTCACTGGGTTCCCACAGTACTGGCTGAGCCCAGGGCTGCCTGTGGTCTCCTCCAGCTCCAGCAGAGGGGAACGTAACAGGGAAGATGCATAATTGGACGAGGAGGGATGCCGGTGGCTGGCGGGTGCGTGGCAATGCCCAGGGAGAGAGAGCCCGATAGGATGCCTCTAATAGCTTATCTCCTAATACTTGTTGTTTGGAGCTGTTGTCTTCCCCTCCGAGCCTGTCTGCCCGGCCAAGCGCGGCACGCTGTGTGTCAGCAGCCTCTTCTCGCCGAGCACGCTCAGCTCCCTTCTGCGGCAGAGGGCTCAGCCTCCCTCCTGTTGGGGCGCATTCTTCTCAGGCCATGGGGGTGATGGTGGAGGGGCTGGGGGGTCCGTTCAGCACAGCAGGAGGACGGGGAGCTAAGGAGACTCAGTGCTTTCTCGGCAGATCTTTTCCTGGGCCCCAGCTGTCTTTGTTCCACTGCGCCTGGCGTAGTGCTTGGCACACAGTAGGCACTTAATAAATGTTGGAAGTTCTGAACTGAATTATCTGTTGACGGCGCTGGGCTGGATCACACCAGGACCTTCCCAGCCCTCAGGGCTATGACTCTGATACAGGATAGATGCGTATTTCAACATAGCACATGGGCTGTTCGGGGCACTGTTGGGAACCTCAGGTGTTCAAAGCCCTGGCTCTGTCTCAGGAGCTCATCTCGTGGATAAAATCATCGGTGAGAATGCCAGGGGCTGTTCAGCATGGACTGACACTTGCCTCGTGTTTTGCAGAATGAGATGATATCCACACTCGAAGGGCCCTTGGAGAATCATCTTGCCCTACCCCACTGTTTACCGATTATATACTGGAAGCCCCAGGATGACTTGCCCAGGGCCTCCCATCCATCGGAAAGAGTTAAGAGGCAAGCCCAGGGTGGATGACTCCCGGTACAGTGCTCTGGCTATTAACAGCAGGTTGCTGAAGACTTAAGACGTGGATGTGGGAGACGTACTTGGCTATGAAGCTCGGTCAGGCATGGGTGGGTACTTGGGACCTACCTGACGTCCCCTAAGGATTCAGGGAAAGAAGATACATCCCAGCATTTGTGGCCTTTCTTCTTTAATGGTTTCTCCCTCCCTCCCTCCCTCCTTCCCTTCCCTTCCCCTCCCTCCCTCCCTCCCTCCCTCCCTTCCTCCCTCCCTCCCTTCCTTCCTTCTTCCTTCCTTCCTCCTTCCTCCAGTGAAGGTTGCAGTAGCATCTTCTCTATGCCAAGTATGGGGAGTTAACTAGACTGAGTCCTTGCTGAATGGAAGCTTCGTTTAGATTTCAGGTGGGCTATTCCTGGCTCCCCACCTTGGCCCTGCATCTCCGGCCTTGCACTCTGAGTTTCCTGGCTGCCTTCCATACAACGTCGCTGCCTCTATCAGCACCTGGGAGACCCACTCCGGAGCCCATCCGGGCAGCACCTCTTATATGGCCTGTCTCTGCTTCATGGATGGAGCCCAGGCCCTTTGCCCAGTGGGGGAGCATATCCCAGGGCACGGTATGTGCAAGCCCCCTCCCCAGCGTCCACGGAGGCCGGGCGTGTGCCCCTGGATCACCTGGAGCCCCTATCCTTTCTGTGGCCTCAGCTGTGCCCAGAGCAGGACGCTCTCTGTCCCCAGGGAGAGGACCTTGGCCCCTGGCCCTTTCCTGCTTTGTGATCAAGGGCCTGCCTGAGATCTCTGTTGGAAAGCCACTTCCGCTGGGCTAAGTGCTCTTCTAGGAGGGGAGCGCTGTTTCCACAGCTGTCTGCCTCCTTCCTGCGGCCACAGCGCCCCGCCCTTGCCTGCCCGGATCTCCTCCTCCGGCTGGTCGGCCTGGACCTTCTCCCGCGGAGGCGGCGACACCGCGTGCTCTCCGAAGGCAGCCCTCCGTGGTCTGGCGCACAGGTCTGTGACCCAGAGCTCGCGGGGCAAAGCCACCTCCACCAGGCATCTTCATGTGTGTCCACAATGCCAAGTCCGGGAAAACAGGCAGGAAGAAGCAGACTGACTTATTAGCAAGTCAAGAAACACCCACTTGTCCCGTAAGCTGAAGCCACGTTCATGGTGGCCATGGAGGGCGGTCATACTCCGGCTGAGAGCTTGTCTCTCCTGGGAGTCTGGGGTTGGGCTGGGGTCCTGGAGCTGCCTCTTTTGGGGCCGTGGGCAAAGCTGCCTGGGGGGTAATAGGCAGTCCTATTAGCATTGCCTCTCCCCAGCCTCCCTCCCCCTCTGCCCCATGTTTACTCCGCTTCCATTATTGGCGGGTGAAGTGGAAAATAACTTGGCTCTTAGGGGAATGTGCGTCTCTGCTCCTTTCCTTGGCTGCTAATGGAACCGGCAGCCGTCCCCAGCCATGTGTGGCCGCCCTGACCCTCAGAGACTGGGGGGTGGAGCCCAGCCTGGGGAAAGGACTCGGCTCACTTTTGTTTCCCAGGGGGCACGGAGCGGACGTGATGCCAGGAGCGCTCGGAAACGATGACTGATGGGAGACAGAGCCTCCAACGGAGTAATCACAGCTTTCACTTCCCGGTTCCTCCTGTGAGTCGGGCAAAACGCAAGCTGTCTCGGTGGCATTATCTCATTTAATCCTCGCACCGAGCCTGGGCGACAGGTAGGGGCCCCGCTATCATCTTCCTTTGTGGGGACCGAGGCTCAGAGAGGTTAAGCAACTTGCTTATTATAGTCACACAGCTGGACAGAGGCAGACCTGGGATCTGGACCGGATCTCCCTGACCCGGAGCTTCTTTCCTCATGCTGCACGAGGGCTCTGAGAGGCCACCATGGGCCACAGCGACT
Source organism: Procyon lotor (assembly GCA_028646535.1). Taxonomy (NCBI): domain Eukaryota; kingdom Metazoa; phylum Chordata; class Mammalia; order Carnivora; family Procyonidae; genus Procyon; species Procyon lotor. The sequence goes on along the minus strand of CM053619.1, from coordinate 15,859,682 downwards.
AAAGCACCTCGTAGCTGGTTCTGCCTTGGATGGGTCAGGACAACAGGCAGGAGAACTGCCTCCCTGAAAGGCCCTTCTTCTCTGGGGGAGGAGGCTTTCCAGGGCTGCCTGAGACATCAGAGCCGGAGACATGTGGGAATCCTGGTTGAGGTACCGCGTGGGTCACGCTCAGGAAGTCAGGAGTGCGTATCACAGCATTTGAATGGTCTTTAAAGTCACCTTTGCCTTTTGTTTATGGTGGAAGGACCCCTGGGGATCGGTCCCCATGCCGAATGGGTGAGGCGAGATGAGGCTGGACATGTCCTTGGAGGTGGACAGTGAAAGTTCTGGGGCCAGCCTGACCATGATAGAGGAGAAAGGTGAGGCACCGTGAGCAGGCTAAGGCCAAGCTGGGCACCACAGGGCCCTTGGCAGGGGCTCAGAGCGACTGCTTGAAGGGGCTTCATGGACAGGACACCTTGCACATAGTAGGTGCTCAATAAATTCTTGTGTCAGGCATGAATGGGCTCCCTCCAGAGGATTTACTGTTCTAAGTTGGGAACACCCCTTGCGTAAAAAGGAAACAAATGCATGTGTTTTGAGCGTCTGGTAAATGTCGATATGTCAGGCAGGCTGACACAAGCTATCATCTCAGCAAGTCTGAGCTTTTTGCAAAACGGGATGTTCACGCCTCCACGTGGGCTCATGAACAGCCCGGCAGCCTACGGAAATGCGGGTCCCCATCCTTTTCCCAGGTCTCCCTGGGAGCCAGGTGGAGCCGGTTCTCTCTTGCCAGCTTTAGCTCTGCTGGTTCCAATCTTCCACTTTTGTGACTGTCCCGTGGTGGTGTGGCTTCTGAGGCCACACCCATTCCTGAAAGGGGTAGAGCCACAGGCAGCGAGACGCAGGCTGCTGCTACCTCCTGTGCGCGCCCCGTGGCCACTGCGCATGCGCCTCGGAGGCTCCGCGGAACTGCAGGGAGACCCGGGGCTGGGCGGCCCCCGGGGCTGGGCGGCCCCCGGACCTTTGCTCGAGTCCTGGCTGCCCCAGCTTGCTGCTTCGCCGTCTGAGCTTAGACAAGCCATGACCCACTCCCGAGCTGGATGTCTGATGCTGAAAGGCCATAGGGGTCGGGGACGGGCTCGGTGCCTCTCTCGTCCTGCCCTGCATCTCGGTTCTGCTCTGTGTTTTCCTCTCCTCACTACCAGGCTGTTCATCGCATGGGATTTGCGACCCCTGGCTCTGCCACGCTCTGGCTCAGTGACATCGGGCGAGTTACTAACCTCTTTGAGCCTCGTCCATAAATGAATACCCACCCTGTGGGCCGTCCTGGGGATTAAATGAGATAATGCATGTAACCAGGGAAAGTGCTCAGTGCTCAGAAGAGGCCCAATGGATGTGTCCTGTGTCCTGTTCCTCCTCCCCCTTAGTCCTCCTCCCCCGCCATCATCTTTGTGTGGAGGCAGGACAGGGATCCCTGCTGCCACTTCCCTTAGCTCCCGCACAGAGACAGAGCCAGCCCCGGTAGATGGGGGTGGATGGGCCACCAGGGCCCGTTCTCTTCCCTGCTTCTGCTCTGCCTCAGTCTTTCCGGCCGCTGGTGTGTTTCACCCACTTTAAATGCCACCATTGGTTTGATCTCGGCCAACCCCATCTCCTGGAGCAGGGGCAGAAGGACTGTCTCTGAGTTCTAGGAAGGGAAAGGGGGATGGCCATGGGGAAAGCAGTATGGATGGGCCCGGAATACCAATCATGTCCGGCCCAGGAAGCGGTCCTGGGGCAGGGGCTGGTGCAGGAGGAGAGGGGCCGGGAGGGGCCTGCTGGTCCTGCTACAGCCCGGGGCCCAGGACCTGGAGGGCTAGGAGGATCACCTTACTTCCCTGTTCTGAGAGGTGGGCAGGTGCGACCAGACGCTCTCGAAGGTCTGTTCCCGCAGGAGCATTCTCGCTCCTGTGACCTGCTGCTGACCCGAGCTGCCTGCCTCCTTCAATGGCCTTTCTTCCTACCCTACCCCAGCCTTGCCAGCCCCAAGGGCTCTGGGCTCATAATTCAGGATTTCCTGCAAATGCATTCCCCACTCACATGTCCTAGGGCACCCCTTCAACATCCTGTGGATGTTTGGGCGAGGACAGCAGGGCGCAGGGCCTGGAGATCAGGAGTGGCCAGATTGCGCAGTGGGAAGAGCTCCCAACAGAGCCCTGAGTTCTGGTCCCAGCTCTGATGTTAGTTCCCTGGATGACCCAGGAGGAGTCACTGCCCCTCTCTGGGCCTCGGTTTCCCCATCTGTGCAATGGGAGAGTCAGGCTTGTTGACGCCTAAAAAACTTTCAGCTCTGTTTCTTTAGGTCCCTGTATTTCTTAGAGGCCTCAGGCTATATGGCCGTGGTGGGGATGCCAAGTTCCCAGCTTCCCCTGGACCCCCTTCCTCCTCCTGGACTCCAAGACCCTTCTGTGCAGGGTGGGATCAGTACCCTTTGTCTTCCCGCCCCGCCTCCCCCGTCTGTCGTATTCGTGAGTGTCTGGCTGTGGCAGGTGCTACGTCAGACCTGGGCGCGTGGGTATGGACGGGAAGGTGGGCACAGATCTCCCATCAGACACACTCCTCCCGGTGAAGGCAGATCCTAGTGCATGTAACCACAGCACAGTTGGGGAGGAGGGATGCGTGCTAGTGGAGGACGTGAGAGGTCTGGAGGGAGACTACTGGGGGTCTTCACGGAAGAGGCACCAGAAATGGGTCTTGAAGGATGCTTTTAATGAGGGAGCAAGGGTAAAGACGTCTGGGCACGACAAGGAGCATGCACAAAGCAGGGAAGACTTTGGGAAGCAGCGAGGCCTGTCTAGGGAGGGAGGTTCTAGATGGTCGGGAGGTAGACTGCGTCTCTCGTAAGGAAGCGTGGACCACCGAGCTATGCATGAGCCAGAAGGGAGGGTCTGGCCCTGATCAGCTTCATCTATTTTGTATGAGGCTCGTGTCTGCGAATGAGCACAGGGATCGTGGTGGCTAGCACGCACAGCACTCGTCGTTTCAGAGGCCATTCTAAGCATGCGGGATGTGTTCCACGGCATCCTCCCTCAACCCCTCGGAGATACAAGCAGCAGCCCCATTTTCCAGATGAGGAAACTGAGGAACGGAGCAATTAAGTGACTTCTGAAGGTTACACAGCCGAAAGGGACAGGGATTCAAATGCGGTAAGTCCGGCTCCAGAGTCCAAACCACATAGGGGGTTAGGGCGGGAAGCAGCCCCAGAGGACGCCGGCTGCCCCAGGCCTGAGGGTTTCCTCACCAGGCTGGGCCCGCCTCCTGGGCTGGACCACTGGTCACCCCTTTCCCCACTCCCTTGGGCAGACAGGTGAGTGATGGCGGCCAGGAGCCTGGGTGTGGGGGGAGCATCTGTGCCTCTGAACATCTGCCTCCATTTTGATCTGATTGCTCTCATCTTCTCTCTGCTGGCAGGAGACAGCACCTGCTTTCCACCGTCTTAATTAAGCTGCATTTTTGCTTTTATTTACTTAGCGCGCGGATGAGAGAAAGTGTCTCCGGTGCACAAATGAGGAGTGGCCGGTGAAGAGATGGGATGGTGCTTGCCAAGTCTCACTTCCTGAGCCAAGGAGAGCCTTGTCACTGGCAGGTACACCCGCAAACCCCCACGACCTCAGGACACCCTGCTGACTACCTGCCCTGGCCAGGCTGGTCCACGTTCCCTGATGCCCCGGGCACGCCTCTCCTGGATTTCAGCCAGAGTTCGAATCCTCCCATCACTATTTGGTAGCTCTGAGACCTCGGCTGAGATCTTACGGATCCTCAGTCTTCTCATCTGTCACATGTGGTTAATAATACTTGCCGTTCAGAATGAATGTGATATAGGGGTGCCTGGGCGGCTCAGTTGGTCGAGTGGCGGAATTCGGCTCAGGTCATGATCTCAGGGTCCTGGGATGGAGCCCCGAGACCAGCCCCACTCTGCAGGGAGTCTGTATGTCCCTCTACCCCTCCCCCTGCTTGCACTCTCTCTATCTCAAATAAGTAAAATCTTAAAAAAAAAAGAACGAATGCGATATCAATGATATTCCACGAAGCCTTGAACCTTGGGTCAGCGCACAGTAGGTGCTTAAGCACTTCCTCCCTGCTTTCTGTTATGCCCCCCAAATTCCTATGAGGTCTGTGCCATTGGCATCCCCATTTTACAGATGAGGAAGCAGAGGCACAAGGGGCGGGGTGACATGAACTTGCCTAAGGTCAGTGGCAAAGGCTTTCCCATACACCTGTCTCTCCTTCTGTCTGGACCATCCCTCCAGACTTGTCCTGTCCTCGTCCAAACTGGACTGCTCACTGCTCCCGTTTCCCTACTACTGTGCCTTTGCTCACGTGGTCCCCTCTGCCCGGCTGCACGCTCTAAGTTCTGTCTTTACCGATGCCCCCTTCACAAAGCTTTTCCTGATTTGTGAGCAGAATAGAATTTCTCTCCCTGCTCAGAACCCGTGTCTTCCTTGGATTTTAAATCCGAGGGCTTGGGCTCACACCCCAGCTCTGCTCCCTGACCGCATGCAGGGTGTGACCACGGGTCAGTCACTGGTTCGAATCCTGCACTTGCCTTGGGCTGTGAGGCCTCGGGTGGTTGATTGGGGGAGCCTGTTTCCTCTCCGTTGTTATGAGTAGAAACCCTCGCCAAGGGCCCAGCACCATTAGAGACGGCACCTGGATTCTGGAACCAGGCTGCCTGGGCTACAATCCCAGCTCGGCCGCTGAGGATCCAGGTGACCTTGGCAGAGTTACTCAAGCTTTCTGTGCCTTGTCCATCTGGGACGTGGAGATGCTGGCAACGCTGCCTAGCCCACAGTATTGTTGAGAGGATGAAATGAGATAACACATGCCGAACATTTAGAAAAATGCCTGGAACTTAGAGCTCACTAAGCATTGGATGCTGCAGTATCTCAGGGTTGCTTGGGGATTAATTGAGACTGTGAAAGTGCTTTGTAAATTTCCAAGCTCTGGACCAACACAAGGTATTGATTTTTCTCCTTCTGCCTTGGACTTGTGCCATTTGTGCCTGGCCTCATCCCTCTCAGGGGCCGGGATCAAGCCCCGTGGTGTGTGTCCCTCCAGAGGCTTTGTGCTAAGCCCTGTGCTCAGTTAGCATGAATCAGGTGCCCTGCTTGGGCAGGCAGCCCTGCCTCAGTTTCCCTTGAAAGCCCCAGTTGTGCCCTCCCCCCTACCCCTGCCAGGAACTGAGGTGAGCAGTCAGCCTTCTGGCTGGACCCCAGCCTGCTGTTTGAGGACTTCCTGTCACCATTGCTAGGGATGCCTTCAGAGCACCATGCTACCCATCCTGGGTTGGGAGGGTCCACCGCAGAGTCAAGGCTCACCTGGAAGGAGGCAGGAGGGAATCTCTCAAGACCCACCCTCCCTGCCCTGACTTGCCAGGAATCCAGGCCTTCAAGGGGCCCAGAGACCTCCAGCTTGGCCCTTCCAGCTGGGGGCTCCCCATAGGGCCCCCCAGGCAGCAGTAGGTGCTTTGTGGAGGCGATGGGAACAGAGGTGGGTGTGGGAGAGGGGGGTCCCCCCTCCACCTTCTGCAGTTGGCATTTACCGTTCCAACAGGTCATTGAGTTGCAGAGCTAATTCAGAGAATTGCCGAGGCAGCAGCAGCAGCTGTGCGCTCGGCCGGCCTATTATTCCGCCGTCAGGGGCTAACCTGGAGAGGTAGCACCGGCCCACGCATGCGGAGCCTGGAGAGAAGGCTCTGTGGTCATCTGCTTCCCTGAGGCAGACTCTTGCTGCTGCTGGGGAGTCCTGCCTGTCGGGGTTCCAATCCCAGCTGTCATTTAGCAGCACAGAGATCGGTGCGGGTGCCTTCATCTCTCCAAGCCTCAACTTCCTTATCTGTAAAATGGGCACAGTAGTAGTGCCCACTTCATAAGGCTCTTGGAAGGATTTTAACGGATTAGCATGGAAGGCACCAGCCAGTGCGTGGGGTGCAGCGAGCACTCCCTACACCTATAGCTCTGACTGGGAGATGATAGATAAGATGCCCCCGTCCTAAGTGGCTCAGTCGGGCAAGTCAGACTCTGTGGGACTTAATGTTTCTGTCTGAGTAGACGACGTGGAGCTGTGTTGCAGATTATTCTCACTTCGTCTTCACAGTGTTTTCCCCAACACTGTGTTGGGCCGGGCTGGGGGCCGGTACTGAAACCAGGTAGAGAAACCTTGGACAAGACACAGCCCCTCCCTCCCTCCCTCCCTCAAGGAGCTTAGCACCGCCCCCTGCCCCCCCAAGTCTGGTTGGTTGGGGAGTGGAACCATGGGATTGACGAGGCCAAGGGAGCAGGGAGTGGAAGGACAGAGGGAGGGAGAAACTAGCTCTGATGGGGTCCAGGGCGTCCTTGAGGGGGTGACATGTGCAGGGCACAGGGTAGGGCAAGGACATGCCCAAAGAGGGTGAGGTGATCCCGGAATGGAGAGAGTGTGAGTCTGCAGTTTTCCTGGGACCAGACCACAGAGGGCCTTGAATGCCAAACCTAGGACACAGGATCTTATTCCCCCAGCAACAGGGAAAAAACCAAACATCTGATGTGTGGGGCACCTGGGTGGCTCAGTGGGCTAAAGCCTCTGCCTTCGGCTCAGGTCATGATCTCAGGGTCCTGGGATCGAGCCCCGCTTCGGGCTCTCTGCTCAGCAGGGAGCCTGCTTCCCCTGCCCCCTCTACCTGCCCCTCTGCCTACTTGTGATCTCTCTCTGTCAAATAAATAAAATCTTAAAAAACAAAAACAAAAACCATCTGATGTGGCCACCTTGCCTCAGGAAGGGGGTGCGGGCTCGATGTGTATTGCTGTGAGGAGAGTCTGCACCCTGTGTGCAGAACTTGGTAGTCTGCAGCTGCTGTGGGGCCGCTGGGTGAGGGGGCTTCCTCATGCTCGGAGAGGGCTCTCCATCACACAAAAGGCTGTGCGGAAATGTCCTTTATAGACACTGGTGTCTTGTTTTTTTTTTTTTTAAGGAAATATACTTTTTTTTTTTAAGAGGTTTTTATTTATTCATCTGAGAAGGAGACAGAGAGAGCACACAAGCAGGGGGAAAGGCAGAGGGAGAGGGAGAAACAGGCTTTCCGCTGAGCCAGCTAGGAGCCCGATGTGGGGCTCGATCCCAGGACCTGGAGGTCATGACCTGAGCTGAAGGCAGACGCCCAACCATCTGAGCCACTCAGGCATCCCGGAAATATACTTGTTTGAAAGATGTGGCAGGCCTCTGCATTGAGCTCCTGGTCATAGTTTCTTTCTTGGTTAAAAAAAAAAATTAATTGTGGTTAATACCCAACCTAAGATTTCCTCTCTTAGCCACTTTGAAGTGTGTAGTTTAGTAGCGCTAAGTCTGTTCGCTTGGTTGGGAAACCAATGTCCTCTTGACCACCGAAACTCTAAATCCACTTGAAAAAACAACTCTCTCTGTCTCCCTTTGCTCCCACCCCTGGAAACTAACGTTCTACCACTCTGTCTCTGTGCATTTGACTGCCCAGGTCCCTCCGATGAGCAGAATCATATAGCGTCTGTCCTTTTGCGTGTGGCGTGTTTCATTGAGCATCATGTCTTTGTCGTCTGTCCTGGTTGTAGCACAGGCCGGAATGTCCTTCCTTTTAGAGCTGAGTAATATTCCTTCGCATGGACGTACTCCCTTTTGTTTATTCCTTCGTCTGTTGATGGGCGCCTGATTTCGTCTACCTACTGGCTGCGCTCAGCAGGGCCTCGAGGAACAGGAGTGAGGTACCTGCTCGAGATTCTGCTTGGTCATTCCTCCGTGTCCATACCCAGAAGTGGAATCACTGGGTTGGACGGTAATTCTATTTTTAATCTTTTAATGAACCCCGACACTATTTCTGGCCACAGACTCTTAGACCTGGGAGGAAGCTCCGAAACCCACACACGCCTGCTTGGGGACAGGGAGATGGGATCCCAGCAATGGAGCCTTCTTACCACTTGTCCTGTGAGTCGGTGGCCCGGTCAAGGTTCAGACGTAGGGATCTCGGTGACTGCTTCTGGTACCTTGGAAGGCAGCTGTGGGAATGCCTCAGGGAGGCATGGTAATTCTATGGATGGGGACACAAGGGCCCAGAGAGACACTGTGATGCCACACGGTCAGCTGGGCCGCTGGGTAGGCAGCCTTCCGGCTCCGCGCATTCTAGCTGCTCAGGGCTCTGGGAACCTTCCCCATTCTGAGTGTCAGGTCTTGAGGCAGAGTCCTTCCCTCTGGTCTCCAAAACCCCAGCACGATGGGGCTGGATGGTGTGGAAAGAACATGACATGGAGACCCTAGGCCTAGCTGTGTGATCCCAGGTGACTTATTTTCTTTTTTGCGAGCCTCAGTTTACCCTCCCATAACAGTTGAGAAGGGGCAGAGGAACTCCCGGGATCCCTGTAGCTTTGTTCCTCTCCATCCTCCCCATCCCCCTCTGCTCCTGGGGTGTGTTCGCGGGTTCCCTCTGGCGGAGGCAGGACCCCAGCTCCCAGGTTCTCTGCTTTAGGGAGTGTAGATGATGGTCCTGGGGTTGACAGCAGGGCAAAGAGGATGGATGGGAATGCAGGCTTCCAGGCTGCCCACGCAGGGGCACCCGCACCTTGCCTCTGTGTCCTCGCCATGACTGGAGAGGCACGGGGCACCCGGCCCCTGCTTGGCCTCTGCCATCTGCCCCCAGGAGTCAACATTGCTGAGGACCAGAGGAGACAGCGGCCCCAGAGGCCTTCATCCTCCAGCTCTGGGGAAGGCCCTGCGCCCTTAGGGTCAGCCTGTCACCTTGAACTCATTAGGGATGCATGAGGTTCAATAAGTGAGCGAGACCAAGAGATGGCGGGTGTGATAACCCTCCCCTCCCGTCCCAGCTGGCCGGCCCTGTGGAAACACTAGGTGGTGGCCAGTATCACTTATTTATTACTGAGCACTTAGGCAGCTGTTTTGGGCTTCTGCCCAGAGTGCCCTCCTGCCTTTTGCCATCCAGCCAGGCCATCTCCTGGCCCGGGCCACCTCCTCTCTGCTCCAGCCATTTCTGTCCTGAGCTGCCCCTGCCACTTGAGGGGCGAGCACAAAACCCATCACAGCCACACGGAGGCGTGGGGGGGCTAGCAGGGTCGTTATGACCCCCACATTCCAGCTCTGGAAGCTGCCTCTCGGGCACTGTAGGAGACTCCCTCGAGGCCACACAGGTGGTAAGTGGCGGAGCCAGGCCTGGACCCCAGGCAAGTTCATGGAGTGACCTGAGTCCCTGGGCAGCCCCCTAGCCTGGTTGGAGCTGCACTGGGGAGCAGAAGGGGGAATTTGGTTCTAGCAAGATCAGAGGCTACACAGCTGGTTCTGCTTTAGAAGCTGGCCTTGCTCATGGATGATGGAGACCGCAGGCCCGGTCTGGGATTCCAGGAGGATTCGATCCCCGAAGGCTGTGTGGCCCTGGACCAAACACCCAGCTTCTCTGAGCAGTTGCTGTCCGATCCTCACCCTGGGAGTCAAAGTCACGGGAGCCACCCTGCCTGGTGTGGCCGTGAGCCCCGTATTGTGAAGGGGACCATTGCTGGTCACGGTCTCACCCATATTGGTAGAGCACGGTACTCTCAGGAGAAGAGACAAACGGGAGAGCTGGAACTTTCCGAAGGCAGACCTGACTCTCCACCCTGCAGATTCCAGAAAAGCTTAGAATCTACCAGCTCCAACCTGAGCTGGGGGGACAGTCAATCAGCCCCTCCCCTCCCCTGTCTTACTGTCATTGAGGTCAGAGCCGGAGGAGCCTGAGGGACCTACTTGTCTAGCTGCTGAGGCCCAGAGAGGGATGGTGCAAAATCACACAGCGATCAGTGGAGGAGTGGGGTCCCTCCCGGTTCCAGGCCCCTTGTGGGTGCTGCTGGCCCTAGAGCTCGGTAGAGGATCTGTAGACATCTTTTTTGGGGGGGAGGGGTAAATATTTTATTTATTTATTTGAGAGAGAGAGAGAGATCAAGAGTGAGAGAGAGCACAAGTAGGAGGAGGTGCAGAGGGAGAAGCTGAGCAGGGAGCCCCCACTCGGGACTCGATTCCAGGACCTGGAGATCATGACCTGAGCCGAAGGCAGACTCTTACCCGGCTGAACCACCCAGGGGCCCTGGACCTGTAAACATCTTGACCTTCTCCCTGAGTGAACATTTTGCAGCGGGCGTCCCCAGCAGAGCGCCGGGACGCCCTGTGATGTACGCTGGGAAGACAGCAGGGAGGGACGGAAGAGGCTCCCGAAGGCCCAGAGAGCTGGCCCTGCTGACCCCAGGGACGGAAGAGGCCCTGCCATTCACCGTGCGCCCAGCCATGGGCTCAGGGCCAGGCCAGGAGTCGGGGATCTGGATCATGGTAAAGTGATCACCCTGACCATCTCCTGGTTCCCATTTTCCAGGTGAGAAAACTGAGGCCTGGGGAGGTTGAATGGTTCCTCCAAGGCCGCGCTGCTTTGACTCTGCCTGGAAGCCAGCTCTCCCCACCTGCAGAGGCCTCACTTACCCTTTTCCCGGGACCATGTTACCTTCCCCGGGCGCTTTCGGCAGGCCCGGCCAGGGGCTCAGGCTCTGCCTGGCTCCGGCCCCTGGCACTCTCCTGGGTGGGGCTGTGCTGTACCTACTCTCAGTGACCCTTGGCCCTCCAGGCCCCCCGGGCTGCCCCTGGTGAGTGGTGACATCAGACTGAGCACATTGTCATGCCACAGCCACCCCCCGGGCTGCATTGGCAGCTGTCTGGCTGAATAATTCATCGAGCCTTGTTTACTCTTCCTGGCTGTTAGTGGCTCTCAAAACCCCACCGCAGCCTCCTCCCAGGTCCAGCTGCCCTGGCCTCCACACCCCCCGCACCTCCAATTTGGCCACGGGAAAGCTGCTCCAGGCCTGGGCCGTGTGCATTGGCCATGAATTATTCAGGCCTCATTTGGCTGGAGCCGGGGTGGATATTGGGGCTGGAGGAGAGTCTGGGCCATGCCATTCATCCCATCTGGGGCCGCGGGGGAGGCTCACGGGGGTCACAGCGAGACCTCCGTTCCCATCGCCATCTGAGCTGCGGGCTCCAGAGTCCTCTGCCAGCTGTGAGTCCCGGGGAGCCGCGTGCCTCAGTTGAGTGGTCCCCAGGCTTGAAGCGCAGAGACGCGCACACAGCTCACTGGCCATCTTCCGGCTGCGGGGTGCAGGATTGCCCGGCCTACATCCATCAGCGAAGGGATGACACATTCTGTCAGAGGGGCCGGGAACGCAGCCCAGGAGTCCCACAGCCTCGGTGTAAATCCAGCTCCATCCACCTTGTGGCTGGGTAACCTCGGGCAAGTGCCCTAACCTCTCTGTGCTCGCTGTTTTCATCCGTCGAATGGGGATACGAGTGCCTGCCACGCCCAGACTGCCGTGCAGAGCGGACGAACACACGACACACCGTATTTTCATCGCCCGGCTACCTGTTTGCCTTTCCCACCCTCCCCAGAGCTTTCTGTAAGAAGGGACTGGCTTGTATTTTTCTCAGCAAGAGAAAATCGTTCTCTTCTCCCAGAACTAGTCCTGAGGTGGTTCCTAGTAGATGCTTGTTGTAAATGCTTCCTGAATGAATGAATAAATGAACGAGTGAGAAATTGCTCTCCAAAGAGGCAATGGGCTGATTTATGGAGCAGTGAGGAAGCTCCTGTGATCAGGAACGTTCCATGGGGCCACACCATTCCCTGGGCATTTCACAGCGACGATGGATGCCCTGGTTGGAAGGTGCCTCTTCAGGCTCCTCCCCAGTTTTCAAGCTGCAGCGGCCCTCAGATTTAATGAATCCATGTGGGCTGTCGGAGCTGGTGGTGATAGGGGCCGTGGTCCAGCTTATCACAGGCAAGGAATTACGGCTTCCCAGGATTCCTGCTGCCTGGCACTCAGTAAGCCCTCGGTAGGCGTCTACCAAATGGGTGAGCGTCCCCAGTCCTTAGACAATGGGGCAGACTCAGGACTTACCCCTTCTCAAACCAGCGTGCCTCGGTCTGCCCAATCCAGCTTCTGCGGCCCTTCTACTGCCTTCTTTGCCTCAGTTTCCCCAGCTGCAAAACGGGGTCTCCCGAGTTGCTCATCTAAAACTGGCTAGTCCTGGCCCCTCCCCCTGGGCCTGCCCTGGGGGATGGGACCCCTGGTCATCATGCTTCTGGCAGCCCCAGACCCGGGGGGACCACCCCCACGATGTGGCGCCCTCATCAACTATTTGGGTATTTCTGTTGCTTTCAAAAAAGACAGCTTCCAGGATTCAAGACCAGGTGGTGTTGGTCTTTTTTTGGAGGTGCTAATTAATAATTTAACTTCATATAATGATAATTTTATCTTGTTGCAGTTTGTGGATTTATGATTATCTCATCCATCCGGTGTCTGGTGCTCAGCAAGGAGCGTCTCTCCCGCTGTCTACGGGAGTGTGCTTCTGGAAGAATCTCCCCACGGGGAGAGGGACCTCGAGAGGCACCTGCGCGGAAGGTCTCCCAAGCCCATTTCCTCGGCCCCGCTCCTGGAGTCTCTGGGGTTGGACAGCTTTCTGCGGTCTCTCAAGGGCTGTTTTGCCTGGGAACCGAGGACGGAGCCGGTGACCTTCCAGCTTCTCTCATCTTGGTTTCTGTGGAAATGGGGACCGAGAGGAAGGGCCCTGCAAGAATGTCACAGCTGGCACCACCCTGCCCCCCTCGGTTAGGGGAACAGAGTCTAGAGACAGGAGGAACGGTCCTGGGGTGATGGGGTGGCCAGTCACGGAGCCTTCCTAGAACCCTGGGCTCCCATGCCCAGCTAAGTCCCGCTCCTTCCTGCCTCTCCCCTGAATACAGAGACTGGAGCTTGGTGGAAGTGGCCTGGGTGTATTTTGCACGGAGGTGGAGGCGAGGGGGGATCCCTCAGGCTTCCTCCTCCCATGAGGGTTCGGGACCAGAGCATCCGGACTGCTTTTCTTGCTGGCAGGAGACGGGCGGGGATAAATCCCCAAAAGAGGGATTTGCAGGCATGGTTGGGAATCCCTTGTGAACATAAGCAAACATAAGCAAAACCCTTTCTGGGCCAGTTCTCCCCATCGGGTAGCATCCTATTGTTGTCCAGCAGTGGGCGTGGCTTGCATTCACCTCACCGTGGGGCTAGGACCAGGGCTAGGGAGCGATGAGGCGATGAGGTGGGAGCAGGAGGCAGGGCCCAAACCAGAGGGCCACTGCTGACGTCATCTGCAGCCTCTGAAAGGTCTGAGGCCAGGAACGGCCTGATGGCTTAGGTGAGACCCTTGGGCTCTAGGGGCTTCCGTTTACATTCTTGTGAGACTAGGGAGAGTGCTCTGGGAGGAGAGCAAAGGCAGTGTCCGGGCCCCGACTGTGCGCAGGGCTGTGCTGGGTCTCCTCTGACACGGGACAGGGCTCTGGAGGGGGGGGCACCACCGTTGGGCTCCTCCCCTCTGTCCACCTGGGGTCTCAGTGTCTCTTCCACACAAAGCTGGGCTGGGGCACCAGGCCCCAGGTTGGCCTCAGCCTAGGCTAATGAGATGCTAATGCTCAAGACCAGATTGGCCGTGGCAACAAAGCGTGTGGGGACCCTCCTGACAGCTTGAGAAGCCCCCCAGCCACTCTGGGCAGCTTGAGCTCTAGGCCCGGATGTTTTCCCAGCAACTGTACCTGTCACTTCTCATTAGAGCTGGTGCCCACCGTACCTGCCAGGGGGCTGTGGGGCATTAACGGGCCGTGTTCTTCCTCAGAGCCCCGGGGAGGCTGGTGCCAGGTCCCGGGGGCCTCTGGAAGCTTCCTCGGTGCGGGGATTGGGTCTTGCCCATTCCAGATCCCCTTGGCTGTGGCTCAAGTGCGAGATCTCACAATGACCTCACGTGCTCAGGACGACATGGTGACCTTTCTTTGTTTTGACTTCTCCGTCCAGGGCCTGCGACAGTTTGCATTCAGACAAATCTCAACTGTGACACGAGCTTTCTCCCCTGCATGCTTAGAATTCAAGAACCTTAGAAGGTCAGAACTGAGCAGTCCTTAATGATTAGCAAATGCAGGGGATTTTATTTTTAGCCTTTGTTTTTGGTTTGCCTTAAAAATTGTCCAAATAATATATCTGCAAATAAAAAAAATTTTTTTTTTTAATACCAAGAGGCTTATAATAAGAAAGCACAGACTTTCCCTACCCTTCCTCCTTCTACTCTTGCTTTTCACAGGGATGGCATATTTTTAGCTCTTTTGGCCTCCTGTTTGCTGTGCGCCTTCGTATTTTGAAGTAATACAAGTGTGATGCTGTTTCTGGCTTTATCAGTTTTAGATACCATCTATTGACTTCCCGCTATGGTAGGCAAGGATTTCGCTCTGATGCCCACCTCCCTTCTGTCCCTTCTTCCTGATACAGATGGACCGTACGTTTTAATCAAATCCAGAACGTGATGACGATGTTGAGAGGCAAGCCATGGATTACGATTTTCTTCCTCATATCTTTTTTTCTGTTGTGACAAAGAAAGCTGGTGTTCTTTAGCTGAGCTGTCCAGTCCGTACATTTCTCCCTTTCCGTTCCAGTTAGGTAGGGGCTGCGTGACTAGAGTTCTCCCTTTGGGCTACAGTCCTGAAATGGTCGGCCTCTCCCATTTCTCTCTTCCCGCACGAGGAGGAGCCCTTGCTTGCAGGCTGTGGGCTCCATGGGGTGCTCCAAAGGGAGGACCGGCTGGCCCGTGCGGGAACATGATGTAATTAAGGAATGAACTCTTACTGTCTATCACTGACATCTAGTATTAGCCACTTGGAAAAATGTACCCGGAGGTAACAAGCACCTCACACTTTCAGCTGCATTGTTTTTTGAAGATGTCATTTATTTATTTGCCACAAAAAGAGACAGAGCACAAACAGGGGCAGAGGGAGAGGGAGAAGCAGACTCCCCACTGAGCAGGGAGCCCGATGTGGGGCTCGATCCCAGGACTCCGAGATCATGACCCGAGCTGAAGGCAGGTGTTTGACTGACTGAGCCACCCAGGCGCCCCTCAACTGCATTGTTTTTAAAACTTTTTCCAAATGTAGCCTCAGATCTGCCATATCCTTATTATCAATATTTTGTTCACAAGCATTGTCTTCTCTCAGCTCTAGAAATCCCCCCTGTTTCTTTGGATTCCTCCCTCCTGCAGCCCTGAATTTCTTGTTTCCCTCTGACCTATGTCTCCGGAGGCCTGCTGCAAAGTTTTCACCCTGGGAGTTTCCTCTGTCAGCCTCCTGTGCCCAATATCCTGTTTCCTGGATTCTATTTTTTAGATCTACACCCTACTTTGGCTGGAACACATCATCTGATAGCTTACTAAGTGAAAAGGTGTGCCAAGTGAAGTTTTGGAATCCTTCCATATCTAAAAAAAAATACTTATAATCAACTTATACCTTAATTGTGTGTCTAGGTATAGAATTCTTTATTGAAAACAATGTCTCCCAAGAATTTAAAAGAATTCACTGTTTAAAAGAATTTAAAAGAATTTACTGTTACCTAGTAGGCAGTTTTGCTCTTGAAAAGCCTTATAGCCCGTCCTGACTCATGCTCCCTTCTGTGAAACCTGCTTTTTCCTTGCTGAAAGCTCTGAGGATCATCTCTTTGTCCATAGATTCTGGCATTTTACAGCAGAATGCCTTAGGGTGGATCTATGGACTGTTCTGTGTACTTGGTCGGTCCTTTGATCTGGAGGTTCTTATCTGTTAATGCTGGGAAATATACTTGAATTATGTCTTTGATAATTCCTCTCCTTCCATTTTCTCTGTTAGCTGGGTCCAGGCTCCTGGCTTGATATCTGCATGAGTTAAGCATGGCGGCAACAATGTTACTTTAACAAACCTTAAAATAGAAGGACTTACTCTCACCTTGGAGAGTCACGTGGTTTCGCAGCAGTGCTGACTGGGCTCCCCATACACCTGGGAGGAGGTCAATGGGGGGCTGACCTAGGATGGGCTTGGTTGGTGGAGTGTAGCTCGCTCTAGATGCCTCTCGTTGTTGGGTCAGTGGGCTAGTCCAGGCGTGTTCTTGGTCTGGTGATTGCAAAGAAGCAAGATTTACAATTCCTTACAATATTCCCCCACCAGGGTCATGCACCTGCCTTTGTTCTGCTTGATCTCTCGCTTAGTGGTAAGAGCTCACAGCATGGTGTTCCAGAATGTAGACTTGGGGGTGACCGCCTAGGTGCATAGCTCAATTCCCTGGCTTACTAACTAGATGACTCTTCTTGGGCCTAGCTTCTTTCTTCCTCAGAGTCCTCGTCTGTAAAATGGGAACAGAAATAGTAGCCTACCTCAGGAATTACTGGGAGCATTAGAAAAGTCACCGCATGGAAATCACCTGGAAACACCCATCCCTAGTGCCCGGCGCGAAACCCTAGTTCCCCATCGTCCATTGTGGGATCTCTTCTCAAATAAATGTGTGATACTGAGAGGTTGAGTGGCAGTTTAGTGTGGAAGTTTGTGGAAAGGTGGACTTCAGTGTGGAGTCCTGGGTGGGGCTTCTCCTCTTATAACCGGACATCATGTTGGTATTTGAAACTTTTTTTTTCTTCTGTATTCATAGCAATTTTTCCCCCAATAAAGCAGGCAGCAGTGAGGAGTTCTATGACTTATGGAGCCTGGGGTTCTCAGTGATTTCTGTTTAGATTCCCATGCAATCCTTCTTTTGATGGCAGCCCATATGGAAAATGGAGGGAAACAGAAGTGCCCCTTTAGAGAGTGGGGGGGCCTGGAGGCCCCCCCTTACCCCCTCCAGGCGTGTATCCCTTGGAGACCGTGGATCTCCAGCTCTTGCTTTGAAAACCCTGAGACACAACCATCCCGCCCTCATTTGACAGATAACTGAACCCAGGCTAGGAGAGCAAAAGTGAACTTGGCCTTTGACCCCTAGTTCAAAATGCTCCCTTCCACACTTTGTTACTTCTGAATAGAAGGTATGTGGTCGATTTCCATTTCGCTGTTCCGAAAAAGTTAAGGATATAATTTCAACGTCCTCCCCACAAACTCCTACAGGGTCTAGCATCGCTGACCCTATCTTGACATTCTGTTCTCATCCTTGCCACCTCTGGGGATAGATAATGACAAGGGGCCAGGAATTGCTACCTGCTGGGGACAAGAGCTCTGCCTTTTATTTGTCCTCTAATGTTCTCTTCCCATAACGCGGCCTCCACCAGACTCTGTGATCTGAGCTCCCACTCGTCCCCTGGGGTGGGGACGTCCCAAACGGCAGTGCCTCCATACCTCCGGCCCACCCTCTTGTGCATCTGAGGAGCTTCCCAGGTCATGGATTCTAACAGCCAGACACAGTCGAGAATACCGCATCTTTCTGTTTCTCCATCTCAGGCAAAATTCTGTCTTTAAAATTTTAACCTGAATGCTGCCTTTTCGAAGAGGTCTTGCCGCAGAGTAATTCCTCATCTCTTGAGTTTCATTTATTCTTCTGTGAAATGGGTGCACGGGGCGTGCCTTCCTGGACTTGGGGGAAAATCAGATATGCTCATGTAGGACTTGGCACCATGCTGGTCACACACACACACACACACACACACACACACACACACACCCGAGAATGGCTCAGTAGAGGTTAGCTCTTATTACTATGTGTGTATCTTGCAAAAATGTCCCCTTCTGTCTTTTGGTGTATGTCTAACTTTTCCACCAGGTGGGTGGGTCTCAAGCTCTGTGCATTAGAATCACCTGAGGGGCTCGGCTTTTAAAAAATGGTTGCCTGGGCCCCATTTCAGATCAATTAACTATGATTCTCTGGGGATGGGGTCCTGGCGCCAGTGTTTTTAAAAGCCTCCCAGGCCAGGGATTCTATCAGATAACCAGGTCTGAGAATGCTGAGTTGGCCCATGAGCCGCCGGAGAGCAAAGACCAGGCACTGCCCGTTTTTAAATGTGTGATATTGTGATTTATACTAAGAAATATACATTTGGTCTTTGTCCCATTTCAGACACAGAGATGTCCTAAAACCCTTGGAATTTCCTAAGCGATTAGAGCAAAAAGGTATCTTTTTTAAAATTTAAATTCAATTAGCCAGCACTTAGTACATCATTAGTTTCAGATGTAGTGTTCAATAATTTATCAGTTGCGTATAACACCCTGTGCTCATCACATCACGGGATGATCATTAGGGCCTTCCCTAATGCCCATCACCCAGTTACCCCATCATCCCACCTACCTCGCCCACAAAGCTGCCATTTTATGTTAATGAGGTGATTTTTAGAACGCCCCTAAGTCACTTAAGGAGAGGGGCTGCTTACCAGGGGAGCCAACCCTGTGATTAGAAAATTGGAACTTTGAGTCCCTCCCTAACTTCTGGAGAGGGGAGGGGCTGGAGATTGTGCGCCATTGCCAATGGCCAGTGATTTAACCAACCATGCCCGTGGATTGGAACTTCCATAAACACCAACAAGGTGGATTCTGAGCACTTCCGGGTACGTGGACACGTAGCGATGCGGGGAGCACGGTCCGCTCCGAGAGCATGGAATTTCTGTGCCTTTTCTACAGACCTCATCGTATGCACCTCTTCCATTTGGCTGTTCCGGAGTTGTGTCCTTTCATAATAAACCAATAATCCAGCAAGGAAAATGTTTCTTTGAGATCTGTGAGCTGCTCAGACGAATTCACCAAACCCAAGGAATGGGGAGCGTTGGAACCTCCAATCTAGAGCTGGTCAGTCAAAGCCCAGGTGACCCCTGCAGGGTGGGGCGTGGGGAGGTGGAGGAGACGGTCTTGTAGGACTGAGCCCTCAGCCTGGGGGGGGGGGGGTCCTGAGGCTCTCTCCAGGTAAATTGTGCCAGAATTGAGTTGAATTATAGGATACCCAGCTAGTGTTGCATGGGGGTTGGAAGGAAACCCCATACATTGGTATGGGTGTCGGGTCTTAATATCATACACAGCGCCTTGCATCCGGGATTCCTTGACCGTTGAATGGTGAATGTTCGAATGAGCATGCGTTAGAAAGAGAGTCAAACCTGGAATGAGAAGGTCTTTTGTGGATGACGGTTCTGCCTTGAGGTTAATCAGGATCAGACCAGACCTGGCTGGCTGACGAGGGTTCCAGCAGAGAGGGCCCTGGGATGTTTGCACATGCCCGAGGGCTGGGGCTCTGCTCGAAGGTCTGGGGATCACCTCACCTCACCTTTCATTAGACCTCATCCCAATCCCACAGGTAGGCGCTCTTCTTCCTTATTCCTCCTATGACCCCATTGGACGGAAGAGGAAATGGTGGCCCAGAGACATTGCGACTTGCCATCCCCTACCCCCACCACCATCTCCCAGTCAGAGAGCAGCAGAGCCAGGCCATGGACCTGTGTCTCCTGATGCCCAGTCCTGTGCTTAGAGTGGGGCTCAGAGCCACTCACACTGTCTGCTGGGAGTGAGTCATACAGGGGGAGGCAGAGGAGGGGAGAGTCCTCTCTGAGGAGGTGGCTCCAGGGCTGCGGTTCCTCTTGGGGACACGTGGGAGGGCGGTCTGGGGAAGCTTTGGCAGTAGTAGAACCCCTGTGCGCGTGTGCGTGTGTGCGTGCACGTGTGTGCGTGCGTACCTGTGTGTGTGCACGCGTGTGTGCGTGTGTGTACCATTGTGTGCTGTGTGGCTGTGCTTGTGTGCTTCTTGCTGTGTGTGGTGTGTGTGGCTGAGTGTGTGTGCCCGCCGTGGTGCTGCGCATCACCTGTGCTGCCGTGTGGGGCGTGTGTTTGTCGTTGCCATGTTGGGTGTGTGCTGTGACTTCAGAGCGCCGTGAGCACCTGGGAGTTCAGGGACCCACGCAGCTGCCTCTCCCCAGGGAAGGACACAGAGGGGAAGTCCTCCACCCAAGCCTGAGCTCCAGTGCCCCTGTAGGGACTCCTCTCTGTCCAGGACCCCATATCTTTCTTCCCCCTGGCCCCGCTGCCCCCACCAGAGTGGCTTCTTTCCAGAGAAGAAGAAGCAGGCAGTGTGCGATGGCGGCTTCCTGTGGCTTTCCCTGCCTTGCCCCCACTCGCTGCTTGCCCCTGCTGAGCCTCATCTGCCAGGCTCGCTTCTGCAGGAAATTTCCCTGGGCACCTCTACTCCCGACTGTGTGTTAATTGCTTAGTCTTCAGCTTCCCCATCTACCTCAGAACTGGGGACAGGGTCACCTTGCCTCATAACTTTACCCCTGTCTGGACGGGAGGTGGGAGGGGCTGAATAGGGGAGCAGGCTGAGGGGTGCTGTGGCCCTCACAGGGAGGACACTAGGTATGAGGGACTCAATACCCAGATCTGGCCCTCTGCCCTTCTTCCTTCCTCCACTCCTGGATTTAAAAGCACAGAGGATTCATCTCAGGACTTGAAGATCCTTGAAAAGAGTCAACCCCCTAGTTGCCCAGACACCTGTAGGGGACGTGCCAAGCCCGTCTCAGGTTGGAGGAGGGGTCTTTTCTGGGGGACAGCATGAAGTGGAGAGGTGGTGGCCCAGAGGGGCACCTGCTTGGAGGTTAGGGGATGGTTGACATGGGCCAAGACCTTCTCCTCGTTTGCCTCTCCTTAGTGACATCATGGCTCTCTTTCCCCTCCCTTGAATGTGACCATCCTCTCTCCCCAAACTCACAGATTTGTCCCTCCCCACACAGCCCCCTGCTGCTTGTGTCTTCAGGCCTTGTATCTACAGGGGAAAAAGGGCTTCTTCCCACATCCTTGGCTGTTCTCTTATGGTGCTGAAGATGAACTGAGGTGCAAGGCAGGAATCCTTTCTTTCAAAGGCAGATGGTCTTAATTCCAGTTCTGACCCTGTGACCATCCTACTGGGTGAGCCCAGGCACATCATTGCTCCTCTCGGGGTTTTGGTTTCTTTACCAGTAAAAGAATCAAAGACTTTGCCGGCTTCTCCATCACACCACCTCACCGTGGGGGCCCGGGGTTCTCCTGTGCAGGGACCCAGCCCTCTCAGGCCATCCAACCTCACAGTAAAGGAACTTTTCCCAAGAGAGGCTCAGGGATCCTCAGAGACCCTGGTGGTGACAAGAGACCGTGGTGGAGGAGGAAAGAGCTTCCTGACCTCGACCTCCATCTCCAAGGACAGGCCAGATGGCAGTGGTGGGAGCACTGGAGTGACCGAGATCAGAAGTGGAGACGTGCACAGGCCAGGGCATGGCCCACCAGACCGTGAGTCCCTGGGGACTCGTCTGGTCCATCTCTGTCTCTCTAGCTCTTACCATCCTGTCTCCTGGGAGCTGATGCTCAGTGCGTGTTTGCTAAAGAGATGAGTAACTGCATGGGGAAGAGAGGATAAAGTTGGTTACATAGCCAGCTGAGGAGAGAGGGCATCTTGGGTTGCCTAGCTGAGTTGAAGGAAGGAGAGGAATTAGGGGGAAATGATAAATTGGGATGAGGCTAGGTTATGCTGTGGTAACAAACAAGCCCCAGATCTCAGTTACTTAAAGCCACTGGTTTATTTATCACTCATGCACACATCTCTATGGGCTTTTCTTATTATGGTGACTCAAGCATCTGGGATGAGGCAACAGCCACAATCTCAGACATCACTGGTCCCTGTGTCAGAGAGAAGAGCACTTTGGGGGTCTCACCCTAGCAATTAAGTAGCCTGAAAGTGACACTTGCGCTCACACCCCATAGGCCAGAACCAGTCACATGGCTACTTTTGTTCAGGCCCCATTGGTCAGAATTAGTCACGTGATACCTCCAACAACGGAGGACCAGGAAATACAATCTTATCATCATGTGCCTTGAAGGCAGAGAGCTGGAAACACTTGACAAATGACACTAATGAGAGCCACTGAAGAGTTAGCCATGGAGAGCCAGAAAGGGAGGGGTGCGGTTGACCTTCTAGGTCTTCTGTGACCCATATTCCAGAGCTCCAAGCCTGTGGGTGATGTTCGTTTAAGATAACATCATGGACTGGCTCCTGGAAGAAACAGGCTGCACATGAATTGATCTGAGCACCAGCTGTCCCCCAGGCTATGCTGAATGCCGGGAATACAAGAGGGTCTTGGCCCTTTCCCTAAGGGAGTCAACAACTATCTAAGAAACAGTAAAGGATGCACTAGCTTAAGGATTTGAAATCCTAGATTCAAGATGGAAAGTGACCAGCCAAGGAAAGAAGAGGCAACCTGGTCTGTGGCTACACTGGATGGTTTTTGTATTTACTCTTGTTGCCTACGGTCGGGGCTGCCCGTAGGAAGTCAGAGGTCAGTGCAATTACGTTTCTGGTTCCTGCCTCTACCTTCACCCACAGCCCTGAAAGATTAGTAACTGAAGCCATTCCTGGGGGAGAACCAAGGACTCACTCTCAAGTCTTTGAAGTGCATGAACATTGTCTCTGTAACGCACTCTTCTGAATGGGAATGTTTCATTTTGATTACATTTTTACAGACATTTTCATGGTGACTTTGTGTTATCCTTCTTCTGCGCTCCTAATCCAATCAGTGAAAAAGAACAAGATAAAGAAAGAGAATGACAGAGGGAGGAGAAGGGGAGAGAGAAGATTGAGAATACTGGAGCCCTTGATTTGGGCGAGATGGATTTGTTTTTCAGTCATTTGGAGGCTAATCAATCCCTCCCTCACCAAATCCAACTTTGTGGACTTTGGATTGAACTGGGAAAAATCAAAGTCGTGGAGTGTTAAAACTTGACTTAGTACCAAATGTAACAGTGTCAGAAGGAAGAAGATGAGGGGAGAAATTATACTTATATACTTGTTGTCTTCAGAGTGAACCCAAAGTCTTTAGCGTGGGTTGAAAGACCATCACCCTGTTTTTTCCTCTAGCTCCCCCTTCCCTTTGACCCTCACCTGCATCCCACACTCTAGTTCTAGGCTTTTTCTTACACTTCTCCAAACGCCACTCATGCCTCAGTGCCTTTGCCTTCCCTGTGCTCCTCTGCCTGGGGTACCCTCCCAGTCACCCACTTGGAAAATTCCCCTTCCTTCCTGTGATCATGCCTCAAGTGTCCTACTCTGTCAGCACCTGTCTAGGCCTCTCCCTTATTCCCTGTGCGGTCTCTTTTTGGTTACTACTGTCTTTTGTACAAATTTCCATCATCATCCTTATTGTACCAAATGACAGTTGTTTCTGTGAAGGTCTCTCCTACCGGGCTGTAGAATCTTTGAGGGGAGTGTTAGTGCCTTATCGCTTTTGCTGTACTGAGCAGAAGGCCTAGCACACGGCAGGACCTTGCTATATACATTTAGATAATAAAGTGAGCGAGCGAATGTTTAAATGAATGGATGGTCTGGAGAGCATCTGAAGGGGGACCTACTCTAAGCTCCTCCTCCAAACCAGAAATCCTTCTATAATAGGGGTCGACAAACTGGCCTGTGGACTGAAGCCTGCCAGATGCCTGTTTGTGTGAATAAAGTTTTATTGGAACACCGTGATGTCTGCTTGTAGACCTCTTCCTTATGGCCACCTTTGCACTACAGCAACAGTGTTGAGTAGTTGGGACGGTATGATCCTCAAAGCCTATAGTGTTTTCTATCTGCCTATGCCTGGTCTAGTGTTGGCTCTTAATTTTTTCTTATTTGGATTAGAGATACCTTTAAGAATCCGATAGAGAGAATTGAATACATGCCCAAGTACAGAACATTCTGCACTTAGTTTCATGAGGACAGGTGCCCCCTTGAGTCCCACCCATCCATCCCTCAGGGATCCATGGACCCAATGTTCAGATTCTGTTGCTTGTGAGGCTGGAGCTGAGAAAGGGATAGAAAACATGGTACAGGGTGCCTGGCAAGGAGAGAGGAGTAAAAGTCAAATCGCTCAAATATCAGAACTTCCAACAATGAGAATGTGCTGCCCGGCAACATACAGTTGGCCGTCTTGTGTATGGTATCCTCAGTCCCATGAAACTCACTACGGGGTACCACACTGGGCTCCTGCAGGAGCACACAGCTCAGGACGAAAGCTCATCCTCACACTTGGCCGAGCTCTTGTAACTAAAACCCGCTCGTCCTCCTGGATGTTGAGACCGTGGTCCAATGGAGAGAAGCGCGTTCTCTCAGCTGATGAGGGGAGGGAAGGAGCAACGAGAAGGCAGAGGAGAACCTGCCTGCCCTGATCTTCCCAAGGAGGGCCATGGCGGGGAGGGACAGGGAAGAGGAGACGGGAGCGTTACAATTGATCAAATGCCGTCTTGCCTCCTTAAAAACAAGGGGTGGCAGGGAGAATGTGTGTGTGTTTGGGAGTTAATGAAGTCATGAGCAATAGGAGTTAGGCCTCTGGGAAGCAAATCGAGGGCCAAACGAGCTCATTTTTTAGCAGAATTATTAAATTAGGAGTTGAAAGAAACACATTAGACATTATGAATCTCGCTTTTAGCAGAGCCCTTGATAGAGGGTTGCACAGACGCTCACGAAATTCATTCCACTCAGGACTGGAAGGGGCTGGCATCGCTAGGCTCCCCAGTGGGAGGGTTGGGGTGCAGGTGAGGTTTAATGAGCTTCTGGGCTAGGCACTGTCTTGGGGACTTTAGGTCGACTATTCCATTTAACCCCCAGAGCGCTCAGCAAGGAAGGGTGACTCTCCTCATTCCAGAAGGGAAAAGAAGAGCTGGGAGGGGTACGGCGCCTTGCCTCAGCTCACACAGAATCAGCAGCTGAGCACGTGGTTGAACCCTGGTCTACCTTTAGTTCAAACCCAGAGCTCTTGTCCTGGGGGGTAAGAGACACCTCCCTGCCAGGAGCCCTCGGCTGCCTTGGAAATGGAGCAAAGGACCCTGGAAATCAGTCAGGTGGGAGGGGTGGGCAAGCGCTGGAGGCAGCAGGGAGGGCTGAGAGCCCCAGGTTGTGCTGAGTCAGAGGTAGGGGGGGAAGACTGGCCCTGGCAGCAGGGCTGATTTTATCTGCTGCCTTGAGAAAGGTATGGCAAATGGATAGGCACTCGCAGAAGGGCAAGGGCGCGGAATCCGTGCTGTGGCCAATGGTTGAGTGAGCATGAGGCAGGATATTCCAAGAGCAAAGCTGTGCCATTTGCTTGAGATATCTGGAGGCCGGTCCTGGGGGGCTGCTGAAGAGTGCTGTGGCCTCCGAGGGTCGAGCTGGGTCAGCGATGGGTCCCAGGAGGCAAGGAGACCTTGGCAGGAACCAGCTCCCCAGCCCCGGAGACATTCCAGGAGCCGGCACAGCATGGGAGGAGGCTCTGCGTCTGGGTAAGATAAGAGATGGGCTAAAATCTCTCCAAATGCTACAGTTCTCTATCTCCTGAAGGCAAGCATGAGGCAGGATATTCCAAGAGCAAAGCTCCCCAGAGATTCCTGCAGGATTTGGGGAGCGGAGTGGGACAATCTGTATTTGTCTCTGAGGTTTGTAATGACCAATCAAGTGCCTGCACCCAGAAGGGAAGGACTTAGCGGCCCCTGGAGGCTCTCTCTAGTCCGAGGATTGCTCCCAGGCTATGGGGTGACTGACAGGCCTTCCCAAATCCTTCCAGCATGTGGGGGGCGGTGGGGGGGCGCTTCACTTCTAGAGAACATTCTTGAACACAGAGAGCCAGACCCATCAAAAATAAGAGAGAAAAGGGAATGCAAGGGAGGAGGGGATGAGAAGGGGGCAATGGTCCAACTCACTTGCCTGCAAAACCTTTTGCAGAATCTCAGCCAGACAGGAAATGAGCCTCGGAGAGCCTATAGGGTGGTGGGCAAGGCAGGGCATGGCCCTAGTCTCTCTCATGCAAGCTGGACCTGGCCAAGGGCCCCAGAAGAGGACAGACAAGGAGACAGGTTTGCTCAGAGCCACCAGCGATCTCTTCTCTCTGGGGCAGTGATAGGTGTTAGTGAAGTAGTGATCTTTGTAACACGGAGGGTTGCCCTGGAGGAAGCTGGAGGAGAAGCACTACAGGGACGGTGGGAGGTGAGGGATGGGGGATGGGGGTGGGGAGCAGCCAGGTAGATAGAGGGACTGGATTTCCCAGGGCTTTGAACGCCGGTCTGAGTTCTTAATGCTGGAGGCAGCGAGGTGCCATCGAAACCTTCCGTGGAGGAGAGGGTCAAGATCAGAATCTTGGGGCTCCCGTGCAGAGGCTGAGACTGGAGGCCAGGAGGCCAGGGAGGGGGTCAGTGCAGAATCCAGGGGGATGGGCAGCCTCAGGTCGGTTGCTAAGAGGAGCTGCTGAAAAACCAATGTTCTCAGCGTGTGCGTCTGTGTAAGCACGTCTCCAGGTGGATGTTTACTTCTCTGCGTGTACACATTTGGGAGCGAGCGGGCTTCTGTGTATCTGTTTGCCAGCATGGCTCAGGGTGCGTGAGTTTTGTCTTGCGGTGGAGGAGTATGCGTGCCTGTCCCAGGAATCGTGATACTCTGTGCCCATGCATTGGTGTGAGTGTGTGTGTGGCCCCCAGCCACTTTAAGTCCACCTTCTGCCACCACCCCTTCTAGTGACATGGACACTCTACATAGGACATCGTGGGATGGGCTGTGCCCATCTTCTTCGGGCTTCCTCACCCTACACTGTGCCCGTCGCCATCACCCACTCTTGCCCTTGAGCTCTTAGATGACCTGGGAATGGCTTTAACCTCGGGACTAGTGCAACTCCTTCCTGTTTCCTTAGCAGACGGTAGGAGGGTGCTGTGTGTGAAGCCTCTGTTACTGGTTGCGGGACAGAAGAGGATCCCTCATTACCATCTCAAGGCTGGCCCTACACCATTCCAGATAGGATCTGCCAAAGGCTCTGGCCTGGGCCAAAGTCACCTTGATCCTGCTGTTCCTGAGACCTGAACCAAGAGGCAGCCTGCAGAGGGTGTGAGAGGCCTCGCTCAGGCCACAGAGTCCTAATCTTGGCTCTGACCTTGACCTATGAGATGACCTTGGCCTGCATCTCCTTGTAGTCTCAGTTTTTCCGAGTAGAATGGGGCCAGGCTGTCTCTGGGGTGAGAGGTAACTGGATTATTATCCGCTATGCTGAATGTGGGACTTCTGTGGCTGGTGTTGGTTGGGCGAGTCCTTTATCCAGAGGTGTGCTCATAAATGGCTAACGCCTGGCTGTCTCCCCACTCGAATCAAGCCCCAATTGGCAGTCTGTCAATTTCTCCAGTGTAAACCCTCCTATGGTGACTGATTTCAGTTCACAAGCGCGAAGCCCCCGAATGTGGAGAGAGAGATGTGCACAGCTGGCTCTTGTGAGCTGGAAGAGAACGGCTCCGGCTCATCCCTGCCTTTATCCTAAACGACCAATGACAGCGCAGTCCGAGGAGGAATCTAAGTCAAGGTCAGGCAAGGAGCAAGAGATGCAGCTAAGAGTGCCGAGCCCTGGGGCTGAGCGACAGGTGAGGCTCTAAAGTGAAAAAAGAGCCAGGAAATGAGGCACTTGGAGGATGAGAAACAGTTTGGGAAGTGTGACGTGCAAGTGGGGCCAGGTCAGGCGCTTCAGGACAGAAACTGCTTCTGCTGGGTGATGCATGGACAGCCCCACGAGGCCAGAATACATTCTGGCCTCCTTCTGCTCCCGGCCGGGGAGGGGGGGAGGGTGGACGTGACGATGGGGGAGCTGGGCAACTAGACAAGTGTTCCCTGAGCCCCAGGGATGACGTCTGAGCAGCCCGAGCCAGAGAAGGGCAAATCCAATTCTGTAATTGTTGGGGCATCAATTCTGGTGACGGTCCCACGAGGGCGATGCCAAGGGCCCGGGGAGGGGGGATGCCCTGGCTGACATCATCTGCTATTTCTGGGCCAATTCGCAGCCTCCTTCAGCGGGAACTTCCTTGAGGACATAAATCACCCGCATCTTCACATGGCTGCCTCACCCTCCCGAGAAAATAGGGAATCCACGCACGTGGGTGTCCTCTGGAGATGGCACAGGGTGTGGAGAGAATGGTGTGAACCTGGAGTCTCGTGGACCCAGGTGCAAATCTAACCTCTGTCCCTTGTTAGCCTGAGGGCTTTGGTCAAGTCATTTCACTTCTCAGATGTTCCATTTCCTCGAATGGGTAGCAACACCCGCGAGGGGTAGAAGGTAAAAGGGGTAGAAGGGGTAGAAGGTAGGGGGAGATGGTAAGTGTGAAGGGTCCGGCTCACTGCAGATGCTCAGTGAACATCAAAGCTCATCCTTTGGTTCCCCTCTCTTAGAGAATATACTCCCAGTGGCCGATCAGTGGAAGCTTCCAGAAGGTGATGTAGATTCCCCCTCTGGTCCCTTTGCGGTGAGTGGCCTACAGGGGCCAGGGACAGAAGGCTGCCTTGGGAGGGCAGAGAGGGTGTTGGAAGGATGAGGACAGAGACTGTCCACCTGGGTGGGGAATCTGGCCCTGCTAGGGTGTGAGGCGGGCATGTTCTCTCCCACCAGTGCTCAGACTCCTCCTCAGGAACGTCTCAGCTAAGCAGGCTTCAGAGGCCAGGAGAGCAGCCTGGGATCTCAGGTACACAAGGGTCCCTTTCTCCAGCAGAGACACCCACTTGTCTTACCTGTCCAGTTATCTGCCTGACTCCGCCCCTGCTCCATGCCCGCTCTGTCTTCCCGGCCTAGCTGTGTATCCGTTGGTCCTCAGGAAAGACTGTTAGACTTGTTCCCGCCTGCTGCACTCATCTCTGCAGAAGGCCGCCTGACTTCCTGTCCATCCGTCAGTCTGCCTGCGATCTGCCTTCCCAGCCTTCTGATGGCAGCTGCCTCTCTCTCGCACCTGGGCTCTGTTTTATGATGTCTGGGTGACAGAGAGGTGATAAATGAGAGTGAGCGAGTGACAGACGGGAGCGCACATGTGGGGGCTGGAACACGTGCACACGCAGGGGAGTGACAGTTGGGTTGTCTTCTTGGAGACAGGGTCACTCAGGGTCTCCCCAGCCCCAGAGGGGTGCCCAGAGCACCATCCATCTCACCCCAAAGCACCGTCTGTCTGTCTCCCTGACCGCAGACAGGGGTGTTCCCTGCAGAGGCTGGGGTTGGGCCCGGGGAGGGGGCGTGGGGGGAGACAGGGGAGGGAAAGTACCCATGGCAACCACTGGAGAGGCACGTTTCAGCTCAAGAACGCTTATAACAATGGAGCTGTCCAACAAACAAAAATGGGCTGTTAGTGAGGTAGTGATCTCCCTGTCATCAAAGTCATTCAATTACGGGCCGGCCGCCCACCTGTCAGGGTTGCTATGGTGGGGATTCCCAAGTAAGGAATGGGATAAGACTGGGTGGTCGAGAAGGGCCGGGGTTTAAGATCATGGCTGGTAGCACCGATCTCCCAACCAGAGCCGCTGTTGGGAGGAGCTTGGATGAAGTGACCTCGGCTCAATCCTGCAGCCTTCGAGCTGGAGAAAGACGAAAGGCCAATTAGTGGCAACAGGTTATGAATAAACAGGAGCTGGGAACTTGGGATAATAAAGAGCTTCCCAGAATAGGAATGTCTCCATCTCCCTCACACTGATTTGCATGGCTCCCGCAGGCTTCCCTCCCCTCTCCTAACTCAATTTCAATTTCAATTTCAATGTCAATAACTTCCTTGGCACGACAAGCCGTCAGGGGTTGCCAAAGTGAATTGGAACATTGAGTTTCAGAGTCTCGGACCAGCTCGTCCAGCCAGTGTCGCTGTCCCCTCCTAGGCCTTCCAAGCCCTTCCTGGGCACAAGCCTCATCCTCTGTGCCCTTTGGGGAGACTTATTTTTACCCTCCCCAGCTGCCTGTAAGGTTGTTGGAAAAAAGATGCACTCTGTTGTTTGGTCAAGATGTTCAAACAGCGGGAGCCCGTGGGACGTCGTGTGTCCATGCAATGTGCTGGGGGACGGAAGGCTAAAGAAGGCTTAGCCCCTCTCTCCTGGGACCCTAGCCAAGCAGGGGAAGCAGATGAGAAGCAACAATTCCCATAATGGGGCAAGGGCCCTGAGAGAGGGAACGGGGGCTCTGGGACACAGAGGAGGGGCCTCTGAGCCAAGGCAGAGCAGAGGAAGGTAAGGGGGGGACGGCTTCGTGGAAGGAGCAGATGGCCGGCCCCCGAGTTCTTTCCCTCGTGGGTCAGCTATGGCTGGGATGTCCCCATTATGATAGCCCCCTTTATGTAAGCCTACTGGCCCCACCCAGGGTCGGCAATGGGCAGATCCTCCAGAGAGGGAGGGTGTGGCCCCTGTGGTAGAAGGGACCCAAGTCGATGCTGCAGGAGGGATGTAGGGCCCGGAGGGCAGGAGCGGCTGTGGGGGTGCACGGCGGCCGAGGCCCCCAGCATGTCTGTAAGCTGCAGCAGTGGTGTGCATCACAGAGCACCCACTTAGCCTTGGTGCCCTTTTAGAGGGACAGGGACCGGTACCGGGAGGCTGGGAGGCGCAGTGGCACCAGCCTGACCACTCGGGCTCAGATACGGGAGTGGCCCTGGAGTATGACCATGAACAGGTTGGTGGGGTGGGCGGCGCTGATTTGCCAGGTTGACATCTTTGCCCGGCACCACCTGGGGGTCATCTGTGATGGGGAGCCACAGTTCAGGGAGTCAGACAGACAGGGGCTGGGGCTACTTGGCCAGGAGGTCAAAGGAGCAGGACCTTGACCCCTCTCTTCCACCCCTTCTCTTCCCAGCTGGACTGTGGAGAATTCTAATGAAGCACAGCTCCCCACCACATCACCACCAAGAGTAGGGGCTGCTCGGGCGGAACGCCTTTGCCGTAGAGAGGATGTGGGTGCTGCCTCTGGCTATCTTTCCATAGCCTTGGGCCAGCAGAGAAGAGCCCCCCAGGGACACACAGCCCTGGGCAAGGTGGACTAATGCTCACAGGCCCAGGGGCTCTGCTTGCAAGTCTCGTGAGTTTCCCATGGGATCATGCTGAACCAGGAGAAGCCAACTCCTCACCAGAAGTGTCCCCGAATTCTGGGTTCCTCGGGACCCCTCCACCCCTGGGTTGTGAACATTTGCAAAGGCTACAACCAACCTTGGTGCCCCTCTTGGGCCTTCTCTTCTCTTCTCCCGGGAAAAGGGTGAGCAGGGAGGAGCCCCCGAATGGGGCCGGTAAGAACTTTCAACAGCCCTGTTTTCTCGAACCGCCCAGTTTCAACCCAAAGGAAGGAATGGTCCCAGCAACAGAGTTTGCAAAAGCAGACTACAGGTCCTTCTGCAAGATTCACTCCTACAAATCTCTGTGTCTGAAGAACCTAGAACTTCTTTTCTCTAACGTAGGGAGATGGGGGAGAAAATGGTGTTCTAAAGCTCTTCCTATGTGCCCAGTTCTGTGTCACCTTTCTGATCCCATGGCTCCACTGTGGTGGGGGTGTGAATTCTCCCACCGGCTGATGAGGACACTGAGGGATGGGCTGGCTCAAGAGAAGGGGGAGACTTCCCTCTGGCCCACCTTGTGCAGGTGGGAAGGTGAGGCAGCCCTACTCCAAGGTGTGAGAGGGTGGTCAGAGTTCCCTTTCCAGTAGTCTCACGCTGTCTTAACCAGTGCCACTGAATGGGACACTCCCTGCCCACCTTTCTCTTGGGAATGGCCATTGGGGGAACATTAGGAGGTGAGGACAAGGGGTCCCAAGGGCGGCAGAAACCACCTACATCTAACTGGAAAAATTAACTCCTAAGAGTTCAGATCTACAGAAGGCTGGCCCCGTGCAGAAGTACGGAGCTGGCCGTATGGGTCTGTGTGGTGTAGTGGAAAGAAGCTGGCCAGACTAGGGTTCAAATCCTCTTAACCCATCCAACTTCACTGATGCCTCGATAAACTGACCTCTCGAACTCCCTCCGCAAATCTGCCACTTGGACAGGTAGACGATTCCTGATTCCTTTCCTTTCCCGTTCGCCTGCCTTGTGTGGGTTCCCAAACCTGTTTATGGCCATTGTGCGGATAATTTAATCAAGCGTGACCAAGCCTGTTGAATGGGAGTGCAGAAAAGAGTCATGTTTCTGCGGTAATTAACTTAAT
Organism: Procyon lotor; assembly: GCA_028646535.1. Taxonomy (NCBI): domain Eukaryota; kingdom Metazoa; phylum Chordata; class Mammalia; order Carnivora; family Procyonidae; genus Procyon; species Procyon lotor. The sequence goes on along the minus strand of CM053619.1, from coordinate 15,827,943 downwards.
GCTTTGGGCCGGTTGCTAAAAAGTTGCTGTTGAATTTCGTGTGGGCAGGACCCTCAAAGATCTGAAGAAAAAGAAACCCCATACAAGGAGGTTGGTGTGCATCGATTGCCTTGCACATAATCAAAACCAGAAATCCCTTAGGGGACGTTCATGTGCTCTCCTCTACGTGTGATCTCGAGAAGCCAGTTCACCTTCATGAACTTCATTTTTCTTGGCTTTAAAATAAGTATAATAGCTCCTGCCTCGCAGAGCGTTATGACGAACAAAGGAGCCACATGAGGTCCCCTTCCTATCTTTTGTTTGCTTCTGGATGATTCCCTGGTCTTCTCCCTGCCATGCCTGCTTTCTCCCGCCCGCTGTTTCTGGGGACTTCATCTGCACGTTTGCAGTTGAGCTGATCGGATTGTGATTGGAGTTTAAGGCTCGGACCTTCCCTATGAGTGATATGGTGAATGACGAAAAGCCCTTTTAAGGAATGTGGGGGCAGAGGGATGCCCGGCAGGGTGACAGTCTGAGCTGGAAGAGTCTCCGTGATGTTCCTCTGGTCGCTGTCCCCGTGGTCCAGGGGGAGGGTGTGATTATTCCTGCTGAGATGTGACCTGGCCAACTTTATACCCCAGAGGTGTAAAGTATAAAGGTATAAAGCTTATACACCAGAGGGTAAGGCAGGAAGTTGAGGATGGTCAGGGGAGTTTGGGCATGATGCTGCTTGGATCCCTTGGACTCTGACTCTTGCCCAGGACTTCAGAATTAGGGACAGGTGATACTCCCCCACACCTGCGCCCCTGACGGGCTCCTGCTGTCTGCCCGGGGATGGAGGTCCGGCCTATGGCTGGTTCAGCAGCTCATTGGCTGCGCGGGAGTCCCCTAGAACCTGTCATCTGACCATTCACACTCCCAAATCCTGACCCACAGAATCCAAGAGAGCCCTCCAGAGGGATCAGCATGTGCATTCATCCCATTCTGGGGTTTGGAGCCCGCCACCTCTGCTGTTACCACCGCTGGCTTCCGAGCGCTCAGCCCACTGGCCTCGAGGCTCAGCCCCTTGGTTCATCCCCCAGCTCAGCCAGACTGGCCCCAGCTGGAGCCCCGAGGCTGAGAGGGCTCCCAGCAAGCTGGTATCATACGTGCCCTTAGACGCCGAGAGCCCCACAGAGACGCCCACAGAAGGTCTCCATGTGTGGGGACCGGGCAGATGGCGATGTCTCTTCTGTTTTGTATTGGCTTCTGCGTTACAGACAGAGTCATGCAGGCCTGGGGTCATCACCATTGAGTGTGAAATCTTCCCACGCCCCCTTAGCCCTTGTGCGCCTCTGTTTCTCCATCTGTAAAGTGGGGATGATGGTGCATCTTCCACTTGTTGAGAATAATGTCAGTAAGGTGATGTCTGTAAAGATGTCCTCCCCCCCCCCCCACCGTAAGTGGCCTGTTCTTGTCAAAGAAGTAAGGGAAACATTGAAAAAAAAGCCAGAGCTCTACTGTAGCCTACTGGGCCGAGAGTGGGCAGCATTGGACCACAGGAGTGACACCAGATCGTCCTTCCCGATAGGGCAGTGGTCTCTCCGCCTGTCCTGGGCAGCCAGGTCTAAGATGCCTCCTTGGCTCCTGGCTTGCCGATCTTCACAGAGGATTTCATTCACTCATTCATTCACTTACTTGCTCATTCATTCATTCATCCGGCAAATATTTATTGAGCATCTGGTATCTGCCAGGGAAAGGGCGTGGAATCGAGACGCTGAGCTGGGTAAGGTAAGGTCTCTGCTCACCGTCATGCTGTGGACTGGGAGGCAGGGAAGGGAAGGAAACCTGGCAGGGGGGGAGTTGCCGAGGGCCCGCGCCCTGGCTTGGAGCAACAGTGAAGGAGGCTGGGAAGCCCACAGGGAGGGGCCTCTGAGTCTGGCTTAGAGCTGTCAAGTTTCTTCGGTTCTGTCCAATTATCCACTAATGACTCACAAAGAATAGATTAGGAAGGGGACTGAGGATAAGGACGTTTAATTGTCAAGCAGAGAAGTGAGGGAACGCTGAGTGGCCCGTGACAGGTCTTGGTGAAGGAGGACAGGGGAGGAGGGGAGGAGGTGGGCTTCAGCTCACCCTTTCCTGGACCATCAGGGGGCTGGGGGGCTGCCAGGGGCTGGGGCGGGCTGCCGGGCTGGGGCACCGGGGACCGGAGTGGAGCTCAGGGTCTGGGGAGCGGAGGAAGGTGAGGATAGCGGGCACCGAAGTGGGAGGGGGAGAGGGATGGGGGCGTGCGGAGGGGTGAGGCAGACCTTCCGTGCTCAGGTTCCTGCACCTCATTCCCCACCAGCAGGATCAGTGCCCCTGGAGCAAAGAGTCCAGTCTGCGGGTTTTGTCTGCTGGAAACCATGACTCTGGCCCTTACTTGAGATTGCCTTTGTCCCAGCCTGGGCAGGACACTGGCCCTGCTGTCCACTCTAGTTCCACGCGCTCCCCGGTATCTGGGTCCCCACCTTGCTCTGGTGTCAGCGGGGAGGAGGAATTCCACGCTGCCGCATTCAGAGCAGCCGCAAGCTGCCTCCCCACCCCCGACGCCAAGGTTCATGGTCTGTCGTGCCTTCTGGACGTTCTCCCGTGTGATAATCCCAGCCGTCCTGGGCCAGGCCCATGAGGCGCCCCTTTCCCACGAGGCCCGGGAGGGAAGTGGGGCTCAGATAGGTGACTTGATCTGCCCAAGGCCTCAAAAGTGGGGGGCCAAGGGTGGGCTTGAACCCGGGTCTGTCTGCTACTCCCTGGTCTTCTCTTCAGAGCTTGCTACTGATTTGCGTGTCAGGCCTGAGGCTGCAGGCGAGGAGACAAACCCCGGCTCTTGTGGGCCTGAGTCCCCACCCTGGTCCTCCTCTCCTAGTCTCACTACATTCAGCTTGTGAGGAACCTTCCAGCCCCTGGGGCTAGTGTTCCCAGGTGCCCGTGATGCCCATGGAGGGATGTTCTGCAGCCCTCCAGGGACTCTCTCTCTGGATACCCCAGCATCCCCTGCCTCTTTCCCATGCCTGCTACCCTCCAGGGGCACAGGTGCCTGGGACAGCAGCCATCTCATTGTGTCACCTCTGCGTGCTCGAGACCCTGCCTACACAGACGTTCGGGCCCTCGAGTGCACGGTCTAGCCCGCGTCTGCCTGTCTCACCTTCTGCCTTGCTCAGACCGTGGGGGTCCCTACAGCACGATGCTTGCGGAGACCAGGAGGGTATGTGGGCAGACATGAAGGGTGAGAAGGGTCAGATTCGAGGGGCTGTGGGGGCGGGAGGGCTGCCCGGAAAGTGTCCTGGCCTGTGATGTGGTCATCTTACCGGGCTTTCTGAAATTCCACATGCTCTCAAATAATGCCCACACCTCTGGTCCTCAGACCCCGTCACCTGGTCCCCTGGTAAAAACACATCTCTTGTCCTTCTGTGCTAACTCTCTGAGTGCCCAGGTCTTGCCCTCTGGCCTGGGTCGATGAGACTCAAGCCCCTCCTGGGAGTTTGTGGTCTCTTGCCCGGCATCGTGGGGCCCGGGGCACAGGGTCCGAGTTGCTGACGGTTTTCACAGAACCCCAGAGGCGGGTGCACTGGTGTTAACATCAGGTAGCTCAATCTCCTAGCCACACAGGTGATCAAAAATTATAAGCAAAAAAAAAAAAAAAATACAAGCAGAGGAGTGACTCGAATCCAACCCCCTCACTGGGACAGCGATGACACCAGGAACAAGCCCAGGAAGTGGGACGCTCAGAGGTGGATTGGGATCCCAGGAGGGCAGCTGCTTTTCCTCCTCCAGTTAACACGCTTCAGGTACCCAAGATAGAAAAGTGGCCGGTACAGCAGTTTGGACCTTCCAGAAGGATCTCGAGTCCCCCTGGTTGTCCAGGTTCGGGATAACTTGCTTGCTAGCCTAGGTAGAAGCGTTTCCCCCTTGCCTTAAATTCGGCGCCTTCCTCCAGTTCTTTCCTCTTCCTTTCCAAGACCTTGGCTGGGGTTCTGACACCCGAGTGTTTGGTTGGGTGGGGCGGTATTTGAGGCTTCTGTGTCCTGTGTGTTTGCTCGCCTGGGCTTGTGTGGCTGTTGCGGACTGTGGGGACAGGGATGGTGGGAAAGTAGGAGGGAAAGGGGGGGAAGCGCGATGCCTGCAAAGCAGGACAGGCCTTCTCTGCCTGCAGGGGCTCAGCCCGGGGTGTGCCCCTGAGCCATTCTCCTTCAAAGGCTGCCTGTCTCCCACCAGACTGAGCTCAGACGAAGGGCTCCAAGGCCCTCGGTGATCAGATGGAATGAAAGAGGCGCAGGCCCGAGAGCTCTCCCCGTCTCTCCTCTCCACCCCGCCATCTTCCCCCCCCTCATCTTCTCCCCTTGACCTGACTCCTCAGTAATCGTTCAGGACTCCACGTGCCCTCTTCCCTGGGGTGCCCTCCAAGCCTTCTGAAGTTCAGGCAGGCCCCTGTCACCTTCTCTGACGGCGATGCGCTCATCCACTGCATGTCTGTTGCCTTATGTCTCTCGCTAGATGCTGAACTTCAAGAAGCAGGGGTGCGCCTCACTTAGAATGGTAGTCCTCGAGTCCAGCCTCTGGCTGCTCAAGGTGTGGTCCGCAGACGGACGGCGTCAGCGGCATGTGAGACCTTGTTAGAAATGCACAATCTCAGGCCCCGTCCCAGACCTACATTTAAACACTACCCGCATTTTAATAAGATACCAGAGGGGCGCCTGGGTGGCTCAGTCGTTCAGTGTTCCCAATGATCCTGGGATCCTGGGATCGAGCCCGTGTTGGGCTCCCTGCTCTGCGGGGAGCCTGCTTCTCCTTCTCCCTCTGCCCTGCCCCCAGCTCTCGCTCTCGCTCAAATAAATAAAATCTTTAACAAAAAAATAAAAACCAGTGTTTTGTTGAAACCTTATGGCAGTTGGATCATTATCCCTTGCTCTTAGATGTGGATATGGAGGTGCGGAGAGGCTCATTAAAGGACCACATGCTTGTGACTCCCACAAATTCATGTTGAAACCCTAATCCCCAGTGTGATGATAGTAGGCACTGGGGCCTTTAGGAAGTAGTTAGGTCATGAGCGTGGAGCCCTCACCAATGGATTAAGCACTCTCACAAGAAGACACAGGAGAGCAAGCCCTTTGAGCTTTGGATGCTGGGGGAAGGTATCCTGCTCCCTGCTCTTCGCCGTGTGCGGTTGCAAGAAGACAGCCACCTGCTGACCAGGAAGCAGGCCCTCACCTGACACCAGACCTGCCAGCACCCTGATCTTGGACTTTGCAGCCTCCAGAACCAGCAGGAGTCCCGGTTTGGGCTGTAAGCGCCCGGCTCTATGGTACTTTGCAGGAGCAGCCCAGACGGACTAGGACACTTGCCCAAGGTCACAGAGCAGTAAGTGGGGAAGCCAGAGTTCCAGCTGGAGGAGTGAGAAGAGAGAGGGTGGGGCCAGGAAAGGATGTAAGCTATGTAAGGCCCTGCTGGGCCAGGCCCAGGAATTAGCTCACTTCAGAATGGAACTGAAACCCGCTTCCATCAGAAGGGAGGATGGGGGAGACTTTGGCGGGGGAGGCCTGGGCAGGTTTGATTTGTGGCTGAAATCCCAGCTTCCACTCTGGGGGCCTCTGGCTCCCTCGGCCTGGCTGGGGCCTGCTCTGTTTTCTCCATTGGTGCCCTCTCCCCTTCTGTGTGGGAAATGTATCCCTCCCCTGGGTTTTCCTGCAGCCCACACCCCCCAGGCCACATTTCCCGAGCTCAGCACAGTCTGGACGCCTTCCCGTCCCCACAGGGCTCGGGCTGGGGCAGGGCCTGGGTTCCTGAGTTCACCAATCTCTCCTTCTTCCTCACATCTCTTACTTTGCCTAAAAGGGCCTGGAATCCACCCAGCAGCAGAATGTGGAACCTGGGAGACCGGACCAAGTCTAAGCCCCTCCTGTTTCAGATGGGGCTTTCCCGTCTGAAGACAGGAGTACGTTTCTCAGGGTCACAGGTTACATGGCCGGGCATGGGCAGCGCCAGGCCCTGGAGAGTCCAGCCGGCTATTTGCGGTTCCCGTCATGCAGGCAGGCAGCTCCGAACCGATGTCAAAGTGCGCCCACAGGTAACATTTGCTATTTTTATTATTAGCTATTATTTATTGAATACTTACCATCTGCCTGACATCGTGCAAGCCACTTAACATACATAATCACATTTTATCCTCATAATAACCTTATGATTTATTTACTATGCCTACCATTATTGTTACTAGTCTCATTTTTTAGGCTGAGAAGTGGAGGTTCGGAGAAGCGGAGTAATTCGCCCCAAGGTGCACAGCAAAGCCGCAAAGACCTGAAGTCAGTGTCACCGTGTGACCCCGAGCACTGATCTGCTAAACGTCCTTTTTGAGTGGGTTCGCCTTGGGCACTCGGCCCCATGTCCCTGCACCACAGGGAGGGGAGGGTCCCGGGTCTCTCTGAGGGGTGGGGACTTAAGGATCACAGTGGCACCACCCTAGAAACATGCAGTCTTACAGCAATACGCCTACGGAGTCCTCTTGCATCCTTCACATAATCTCAGGGATACAATAAACCCACAGAGCTGCAGAGTGGATGTTTTTCCCGTTTAACGGGTCAGGAAAGTGGGCTTAATACCCCAAGACATCCAGTGTGTTGGAGCCGCCCTGGGTGGTTTTGCCAATGCTATGACCGCACAGCGCCCCCTGCCTGGGATCGCCATAAATGCAGGGATTCCCCAGAGGCCCCGAGCATTAAACTCACTGGGGTGTGCGCACCCAAGGACCCTTGCAGTCTGCAGGACCTCACCTGTGGTGAGGCTCGGACCAGAAAGTCACATCCATCCATACCCCTAGGATTGGTCTGAAAAAGGGACCGGGATTGTGGGATAAATCCCTCCCCCAACCTATCTGGGATTGACATTAGTTAAGCCAGGGACTGGTCCTGCCTCTGCTACCGATTAGCTACGTGGCCTTGGGTGGGTCCATGATTCCTCTGAACCTTCGTTTTCTTGCTTATAAGGAGGAGGTATAAAGCCTACCCTGCGGATCCTTTAGAGATCTTGTGCGGGTAGGATGGTCCCATAGAGATGGAAGAACAAACCCTGTATTTACATAATGATGATCTCAGACATAAAAACAGAGGCTTGGGATTTGCAGTATGGGAAGGCAACATTTATGGAGCAACTATGAGCACTTTCTAGATGTTATTGCATACCACCCTCCTTGCAGCCATTCAAGGAGGTATTATAGGCTTTTTTTTTTTGGGCCACTGATCCTGGTTGAATAGCTCTTCATAGACTGACCATCCCACAGATAACAGCAACTCTAAATCATGAAAAAAATATTAAAGAGTAGTTTTCAGAAGGAGAGTGACTCAGAAGTAGACAAATTTTCAGAGTTGGGGGTGGGGGGAGGTTACGGATACTTGGGAGAAGAGAAGGGCAGTGGGTGAATTTCTCAGTTTTTCCAAGTTCAGTCTGAGGGCCAGCATCTGTCCTCCCGTGCTGGATGGTTAAAACCTGGACAGAAACCTGCAGTCATTAGGGAGGGTGTGTGCTATGGTAAGTGCTATGAAATGCGTAAGCCTGATGATTCACAGACACGTACCCTGGGGCAAATAATACATTCTATGTTAATAAAAAAATAAATTAAAAAAAAAAGAAAAGAAACCTGCAGTCATAGTGGTCTGAAGAATGAGGGAATAGATTTCCAGGCAACTATAGCAGGTGGAAAATGAAGAAGGAAACTCAGGAACCGGAGAGGGGGAACTCCAGATTCTGGGTGGAAATTCCACCTGAAAACTATTGTCACCCTCTGAAGCAATGCATGTGGATAGCCTAGCTGTCCGGCAGAGCCCAAAAGGAACTGAACAGAAATTTCAGCTTTGACCCCCTAAAGGAGTGACCGTTTTGCAGAGGACAGCTCTAATTACCTACTAAGTTAAATAAAGAAACAACCCCAATACTCTTCATAGCAACATGAAGAATTCAAAGTCTCTACGTGCTAGCATGCACAATACCTAGGATAGAGTCCAAAATTGTTGATGTAAAAAGAAACAAGAAAACGGGACCCGCAGGAAATAATTAGTGGAGATGAGTCTTAAAATGACCAGGAGTAGGGTGCCTGGGTGGCTCTGTCGTTAGGCGTCTGCCTTCGGTCATGATCCCAGTGTCCTGGGATTGAGCCTTGCGTCGGGAGAAGCCTGCTTCTCCCTCTCCCACTCCCCCTGCTTCTGTTCTCTCTCCCACTGTGTGTGTCTCTCTGTCAAATAAATAAATATATATATTAAAAAAATAAATGACCCAGAGCAAAGATTTTAAAGCAACTCTTAACAATTGTGCTCAAGGATGTAAAGAAAATATGCTTACAGCGAATGTAAGGAGAGAACTAATCTTAGCAAATAAATAAATAAATACTACAAAAGAGAATCATATGCAAACTTCAGGCCTAAAAAATATACCAGAAACAAAGAAGCATTATCATCACCATTTATAAATAAAAGAAATTCAGGTGCCAAGAGATTAGGTAATTTCCTACATTAGCAAGCGATAGTTTGGAATTTGAATCCCAAGTCCATTCGGTTTTTAAAACTATGTTTCCAACCTCATTAGGTGGGATTTCGAAGCTAGCAGGAGTCCGTAGGGAAATGAAAAGGGGTACGTGGACTATTCCCAAACTTTAGTGAACCAGCAGACGTTTCTGGAAGACTTCACTGTTGTTCCCTGAGAGCAGCTGATGGGACTACTCCCAAACTTGCATGTCTGCCAAACCCCTTCTGATTATTTGGCACGAATGCGTGGAAGGAACGTAAGATGAACCATGGCTGCCCACGCCTTGAAATCTCTTCATTTAACGTTCAAGACTAATGCCATGTATTGTCCTATCCATTGCTGTCCATGGGTTTTGCCCATGGTCTGCATATTTTGGGGGTTTGGTTTGCCTAAATCTTATCCTTGGACGCGGATAGAGTCCATTTATCTATGGTGGCATTTATCTATGCCACCTTCCTATAACTGAGAGACGGTTAAATTCAGTTCCTATTTGGTGAGCTTAGTGATGTGTCTAATGCTGTGCATGACCCTGTGGAAGGCAGAGAAATGCGAGACCCTGCACGGGCTCTTGGGGGGCGCCCTTCTGGAAAGGAGCTCAGAGAAGCAACAGGAGAAGGACCGGCACGTGAGTTTGATGTCTACTGTTCGTTCTTGGAAGCCCCCCATTGGGACTTTTGTGAATTGGGAGCCATCACAAAAGACTATCTATAAAAGGTGGATATTTCCTGGTCTATAGCGGCTAAGCTCAGGAGAGGAGGGGAAAAGATCCTTCTGGGGCATAGTAGGTGCTTAACAGACACTTATTAAATGAGGAAATCAGTGCAAAATTATTTCCTTCTTGGCTGTTTTAAAGCATTTGTCTTCTAAAATGGTTATTTACAATATTCAAAACAGGCTATTTTATCACTATTTGTAATAGCTCCAAACTGGAAACTACCCAAATGCCCTTCAACAATGGAGTGGATGAATAAATTATAGTATGTTCACACAATGGAATACTACCTAACAATGAGAAAGGGCACCCACCAAAGACATGCAACATTATGGATGAATCTCAGATTGACGATGTTGCATAGAAGAACGCATACACCAAGGAGCACATATCGTAGGTTTCCATTTATACAAAGTACAAAAAGAGGTAGAGCTAATCTATGGTGTTTGAAGGCAGCATGGGGGACTTGGGTGGCAGTGAGCAGAGAGAGCACAAGAAGAGCTTCTCAGGGTCTAGGGAGGTTCTGTTCCTTGATCTGGGCGTTGGTCATATAGACGGTTCAGTTTGGAACATCTTACATAGCTTCACACTTTCGATCAGTGCATTTTTCTGTGTGTATGTTGTATTTCAACCAAAAGTTAACAAAAACAGGCTATGCCCCCCAACTTGAGTTCCCAGTCCCCAGCCTCTCTTGCCCTTTCTCCTTGATATCAGACGCCATGACCTTCTGAAGATTGTTTTCAAAGAATGGCAAGCGTCACCTCTGCTAACGCCAGGAGGGAAAAGACAGAGAGTCTTAGTCTGTGGCCCAGATATAGATACCTTCTCTGCCGGACCCACCTGAGGAGACAAAGGATGTCACAGGAAGTCGAGGTAATGGATGGGAAAGTCTGGAAGTCAGTTCCACTGCCAGTGCCAATGCCATTCCAATGTCCCCACTGCCGGATCCAAATAAAGCAGCATCTGGCAGGTCCTGAGGCCTGCCACCTGCTTTTGTGAAATTTGAATGAGCCGTCTCCTCTTTCTGGACCCACAACCTCAAGTGTAAAATTGGAGATTGAACTTGATGACAGCAAGACACAAGTGTCTTTCCAGTTCTAATATCTCAGGGTCTAGATCTGATGCTGTGCCATTTTTGTTCGATTAAGCACAGTCTCTACTATTCGATACCCCCAGGGGGCTGTGCCAGGGTATCGTGAAAGAAGGAAGTCCTTAAGACATTTTAAAGCATTCGTTTATTCCTTGATTCATTTGTTCGGCATTCATTTCCCAACGCTTTATTGGGCATCTGCTCTGTGCTAGGTGCTGCGCTGGCAATGCAAAGGTGAATGCCAAGGTCACTGTCTTTGACGAACTTATATTCCAGAAGGGATACAGTACGTGGTTGCAAAAAGCGTGATACGTGTTGCACGTATAGCTGAGTATCGCCTTCTGTGGATGAACAGACGACCCGATTCCTGCTTTAGGGATGAGGTGAGGCTTGGGGGGCTTGCGAGAGGAGGTGATGTCTGAGCTGGACCTGGAAAGAGTAGGTCAGATTAGGGCAATGGAGGTAGAGAGCGCGTCCTTGACTGAGAGAACAGCATACGTAGAGGCAAAGGAGCGGAGAAGAGAAGGCCTTTCTGTGTGGCTAGAACCTGGGGTGGGGGTGCGGTTAGGCTTGAGCTCTGAATGTGACCGCAGCCACTGGAGGGGTAGGGGTGCGGCTCCAGGTCCCAAATGAGTGGGAACCTGGGTGAGGTGGCAGGGGCCAGGGAGGGGGCCCGCTCCTCACATTCTTCTTTTTTGCCTTCCTCCCGCGTTTGGATGATTCTCGGGTTTCTGCGTCGCTTCCCAGCCCCCTGAGGCTCTCTGGTCAATAAGCTCTTTAAGGAGCCAAAGAGAGGCCGGATCAATGTTCAGTTGCCATCGATCCCGCTTCAGTGACCGATTAGTACCAGGGACTTGGCTGGCCCAGGAGCCCCTTACTAATGCACCGTGGAACTCAGATTAAACTGGGAGCACCCAGGGGCCCCGGGGAGAGCTTCAGCCCTCCGCATGCATCAGGGGGTCCCGAACCCCATCCTGCTGGGAACTCTTGGCCCTCCGGATGAACATCATACATTCCCAAGCAGACAGCAGCCGTCTGATCACGTCACTCCCTTGGTTAAAACCTTCCGATGTACCCCATTGCCCTGGGGGTCTGTGCAGCTCCCTCATAGGGCATGCGTGCCTCTGCGATCTGGCCCTGGCTGCCTTTTCCAGGCTTATCTCATGTATTTTCCCATCACCCTCTGAGCCCGGTCCAGCGGGCCTGCCTGCAGTCCTTCCAACTTGCCATCATGTGGCCAGGGATCATCTGTCGTTCCTTCCGGAAAGCCTTCCCTGAGCCTCCCCTTACCACCAGCACCACCACAGTAGTCTGACTTGGGCACCTTTCCAAGGTTCTCCCTGTACTTTCCTGAGCAGAGCAAAGATGAGAACGTACCGTAATTGCTGATTTTCTTGTCTCATCCTGACTGCAGATGAGAATTACCTGGGAGCCTCAAAACAAAACAAAACAAAAAAAAAACAACCAACCAGAATTGGTTTCAGTTGGTCTGGAATGAGGCTTGAGTATTGATATTTTTATCGCCCCCTCCAGGAGATCCTATGGCAACCCTGTGCCTGAGGGTCAATGAATCACAGCCTAAGCTCTGACAGAGCAGGGGTCACACTGATCATTAAACCCCTCCGTCCCCGGCACCCAGCCCATGCCCGGTACATGGTCCATGCCCAGGACATATTCGCAGAACAGTCTGGCCTAGGATGCCCCCACCGCCTGGGACAGCCTTCTCTTCCCACCTTTCATTCCTTCTGTGGGATGACACCAGCCCAGGGAAGGATTAGCTCCTAGAGCTGACCAGGGGCATTTAGGACGCTCTTTTGCCACACATCGTATCACATTTAATTCTCCGCGTGAGGCAAGAGGATGAGCAATCAAAATCTCATTTTGCTCAGGGGGACCCTGAAACTCAAAGACGGTAAGTGACCAGGCCTGGGCACCACAGCTAAAAACAGACGGAGCTAGGATCGCACCCCATCTTCTGTCTGAAATTTTTTTTCCACAAGTCTTGGTACCAGGGACTTTCTAGAGCCTCCCCTCCGGTCTCCACGCTGGCCTCTCCACCTTCCCCATCTACAAAAGCACCAGATCTTCCTGGCTCTGCCCACTGGAGCCTGGCAGACAGGCACGGGACACCTCACTGGCATGCTTTGCGGTAATCTATTTAGACGTAAGAGCTTATCAGGTGTGAGACGGAGACTGAACAAGGAGGGGGCATCAGGGTCTCCCCTGTGCAGGGGTGCTGGGAGGGGAGGATGAGAGAGAGACGGAGACAAGTCAGAAGAGGGCCGGTTCCCGCTGTCCTAGCCTCAGAGGGGGATGTCAGGAGTAAGGGAACCCAGCCTACGGAGACCCACGTTGGGGCCAGGACTCCGGGGCAGGAGTGCTAAAGCGCAGGGAGAGAATTAAGGACAGCAGGCCCTCGGGCTCACTTTGCCCCTCACATTCGGTATCCTTGGCACCTGCCTCTCCTGGGCCCTGGTCCCTGGGGTCCCAGGGGAGCAGACACCATTTGGCTTGCAGCATATAGGATCATTTTTTTAAATTTAAAATTAATTTTTTTCCTTTTATGTCCAGGAAACTAAGGAACAGGGTTGGATCCTGCTTCAAGAAGAGGAAGTTTTCTGGAGGCCGCCTGGGTGGCTCAGGTGGTTAAGCATCTGACTCTTGATTTCGGCTCAGGTCATGATCTCAGGATTGTGAGACGGAGCCCTGCGTTGGGCTCTGCACTGGGTGTGGAGCCTGCTGAAGATTCTCTTTCTCCTTCTGCCCCTCCCCGCTCAAAAGGAAGAAGAAGGAGGAGGAGGAGGAGAAGGAGGAAGAGGAGGAGGAGAGGAGGAGGAGGAATTTGCTGGATAAGCTGGGAAGGCTTACGGGATCCAGGCGCCCAGAAGGCTGGGGTGGGCGAGTCCAATCTCCGAATTCATGTTTCTCTTTAATATTTTTGCCCAATTTGTTTGAAGCTCAGATATACAGAATTTGAATAATTACCACCTTTGTTATATTCTCTGCATCGGTCCATGTTTGGTCATATTTTTCATTCATTCATTCATTCATGTTCAAAATCTAATACTTATTATAAATCCGTCCCCCAGCCTAAAAGCTAACCCCTTGATAATGGTCACTACTTCATTGTATGACTTCCTCTGGCCCATTGCATGTCTGCCTTCCCCCATCCAAAGTAACCACCATTCTGAATCCTACATCTGCCACGTACTTGCTTTCTTTGCTACATACTTATTTTACGGCATCTAAATGTTTTCCGGTTCTCCTGACTTTTCGTGGATCCTCACCCCTTCCCCTGTTTGGGGAAAGTCATAGAATATAGGAAATGAAAAGTGGGTTGCTCCATTATTTTTAGCTGCAATTAAACTCTGTTACTGAAATCACCTTGGCCTCCAGTGTTCTCTGAAAGTAGAGGGAGGGGTGAGAGGGAGAAGGGAATCCCCTGTCCAGAGAGGCCACTATCTAAGGAAATGGCGTGAAGGCTGCGCTTTGCTGGGCAGGACTTAGGAGGGTGGGCTTTCTGGATAACCCCCCTCCTTCTAAGCCCTCCCTTAATCCATCCTTGTCCAAAGCCTGGAGCCTTATACAACCAGTGTAACCCTCCATGACCACCCAGAGCTGCTCCCCAGAAGCCCAGGGTCTGGCTAGCCAAGTTTATTCCCAGTGATTCCAGCCAACGCCTGCCCTCTGGAGGGCGCCGAGCAGGTGCCCTCCCTGGGATGCTGCCCGCGATATCATCACCGGGACGGAGGGCAGCCCCGGTGTCACACCTGGGATTGGCAGGAGCCCACCCCCGCCCCAGGCCGCCTCGCTGTCAGTGTGCCAGCCCCGGCCCTCCAAGATGTTCAGAGTGAATTCCCCCCTCGCGGCACCTCAGCCTGAGAACCAATTTTATCCATGAGTGAGTCTGCATAATCCTCTTCCGTCCCTGTCCACTGCTTGGGGAGGCTGCTCTGGGGGTGGGGAGAGCCTGAGACACTCTTGCGCCACAGAGGGAACCTGGGGGGGGGTGGGGGACAGGTCTGGCCACAGCTTCCAGGATGGCCAGCCACCCCCTCCCAGTGGAGATAGCTAAGCAGTCCCCTTGGCTGACCAGCCCATGTATCTCATTTCCCCCAGGAGGAAACAGAGGCACTCACCAGCCTGAGGGAGGTCACTTTGTGGCTACTCTCTGGACTCCTTCCCCCATCAGGTTTTTAATCTCAGTGGTTTTGGAGTGGAACCCTGGTGGGGAGCATCTCCCCTGCACCCCCTTCTCCTCCTTAGGGCTGGGGGCTGGGGGAGGGGAGGGACATGCCATCCAGAGCTTGAGATGCAACGGCGGGCCTGGAAGCCGAAGATCCCCCAAGCCAGAGGGGTTTCTAGAGAAAGCCCCACCCTTGATGTATTGACAGGGAAACTAAGGTTCACAGAGGGAAGTCGTTCAGCTAAGATTTCCTAAAACGGATTGGCAGGATAAAACCCACCCATCACTCTGGCCTCCTATCCTATGAGCTCCTGCCACCCACTTTGGACCCCGGAGCCCTCACCCATGTCCCCTTCTCTGGGGAAGTGTCCTACGCAGAAGTCCGTCACCCCGGACTTCCCTGGACTAAGCACAAGGGCCGGCATGCATGGTCTGGGGGCCGGGCCCAACTCTGCCTCTCTTTACTGTGTGACCTCCAGCACGAGACACAACCTCTGCAGGCCTGTTTCTGTGTCTGGAAAGTCACAGAGGTGCTCACCATAAAGCTGATCATTCAGACTCATTGTGAAGTTTGAAGGAGATGCGACAGCCAACAGTCTGCCTAGTGCCTGGTGCCCAGTCAATAGTCAAGAAATCCCAGTGGTTGTAATGGTCATTGGGCCGGTGCACTCCTATTCATCCCTCACAGCCCTGCCTGGGCATCCCATTCCCTGTGAATGAAAAAACCCCTCTGATGGCCACACACACACACACACACACACCCACCCACCCACCCTTGGTGTCTGGCCCCATGGATGCAGCTTCATATCGGGCACCAGTGGCTTTCTCTTGCGGCTGCTCGATACATTTATCGTCTGCAGGAATGTGAGCTCCAGAGGCCAAGGGCTACGTCTCCTTTTCCCACATCGTCTGCAGGCAGCGGCGGGGTCAAGGCCGGGCAGTGGGCCTCCCAGCAGCAGATGAGGTATGGGGCCGTCTTGACCTGTCGGTGCTCACCCTGGCCAAGCCGAGCTCCTCTCCTGTCCTTTATGCCCCATCTTCCAGTCCAGCCTCTGGGTCTGCATTTGGTGGCCTTCGCTGCCCTCTCCTGACTGCCACGGGCAGGACAGTTCCTGGGGTGGGAGAGAGGATGGGCTGGGGGGGAGGAGAGAGGGTGGGCTGGGGAGGGAGAGCTCTGCTTCTCACCACACAGCCTTCGTGGGTCCCTCCGAGCCCATGGGGGAAACCGGCCCTGCCTGGGCCACAGGGGACCACAGCCCCCAGTCGGTGCCGGCCTGGTTCACCCCCAAGTCCCCCTCCCGGGCAGGCGGCCTCTGAGAATGACCCCTTGGCCGCTCCGTGCCACACACAGGTACCAGACTGCGTGCTCCCAGTCATCTCCTGCCTTCCTCGGGGAGTGTGACAGATTGAAAGAAGATGGTTCCAGCTAGGAGAGTCCTATAATTATCAGCTGCGGATTATTTTAATTAAAATGCTTTGCACCCTCAGCTCTTAATTTCTAAAATGATTATAAATGTTATTATTAAAGAAAAATCCTTGAAGTGAGATCCATAAATCTCTGCCCGGGCTGAGATGACAGGGGAGCTGAGGCAGCAGAGGAGGCCCCGCCTAGGGCTGAGGCTTCAGGGGAAGCCCGGGTGGGGGGCGGGGGCTGGGGAGAGCAGAAGGTGAGGCTGCTGGAAAGAAAGAGCCCGGAGGAGGACTGGGAGGCTCTAGGGGCCCCCCTCCTAGTCCACCCTCTGGATCGTTAGCATTTGGGACTGAGAAATCAGGCCAGATCTGGGTTTGGAACTTGCCTCTGCTGTTTGCTGTGTGACTCTGGGCAAGCCAATGAACCCCTCTGAGCTTTGAGTTTCTCATCTAAAGACGTTTACCGTAGAAAGAATGAGAAAATTGCCTTCTGGGAGGGCTATCTTGAGGCAGGCTGGTAATGCGTGTAGAGCACTTGTCACGGGGTAGCCACCGGATAGCAATGTTGGTTAACTCTGGCCCCATCCTCCGGAGAGCCCTGAGAATACTGTGACCTCATAGCTTTCTCTCCTGGTGGCTGATCGCTCATGAGAGGCGGCTGTCCTCCCGCTCCAGAACGCCGAGGAGGGGGCCTCAGAGGCATGACTGCCGTCCCCCAAAGCCTGGCACCCCGGGCAGGCCCTTCAGATGGAGGGGCAGGGCTGGAGGAGGCCAAGAGGCCACACCCTCACACTTGACGCGCAAGGAGATGGCGGCCCAGAGAGCCAAGTGTCTAGCCCAAGGTCACTCTGCAAATTGCTGGCAGGTCACTTTACCATTTTAGCAGATGGCTGGAGCCTGGCTTTCCTGTTTATTTTAAGCCCGTCTTTGTAATGACTGAGCACAGATCACCTGAACCAGGCGGAGACGATGCCAGCGATGACACAGATGAGGAGGACAGGAAAAGACACTGGCGGCGGCGAGAAGCACGGGCCTGGGGGTCAGGGCGCCGGGCCTCCGCTGCCGGGTCTCCCGCAGCCGGCTGCTGTGACAGCCCGGGGCGGACCCCTTCTCGTGCCGGGTCTTGGCTCTCTCCTGGGGACAACGGGGATGGTCATCGCCGCCCCGCGGACCTCCCGGGCTGGTGGCAAGGATCGGATGAGATGATAGATCTGGAAGTGCTTTGTAAGCGGGAAAGCGTGAAGCAAATGTAGGAGATTATTACCATTAATATTAATGAACTCGCTCGCAGCGGGCCACTGGCCACATCCAGGATGGGAGATGAACTTCTCCAAGCCTCTGTCAGGTTGGCAGAGGGTGATTCTCACGTTCCTGTAGATCTAAGTACTTGAGGAAGGAAACCCCTCGGGATTTGCAGCCAGGGGAGCTGGGAGGAGGGGCAGGAGAGACCCCTGTCCCCTGGTAGGCTTAACGACAGAGAATGCTGGCTTTGTCATCCAGGCTGATCTTCCCTGGGGCTCAGGGGGCACCTGGGCTGAGGGCTGGGCCCCCTTCTGTGGACCAAACTGAAGGCCGACGGGCTTCCTTCCCTATTGGGTCCCCTCCCACATTCCATCCTCAGAAGGCTAACCTAACCCATCCTTCCTTGGGAAAATCTCCGAGTTAAAGAGATGAGGGTAGAGTCAGGCTCCTGAACCTGTTCTCTCTCTCGCACGTTCCTCCTCCACCGCCCCCTCCCCTGATACGCATGTGTGGTGGGCCTTGCTTCTGTGAATATAGCTGTGCACAGAATTGCCGTGTATCCTGGGCTGATTCTCCGTTCATTCCCTCCTACCCTCCTCTCCTCTCTCCCTCCCTCCTCTCCTTCATTCATATGCTCAGTAAAGATTTGGTAAATGTCTAAGATGTGCCGGGCACTGTGCTGGGCCCTGGAGGGGGGACCGAGGTGAACGAGATCCTGTCCACGTCGTTAAAGTTCAAGGTGCAGGCCAGGTGAGGAAGAGCAAACAGGCCCCACGTCCCCTGCTGGGGTTTGCAGCTATGGGAACCTACTGGAGCCTGGGGGTAAGGGAGAGGTTCTCAGGAAAGGTTTCTTGGGGGAAGTTGTTCTGAGCCGAGCCTTGACGGAGGACGCGTGATGTTCATACCCCCCCATCACTTAACCCGAATGGAACATTCCAGTTTCTTGTCTCTCAGAAGAAGGAAGCATAGATCTTCAGGCTTGGAGGAGTTCCACTTCCAGCTAAATCCCCAACCAGCCACAGGTCCTGCCTTCCGGGGTTTGGGATCAGAGCCCAAAGGTGGGGCTTGAACCCCAGCCCTACCTCAGGCAGACCGCGCTCGCTGGCTCCCACGCTGGACCGGACCGTGAGGACCCTGTGAGGTCACCACTGTGAAAAACAAGCCATAAAGGGAAGGGCATGTTGTCATTACTCATTATTTTATTATCCAGTTACTAGAAGTGTTTATTGGGTCCGGCAGGACTGATGCCTGTCAAGCATCGCTGAATATCATTCAGTATGCGTTGATTTATTTTTACAATCATCAGGTTTAAGGATGTGAAGATTTACAAGATGTCTGTGCGCTCTGTGTGTGTGTGTGAGAGAGAGAGAGAGAGAGAGAGAGAGAGAGAGAGGTCTGTGTGCTGGTATTGGTTCAGGGAGTCCTGCCCCCCAAGGGTCCCACATGCATACTTGTGACGTGTGGAACACACACACTCAGTCATTGCTGCCCCTCAGCTCTCCACCCTTGGCAATGCACGCCGCACTCCCGTGAGCGTCCGGGGGCAGCCCTAGCTCGCACACGCTCTGTTCCTGGTGATCTTATCGGTACCTCGGTGAGACCTGACATTCCTGGTCCAAGGATGGACTTAACGGCCACTTAGCGAATTATCCATCGGTGCAAAATCACCCCGTTCGAGGGGGACTTGGCTGGGAGTTAGGACAAAGGGTCTGGATTCTGCACAGCGTAAGGAGGAGAATATTCTGGTTGGTAGGATTCTGGAAGAGGAAGGTGTGTTAGCTGGGCACTGAAGCCTGGTGGGCCTTCCAGGAGGAAGGGACATGAGCGTGAGCAACGACACAGAGGCAGGGGAGGGTCGTGTGAGTCTCAGTGTGGCCGAGTGAGAGGGGGGTGGAGTGAGAGAGGTTAGCCGTTGTTGGCCGAGTGCCAGCTTTGTGCCAGGCACTGTGCTGGGCATTCCATAGGCCAGGGGCACCAAGAGGAGCGGCGGGAGATGGGCAGTGTGGCTGAGGTTGGCGCAGAGGATGCGAACAGGCGGACCTGGGCTTCTGGGAAGCGGATCTGCGGCTGCGTGAGCAGAGGCCTGAGAGCTGTGTGGCTTGTCGCCAGGAAGGCGCCTCTAGGGAACAAGAGAGGAGGGACAAGCAGGCTTGGTGATTAGGCACCTGGGCCCACTCCATCCCTCCGTCTGGCCTGCAGAGAGAGGAGAGTCGGTGAGAAGCACCGCTCAAGGAGGCCTGGCAGGAGCCCATTTCACAGACGAAAGGATGGAGGCCCAGGGGCGTGTGTGACAGGCCAGAATTTCGGGTGAGGACTCAGGTCTGGCCGTACCACCAACCATGGCCTCACGTCTCCTCCCGCCCCCTGACCTGCCACGGTTACTGACCCCCCTCCCCTGTCCTCCCCACTAGTTCCGTGCCTGCAGCTGGGAACCACTGAGGCACTGCCGTGAGTCCAGGAGCAAGGCCAGAACTCCTTTCTGGCTTCTCGCCCTCTAAGAGCCCAGTGCTTTATTTGTCGCTTATTTCTCTGCGGCCTTTGATTTGCAAGTGGGGCTGTCGGCCGGGCTGTCCCTGGCCACCGGCAGAGTTAGAGGTTGGGCTTCAGGGGAAAAAACTCCTTCCTTCTTTCTCCGCCCCCCCTCTTTTTTTTTTTCCTTTCCCCACCTCCTCTTCTAGTTTTTTTTTTTAAGATTTTTTTTATTTATTTGACAGAGAGAGAGAGAGAGAGAGAGAGATAGTGAGCAAGAGAGAAAGAGAGGGCACAAGCATGGGGGAGAGGGAGAGGCGGCAGGGAGCCCGACACGGGGCTGGATCCCAGGACTCAGGGATCATGAACTGAGCCGAAGGTAGATGCTTAACCCAGGCACCCCTTTAAAGTTTATTTTAACAAGGGATTTGAAACCACCTGCGCAAAGCTCTGGGACTTGGGAGGTACAGGGCTGATGCTGGCTGGCTGGGGAGGAGTGGTCTGGAAACAGATCAGGGTCGCGATGATGTCGCGGTGCATCGACTGGGCACCTACTAAGCGCAGACCTGGGGCTGGGGGCCTGAGCGCCCTCCGTCGAGGAGACTGTTTATTCAGTTTCCAGGTGGGGAAACAAAGGCATAGCGAGGTTCAGAAGCTCGCTTCAGGTCATACAGCAGGTAAGGATCGAGTCTGGCTGTGCTCCCCACCTGGACTTGGACCCCTCCCAGATCCCGTTCCTATGTGAACTCACCAGCTTAGGGGCTCCCATCTTTCTCTGTCCCTCTCACCCCCAGAGAGATTCCTGGGCAGTGAGAGATGAGGCTAGCAAGCCTGAGGCAATCTTTCCAGTGGTCCAGGAGGACTCATTGGGGGTGGGGGTGGGGGATTCTTTTTCCTCTGATGGCCCCATCCTGGGTAACTTGGGAGTTTAAAATCAGACCCGTTTAAAATCAAACCAGTTTAAAAATTGGCCCGGCTCTGTGCAGCGGTGTGCGTGTGCGACTAGGAGAAGAAACACCCCCCCACTGGGGATCCCCAGCACCCTCATTCTGCCCCGCCCCCGGTGATCAAGGACGTGACTTGTAATTTCCTGCCACTCCCATGGGAGGAGCAGCACAGGGTGGGACCGGACAGTGTGGGAAGCTGGAAGACATCTCTGGCATCTAACTGACCCTTGTGAGCTGTGGCAGAGGCTTCCCCTCCCCCTTATTAGAAAATCTAGAACTTCTAGAGCCGCCATGGCCCTGCCTGGTCTGGGTCTGCCTCTGTCCCTATCTGCCCTCCAGCTGCGCCCTCCCCTGCACAGATCCTGCCCATGCTGCCCCCGACGCCAGGCCCTTTCCCCGCTCGAGGCCTTTGCACATACTGTCCCCTCCTCCTGGGGTCCCCCTCCTCCACTCCTGGGTGGTTCCTCTTCACCCTTTGGGCTGCCCCCGTGGCTGACTCTGACCCTGCTGTGAGGATAGGGACCAGCTCTGTCTTGTACACCTGTGCCTCCCGGTGGCTCACCTGTAGCCTGGGGCCAGCTGAGGCCCACAGGAAGTACCTGTTGACCAATCATTGAATTTAAGCTCCCTGCACCTGCTCTTTCTACCTTTGCAAGATGGGGATGGTGACATCTACCTGGGTTGAACCCCATTGGCTGGCACAGGCACACATATTGGAAACCTGCAGCGGGGACGGGGAGACTCCAAGGTGTGGCAGAGACGAGCTCCCGGGCAGGTGGCCGTCAGTGCCTAGGGCTCCTTCCTGCTCTGTCCTTGCCTCCTGCCGACCACGGGCCTTCACATGGCCTCCCCTTGCCTCAGTGTTTCTAGGGTGATCAAGACCGTGGAGGGAGGCAGCAGGGTGTGGGGAGGAATCAAGAACCGTCCCCGCAGGGGCCCTCCCTCCCTGTACCTGGCCATTGGGGCCCATCTTCTGCCTTCTTGATGGCCCGTCCCACTTGTCCTTCAGCTGACTTCCCTCCCTTCCTAAGGACATTTGCATGAACAGAGCATCTCCAGTGACTGCCTTCTCGCCACCTGCTCCTGCGGCTCTCTCCCCACCTGAAGCCATAAATACATATGCAAAGGCCAGTATATTAATTTGTGTTCGAGCACGGAGCTGGGGACGCCGCCGAGAAGGGGGATTAGGCGGCAGCGGCGGGTGGGAGGCAACAGATGGCTTGATTGCTTTTACCTGTTGCTAATTTGTTAGGCAACAATTCCGCGTTTGTGTTTAATTGTGCCCAGACTCCAAGATGGCAGGGCGCCGCCCCGTGCGTGGATGGTCCTCAGGTGCTTGCGTGGGGCGAGGGGTCAGGTGTCCTGCCTAGAATTAAATGCCAGAGTGTGGAAATGAATGGCTATTCCTAGTTCTCTCTTGATTGGACTCTGGTTCCCGTCCCTGTCCGTGGCGGGGCATCCGGGCCCTCTGAGCATATGCAGCAGCGACGAGGGGGCTGAGCTGGGGCCAACAGGCCTGGCCCTTCTGCTAATCAGCTGTGTGACCTCGGGTGAGTCACTGAACATCTCTGGGCCCCATTTGCTTGACTGGGAAATGAGCATCATCACACACGCCCTATGCACTTTGCAGGGCTGCTGCAAGCGCGAACAGAGCTAATAGATCTGGGGGCACTTTGACATGTGTAGAGCTCTATAATCATGAGGCATTACTCGCCAGGGGAGTGGTTGAGAGCTTGATTCAGTCAGGCAGGCCTGGACTGAATTCTGACTCTGCCACTTGTGACGGGGAGGTCTCGGGTGAGATGCCGAAACTTCTGTGCCTCGGTTTTCCTCACCTGTGCAGTGGGGCGATGACAGCCCCTACCTCTGGGGCTGCTGGGAGGAGCGAGGAGTTCACAGCAGGCCAGCTCCGCCCAGCTCTCGCAGATCACAGCCCATCCCTCCGAGATGTCCCTGGGTACCAGCTGCTTTCCTTTCAAGCCCCGGAGGATAAGGTTTACATGTCTCCCATTCTCTGCAGCCTGCTGTGATGCGGCCCCTCCTTGGCGTCACCTTCTCGGTGGAAATCTGTTGGGGGTCACTTCTCCCCATCAGCCACAGTCGACTGGGTGGCCACAGTCCGGGACCTGTGAGCCTGGACCTAGAGGACAGCCCAGGGGTAAACGCGGTCATCTTAAAGCATCTTCCCGAGAAAAGAAGAGCCACCAAGCTCCCCAAAATGGGGGAGCTCATGGACCCTCAGGACGGTCCGAGTGGTCCTTGGTCCCACCCACATTGGGCCCCCTTCTCCAGCCTTCCTGCTGATCCTCTGGGCTCCAGATACACAGCCAGGAAAGTGCCTCTCACCTGCATGAAATGGAATGTGTTCCACTGCTGGTAGTTCAGGAGGCCAACTGGTGTACCTCCATACCTGTACACGCCTCGATGACCCACGCAGGAGCTTTCTTCTAAGGCACCTGTTCTGTGTTGGCCTCCATTACCTGCCGGCCGTGTGACTTGGGGCAAATCCCTTCACTTTTCTGAGGCTTAGTTTCGCTTTCTGTATAATCGGGGGAGGGGGGAGTAGGGGGGATCCCTGGATCATTCTGAGGGTTAAATGCCACAATATATCAATATATGTAAAGTGCACGTAGCTGGCACTCAGCGATGGCTGATCGATGATCAGTGGAGGATAAGTGACAGGGCTTTCGTTTGAAATCACAGAGAAAACAAGGCTTACGAGTTTGTCAGGAAAGCATCCTTTTGAGAAACTTGCTCAAGGGCTTATTGACAGAGAAGTCATCTTATCTCTCCTTGGCCTTTGAATTTCTCTCAGGCAAATGTGCAATTATTAGAAGAGGTAAGTTGATGGAGGGAATGGAAGGTGGCAGAATGCTCTCTTGGGCCAAGTGGTGAGAAGGATGAGCCAGTGTCCTGGGGGGAGGAGGCAGGAGCTTCGGTAGGGGTGGGGGTGGGGGTTCCTTGATGCTCCTGTGTTGGGGGGGGAGAGTGAGAAGAATGAGAGGTGGGGGAAGGTGGGAGGGAGGGGGAGGGAGAAAATGGGAAGGGGAGGAAGGGGGAGGGGAGATTGGGTAGGGGGAAGGGTGAGGAGGTGGGAGGGAGAAGGAAGGGGAGGGGGAGGGAAGAGGACGGAAGGGGAAAAGGTGAAGGGAGGAGGAAGAGAGGGAGGGAGAGAGGGATAAAGATTCTGCTTTCCCTTTCCATCACCCCTCCTTTCCATGGCATCTGTCCATGTCCTCTTATGTTTGGTTCTGTGTCTAAATAGCGCCCTCCCCAAGGAACGCGCCGCTTGGTCCCCTCTTTGAGGTTCAGTCTGGGAAACGCAGGGGGAATGTCTCAGGAGTGCCTCTCCTTGAGCAGCAGCCTTGCTGGGAGAGCCCATTTCTCTCTCCTGCACTGCCCCTTTCCTCTGCAGGGGTAAAGGGGGCACTCAGGGAGGAAGAGCAAACCCACTTGGGGTGTGGAGTCTCTCGGGTACCAGCTGGTGACTGGGGCCAAGTCACAAACCTCTCTGCCCCTCCCTCGATGCAACAGGTGCCATCGTAATAGATGTTTTGTTGCAAGTGAAGACACGGAGGGTTAGTAAAGCGATTTGTCCTCTGCCGCGTGGCCAGCAGAGCTGGGGTTGGAACCCACACCGCCCTCCTCTCGATCCTGCTGGCTCCCCCCTCTCTCGGCTCATGGGATTTTCGCACCCACAGTAGCTGCAGACTTTCCCATCCCTTGTGACTCAGAAGTCACAGAATTCTATGATAGCAAGACTTCTGTGGACTTTCAAGCAACTTCCTCCCTCATACCATTTACTCCCACTATGTTCCATTCCACATATATTAATAGTAAGCTAGATGCCAGTGAAAAATAAAACAGAGCAGTGCAGGGTGGAGGGCGAGGGATATGGCCCCACGCGTGCATGATCAAGAGATGCTGTGGAACCCACCGGGAGCTGCCTTCCCCTCAGCCCCAAACGTGCTAGTGTCTTCCAAGGTGTGGCCGATCTTGGAAACCCAGCCACCCCTTGCTTAGAATGTGCTGTTGGATTTTTATCAGAACTTGGTGGGGGGGAAATGGGTGATGGGAAAGTAAGGGTTTTGCTTGCAGCCTTTGGAGACCAAGAATGGAGATGGCCCATTCACAGTCCTGTGCTCCCGATGGGCAAGGTGGTTCTCAAAGGATGACCCCAGGGCAAGACAGGACCCCCTCTCCCCCGCCCACCCCACCCATGCCCTCATCTCTGGGGCCCTGGCTCTGTGCGCAGATTGGGAATTCAATGCCATGGAGAGGGCTGAGCGCCCCCGGGCTGTGCACATTCTGTGGGAGTTGATGTGTGTTTAATTTAGGCACGCTGGAGCGCCATGCCAAAGTTGCCATCAGCTCGTTCAGAAGTGAGAAAACATGAGTGAGTGTTTCAAAAAGCTAAATGTACTCATTTTCAAATAGGATTGTCCTTTTTTCTGGGATTCTATCTTTCCTTCCTTGGTGTGGAAACACCCTTTCATCTAGGAACCAATGGTGAACGTGGACTTGATTTCTTGCATGGGTCTACACTTGGCAGAATACAAAGCTGGCAATCTATATGTTGAATCCTCCAATTTTATCTTTAAAAATTTTGCTGAGCTACAAAATCCTAAAGTCTGAGGACCATCGGATTGTACTTTGTCAGTTACCATTTGTATCAACTCTCTTCTCAATTTTGGGACAATTTTTTTTTTCTGCTTAGCACAGACATTCTTTGAAAGTCAAATACCTCAACCCTGTTCTTAAATTTAATAACTTTTTTTTTTTTTTGGTCTACAGGGTAATAGGTGTTCTATTCCACAGACACCATAATTTGGAGAAGAAGATATTTCCTTTACGAAATTGTGTCTCTTTGCTTTTCTATATCTGTTTCTGTGACTTGGTTTGAAGAGTGTTCCTATAAAAAGACCCTATAAAAAGACCCCATAGGCCAGATGCAGTGGTGGGAATGAAGGAGAGGGGTTGGAAGGGGGGTGGAGGGACAGACGGTGACCCTCAAGGTATCCTGGGACCTTTATTTTATTTTTTAAATATTTTAGTTTTATTTATTTGACAGAGAGAGACACAGCGAGAAAAGGAACACAAGCCAGGGGAATGGGAGAGGGAGAAGCAGTTTTCCCGCCAGGCAGGGAGCCTGATGCGGGGCTCGATCCCAGGACCCTGGGATCATGACCTGAACCTAAGGAAGATGCTTAAAGACTGAGCCACCCAGGCGCCCCCAGAGACATTTAGATAAAGCAAAAGCTCAAATCATAGGTGAGAGACTGCCAAGTTCCTAACCCTAGAAAGGGCCGGTCAAAACCAAGTTCAAAGGGCAAGGTGGGGAGAACACATTAGAGGGATCAATAAAGTTCGAAGTGAAGAGACTCTATTAAAGTATGTAGTGGAGAATGAGAAGTGCAAGGAGTCTCCGACCAGTCAGGGTGGGAGCTCTGAGAGTTACTTGGCGGCTGGAGCAAAGTAAGAAGCCTGGGTTCGGGACTGCTCATGTCCCAGGAGAGCAGGAGTCAGACTGCTCATGTCCCTGCATCCCGTGTCCCTATGTGTTAATAACACCTGCTGCGGGAGACAAAGCAGGGGATGGCACAAGATTGGCCATTCTTGCATTATCACAACCACTATTGTCATACAAAGTAAAGAGTCTACTTCCTTCTTCCCTTTGAGAGAATTTTGCTTAAGGAGTTCTAATTCTTCATGCTCCAAGTTTTCACCCCCATCCATATTAATACCCCTGCAGGGAAGAGGAGTTGTGATGTAATGGGTCAAGTTCTGGATTCTTGCAGGAACATTAGAAACTGCCCTCCTGTTTTTTGTTGTTTTTTTTTAAGATTTTATTTACTTATTCAACAGAGAGAGAGATCACAAGTAGGCAGGGAGGCAGGCAGAGAGAGAGGGAGAAGCAGGCTCCCTCCTGAGCAGAGAGCCTGATGCGGGGCTCGATCCCAGGACCCTGAGATCATGACCTGAGTCGAAGGCAGAGGCTTTAACACAGTGAGCCACCCAGGCGCCCGCCTCCTGGTACTTTGTGTATCCGTGTGGACATCACAGGGGGGCCCCTCTTTCTGTGTTTCATGCACCACTACAGTGCAGACCGTAAGTGGACAAGGCAGGCCTTAGCAGGGTGATAAAAATGTGTAAAACTGGGTTGTTGGTGATGTTTGCACAACGTGGTAGATCTATGAAAGATATTGAATTTAATGATCAAACACTTAAAATGGGTGAATCGTACGGTATGTAAATGACACGGGCAAACCTCAGAGGAATGAATAAGGTTCGGTTCTAGACCACCTCCATAAAGCGAGTATCACCGTAAAGCAAGTCAAGTGAATTTTTTGTTTGCCTGTGCTTATGAAAGTTATAGTCACACTTGGCTGTGGTCTACTAAGCGTGCAATCGCGTTACGTCTAAAAAACAATGTGTGTGCCTTAATTGAAAAAATGCTTTATTGCTAAAAAAAAATGCTAGCTGTCATCCGAGTTTTCAGGGAAGCTGTCATCGGTGATCACAGATCACCCTAACGAAGATAATCATAATGAAAAGTTTGAAATACGGCGAGAATTGCCCAAATGTGACACAGAGACGCGGCGTGAGCAAATGCTGTCTAAAGAGTGGCTCCACACGGACACGCTTGACGCGGGTTGTAAAAGCCGCAATTATCTGCAAAGTGCAGTAAAGTGAGGCGTGGTGAACGAGGTGTGCCTGTACCTTGGTATTGTCGGTGTGAAATGAATGGATGCTCTTGGACAGAGCTCCCTTGCTCGGGAATCCTGGGGAGGTTGGGGGCCGGGGACCAGGGCAGCGCTTGGGTCCCTCCCTCATGACAGCCAACACGGATCGGAGGGCCTCTCTGCTCACACAGTGGGAGCAGAACAGGGCTGGGTAGGAGCCCCACAAACCCTTGTGGCTCCTGGGGCCCCGTGGGCCTCAAGTTCATAGGGGGCTTCCCGAGCCAGGCCTGCCCGTGCAGTCTGAGGCGGGGGAGGGCGGGGGAGGCAGAGGCAGATGGGGAGGGGGCCCAGCAAGGAAGATCTGGAGTCAGCAAAGCCTTTGGAGAAACAGAAGGGCAGCCAAGGGAAGAAATAAAAGCTGTGGAGAGTCTTGGGGCCGCCAAAGGGAATAGGAAGGGCGTTTTACAAATACATCAGGGGAAAAGGGATCCTTGAGAGCCGGCTGGCCCATTAATAAATGAGAGGGGAAATAAAATTAATGATGATGATAAAAATGGCTGAGCTGCTGAAGTGCTTTGTAAAATTGGTCTTTAACAAGGAAAAGGAAAAAAATCCAAGGGATGGGCAATTAGAAAGCGGCAGATGCCTTGTCAATACAGTTGATGAAAGGTAGGAGAGAGAATACTTAGAAAAATTGGATAATGCTGACCCAGTCCGCATCACTGCATCCAGATATAGGCCTCGGGGGCTGAAGGGGATTGCTGGTGAGATTATTAAACCCTTGGCGGGTATTTTCATTATATATATATATATATATATATATATATATATATATTTTTTTTTTTTTTTTTTTTTTTTTTTTTTTTTTTGAGGAGGGAGGCAGAATCAGTGAAAATACAAGAGCTTGGGGTAAAAGAGGAAGAGTGTGTTCCCTGGGCCTGACTCTGTTCCTCATACTTGTGGCATCATTTAATCCCCAGGCAGCGCTGTGTGCTTCTGTGACCAGCACCCTTTACAGGCAAGGAAAGTGAGACCCAGAGAGCTTCTGTGACTCCCTGAGATTACACAACCACCAGAGGGGGGTGGCAGAATTTGAATCCACATTTTTCTTTCTTTCTTTCTTTTTTTAAATATTTTATTTCTTTATTTTAGAGAGAGCGAGGGAGAACATGGGCAGGGGAGGGGCAGAGGGAGAGAATCCTCAAGCAGACTCCCCACTGATCGTGGAGCCTGACGTGGGGCTCGGACTCGAGACCCTGAGGTCACCACCTGAGCCGAAATCAAGAGTCGGATGCTTAACTGACTAAGCCGCCCAGGTGCCCCTTGAACCTGGATTTTCCTGATTCCAAAGCTGACGCCTCTGCCCTCTACCAGCTGCTGATTCTAACTCTCAATATTGGATTCCACAGCCTGCTGCCAGTGATGGCCCTTTGTCCCAAAACCTTGGGATTCTGATGACAATGACGGAGAGGGGGCTGTCCGATTCTAATTTTGTGACGTTTAGAGAGGTTTTCGTTCATATGACGAAGAGAAAGAAATGGGGTAGAGGTTGAGGAACGTGGGCCCAGGGGTGTGAGCTGTCGGAGTCATCAAGAATATATAGATTCCTAGAGTCCAAAGTCCTCATTGCACCTACGGGAAACTGAGGCCTGGTGGGGGGCAGGGGGGCTTTCCCCAGATGACAGCAGGGGTAGGAGCCGTAGCCAGGACTGTTGGCTTGAGGTCTGAGGCTTCTGTATTTCTTGGCCTGAGCTTACTATTCGCCCTTGTCGCTGACTTCCATCCTGTGACATCCCAAGACTGGCCTTGACTTGAATCCTCAGCTTTGGCTCTGTCTTCTACCTCTGCTTCAATGCCCTGATCTGCCGTTCCTATCAGTGGCTACTTTAACATCACATCTTGGTTCTGCTGCCGTTTTGTTGTCCTGATTCCTTTGGGGCAGGTGGCGGGGATGATGGTGGGAGAAGCCCGTAGAACTCCTCTCTCTCCTGTCCCACCAGGGTCCTGTCCTTCCCGGTTCCTGAGCGTGGTCGGATGGGAACCCACCTGTGACAGATTAAAATACTGGCCCTGATTCTTTACTCATCTAGCCTTCGCCACGGCTTCATCTCATGTAGAGTTTGCTTCCCTGTTTCTTGACTTTGGATTTCCCCATGAGACGTCAGCAATGTGGCAGAGCGAGGACTTGAAATGTCCCTGAAATGTCCACCCCCGTCAACCCCCACTCTTTCAGAAAGAAGCCAAGCTCTCCCAGGAAGCAAAGTGGCCCAAATGAACCTGGATCAGCCAAACTTCAGCTGACCCGAAAATCCTTGAAAATAAGTGCTTATCATGGCACGCCACTGAGATTTTTTTTGTGCATGTTTGTCATATAGCAGTAGCTAACTGATACACAGCGATCTACACAGTATGCTCTGACAGATCTAGAGTTCCCACCTAAAATCTCTTTTCACCTCAGTTTAATAAAAGCAAAAACAAACCATGAAGTGTCTACTGTGTGACCATTTCCAAGTCAGGTGTAATATGTTTAGAAGTTTTGGTTACTGTCTTCAAGGAGCTAGCCTGGAGGGGGTGGTGTGGAGACGGGCAGGGAGGTAAACAAGTGGTTACGAAAAATGATGTCAAGGAAAACTTTGGGGAGGAAAAGGTCCTCTCCGTCGAGTCCTGGAGGAGAAACAAGAGGCAGGAAGGACCTCAAGGTGCAAAGTGCAGCAGGGCCGAAGGAGTGAGGTTGTGAAGGGAGCCCGAGCCCCTCTCTGTGCTGGAATGTGAGTCCCAGCAGGGAGAGGCAGGCGGAGTCTGGGTCCAGCTCTGACATTTTACAAGTCCCTGACCACATGTTTTTATAAAATGAGGCACCAACGATGGCAATTTATTACCAGATGATGAAGTCCAGGGATACTCCATTAAATTAAAAAGTGCCACGAGATGTGATAAAACGCAAAGAAACTCAAAGGGAATCAAAGACCCCAGGTCCTATTGCAGATGGAATAAACAAACAGCGTAATCCAGGGATGCCGAAGGCACAGAAGTAATTACACACCGACACCTGCTCCCGAAAGTCAGCCTGGGCTCTGCGAGGCCCGGCCCAGAGCACCCCAGCATGGCCCTCACCTCATGGGTCCAGACCCCTTCTGTGTGGCAGGCCCTGCCCCTCGGGAGGTCTCAAGTCCCAGGGGTCGCTTACCCAGGACAGTTCTGGGTGTAGCGCTCTGTGCAGGGGGGAGGCGGCCGGGGACGGTGTGGAGGGGAAGGGGAGCAGCCTCCCTTGGCCATCTGGCGCTGAGCATGCCTCCCCCTCCAGGCCCGCCCCCTCATCTAGCACTCCCCCTCCAGGAGTGAGGGGAGCCGAGCCCGAGTGTGTGTGATTTCAGAGTTAATCTGTCTACACTAATTAAATATTGACGGCTGTTAAATATTCATGGGGCGTTTTAGCTGGCAGGTTTGATGTCTCCAGGCCCCGTCGGCCGCTGCTGGCGAGCCCTCTTGGCTGGGCACTTAGTGCTCCTGACCTCCTCTTTGGCACCCAGAGGTTTCCAGCCACTGCAGTGGGTGGGCTGATGGGAACCTCTCTGCACCTGGGTCTCAGGGAGCCCCTCTTCCAGGTCTGTGACTACTGATTCGCTTGCTTCTGTGGCATTTGGGGGGGGGCTGTAGCTTTGGGTGTGGGGCTTGTGGGGAGATAAGCCACCCGTGTAGACAGGTGCCACGTAGGGAATATGGCCTGGGAGGCGGGAAGGGGGCTTGACTCAGGGGTGGCCTAGAGGCCAGCCGGTGTGTTTCCCGGTGGGGACTTCTGGGGGTGTCCTTCCTTCAGGCCGGGCTCTGAGGGAGGCACTGAAGAAAGCCGGCCACCAGGCAGATTCCCTGCTCCCCGCCGAGAGCCCAGTCTGGTGTGAGGAGATAGTCCTGCAAAGGGCAGTTATGACCGTGAGGGGAGCGTTATGATGGTGGGGTGGTGAGGACTGGGCTCTTGTATGGGGGTCCCAGGAGGACACCAACCAGGCTGGGGGAGGGGGTGGTCAGGGCAGGCTTTGAGGGGGGAGGGGCACCTCAGACAGAAACCGGAGGGACAAGCCCGAATCAGGCGAGTCAGTACAAGGGGGTCTGTGTGGAAGACGTCCTCCCAAGACCTTCCCTGCAGGCTATGGTGGCCGCGGCTGGCCTCGGGCACCTCTGTGTGACTTCCCACCTCAATGCAGGCCTGGCCGGAAATGTCTGAGAGGGCCACTTCCTTCCTGTGCATGCAGTGCCAGCCGCGTGGGCTTCGTGTGGTCCAGGGACATATTCCCTGAGTGACCAGCTGTGTCAGCTCTCCCTCAACGGTGAGGTCATGCTCTGACTTGACTGGGCCTCTCGGGCTGGGTCCCCAGGCCTAGAACCCCAAGGCTGGGTCCCAGCGGCTGAGCTCCTGAGGCTTCCTGCACAGAGAGCCTGCAAGAGGCGTTGACCTTTGGGCCCAAGGGGCTCTGAGACTCTGGGGTGCTTCCCTTTGGGTGACACCAGAGACAATATCACAGAAGTGACAATAGCTTGCTTGCTTCAGCGCTTCTCTGGGCCTACTGCGTTTCATCCTCATGCAACCTGACCAGCTAGGTGCTTCTGTGAGGCACGTTTCACAGAGAGGGAACTAGGAAGCTCAGAGAGGTTGAGAAGCTGTCCCGGGTCACACAGCAAGGGTGGAGTTGGCATGTGAAGTCGGATATTCTACCTGGAGTCCTCGCCTTCAGTTCTACGTCAGAGGTTCTCAGATGTCCCCAAGACAAACCCCCCACCCACCCACCATGTCAACATGTCCGCTCTGGGCCCCTCTTGGGACGTGGATTGGGCCAGGTGGGGCCTCTGTTGTGTTGTCACCTATAGGGCCGGTGGGCTCTTTTCCCTGGACCTGGATGGAGAGGGGGCGGGTGGGGATTCAGCTCAGCTCCCTGGTGGGCATTCCGGCTCACTGGAACCCCTCAAGTTAGGACCCTGACTTCTTTAATGTTGAACAAATTTCTCTTTAAGATGCCAGCCCCATAGCCGCTAATAGAACCGGGAAAGGCTTTGTATTCCCCTTGGGCCAGAGCCATAAAGCAGAGGCTGTTAAGTACCGGGCTGCCCTGCCCATGGTGGCAGCACAGAAGTCAAAGCTGGGGCGAGGGGAAGGAGGGACTCAGGGTATGATGGGGGGGCTCATTGCTTGGCGACCCACCCCTCTTGATGGAAACAGAATTAAGAATGAACTGTGCCAGAATCGCCTAGCTGTGAGGCCTTGGGTAAGCACCAGATTGCCTCTGAGTCTCAACATTCCCGTCTGCAAAATGGGCTCATAATATCACTTCCCCAACAGTGTTGTAAGCATCCCATGGAATGCGCAAAGCAGCCGACATTCGCGGTAGCCGAACGCCACACAGCACTTCCCGTGTGTCAGTCACTGTTCCATGCTCTTGACATGCATTAACCCCCTTCATCCTCGGAATAGCCCTCCCTGGCTGCTGTTACTACCGTCCTCTGTTTCCAGGTGTGAGACTGGCACGGAGCTCTTCATGGACTTGCCTGTGGTCCCATAGGTAGGAAGTGGGGAGGCTGAGACCAACCTGCGGGACTCCAGAACTCATCCTTTTTTTTTTTTTTTTTTTTTTTTAAGATTTTATTCATTTATTTGACAGAGAGAGAGCACAAGTGGGGGAGAGGCAAAGGGAGAAGCAGGCTCCCCGCTGAGCAGGGATTCCCGAGGCGGGGCTCGATCCCAGGACCCTGGGGATCACGACCTGAGCCGAAGGCAGACGCTGAACCGGCTGAGCCACCCAGGCGTCCCAGAAGTCATCCTTTTAACCCATTACCGGTGTCCAAAAAGGGGAGTTTCCCATCTTTCCCTTTTCCCAAATGGGGACATTGGGCGTTCTATTTTGGACAAAGGCGCCTCTTCCCTAGACCCTCCTCTCTGGAAAGCCCAGATTTCTCCTCAGGCCACTTGGGGCGCCTCCACAGAAGACTTTGCCTCACTCGCCGCGTCCTTTGCTCCCCACCCCACACTACACCTGAGCACATGCCCTGCCCCGGGGACACACAGCAGCAGACACGAGCTGTGACTGCCGTGAGACCATAATTGGGGAACAAAGCAAAGGCAATAAACAAGCAACGCAGCAAAATAGAAAGTATCTCGGTGTGTGCCAGCTCCCGCGGGGAAGGAGAAAGCGGAGACGGGAGGCTGGAGGGGAGGTCAAGGATGGCGTGGCCAGGCAGGTGCCTGTGAACGGTGACCCGAGCTGGTGAGCCACATGGGTGTGGCCACGTGGGTGTGGCCACACAGCCAGGAAGCGGGAGATGGAGGAGAGCATGAGGCTGCGGGGAGGGAGATGGAGATGGGGTCGGAGACAGAGCGGAGCGGGAAGCTGGTCGCAGAGGGAGGGTCCCGTCAGCCGTTGTGAGGTCTTCAGCTTGTGTCTGAGTTGGGGAGGCAACCATAGAGAAGGAATTCCTATTCCCTTCCTGAGAAGGGCCAAGACCTTGCTGCTCTGGGGTGGTGCGGGCTGGCCCGGCTGCTGTGAGGAACGGAGTGCAGGGTGACGGAGGGCGCAGGGGGCTGTCACTGGGCAGGTCCAGCTGACAGATAACCTTGGGTCGTGGCATCCAAGACAGTTCAGAGCGCCCGGGGGATGGATGACACGGGGGTATTCTGAAGGTAGAACCAACAGGGTTTGCTGACAGATTGGGTGTAGGATGGCGAGAGAAGAGTGAGCCTAAGGGTTTAGGCTGCGGCAGCTGGAGGGATGGAGGAACCATTTACTCTGGTGGGGGCAGAGTGGGGTTTGTACGGGGGTATGGGGAGGTCAGGAGCTCAGGTCTGGCTCTATCAAGGCGCAGATGCCCCCATGGAGGTTCAGGTAGGCAGTTGTGATACACACCTGAACTTGAGGAGCTGTCCAACTACAGGTATAAATTTGGGTGGTATTTCAAATCAGCACTCTGGGTGAGATCACCCAGGGAGGAGAACAGATAGAAAAGAGTGGAGGTCTGAGGATCGGATCCTGGGAGAAGGAATGTTTATAGGGCAGGGAGAAGATGCTTATAGGGCAGCGAGGGAGGCCAAGGCCCTGGCACTTGAGCCCCCAGAGGCAGGGAGAGACCCCCAGCTCCCCAGCCTTTCCAAGCGCTGGCTTGTCACTTTTCGCAGGCCTCTTCTGCCCTCTAGTGGTCATGATTGGGAACTCGCTCACTGAATACCGCTGGAGAGCCACACTACCTTTTGGGTTCCTTCTGGGTTTCTTCACTCATTCATTCAGGAGACAATTTCTGCTGAACACCTACTGTGCGCTGGACACTGACCAGTGCAGAGGAGAACCAAATGCTCTCTTGGGAGAAAAGGCACACAAGCACAGTTGTAAGACGGTGGCTCTCAGTGGGGGTGGCTTTGGTAATGTCTGAAAACATTTGTCACAGCTGGGTGGGGGGTGGGTGGG
Organism: Procyon lotor; assembly: GCA_028646535.1. NCBI lineage: Eukaryota > Metazoa > Chordata > Mammalia > Carnivora > Procyonidae > Procyon > Procyon lotor. The sequence continues at coordinate 15,793,251 of CM053619.1, read as the reverse complement.
TTGCTGCCGGCATCTAGTAGGAAGAGGCCAAGGATGCTGCAGGAAATTTTATAATGTGCAGGAGATCCTCCTGCAACACAGAATCATCTGGCCCCCATGGGACTCCACTGGTCCTTGCAGGCAGGGGTCTTTCCTCAAGAGACCAGAGTGGGGAGCACCATCAACACCCAGAATAGAGAGAACAAGAGTCTCATCGTGGACAGTAACAGCGACCTGCCCCTGCGCCCCTGAGAAGGCCAGTCTTCGGTGAAGTTTGGAGAGAATAGGGCTTAAGTGCTCCACACTTAAGGACAAATGAAAACACTCCCAGGGCAAGGCACAGGGCCCCAGTCATTTCTTCCTTCTGCCTTGAGCAGGCTCTCCCTCCCTCCCCGTCCCAGGGACAGGTGCTGATTGGGTTAGCACAAAAGCAGGGGTCGGGCGAGTTGGTGTTGGCCAGAACCTGGCTGCAAACGAGCCGTGGCACCTCACAGCTCCTCCTGGCTTTGGTTTCTCCATCTGCACCAGGAGCAGGCGGGCAGATCCTCCCGATGACCCTTCTAGGTCTCAACTCCTGTGTTCTTGCACATTCTAATCCTGAGCCCCTCTGACAGGTGGATTTCTGGAGCTTTGCTTTCCGATCAGCCAGTGGGACCACGCCAACCCCCCCCACCCCCAACCAACCTCTATAATGAAACAGAGACAGGTTATATCCCCTCGGAGAAGGTAGCCCTTTAAGAAATGTGTCCCCCGGTGCTCTGCTGGGGCGCCCTGAGAGTCACACTTGGAACCTGTGGTTGTGAACGGCCCGGGATGCTCTCTTTCTGGGGTCTGCACCACCAGGGCTTCCAGGCTCCGGTCTGCCCAGCCGTGGTTCTGGAGAGTGGGTAAACAGGCTTTGCCACGGGGAAATCAGAAAGGGCACAGCCCCAAGAGCCATCAGAGAGAACGCTGCCTTGCTATTTACAGAGAGCGTAACGCGAGGGAGCAGAGATGACAGCAGATGGGGTCCGGGCGGCCCCGGGGTGGGCAAGGGCTTCCTGTCCAGACAAACGCCCATCCATGTACAATGACTCACAGCCCACGTGGGCAGAGTGCCGGGGTGGTCCCCGTGGGTGGCACTGGGATCCTGGGGGGAGTTCACTCAGCAAGTTTCTGGCTGAGCACGTGGGTCACATGACCTGGGCTTTGTGACTCCTGCTCAGTGTTTGTTTCTGGTACAATCCTCACACCTTGTCTTTGATAGAGGAGGATTCTGTCATGCAGGGGGACACACAGATCGGCCAGGGGTCATCCAGCTACCAAGTGAACTCTCCAGGGCCATATCTGACTGCCCTAATAGGGTCTCTAGCCTCCAGCTGGGCAGAGGGGTAGGGATATCACGTATTTCAGAAATTGGGTGTGCGTGCGTGTGTGTGTCTCTCTCTACGTACACCATGAGTCAACATCACAAAAACTTTCTTCCATTATAAAAACACAAAGAGACTTGGGAAAATAAAGCCAAATTGAAAGAAAAATGGTCCCACTGCTCAAGCATTCACTTTGGGGGTACATTTACTTCCTTTGACACTACAATTTCACACCCTGGTCTCACTCACTATCGTAAGTATTTTCCGTGTTGTTACCTGCTCTTCCTAAGTGTCATTCTGAAGGCAGCAAGCTCACTGGACCGACTCCTGATGGTTGGGCGTTTAGACTGTTTCAGATTTTTCACTGCTACACCTGATGCTTCAGAGAGCCGCTTTGGGTAGGATGGCTTTGAATATTTAGGATGATTTTATTGGGCTGGAATTTGAGAGAGAGAGAGGGACAGAGTACTGATAACGTATACTCTAGGTGCTCCTGTGTTTGGCTCTCCCCTGGCTGGCCCAGCCTTGGGGGTCCCATGCAGAACGAAAACAGGTCCCCTCTCCTCTTTCTGCAGCCCTCCCTGAAGCCTGTGTTGACTTTTTAATTCTCATTACTCCCTCATGACCTATAAATGATTTCCTAAGACTCCTCCATTAAAACCTGTCACATTAGCAAAGACACTCTGTCTGTTGAAAGTGAAGGGGGGAAAAATCACATCCCAAAGTATATTGATCAAAAATGGATTATAATGGTTTAATAAAATGAAAAGACATTGGCTTCAGGTATAGCTGGATCCAGGTGCTTAGGCAGTGTGACCAGCACCTGGTTTTTCACTGCTTCTTAGCCCAGTTGTGTTGGTGGTTCCATCTTCAGGCCTTGTGTGCTGGCATTGGTTTCAGTCTGCCTATTTCTGGCCTGCAAGCGAGAACAAGATTTTCTCCCTGGAGGGTCCTACATAAGCCCCAGAATTCACTTTGATCAGACTAACTTAGGTTGCTCGCTCACTCATGAACTAATCAGTGCCACCAGAGATATGTCTTGACCTTAAGCTTAGTGGACACAGAGGACACGTTTTGTGCCTGGGACAGGGGTTGTTCCAGAGCCCATAGATTAGGAGAGATGGTCCCTGCAGAGTCTGCTTGGGGCATTGATTATCCCAGGAAAAGAGAGTAGATACTGGACTGGAGAACACAAAATACTAGATGCTACTCTGGGAGAAAGATTCCTGTCTCAGAAGCATAAGATTTTGGATCTGAAGGGTTCTGCAAACACATCTCCCTCCTATCCCAGACAAAGAGGACCCCTGTTACAATCTCTGTAACATTCCAATTCTGTCTGCATTCCTCTAATAATGGGGAGCTCACCTATATCCAGACCATCCTGGATCACTCTAGGTCTCCACCCTGGGATGGCTGTGGCCTTAAGAAAATTAATTCTTCTCTCCACTGAGTGTTCAAATCTGTTTATCCATCTACCTGTACGTGGGCACTGCCCACCCCCTCCCCCCCGGGCCCATCTGGAAGATCCTCAGATAGGTCAAGACTGACATCACAGTCTCCTGGGGTCTTTTTTTCACTCCACGAGACAGCCTCTGGACTTTGTTGTATGCGACTTGGTTTCCTATCTCTTTGCCATTGGCTGGCTTCCTCAGAGTTGCTGATCAGAGTCAAGAACTGACCGTGAGGCTGAAGTCTTGAGAAGTCTTTCGTGGGATATCCAAGCCTCCTCTTTAAACACCTGCCCAGCTGTGGGGGTTGTTTCCAGTCCAAGTTGTCCCTTCCCTTGTGGCTCAAGTGAATTGCTCTTTTAGCCAATTTCAGGGTTCCATAAGCAAAAGTAACAAGCTCCAGGGTGTGTTACTTACAAGGAGATTGATTACATGTAACTGAAAGGATCCTTTTCTAGGAGGAGAGTTTTATGTAGCCACAGGAAAATGGCGCCCACTGTTTGGTCAAGTGCATGGGCCTCCCTGCAAGGTCCTTCTTCTGCTCCTCCTGTTTCTGGTGCTCAGAGCTGGCCTCTGTTCCTGGGACTGCATCCAGCCCATTATGGATCCAGTGGATCATGGTTCAGGTAGCACATGGATGGATCATCTTGTCTTGGGGACCCTGCAGCAGTCGGTGCAGCCCTGGTTACTTTGGGTAGCCCTAGGGGGCTGCCATTCCAGATAGCCACCAACCTTCCCTTATTGGCCAGTCTCAAGCATCAGATACCGCCACTCCTCCCATCACCAAAAGCAAGTGAGGAGTGAGTGAAATCATCTGTTAGCTGGATTCAATCAGAGTCAGAGCTGTGTGGCTATGGTTTCAATTCTCTCTGCTATCGGAGTGGGTTAAGGTAACAGAAGCTATTATTTTCCCCTCTGTTACAGGTCTGGTGTGTGATCAGGTCATGTTGTCTCTGGGTTCCAAGTTCCTGGATGTTCTAGCACCTTCAACTCAGGGCTTCCAAGAGGATCTGAGGGGTGTCTCGACGTCAGCCAGGCAGAGAGGTGCCCCAGCCAAGAGGAGCGCCCACGCCAGCTGTGTGGAAGATGTCCTGTACGTGACACCTGTTTCTGCTCCTCTCCCACGGGCCAGGGAAGAACTTAATCTCAAGGCCACTCATGACGGCAGGAGAGACTGAAAATATACTCTAGCCGCAGGCAAAGGGCAAGAGCCAGATTTTGGTGAGAAGAGAGCCGTCTGTGGCACACAGTCCCGATCCAAATTACGAGCCTGGACCATTCAATGAGGAAGCCATGGGTGAATGTCAGCGAGGGAAGCATGGCCCAGCGGGCAGGCAGGCAGGCGGGCAGGCGGTCCCTGCTGCTGGTACCATCCTGCTGAGACCCCCCTCCAGCCGTCCCTGGAGCGTTGGTTCCATCTAACACCCTTGACTGACCATGACCCATTCCTAGGACAAAGGCAGGGGACTCGGGTTGTGCATGAGCCCAGAGACTTCTTGAGTCACTACCTCCCACGCGTTGCCTCTCACACAGCGACGACGCGTGATTTAAAGGCACCATGATAGCATCCCTGAAGCCGCGGCTGAACCCCTTGGGATGTCTGAAAGCCTGTCAGGCAACAGAAACTGATTTGTAACTTAGAGGCAGGCGGAAACTCGGGGATGGATTTCTGATAACATGGTGTGATCGATGTTTGGCATTTCCTGACTTCTCTTAACTACACTTGAGCTGCCGTGACTCCGTCTCGTCAGCTCACTTCACATCCGCCTTCCTTTTCAAAGGATCATCTCAAACTCAAGTATCTTTTCTATATAAGACTCTCAGCCTGCCCGGTTGGCCATAATTATTGCCTTGATGATCAAGTCGAAGTTTCACTTGCTCCTGAGTGACAACTTGCACAGGAGGGACTGTCTTCCCAGGCAGCCCACGTGGCGGTCCAGCAGGGCCCCCCGCACTCTCCGACCCCTCGATGCTCGTGACCCAGCTTTCTTCCCTGAACCCATCTCTGGAAAGGGCTGTTCTTCAGAGACCCCCGCTCTGCCCGGACGACAGTAAAGGAGGATGGTGTTCTGGGCTTACCGGTTACATGCAAGGTGAGGTCATCTTGGCAGACAGGGGGACTTTTTTCAAAGTCACAAGTTCATGCCGATGTGTTGATAATCACACCATTTCACCAAGCCCTTCTTTTCTTATTATCACCTAAGAATCTCTTGATTTATGTCCTGGTTTCCTTTGCAAAGCTCCCAGCTCTCTGTCTCACACACACACTAGGTTCTAAATGCCAAGCTGTGCATTGTCAAGCCAAACTATATGTTGAATTACAATAATGCCCCCAGCTTTCAAAACATCAGCATTCAAATGCCAACGTGTGGCTACTTGCTCCCATGATTTCTCATTGATGACATGCTATACCCCGCATGTCTGTTAATATTTATCTGAACTGGGGGACTGCATTGCTGATTAGTTTTTCCACTTTACTAAATTTATTAACAATGGTTTACACAGCCAGCCCATTCAGGAAACCAGCAACGGGGTAATTCCACTTAGGATTCTGTGATTCCTTTTAATTTGGTTGGATCTTATCCAAGCATCCTTTTAAGGAAGAATACTCCACGGTAAGAAATGGACTATATAAAGTAAGAATTCTTTCCTATTTAAGAGGGCTTTCAGAATAATCTTATTCCCGCAGCGTACACCATAGCGAGAGCATCTTTACCCAGGGCAAAGGGATCTAAATGATTCAGAGAGGGAGGTGTGTGGTGCAAGGAGGGTGATTGAGGGTGGAAGGTAGTGATAGGAAATGGCAGGGTTGAGTCGGATAATTGGGATTGAGTTGGATGATTGGATGGATAAGTTGGATAATTCTTTCATGGGACCCAGCACTGGCTTCCATGAAAGAATTATCCCAGACTCTTCAGGTCCTCAAGATCTAGTAGAATAGAGAAACACACACACACACACACACACACACACACACACACACACACACACACACATATCTCGGGTCTCTATGTCCACTGCCTATATGACTTTATTCTCCCTGCATGGGATGCGTTTTCCACTTCTGCCCCATCTGCGAACTATCCTAGTTCAGAGAATGAAGATCTATGATCTACCATACACAGCCCTTTTCCTCTGCACACCACACCCTATCTACACCTCCTGTACCACTTACCACACTTGACTGTAGTGCGTGTGTGTGTCTTTCTATCAGTCTACCTTCCTTTTTAACAGCGGTCCTTTGTGGACAGAAAGCGTTGCTTCCGCATCTTAATATCCTTAGCGTCCTGCAGTGGTCAATACTCGATGAATGTTGAATGAATGGTTAAAATTAGCGTCCAGCTCATCATGAAATCTTAATGAACGTTAAACTCTCAGTGAATTTTATCCCATCCAGAGTCTCTTCTTTATCAATATCCAGGAAGGCATTTGATACGCACATTGATGATGACCATGCATATTTCACAGAAACGTTCCAGAATCTACCAAGCCCCCGTATTTGTATAATGGCCTTGTTATTATACATGTTATTAATGGCACTGTGTGAATACATTCTGGTTGGCTTGGTCAGCCCCCTCTTCTCTGGCCTTTGGCTTGTTGACAATTTCCAGTTGTTATGGGTAATGCCGCTATAAATGTGTTTTCCTTTCTTTGGGGCTAATACCCTGGGGTTTGTTACCAGAGAGAGAATTACTGGGTCAGAGAGTATCAATAGTGGCTCAGCTTTTATTCACGTTGCCCGATTGCTTATATACATTGGTCCCCAGTTTTTCTAGAAAGCAGTGCCGAAGGATGGGCTTCCGCCGGTTGCCAATCTTGGGTTTCTCTCATATTTATTTTTTGCGGCTTTAATAGGCATGTAATGGGACCTGAAAGTTGCTTGGGTCTCAATTTTATTTCATAGCTGGCGAGATCGCACATGTTTCCCACGGTGATTTACCACCCCCATTTCCCGGTGTGATTCTGTTCATCTCCTTTGACCACTTATCAGGGGGAATCACACAGCAGCCCATCCATTATCTGTTTGGGGCAGTGAGCAGACCTGGGATGGGGAATGTGACAGACATAATGGATGCCACTGCTTTCCTTTTAATATTTATTTTTATTACATTCTGGTGCAAAAATTTTCATTCTTATATATTTGAACCCATCCATCAGAACCCTGATGGTATCTGTTTCTTCAATAGCTGGGAATTTATCTCCTCATCGGCGGCAACGGGGATGGCAGTGCTGGTCCCTTGTCTCTAGGATTGTCACAGATTAACGGTATGAGACAACTGAACTTGACAGGCATGCTGTATGAATTTAAATGAACTCTCCCCCAGCCCGTTAGCCAACTATCCCAGCGATGTTTATTAAATGACAATTTCTTTCCCCAATGTGCTCTTCGGCTGGCCTACTGTTAGTTTTACTGGGGTCCGAATTCATCTCGGGGAATCTCCTCTCATGAACTTCACTGCTTCCGACTCAGCGCAGGACGAGGGCAGCGACTGACAAGTCACATCTTAATCGCTCAGGAGGGATCGGATCTCACTGCCATTAAAAGACGAATCCTTTGATGGTTCTCTACCTGGAAGAATAAGTATCCCACACTCAGAGCCATCGAATTCTATTAGAGGACTTACGGGGATTTACATTGGTATTGCATTCACTCTATATATTGACTCTGGGACAGAGTATGTGTACTTAGGGATTACAATTAGACCATGGCTGGAAAGCTCCCCAAAGATCTCAGAGCTTCAAACAACAGGAAGACTCAAGCTTCCTTCGAATGGGACTGACCTGGGATATGTCCCAAAGGGTTGGGGTAATCATTTTGAGTAATGTGGTTATTTGGTAGCCTCCGCCATGCCCCACCCCAAGACGGGGCTCTGGATATATCCAGAGCAAGAAGACCAAGAGGGAATTTTGACTGCACCCTGTGAGTCCCTATGGTAAAGGTGTTGGTGGGTGGGTGGTGGGTTGGGGTGGGCATGGCAAGAGAGGATTCATAGCCCCTCTGATCAGCCAGTATTTTCAATTCTTCTGCCCAAGGGTCTTTCAGTTTCACCCTCCCGGTGAAGCCCCCTCCAGTATACCTTCTCCCCCATCACCCCTGGGCTGCTGAGCACACCTGAAGGAAGACCACACAACCACCCACATTGACGCTGCCCAAAATTCATGGTCTCCAAGCTCAGCAAGGTTGGCGATCCTACTCTGTTTCTATGGTCTGCCTTCACTCTTCCAGCCCACCTCTTCTCTCTCCTTCCTGTTCCACTGGGAGCTGTGTCCTTGCTCAGGTGGGGATCTATTCCCCCTGGAGTTCACGTCTCCCTTCTTCAGCAGGGACCTCACTCTCGTTATTATATGCTCTCTGTCCTGCGTCCTCAAACTGCCCTTCTCTATTGCTTCCTCTTCATCAATGCCTAAATATACTATCTCCGTTGTTTAGATGTTTTAGGATTTGAACGTTCTTCTCATAGTCAACATAACATACAGATAACGGTAAACAATAAGGGAAGATCCTCTTCATCAAAGCCGTGTGACCCCCCTTTAGCCATTGTCCTCTTCAGCCCCCTTCTCTGTCACAGGCATACACCTGTGGTCCACACCTGTTGTCCCAATCTTTCAAATGCAACTAGCTTCTCAGCTCATGACCCTGTCTACACCTATTGTCTCACTCTTCATTTGTAAGTAGCTTCGTGGCTCGTGCCCTTAAGGATTTTTTGCCCTTATTACTCCACAGAAACTATTTTTTGCCAATGTAACTAATGGCTTCCTCATTTCTAAATCCAGTACTCTCTTCTGCGTTCTCATCTTCTTGACTTCCAAGCAGCCTATGGTAATGCTGTTCTCTCCTTCTTCAAATGCCTCTTACCACTGCCTTGGGAATAGCCTACTCTCTCGGCTTTCCACTCACCTTCTCACCTAAGACCCTCCCTTCTCGGTCTCCTCTTTTGGCTTCTCTTCCTCCGTCTGGTCTTTCGATACTGTTGTCTTTTGGGGTGCTGTGGATGCCCTTGATTCTCCCCACTCAACACTCTCTTCCTTGGTCATCGTTTCCATTCTTGTGGCTTCAGTGGCCCTCTGACTGTGTGTGGATGACTTTCCAGTTATATCTGCAGGCCTGTGACCCCTCTGTCCTGAATTTCTTTCCCCCTACTATGAGCTCTGCAACTGGAATGTCTGTGTATGAAACTGCCTTTGCTAGGTGACCTTGGGCAAATTACTTGACATCTGTGCCTCAGTGTCTCCTGCCTGGGGTTCTAGAGAGGGCTACTTTGGGTTGTTGTCATTATTATTATGAAGAGCCAACTGTTTGCTGGAATTTCATCTCCTTTAAGTGGCCTGAAGACATATTGAGTGTCACCTGTCCAAATCGAACTCGCCATGTTCACTTAGCCTCCAAAATCTTCATCTGCCCATGTGTTACTTTCCTTTTCGGTGGATGATACCACTGAAGTCTCCAAAAATCCTGGACTGACCTTCTATCCTTTTCCCTGTGGCCATCCAATCACCAAACCCGTGTATCTACCTCCTAAACATCTGTCCTCATCCTATTACCCCCCTCCGCGGCCCCTACCCTCATTCTGGCCACCATCGTCTCCCACTTAGGTCTGCCACCTGAGCTCTTCAGTCCCCACTGCTCTGAAACTATGAACCCCTTAGCGTGGTTTCCTGTCTGGCGTGGTGCTGCTCATTTATCTTTCCATGCCTTTCTCACCCTCTAGCACCCAGCCTCTTTAAATGTGACTCCTTTTCTTACACCCACTCTGACCTCGGGCATTTTCACCTGCTTTTCCCTTTGCCTGAAAGTCTTTTCCCTGTCCCTTTTTTATGCATTATGCACTAACTACTCATCTTTGGAGATCATATCAAAAGCCATGTGCTTTAGGTAACTTCTTTGATCTCCCAGTGTGGGAAGAGATGTCTAGTCCTTTACCCTCCCATAGAACCCTGTACTTTACCCATCACTGAACCTCCCTTCATACAGGTATGTTCAGAAGACTATATTCACCGCCACCCCGAAGTATCATGATGCCCTTGTTCAATCCTGCATGCCCAGTGCTTGGCATATGATAGTTTCCACAGTATTTGTGCTCCCTAACCATTTGCTGAATAAATATATCATTCCACATACTGGGACAATATGCACGCTCTATCCATGCTCTTCGGTACATTCCTCTACTTAACACCCGGTACTGAATAGCAGGATCCTTCTCTGTTGCTCATTCTCCTCTAAATAATTCCCAGTCCTTGCCACTAAGAAGCTCAGTGCAATGGTGGGGACGCACAAGGAAGCAGGTGAAGGCAGTGGGGCTAATGCACGGTGGTCTGTGTGTATGAGAATCAGTATACGGGATGACGGGTAAACACATCCTGGAAGAATTGACTCTGAGCCGAGGTTTTTTTTCTTTTCTTTTTTTTTTAAAGGAAGAGCTGGACAGGAATGGAGGAAAGGAAAGACACTCCTGTATTATTGCTCATATTCTTCTACGTGCCCAAAAGCAGATAAGCAGAGACAACCCTGATGCCTACTTCCACTGACAATTTTTACCCCTCCCACCAGCTCCATTTCACTGAAAGATGTGACGCACAATGATGCGACGCACACCCGGGATACAGGACACCGCTCCCCTTTCTCAAAACCCCTTCAATGTCTTCACTCATCTAAATAAACCCGGCTGATCCTGCAGGGCAAATCCTGCCCCTCACTGATGGTACTGATGCCCAGTGCATGCCTGTCTTCACTCATGATTTCCCCAGACGAGGGAATGGACGTGGAAGAGGTGAATTGTTTTGAGGCGGTTGCACACAGCTAATTAGAAGCACAGCCAGGAGTCAACTCCAAGGACCCGCTCTTTTCACCACATCCTGCTGCCTGCTACATTTTTGAACATGCACGTGCTAAAGAGTGATAGTTTGATGGGGGCGGGGTACTAGAAGAGCAACACCTGAGTCTTGAACTTGAGCAGTTAGCTTTCCTGGATGGATTCTTCAAGAAACGTATCCCTTACTAGGAAACAAAGACACTTATTCAATAAGAGAAGACAGAAACATTTTGCCTCCCGTATCCTAAGACCGCAGTTCGATGAAGTTAGAAATAAATCTCACGAACAAGCAGAGGTTATCCAGTCACAGAGAAGTTAGCACTCCTAAATAAAGCCACGGAAAGAGAAGCAATTCAGAACAGAGTATTTAAAGAACAAAGATATAAACACAGCATAACATATAAATTTATGGGATGCTGCCAGGTTGGTACTTAGAGAAGAAAGTATTGCTCGTGATGGCCTCTATTAGTGAGAAGGCAGAAAAACCGGGAATTAAGTCTCCACCTAAATAACCCAGAAAGGGTACAAATTATCAAGTGAAAGGAAAGTGTGAAGAGTAATAAACCCCCAAACAGAAATGAATAAAACAGAGACATAAAATTGAACTTGAAGCACAAACTAAGACAGTGTCTTCCTAACCTGGCCATGCATCAGAATTACCTGGGATGCTTGCTTGAACCATGAATGTTGCAGCTTGAGCTCAGACCTCCTGCATCAGACTCATGGCAGGGCAGGGGGCTGGAATCCGTGTTCCTGACAAATCCCCCTCGTGACTGCTCTACACCCACCATATTCACCTTTCTATCCTCTGGTGTTGGGAGCCATTGTCTACACTGCTTCTCTCATGAGACTTACGGGGTCCTTGGCCAACATGACTCTTGGTAACCCTCATCCTTTCTTTCTTCCACGTGATGGGAATAGCTAGGTCACAAGCGGACCCCAGCATCTAGACACAGCTGATGGGTCTAAGAGTGGACACTTGTCCTGGGCTGGGCCGGTGTGTCCTTTCTCTGGGATTTTTGGATTTGGAGGCTGGACAGTTGTATGGCCTCCCTCTCCTGGTCTGGACTGTTATCTATGAAACTTCATGCTCCCTGCCACCTGTGGAATAGAAGAGGGGAGGAAGCTGGTCTTTGGAGAGAGAGGGCTGAAGGCAACATATGGAGAGAAGCATAGATGCCAGAGAGAAGAGGAAAGCCCAGAGTAATTCAGGTCCTTGCTTCTTTTTGTCCTAAGACCCAGTTGCTTCCTGCCCTTGAAAATGCACGTACATTTTTTTCCCTTCAAGTGTAAGCTGGTTTGAGCAGGGTTCTCGTCTCACACGCCAAAGGAAGAATAGCTAATTCACACATTTACTTAGTTCCTCTCACTCCAGGCACAGGCTCCCAATGTCATCACCCACTCTTATCCTAAAAGAGAAATAAGAAAGTAGTTGTAGGAGTCACACCCTCTATGCCTTGGTGACAATGATGTTTTTTGGGTCCTGGTATGATAGAGGTCCGTCCTATGACTCAAACTCTACTGTCTTCTCTGTGACCTACCTTTCTGCTTCTCAAGGTCAAATCTGACTGTGCAGCCAAATAGCCATGGAGATGGGCACGATTTGCAGCAACAATGAGCAAGATGGCCCATCCTTTGGAAAACTGTGGAATAAGCCATAAACCGTAGAGGCCATATGCATAATATATTTAAAATAGAGAAGGCACACCTGTCAAAGGAGTCATCACCAAACACGTTCAAGGGTATATGCTGAATATCTCACCGAGACCGAGGACAGTGTTAAGTCTGGGTATTCTGAAATGAGTAGTACGTGGTCACTTCCCACGGAGTCTGGGGGTGGAGGAGACATACGTGTGAAGGAAGGGAAGGTGTGTGGAAGTGGGGTCTCAGCTCTAACTATTGGTGCAGTCAAGGGAGGCTGCCTGGAAGAGGAGTCATCTGCACCAAGTCTTCATGAGTGAGCTCACAGGCAGATCAGGCAGCAGAAAGAGTTTGTGGAAAGGCCCCGCATGACACTCAGTCATCTGGGTCACTGGAGACTGGAGGGCCCGTTGGGGAGCAGGGGGATGAGGCATGTGGGGCAGAAGGAGACCACATTTGGAAGGTCTTGCGTGCTCTGCTCTGGGGCTCGTACTTGATCTTGGTGGTGAGAGAAAGCTGGGAAGGGTTTTAAGATGGGGCGTGGTCTTGGCAGATGCGCAGTGATTAGTGCTATTTCTCCATTATTTCTGGCTCTCCTTTCTCGGCTTTCGGTGGCACCACATTTCTGGGCCTCGTTGTCCTTGGATGGGATCACATGAATGACTTTGGCCGGAGAGACATGAGTGGAAGTGACATCCGTTATTTCCGGGTCAAGCGTCTCATTGCTGGGGTAAGACCCCATAGAGTTCTCATCCCCTCTTTCCTGGTAACTGTCAGCGTTCCAGATGGTGACTGCTCCACCTGCCCCGGGGGTGGGGGTGGGGAGGGAACAGAACCCTTGGAGACCCCCTGCTGGGCAGGGAGCATCAACAAACAATAGGCCATTGTTCTTTTTAAGCTCTGAGATTTGGGTTGCCTGGTACCACAGCGTAACCATCGGATCCTGACTGATACAGCTGAGCCGTCATCCATCCCCAAATTGGGGTGGCAGACAAGGGCCTCTGTCCACACCAGTGGAGGACACGGAGGCCCTGGGGTCCCCTGAATGGGCAGCCCGGGGACGGGCCAGGCAGTATCACCCACATCTCATCGCCCACAGCACCAGCACCGGTGGTCTTGAGCCCCTCGGCACCAATCACCCAGTGGCTCCTTGGAAAAGTGTGAAATTCTGAATATGACAATGAAAAGTGGAAAGTGAAGGCCTGGAGAGATTATACACAGGGAAAAACCTGGACTTAAAATCAAGCACATGAACTTTGAAAATGCGCATCTCCTCCCCCTTAAATACAGAGAACCAGTGCAGTAAATGGCACGCCCGGATTCTGAAAAGTGTGATTGAAGTAAAAGGATCACAGGAAACAAAATACAAAGGCAAGGCAGCAAAATAGAGTGGGGGGAATAGGGCCTTCAGAGTCTCAGACCCGCCTTCAGACTCTGCTTTCAGTATTTACGATATAACCTCCCCACACGCACCCATCCCTTCATATTCTGCTTACCCAGTAAATACTCAGTGCCTTCCGTGTGCCTCAGAGCCCCCGAGACACTGACGTCTCTGCGCGACGTAGAACTTACAGCCCAGGGGCACCCACACAAGAATGTGGGCTCCCCGTCTGTACTGTGGGAAATCCACTCACCTGCTGGGGATTGTGAGCCTGGGTTAGCGCAGAAACCACCTGGCAGTGTGCACAGCAGCCCAGAGATGCTAAACCGACAGTGACTAAGAATATTAAAATGTCAGAGACCAGTAATAGACCACAGGATGTTGTAGAAAAAAAAAAAAAAAA
>CM053619.1:15737819-15778739 GCA_028646535.1 Procyon lotor | reverse complement strand
GAGTACAAATACCTCCCCCCCTCGCTCCTGGGTGGGAGTGTTGTACCCCACTTGTTTTGTACCCCACTCCCTTACTCATCTTTCCTGCATGTCCCAAATAAATCACCATCACTCCAATCTTTGTCTCAGGTCTTATGTAGAGGCCGGTGTGAGCGAAGACTCTGCATCGGGCCTTGGCCCCCTAGGCTCCCTGCCTGGAACGTTCCACTCCTCCATCTTCATTTCTGCTTGTCATTCAGCTCTCAGCCCAAATGCTGATCCCTTAATCCCTCTCTAGTCATGTGTCTTTGTTATGCTTCTTTGGTGACTTATCCTTTTTGGAGTTATCTTGTTCATATGACGAACCTTGAAGGTGATGAGTTTGCCGCAGGAGGTTAGCTCTATAGGGACAAGGGCCTTGCGTGTCCTAGTTTCGTCTCCTGGGTCCCAGGACACAGGAGAGCCTCTGGCATGTAATAGGCATCCTTTAAAGATTTGTTGACTTGGTTAATGAGTGTTTTTTGCTGGGAAGGATGCCAGTTACTGCCTCAGGAATAAGATTTACAGTAGCTGTTTGAGTGTATGCATTTATAATTGACCCAGCGATTGTTGGCATGGAAATGGATATTGCGATTGTGTTTGTGAGTGGTTGCTTCTCTTTCGTGGGCTTAATCTGCTTCCAGCCACTTTAAAGTGCTCACAATTGCTCTGCTAATTACAAATCCCGATACACTCTCCATTAAAGCATATCTTCTAAGTACCTTCAGCCCAATAATACTGCTAGAAGGAATTGTGGATGGTTCAAAGAAGGAAACCACATTTATTTAATGAGTCTTAAATTCAACTTGCCTCCGAGGATGTACCTGAATGCACGAAGCCCCACATCGCACTTACCTGCTTGGCTTCACAACACAGGTCAGATAGAATGCTCTGTGTGCCGTCCTGGGAGAAAACTCATCTCCTTACGTGTCTTGGCCCATCCTGTGTTCACTTGGCATGAAGCTGCTTTGACATGGGCCTCCCAGTGCCCCGCTCCTTGCTGAGGGCATTTGGGGGAGGCAAGCCTCTGTGTATTATTAGTCTCTATGTGCCTTGATTCCATATCTTGTCGCAAGGCTCAAAGTTGCACATAGTGTAAGGGACCAAGCAAGCCACTAATCGCTGTGAACATAGAAAGACTATTGTGCCTGGTAGCCACTTCTTTCACTTAGAAACAGCACCATGTACCCGAGACATGTCTCAGTGGTCAGGCTGTCACTGTTCAGCCCCATGAAATGACCAGAATATGGAAGAATGCAAAACTCGGGTGTCTCGGGGTTGGGCTGAAGTATTGTGGAAAAGGCAGGATTTTCAGACTCCTGGAAGTCTGTGCAGAAGCAGGACCACACCCTGCGAGATCGGGGGCTGCAGGGAGGGCCCCCGAGCTGGGCGTGTGCATGTTCGTATGCCTATGAGAGCACTGTGGACCTGGGTTCACTCTCAGACTGAGGTTTTGGGCTTGGTTCCATCAGGTTCAAGTCTCGGTCTCCGTTGAAGTGTGGGCCAGCTCACTGGGTCCCTTCCACGTTTGTTAGCAATACCATGTGCCCTGGGTTGAGCCAGGAGCTCAGAGGCTAGACAAGAAGGCAGGCTTGGGGACTGACAAGTTACGCCGTGATGCAGTACAGTGGATGCACAGGGAGGGATGCAGGGGGCCTAAAATCCAGAGCAGTGGAGGGTCTGGGAGGAAGGGAGAGGGTCTCGCAGAGCAGGTGTTTTTGAATAAGAGAGGACACTGACCAGGGAGTGAAACTGGCAAAGGCTACTCCCTTAGAGAGGGGCTTGTGTGCAAAGACCAGCGTGCAGAACCCAGGCCGGGGACACTGAGTGTATATACGGGACTGTAGATGGTATAAGTCATGGCCAGATTAGGAGGGATGGCCCAGGGTAAGCTAAGCCGTTTGGATAGCACCCAGGGCTGAGTCTCTGCCAAGAGGCAGTGTGAAGTCTTGGCTCAGAGCTGGAGCCCCACTGCTCGTGTTTGTACCCGCCTGCCTGATGACTAGCTGAGTAATCCCGGGCGGTTCCTCTAAGCCTCAGTTTCCTTATCTGTGAAATGGGGCATTGCTCTCTACTTCCAGGGCATTGACAAACCTTAAACAGCCTGACAAACGTAGAGGGCTTAGAGTAGTGCCTGGCACACAGTTAAGATAGCTATTGACTACTGTCATTCCTTGGAGGACTAGGGGACATCAGGATTAAGGGATGAACAGAGGACAAGGAGCCTCTAACCAAGTCTCCGAAGGGAGAGCCATAGCGTTTAGAGGAAAACCAGGAGGGCCATCTGCCTTAGAAGCTAGGGCAAGAGGAAGTTTCTAGAAAGGTCAACAAGATCAAGGGTACCGAGGGGTCAGGCAAGGCAAAGCCAAGGGTGCCTTGGACTTAGCAACAAGCAGGTTACCGGTGTCTCTGGTCACTTTGGTTCTGGGCATGTCACAGGGTCAGAGTCCGGTGAGCAGTGTAAGAAAAGGTAGGCGGGGAGGAAGCTGAGCCAGGGGGGCGAAGCACTTCAGCTATTTGGCTGGGGAGGGATGCAAGTGACAGGCAGCAATGGGGGTGGGGGGCACGGCAGGGTTGGTAGCCCTCTGTTTTGCCAAACCTCCATTCTATCCCACCGTTGTCTGCTGTGAGGCTCATGACCTCCGGTCAGCGAAGCAGGAGGAAGATTAGGACCCACAACTTCTAAACAAAGACACTTAGGTCGGCAGAGATCAAGGGCGGCAGAGCTGGGACAAAACTCAGGCTACTCATTTCCTCTTCCTTTTCAAGATGCTTGCAAGAGATTGTGTGCAAGACAGCAGGCCAGAGGGCATGGGGTGCTTAGTGCCTCCTGCCTGCTTTATCACCCCTGGATCTCCAAGTGGACCCATCCACTGATGGTAGGCAAAGGAAGGTGCTCTTAGATTCCTTTACCGAGTGCCTAACGTATGCTGAATCACTTCCCATCTGGATAGAAGTCTTTGTTGGGATTTCCAGCTCCAGCTGGAAAGGGTGGACAGCACGGACCTCAGATCGGCAGAAGCAACACTGTCGATTTCTCCCATCCGCCCCTTCTCTGCAATCCCTTCTCCGCCTTTGTAGATCGGGTGAGCCAGCGGCAGCTCTGGTCTTTGGCTCTGCTGCGAGGTGGGGGGCATGACTGAAGGTGATGTGTCACTTGGAGCATGCTGGTGGGAACCGAAATGCATGCTTCTGGCTCATTTTGGAGATGCCTTTATGCTGAGAACTTTGGAACAATAAAACCATAATGATGTGATTTTGGAAAGTCACCTTGCAAGCCAGGGTAGAGGAGACCCAGAGTGGGCTAGGGGAGATTCCAGGGACTAAACCAACGGATGCCTAACCAGCATGAGACAGAAACATGCCCAGAGGACTGGCGGCGGGGGCAGGGCAGCCTTCATGGCCCACTTCCTGTGCTGTCTCCGCTGTGGCCATCTTGCCGTGCTCAGTTTTTGAACAAGGATCCCTTATTTTGCACTGATTCCTGCAAACAATGTGACCTGTCCTGGCCACGGGCCCAGGCGGTGGGTGGGACACACAGAGACTGTGGACTTTGGTGGGCTCAGGCAGATGGCAGCCCTGACTTCAGATGCTCCCCATGTGAACTTGGGTCCTGAAATTCACCCACCCCTGACAAAGCTCGGGGAGCCTGCGGGGGCTGAGAAACAGGACTTGGCCAATTTAGAAGCACCTTTTCAGAGCAGCTGTGAAGGTGCTGAGACAAAGCAAGCAGGGAGGGAGGAAACCCAGAGCATTCTCAGAAACCACGATAGAGGAGCTGGGCTCTGCACTGGGGCCTTTGCACACGCGTCCGTATTAACATTCTAAGACAGAGGCGCCGAAAAACCTGTTTCGGTGATAATGACTGAGAGCTTCAAGAAGATGATTAGAATTGACCTGGTGCTGGCAAATGGCAAGCTGGACAAAATACAAGGGTCTGGACGCCGTGTCTAGTGCTCCTCTCACTACAGTAGAGGACTGAGCTGTAGGCCAGGGGCCTGGCTGTGCTAGTTCTGCTGGTTAGTGTGTCCGAGGCGTGGTTCCCGTTCTGCAGGATGAGGGATCTGAGCTCGGTGCAGAGTCTGTAGTGAGTTCAGCATCCTCCGGGGCCTAGGGGGCCAGCCCCGGTGATGGAAGCTTCCCCGGGGGAGGGCCAGTTCTGCGCGGAGCCCTGGAGCCAGGCCGGAGGGACACAGGCAGAAGAGCATCTTTGCCTCGGCCGACCTGGCCTCATGGGGCTTCCGGCCCAGGATGCACTGGGAATTAGGCTGTGGGCTGCGGTGGGGCCCAGGCTGTCTACCTGCCACCATGGGAAGGGAAGGGCTCCCCAGGGGGCTTTCCCAGCAGTCTGTGGGTGTGTCACCTAAATCACAGTGGCGTTGTTAATTTCAGGGGGCATATTAGAGGGTCATATTGCTGCCACTTCCTGTCCCGGCATTTTTGCCCTGCAGGGTGGAAAGGTTGGGGCATTTTTTCCACCACTCCCTGCAAGATTGGCAACATGCCCTGGCCGGCAGGTGGGCCTCGGGCTTTCCAGCATCTTAGGGGTCCCAAGGATGCCCACTTTCTCTGGCCACAGCACAGCAATTTGAACATGAGCACAAAGCCAGAAGAGCTCAGAGCAAGAGCCTGACCTCGGAGTTAAGAGGTGGGGCTGTCTTCAGGGCTCTGTCACTGGGTCGCCATGTGACTTTAGGGGCCTCCACATCCTCGTCTGTAATGGGAGATGACCCACCACAATTTTTCCTAGGGGATCTTCCTGCTCCGTGGGGGTTGGGGAGAAGGACAAGAAGGCTGGTGTTCTGCTAGGTGCTGGCGGGCTGTGGAGCACGCCTGACCCCCACCAGCTCCTTGACTGCTCACAGGGATTTTGCAAAGTGGGTATTTCTGATTCAGGGCCAAAGAGCTCAGGAGGCACAACACCAAGTGTACAACACATTCTGAGTCCAAGTGCCAGTCTTGCCTCCCAGGCTTCTTTGAGCTTCTGACTTCTAGGTGCTTTCTAAGTTTTGAATGTGGCCCACGGCTCCTAGG
The DNA here is from genome assembly GCA_028646535.1 of Procyon lotor. Lineage (NCBI taxonomy): Eukaryota > Metazoa > Chordata > Mammalia > Carnivora > Procyonidae > Procyon > Procyon lotor. Next base: position 15,773,687 of record CM053619.1, on the reverse strand, counting down.
GTGGGAGGAGGGACTGGCATCAGCCCTATGAGGCTCTGCTCTCCTTGATCCTCACCAGAAGGGGAAGGGTGACCCCCCCAGCCATCCCCCTCAGTGTAATAAATTTGATCCAAGGACCAGTTCCACTGGGGGTGGATAAGGGTGCTCTTTGGGGCATGGGCAGGAGTGTTCCTGAAATTGGAGACTCCGAGTCATTAACTGTCAAGCCAGAGAGGGTCTCTGGGCATCCAGGCTAGGGGCTTCGGATGGAGTGATGTGATGGGGCCAGATTATCTGGACTATTCCAATGGCCCTGCGTTCAGAATAGCCTCCCCCACCCCCCAGAGAGGGGCTTTAGCCTGTGTCTTTTGATGAAAGCTTCCCAAGTGACCCATTGTGAATCCCATCTCTGGGGAAAGAGTCCCTGATTTAGGTCCGCACTCTCACTTTTTTCAGTGAGGAAATTGAGGTCCAGAGAGGGGATGCGACCTGCCCCAGGTCCCACAGAAAATGAGCAGCGGAGCCCAGCGACCTCGTATCCTGATTTTCACATGGAACCCCGCCTTCTCACCTGTCACCCCTCCTGGACCCGCTCAAACCTCCAGTCCTCCTGCCTTTTCCCACCCGTTCTGTCCTTCAGCCTCTAACAAAAGCCCTCTGGCCAAACCACGAATCTGACTGTACCCTCGTATGGAGCATGAGATTGCTTGCGATACTCTCCTGCCAGAAGAGTCTCATAAACAGGGTCTTGGGAAACCTGTCCCGCGGCCCTTCCCGCCTTCACTTCCACCATTCCCTGCAGCCAACACGCTTGCCCCGACGCTCTGGAGACGGCAGCCAGCAACCGTTCATTTGTCCTTAAGAAGTACGTCACGTTCCTTTTCGCACAAGCCTCTCACGGGTTTCATTATTATCCCGGTTCTGGGTGGAGTGTCCAGGAGACATCAGTCACGCCAGCAGCACACGGTGGAGCCGGGGAGGCACAAAACTGGGCGTCCCCCCAGACCTCCTCCACCCTGTGCACCCCCGCCCAGCAAATGCCGCCTTTGCCCTCCCTGCCCCGGTTGGTCCAAATGCCGCCCTGCACCCCCGCTCCCCGGACTGGGCGTGCACACGGCGACGGTCCAGGTGTGTCTGCGCCCCTTGCTGGTTTTCGTGTCTCTGTCCCTCTCTCTAGATTCCGGCTGTCGCAGTCAGATCTCCTCTCCGAGTCGACAGTCTGCACGGGAGCTGACAGCGCGGGCCCTCGGAAGATGTCCGCTGAGTGAATGAGTGAAGGAAGGAAGGAAGAGATTCATAAGGAACTCGGACCCGGCACCAGGAAGGGGGCCCATCACCACACTCAGGGACTGCAGACAGCCTGATGTCCATGTGTGTGCAGGAGGCGGGAGAGTGAGCGCAGGGTCGCACCAACGAGCACGGCGTTTGGGTCAGAGCCCCATCCTCATTCTGTCACTTGCTGCCGGCCTGCCTCCCTGTAAGGCCCAGGGCTTCCATGCCTCGCGTGTGGCACGGGGACAAGCACAGTGATAAGACTTCCTCCTCCCTCCTTCAGCGAACAGTCACCGGGATGCCCACTCTGGGTTCGGGCACTGGGGCATGAAACGCAGAGACCACAGTGGAGGGACGCCTGCCCTCTGGGAACTTCCAGACCAGAGAGTGACCCGAGTGCGAGCTGCCCCCCACGAGGAGTGAGCACGGCTGGCCCTGGGGGCTCAGCTGGGACCTCCGCGGGCTGGAACAGGGGGGCCCCGGCAGCAGGGAAGTGAAGTCCCAGCACAGGTGCAGGGCAGCGACCATGTCCCGCGGCTGGAGCTCCGGGGGCCACGTCTGGCAGGACTTCGTAAGCCACGCCAAGACGTCTGCCCCTCGCCGCGGCACAGCGGGGCCAGCTCTTGTCAGCTCCGTAGCTCAACCGCTGTGGACTCACGTTGAAAAGCTGGCAACAGTCCCTGCGGTGACATTCCTCGGGCACCCCGGGTTTGCCTGCAGCTCTGAGAGAAGATCGATGTTTCCCTCATGTGGTCCCTGAGAACCAGAGAAGAGAGGCCCTGAAAAGAACGTTTTCTGAAAATGTTCTTTTCTTTCTGAAAAGAAGGGAAGTGTTGAATGTTGGAGACAAATAGGGGATGAGGGGACCTTGACGGAGGGAGAGAAGAGCTGGAAAACACCAGACAAGAGGGCGCCTGGGTGGCTCAGTCGGTTAAGGGTCTGCCTTTGGCTCAGGTCATGATCCCAGGGTCCTGGGTTCGAGTCCCACATCAGGCTCCCTGCTCGGCAAGGTGACTACTTCTCCCTCTCTCCCTTTGCCGCTCCCCTTGCTTGTGCTCTCTCTCTCTCTCTCTCTCTCTCTCTCTCTCTGTCAAATAAATACATAAAATCTTAAAAGAAAGAAAAAAAGAAAATACCAGACAAAGGTTTGGACTTCAAGGTGTGTGGATCCTGGGGGGCCGTGCTGTGGGCTGGCCTCCTGCTCGCAGGAGAAGCCAGGGCTGGTGCAGGGCTGGGGGCTGGAGAGGGTGCTCTGCTCACGTGGGCGACCCCAGAAAGCGCGCCTGGGTGTCGAGCAGCAGCAGGTGGAAGAGAAAGGGACCAGGAAGATGCTCTGGGTGGGGAGGGGGTGGCGGTGCCCGGGACATGGGATGAAGCCCCAAACACTACCTCTCTTTCGGAGCACTTACGATCTACTGTAATTCTCAGTGCCTGCCTCCCCGAGCGAGCGGGAAGCCCCCCGAGAGGGCAGGGCTGGTGTCTGCCTTGTGCCCTCATACCCCCAGGAGCTCGTGCATAGTAGGTGCCTCTCAATGATTTTGAATAATTCAAACTTCTTTTCTTTTCCTCTCCCCTCCCTCCCTTCCTCCTTCTTTTTCTTCCTCCCTCCCCTGTTCCACGACCAGGTGAGAAATCTCATGTAATCCTTCAAACGGCACAAAGTTGGGATAAGGTGTTGGGAGCTTGTCTCCAAAATGATGGGAAGTGGGGAGCTTGTACCTGTCCAGCTGGCAGCAGATTCCATAGTCACGGAACTAAGGTTCAGGAGCGTTAAGTTCCTTGGCCAAGGTCACACAGCTAACAGGAGGTAGGACTGAGATCTGACCCAGCCCCATCTCAGAATCCATAACATGCTTCCTCCCTAAGTGAGGGAACTAAGACTTGGCCCCCCGGGGTGGACGGCGCTGGACGAGGATCTCTGCAGCTGCGCTGCTGCACAAAGGACCCCTCGCTGTGGGCTTCTGTGTCCTGGTCGCTGAGGATCAGGCTGAAGTGTCCCCGCAGGCAAGTTCAGGCTCCAGTCCATTCAAGGCCACTCCTGGACGGCCCTGGAGGAAATGCTCTCCACCGGCTGAGCTCTGTCTGGTCTCTAATCATCCTTAGTCAGTGGGCAGCTACTTCGTAAAAGATAACTAATAAGAAAACTTTCCTACAAGGGGCACCTGGGTGGCTCAGTCGTTAGGCGTCTGCCTTCAGCTCCGGTCATGGTCCCAGGGTCCCAGGATCGAGTCCCACATCCGGCTCCCTCCTTGGAGGGAAGCCTGCTTCTCCCTCTCCCACCCCCCCTGCTTGTGTTCCCTCTCTCGCTCTGTCTCTCTCTGTCAAATGAATAAATAAAATCTTTTAAAAAAAAAAAAAAGAAAGAACGAAAAAAGAAAACCTTCCTACAAGCACTTCCCGGTTTTCAAACCTCTCACTAAGGAAAGGCTTTTACGTCGCTGGAATAATTGGTCCAGTGTTTGTGCCGAGTATTTCTCATCTATCAATACCTCCTGGGCCACCGGGCCCCATCCCGGGCAGGTGCAAACACATTTTATTGAGTTATTCCTTGGTGCTCATCCAGTTGGGTTTTGGGTGATACCCCCGTGGAGCCCGGGGTGTCTATGCCTTTGGGGCCTCCAGCCGGTCTGCCCAGCACTGCGGGGAAGGGGAGGGGATGAGCAACCCTGATCTTCTTCTCCCATCCTGGGCTCACGGTGGCCACAGTGAGGGAGAGGGAGAGAAGTTTCTGGACGGGCAGCCCCGTCCTCTTCTTGAGTGGGCCAGGCAGCCTGCCTGCGAGGAAGGGAAGAGCGAGGAATTTCCTGGGGGACCAGCAGCTTCTCTAGGTGTCCCAAGTGAGTCTGAAAGCCCTGGGGTCACGTGGTCACAGTCAGCCCCTGCATCTCCCTTCTCCCCCAAGACCTGCAAAAACGATGGTAAAGGAACACAAACGCATTGGTCTGCAAGGACAGGGGGACTTACGGAGCAGCAGCAGCGGGTTAGTGAATTCCAGGACTAGAGGTGCTTTATGGGGGATGGGTAGCAGCTGGTGGGATGCATGGGAACTGGGACAGAGCAGACCACAGCTGCAGCCCTTGCTAAACATGGGTTCTCAGAGGTGGCCACACGTGGGGCTCACATGATCAGGTGGCCTCAGAGTCCCCTATCCCGTCTCGAATTCTGTCCCCCTGTCCCACACGACGAATTCTCTGTTCGCCCTTGGGCAAGTCCATTGCTTCTTTCCGAGGCTCCTTTTTGCCCATCTGTGCTATGGAGAGACCATCCTGGACTCATGATTCTTTGGGTGCCTCGATTTCCTGGAGTTGTTTTTTTTTCCCCCCTCAACATGTATAGGCACATAAGATTTGATTCTGATTCGGAAATGGGGCCAGGGCATTTGCATTTGTTCAAAGGCTCTCCCAGGAAGCTTCAGTAGCCCCTGTTGATGATGGTCTATGGGGACCCGCTCAGCTCTGGTCTGTCGGGATGCCCCCCTCGCCCCACCCAGGTGTTAGTTTAGAGAATGCACTGGGGCCGAGGTGGGCTGGTGGGAGGGATAAAAGACCTTCAGGCGGGAGGTCCAGGCACAGGGGGCTTCCAAGGAGGCTGAGTGTCCTTCTGCTGGACACAGCAGGAGGCTCTCTCTGGGGACTGAAACATCGGGAAAGGGCAAAAGAGAGCGGCCAGAGGGAGACAGTGAGGTGGGCCTTGCAGGGGGAGGTCCCTGTGGGAGCAGCGTCCCAGCAGCAGGAAAACCGCCGGCCTGTTCAGGGCTGTGCAAATATTCAAACGTGGAGATGATAAGGAAAAAACCGGTGACCAAAAAAGATGGCTGACCAAACTGACAAGGGAACCCCAGCCCCGGTCTCAAAGCCCTTCCGGTTTCTTCCTACCCCGTTTCCCGCGCGCGCCAAAATACCAAGTATGCGGAAGTAAGAGGAAATAAATGACCCTCCCTGCTTGGGCTCGGGGCTCAGACCTTTGGAGAAGGGTCTCTGAGCCCACCGGTGTTAAATAAACCTCCCAACCTCCAAAGTCTCCAAGTGCCGCTTGGTTCTTCCGCCAGGATCCAGTTCGGGTTCCACAACAGAGACAGACATAGCACGAGGAGCCACACATATCCAGGTGAGGTCCTTGGGCATCATCCTGTTGGCAGTGGGAGCCATGCATACCCTTGAGTTAGGGAGTGCACGATCAGAGATCAGCCTGCCAACCCTGTGTGGTTACTATTTTCATACATGCATTCGGCCCAGGCACCCTTTCCAGAGCACATACTAACATGCTTTTCATGCCAAGCATGGTTCACAAGGTCTCCATGACCCAGCCGCCTGGTAGCTATAGAGGCACATGCCTTTCCTGCCATTTCCTCACTCTCCTGACCCCATGATCCGGCTCTGCCTGGCATCTCCAAACGACTGGGCTCCCTCCGAGCCCCCTCCACCCCCCTGCCCATACACAAGCCCCTTCCTCTGGCGGCATGCCCCTTCCTACTTCAGCCCATTTACAGGAGGCTTGGCTGGAGGAGCATTTCCCTAGGAGGCCTCTCTGATGCTCCTGGGCCACTCCCCGTCCCCCACCCCCCCGCCCCTCCAGATGGCACATGCGCCGCTCACCTTACTCGGTGTGGCTTTTACTTGTGAATCTGCGATTCCAAAGGCAGTGGCTCGAGGTCAGGCACTGCCTCTGAATGGGGGCTGTCTTTCCCGGGGTTCACCGAGGACCCAGAGCAGAGCACGGTGCCGGGGGGCATTGAGTGATTGAACAAATAGAAATAGCAATGATCTGGTCCGGGCCCTGGATCTAGGGAATCTCACTGAACTCTTGCTACGGTGTCTCCTATGGACACGTGTCACTCTTTCCACCTTGCGGGGCATATGTGACTGGGGATATGTGACTTTGGGTAACCGCCAGTCGGCAGACCTGGGATGGAACACAGGTACGCCTCAGCCCAGGTCCTCCTCTGCCCCGTGTTCGGGGCCAGCAGCTCCAGCCCGGGGTGGAAACATGTGGGGTCAGAGGAGCCACAGGCAACTTCCTCTCCCTTACCTTTCTCCGCTTCCCACTCAGCTGGGACAACTCCTACTCATTTTCTCAAGATCCTTATCTGCTCCTGCACTCGGGGAAGTTTCCCCATCCCTCTCACGCCACCCAGGAGAGGTGGGGGAAAGAGTGTTCCATGTGGTCACTGGGCGTGAGTAAGTATTTTTCCTTCCTGTGACTTCCCCACCTCTGCACCAGGCCCTGGGAAACCCCACTCAGGTCATTCTAATAAAAGCTCCGGGCACTGCGGGATTGGCCTTAGCTTCACCAGACACATCGAGACCACTGCAAAGAGGTGTGAGCCACACACTGCAGGATGAAGCTTGTCACCATGGCCCTGGCGTGCCTGCTGCTGGCTGGGCTGTGGCTTCAAGACGTGGACGGCAGGAGCAGTGAGTGTGGTTGGAGTCACTTTGCTCCTCCTTGGGGGGTGGGGGCAGACATCCAGGCAGGTACTCTGGCCTTGTGGACAGGGGTCGCCCTGAACCCAATGCCTCTGTCTCTCCTCCTCTGGGAAGAATTTCTCCAAAAGAGGAGAAATTGGATGGGATGGGGAGAGAGGCCGGTGGGAACAGGTATCTGGGTGAGCACAATGTTCAAGCTGCTGGCTTTAGCCAAAGGAGGCCCTGCCTCATCCAGGGAGCTCTGAGGCTCTTTAGGCCAAACTGGGAGGCCTAAGGTGCAGAGGAAGGACTGGGTCTTGGCTCCAGCCAATAGCAGAAAACACAGGGAGAGCCAGAAGTCAGGACTGGGCCTGGAACAGTTGGCCTGTCACTGTTGGGCAAGTGTTGGGCCAGTGACTGGGTCTAGTCACTTTACCTCCCCAACTGTGCATCCCCTGTTGATAAAATGGGACTGATAATGCTGGGCCTCAGGGCTCTCGAGTGAAGACTGACCTAATTTCAATTTCATGAAAGACGTTGTGCAAACAGTAAAATGAGGAGGAAGGAACCAGGCTTGGCATTCGAGTCTCTTGGGGGTAGGGTGTGGGAGAGAGTGCGCAAGCCCGCACAGTGGGTTTGGGAGCCCGGACGGAGCTGCAGGCCTGGGTAGAGGGCATTCTAGAGAGAGGGTGGGAAGCCTCTCAGTTCCCGGAAGCCCTTTCCTTGTCATTCCATCAGTTGGAACTTCTTGAGCAGTTCCTAATCTGACCCCAAAGCCATGGACCACAGCTGTCCTGCACGCACCAGACTCACTGGGCCCCTGGAGTGTGCAGTCCAGAGCCCTCGAATCCAAATATTGGGCTAGAGCCGTGCACTGAAGGTAGGATGTCAGAACTGGAAGCACCTTTAGAAATCAGTTTCAGGAGTCCTATTTGACAGTCGGGAAATCTGGGGCCCGGATGAGGGCTCATCCTGCTGAAGGCCACACAACTGGTTTGTGGGGAACCGGGATCTGAACCCCAGTATTCCGACCCTCTGCCTACATACAGGACTAGGTGACTGATGATGCAGCCACTGGGGACGTCCAGGCCTGTCCCCAAAAGGGATTTCATTTTTTAAACCACTGGGATGAGAGGAACGAAGTGTCCATGTTAAGAAACAGACGCAAACCGTTTTTGTGTTTCTCTTCTAGTGCATGTGTCGTCCTCCAACTGTTGCTTCGTCTTTGCGGAGAAAAGGATTCCCCAGCAGATAATCCGGTGTTACAAACACACCAGCTCCACCTGCTTCCACAAGAGTCTAATGTGAGTGTTTCTACCTGGTCAATTGGGGACTCCTCCCTCCTTCAGGAAGCTGAAGCCAGCCCTCCTGCAATTAGAAAGGCAGTCGCTAGATGGCGCTGTTCCACCAGATTCAGGTTTCTGAACCTGGCGAGAAGCCGCCAGAATCTGGGTGCAGATCCCAGCATGGGCGCTAGGGGGAGCGCCGCGCCTCGTAGCAGGTGCCAGCAAAGATAGCCACGCCCCCTCCGCCCTCCATGCTCTGGCAGCGACTTGTGTTTCTCGGAACCCCGAGGAGCCGAGTATTCTATCTTAATATTTTATGCCCAGAAGAAGGAAGGGCTTAAAAGCTCTAGGAATTACTATGCAGTGGGAAAAATGAGGGCATCACAATTAGTTCCTGGTTCCAGATTTGCCAACCTCCAGTCTTGGGTGACCTTGGGCAGGTGATTCTTCTGGACCTCATTATCTGGGTTCTCCTCTGCAGTCCTTATCTGTGAGGTGGAGTAAAGATGGGAGATGCTTCACAGGGTCATTACAAAGTTAGACGGAGGTGGTTTATCCCTGATGCTCGGTATCTATAAAGCATTCATGTATATTATCTTGGCTAACCCTCTTGGGGCACCTTTTCCATTATCATGAACACCAAAGTTCAGGGAAGTAGAGAGATTTGTCTGTGGTCACCCAGATAATTAAAGTGAGAATTGGTCTATAGTGTGGTTGGACAGTCGCCAAGTTGAAGGGGTGGGCAGGTCAGAAAATAAATACACACACACACACACACACACTCTCTCTCTCTCTCTCTCTCTCTCTCTCTCAGAGTGAATCTAAAGCAATGAGGGAGGGTTCCAGATGGACACGTGAAAAGATTGATCGAGGTCCCTCGGAGATATTCTAGGAGGGAAATTTCCATGCTAGCTAGTCCTCAGAGTGTCTGCAGCCTTTACCCCACCCTAAAACAATGAATCACACTCTCTGGAAAAGGGAGAAACTCAATTTAATAAACTCTCCCTGAAGCTTGGGCGTTCCTCCCAGTGTGCACCCCCCCGCCCCCCACCGCCCAGGTCTCCTTCAATGACTTCATTTTACAGGCGCAGAGCCAGCAGCTTGGGGGCACCCCAGAGGGGGGGATGGGACTTGGGGGGCAAATCATGTGACTCAGCTCCCCCTCTGTTTTTTGCCCACAGAATCAAGCTGAAGGGTGGCCGCGAGACGTGTGTCTTAGACTCAGCTCCATGGATTAAGCATTATTTAAAGACTGTGAAGCCATGCCCACAGAAGTGAACGTGAGAGAATTTCTTTCCATCCTGGACTCCGAAGACAGCGTGGCTTCCTCTGTCCCCCAGCCCCCACCTCATCCCAGTCCTTCTGCCCAGCTTTGCTGGGTCACGGAGGGGACTGCTCAGTCCTGATAAGCTAGGTTGTTGCACTTTATATATTTAAATGCTAGACTATTCAATCCCTGCTTCCTTGGACTTCTTGGATCCCACAGGGATTTCAGGGTATAAACTTGATTGGCAGTAAGAAGTTGGGGCCAAGGGGCTGGTGGCCGGGGGGTAGACATTTGGCACTGACGCCCAAAGAACTGACTTCTTGTCCCCAAGAGCCAATAAATGGCTTACACATCTCAGCTGACTGGCTTTGTCTTTTGGGGGGTGGATGGGGATGAACGCTGCGTCGGGACCGTCATATGGATGCTCGGCTTCCCCTGACAGCAGGAGGCACAGTGAAGCAGAAAGCAGGAACCCGGGGCTGGGGTTCCAGAAGTCACAGCTGCCCTAGCTGGTGGGGACCTTGTGAGGTCATCCGCCTGTAGTTGTTGCCGGCCCCATTTTATAGATGAGGTGCCTGACGGTTGGTGAGGAACAGAGACGGGCCTGAGGATACAGAGTGAATCAGGGTCAGATCTGGTGTTAGAGCCCAGGACTCCTGCCTCTGGGGCTGGAATGCTCTCCTGTGGCCCAAGGTGCCCAGTGATGGCCCGACACAGCATTGGAGGCCGGCAGGGGAGCGGGGGAAGCGGGAGGAGGAACCCACTGTCCACCAGGCAGATCCTGCAGAGTTGGTTAGGAGGACCTCCTCTTGTCCGGGCCTAAGCAGATCCTAGGGTCTCACAGAGATACAGCCCAGCTCACGTGCAGGAGGGAGGCGGTCCTGGGGAGAGGGGAGAACCCTTGGCCAACATCTGGGAAGCAGAGACCCCGCCCCTGTGAAGGGGTAACCACAAGCTCCGACTTGCATCACATGGGCCCCCCAGGGAGAACAGCAGAGCCAGGGAAGTGACTTGCAGATTGCCCAGAACCTCAGGACCGGCCCCTTTTGGAGGGCCGGCGGGGTGGCTTTTCGGGAGAAGTTGGCGTAGGCTGTCCTGAGAGAGGCGTCTCTCCTTCCCCAGCATTGCACGTGCCAGGGGTCTGGCCCGTTCTTCTTCAACTGCCTCCTCCCTTCCGCCTCGCCCTATGACTGCCCTGCTTCCTCCTCCTCCCTCTCGCTGGGATCACTGTGGAGCAGTGAGCCCTGCTCTGCTCTCCCATCCTGCCCGCGGCCCCAGGACCCTCTGCCTGGCCTGCCGCTGCCCTCCACCCTCTGATGGTCCCTCCCTCCTGCCCTCAACACTGACTCCAAACTCTGCACCTTGCTCCTCCAATTCTCTGCAAGCACACCTCCAGCTTCCTTTCTAAAGGACTCTACCTTCTCTGTTCCAGAACCCAAACTCTGGCCATAGGGGATATTCCCTCCAGGCCCTCTCCTGGCCTTCCCGTCCTGGGCCTTCTCTAGAAGAAGCTATGACTACGCTCTAGCATCCTCCTGGGGAGATGCTAACTAGGACCAGGTCATCTCATTTCCCCCCTGAAGGTCAGGTGCTTGTAGCGTCTGGATCACTCCAAGGACTGCTTGGAGCGGGGAGGCACGGGGGCAGGGACCAGTTAGAAGCTGATGCTGGGGATTGGAGTCATTGTTCTAGAACATGCTGGGCTGCTGGGTTGGGTCCTCTGCAACAGTCAGATGAGTCCAGGCCAGCCGCCAACGACTCTGAGGTCCTCCCCATGGCCACATGCCTCCAGCGCTCTCTGCCAGCCACCTGCCCCCCCCCTTGGAGCACCCCTACTGGTTGGAAGTTACCCTCCCCCAAGAAAACACCACCATGAGAGATTTTAAACACGATGTATTTTCTGCAAAAAGTCAGCAGTCCTAAGAATGACATTCTCCTTTCTGTACTAATCTATCTAGCTGCACCTCACATTCACAAGGCCCTCCCCTCCCCAGATTGCGGTAGCCCTTCATCTCTGTGATTTGCAGGCACACGCAACGGCTGGGGAGTTAGGCAGGAGTAAGACCCACTGCCTGCAGCTTACAAGGGACAGAATCAGGGCTTATGGCAGGTTCAAGGTCTTGCTTAAAAAAAAAAATCCCCAATATTCAAAATAAACCTCAAACCAGCAACAATTCAAATAACATTAAATAGTACTTAAGACATAGTATGTTTCTTTGCATCACAAAACAGAAAGCACCCTATTTGAAACTATAGTAAAATTAGTCCAGGGTCTAGCCGGGGAGGCTGGAGGAGGATAAACAGTCATTTGTTTCTCATACTTGGCTTGGTCTTAGTGTGGCTGAAAGAGTTCCAGTCCTCAGACCATGAGATTTTTGATCAAGGCGTTTCATATAATCCTGGACCCAGTTCTCCTTTGGGTCGGCGCAGATAGCCTTGGTCAGTTTTGTGCTGAAGCTACGGACAAAGGAGGGCGACACAGTTAGGTGGAAATCAGGATTTTGCCAAGAGATGCCTCCCTACTCTCTTGAACCCGCCTGGTCCACCTGCTGCAGGGAAGGGACCCTCCCTGGGACAGGAGGCAGTTGGGGTGTGGAAAGAAGGGGAATCTGGAGGTAATCACTTTTCTCGGAGGCCCCGGAGAAGCTGGCCCAACCTTGGCCAAAGCAACGTGGAGACTGGGAGCCAGCGCCTATTCGGGGAGCAGGTAGAGAGCCGACCCTCTCCGGGCTCGTTTACGATGCAATCATAGTCTGGTAACTTCTTACCCCTGGAGTATGAGATCCCAAATGGGTCTGATGCCCATCTCCTGGGCTGGACCTTCGGATCAGGGGACATGGGAATGGGGTGGGGTGCGGTCAGGGAGGGGGGTGGGCTGGGTTCTTCCACTTACATGACAGCCTCCCGGGGACAGTGACTGCTGGTGATTCGATAGCTCTCCAGCTTCCGCAAGGAGATCTTCTTATTGTTAAATGTGAAACAGCAAGTGAATAGGGAGCTGAGCGCATCTGGAAATAAGGTCACAGAGAAAAAGCGAGGTTTTTATCAGCTTGAGTGCAGCAGGAAGCGCCTATAGGGAAGAAGTTGATGTGGATCTGATCCACCTCAGGTCTAGCGCTCCAGCCCGGAGCCCTGAGACAGGGGAGGAGGGAAGGTACGGGAACATCATAGTTGTGTGGTGGGGGACGCATCGTTGGCGACCAGGGCAGGCCCGTGGGACAGTCCCGGCTGTAGTGCTCTAGGTGCAGAGTTTGGGAAGCCTAGGTTGCCCTCTGGCTCTGCAGAGTCTGGAGGTGGGCGCGTAGGACCCCTCTCGTCCCCAACTTGGCCTTGGGCTTCCTGTCTTTAAAATGAGATACTCATGTGAAGCTCTGAGGACTCCCACGGCTCAGATAAGCTCAAAAGTGGGGCATTTCAGCTCCAGGCTTCTTAGAAGGAGAAGAAAACAAAAGGAAGGTGAAAGGACAGGAAGGAGGGAGAGAGGGGCTTACCTGGCTGGGCGAGCACCTGGGGGCTGAAGGCGGCGACTGTGAGCAGCAGGCAGAGAAGCATGGCTGGGACCTTCATGTCGGCGGGGAGCAGGGAGCTTGGGCTGAGTGAGAACTGGGGGTGTCTGGGCCGGTCTCAGCCTCTCTGCAACGCGGGAGGCTCTGCGTGCCTTTTATAGGGAGCAGAGAGGGTAGGAGCTCCCAAAGGGATATGTGCCTGGGCAGGGTCATGGTCAAGTTAAGATGCAGGGCACTCCTGAATGTGCTGAGCTGGAGATTGGCTACCCGAGTTTTCCAGGAATTTCAAGAAGGAAGCTGCGGGCTGCAGTAGGGCAGGCACCATTTCCTTCCAGCTGCCCAGGCCACAGAGAGGAAGCAGGAGCACAGAGGAGCCACCACTCACGGGTGTGATCCAAGGAGCTGTTCTGTGGCCTTGCTCTCTGCACAACCAGAGAAAGAGCACGGCGCGAGGGCTTTACGCGGGCGGTGTGTTCAGTCCTGACCGGGCGCACCCCGTTGCCATCATGCCCATTCGAGGGTGAAGACGCTGAGGCCCGGGGACCTGAAGTCACCAGCCCCGAGCCTTGTGGGAAGTGAGTGGTGGCGCCGGAAGAGAAAGGTGCTCTGTTTACAACCGGTCACCTCGGCCTCCCTCACCGTCTTGAGTGCAGAAGACCTTGTCAGAGCAGTTTTATGCACAAGTCTCATACCTGAGACGAATCAAAGCCAGCTTCTGAGGACAGGGGCTTAGGATCCCCTTCTGCCACTCAGGCCCAGGGGGCTCTGATTTGAAGCCCACTGATGTGTCCAGTGCTCGGGTTTCTAGCCTAGCGGGTCTTTCCCCTCTAGCAAAACGAGTCCAGGGACGGTCAAAGCACAGGAATAAAAAGCTAGGATTAGTGAAACCGAAAATCATATGTATTAGAAAGGATGGATGACACCCAAAGTCAGTTCTTGGACAAGCCTATAACGCTCTCCTGAAACTGACCGTGGAAAAAAGCAAGAAGGACAGATTGCCACAGCAGGACAAAGGAAGGCAGTGTCACCACAGAGCCCGTACACGCCAGAAGGAAAGTCAGAACCATACGCCAATAAATTTAGTTTAGATGAAATGGATGACTTCCTAAAAAATATAACTTACCAGACTGCCAGAGATAAATGGGGGGGAGGGGGAGAGTAATTCTTAAACTACTGCAAAATGGAATCAGTCCTTGAGAATTCTCCCGTAAAACATCCTCCGGCTCCAAAGGCTTTAATAGCTAGTTCCTTCAAGCATTCCAAAAACTAATAATTCCAGTCTTACACAATTCGTTCCTGAGAAAATCAAAAGCGTGTGCACTCTAACACATGTTACGAGTCTTACGTAACTTTGACACAAACACTTAGTAAGAGTGACATGAGAAAGGAAGACTTTCCCTCTGGATACACATTCCATTCTTGTCCATCCACTTCTCTGGCCCGGGAAGCTGACCTGTGTGGATTACAATAGTGGGACTGCAAGTCTTCTGGGTCCGGCTTGGGCTTGGGCATTAGGGAGCCCCTCGGGGTGTAGGAGGGAGAGATGAGTAAGGTGAGCTGCTGTTCTGTTTGCTGCCTCTCCTGGACCTCAGCCTCGATGCAGCCTTCAACCAATGGCTTTCATTTCAAAGTGGGAAGGATGTGGCCCGTCCTTCCGTCCTTGGGTCTAGGGGACAAAAGTCCCCACACTGTTACTAGCCTCAGATTTCTAAAACACCCCTTTGGTTTCTCCACACTCAGCCCACATCTTGCTAAACAGCCTCTTAACAGTCCATTCCCAGGTCATTCAAATTTAAGTGTAACCTATTCCTTAGTAGGACCCGGACTGGCATAGGTTTGGACCCAGGACCAGAAGTGGTTCCTGGAAATGGTCCTTCCACATGGGATTCAAGGATTGGGTTGCTCATGTATTTTGGAGGCCCGATAAAAGCATCTGTTGGCACCATGATGACTTAAGTCATCACCGTGATTACCTAAATCAGCACAGTGTGGCAGACTGTGTTCTAACAAGCCCACGGGTGATTCTGGTGTGCACTCAAGTTTGAGAATCACGGAGTTACAGCATACCCGTGACCACCTCTGATCTTCAGCGAAGCCACCGGAGACCCCTGACAAGGGATGCGTCTGCCGGCCTCCCCGGCGAGTGCGGTTAGTGGATGGCAGAGCTGCTTGAGCACATACATTCATTTCAACCAGATCCCCTTCCCCGAGCCTTTGGACTCCTTCCTAACATCCCAAGGAAGCCCCAGCATTATAGCTTCGTTAACGGCAGGCTTGTTTTTACGCCTAGCCTCGGATCAGCCCGTCTCACCGAGCGTTAACATCACTTGCGGGTACTTGTACCAACACATGGAACCCCGAATTTTCAGCAAGGATGCCTCGATCAATGAATTGGACCGCCTGAGCCTTGTGTGTTATTCCCACTCGTAGCCAGACCTACATATGCTGCTCGAACTTTCCTCCAGATTGTGTGGGTGAAGGGACATCCAAACTCTCCAGGCTGTCAGGGTGCCTGTCTGTCCTTCCCTCTGCTTCAGGGCCTGATATGTCACAGGAGACTGTATTTAGGAGCCTGGGATGTAATTTAGGTTTGGACCTTGGTGGGAGGACTGGGATCCAGGGTGGGCGAGGCAGGACAGCGCTGCTTAATGAGCAGCAGAGAGAAGGTGGGTACAATTACCCCGAGGAGCCCCAGACCTGAAGGGGTAATCAGCAGAGATCTGTGGTAGCGATTAGGGGATCCCTGAGCACGACCGGGATGGGATACTTACTAAGATGTAGCTTGACTTTAGGCAGAAAATTCTAGGTCTCATGGGCAGAAACCTAATATAAATTCTTGTAGGAGAGGTTCATGGCCTCTTGTCCACTTAGCAGATCCAAGTCGGTGCAGAGCCTCGGAGTCCCCAGATCAGGAAGACCAGGAAGAGGCCCCGAGATGCCAGGTTGCCAGGTGAAATACGGCACAGTTGGTTGAATTTGAGTTTCAGATAAACAATGAGTCATTTTTGTAGCATAACTTGACCCCTAGCCATATTTCTGCTAAATCTGGAAGCTCATAGGCTTCGCTAAGCCCTCCCCAGAGGAGCTGGCCACCATAGAGCAAGGGCGACTCCACACTGGGGAACGAAATCCTGAGCCCTTCTGGGATTATTTGATGATGACTCCAAATGGATGGTATCCTCTCGAGGCCTGAGAATCCACCCAGGCCCGCTGCTCAGAGTGGGAGCTCATGGAGATCGGATTCCAGTTACTCGGTTGTGTTAAGAGCTAGCTCTTTTCCAGCTCGATGATCTTTGTACAATAGACGTCTCCCGGAGCCACGAAAGCTGTGATTTTGGGATTATTTTGTTGCTGCGGCATCGTGGCCTCCAAGCATCCTACCAGCTGCCTCGAGAGCTCTGGGAAGTCTTAGCACCCTGCCCTCTTAGACCAGAACCTTCCGGAATTGCCTTCCCTACGCAATGTGGTGGTTTTCAGAGGTTTGTTTACCCACTGAAGTCCACTCTCATGGAATCACTTATTGGCAAGCCATCATCTATCACAGTTTAAAGCTAAAACTGCTCAGGGAGGCAAAGCTGGGGCACCCCGGACTCCCCGCTTCTCCCTGCCCCTCTCATTTCATTCTTTAAGGCTCTAAGGGATATTCAGATAGTACAGTACGACCTTGCCACTTTACAGAACACATCTCCGACTGCTGGAGTGACTGATGAGAAGGGAGTGAGCCAGCACTGACTGGCATTCTCTGCTCGCCGGGCTGGTTCTCTCCAGAGAAAGGCGAGCCTGCAGAGGAAAAGAATACCACCTTCGTGGCTCTGAAGGAACGAGGTCCCTCCACGACACCCAGAAACAGAACAAGGCTGCTTCCTGAGTCCTTCCTCCGCACCACTTGCCCTCTTCTCTCTGTATTCATTTACAGCATTCCATCCACCTGCAACATTCTTCTTTCCATCTGGACTCATTTGACGCGTGGCTTAAATTGTGTCTCTTCCTGCGGTCCCTGGGTGCCTCAGTCAGTTAAGCATCTGCTTTTGGCTGGCTCAGGTCACGATCCTGGGGTTCTGGGATGGACTCCCACGTTGGGCTTCCTGCTCAGCGGGGAGCCTGCTTCTCCGGCGCCCGCTGTTCCCCTGCTTGTGCTCACTCTCTCTCTTTCTCTCTGACAAGTAAATAAATAAATAAAATCTTAAAAAAAAAAATTGTGTCTGGTTGTGAAGGCTTCCAGCCCACACAGATCTCACATTTCAGATTGCACTGAAATGGATGGTTTAAAGAAGTTTTCTTAAACAGAAAACCGAAGGACCAACCCTAAAGGAACATACCGATAAATGGGCCGTATTAAAATCAGGAGGCTGCTTTCATGGAAAGGCATCTTTAAGGGAGTGGAAAGGCAAACCACAGATTATAAGAAGGTATTTCAATGTGCACACCTGATGATTCCTATTCAGAATACAGAAAATACTTCTACTAATTCATAACAAAAAGACAGAAAAATCTACAAATGGACAAAGTCTAAATCTAAGCAATCTAAAAAATGGAGAAAAGACATGGCCTGAAACTTCATGATAGAAGATATCCAACAGGGGCTCCTGGGTGGCTCAGTGGGTTAAGCCTCTGCCTTCGGCTCAGGTCACGATCACAGGGTCCTGGGATCGAGACCCGCATTGGGCTCTCTGCTCAGTAGGGGGCCAGCTTCTTCCCCCTCTCTCTGCCTGCCTCTGTGCCTGCTTGTAATCTCTTTCTCTCTGTCAAATAAATAAATAAAATCTTTGAAAAAAAAAAGAAGGTATCCAACAGACACTTGAATAGATGCTCAACCTCCTTAATCATGAGTAAACTGAAAATTTAAACCACAATTATGTGGATTATGGGGAATTATACTCATGCAGAATGGCTAACTTAAAAAGAAGTGACAGAGAGGAGTGTTGCAATGCCAAATGTGGAAAAACTCTAGCCCTCGGACTTTGCCGGTGGGTGTGGATGTAAACTGATGTAAATAGGTTTGAAAAATATTTGGCAGTATTTGAAAAAGGGTTTGGTGGTTGAAAATATTCATATACAATTTGAAGTCAACACAACATGTGTTTTTTGGTTTTTTTTCTCTCTAGCCTTCGGACATTCTTTATGTTTAGTCTATGGAAACTCCTCCAACAGTAAGTGACTTGACTTCCATTATCTTCAATACATTTACTTACTTGCTAAAATCCCTATGCCAGCATTCTCCTAGTTATGTGTCTACCTTAGTCCCAGTCTTGTTGGCCCTGACGTGAGGGCCACCCTGTTGGATCCAGTCCTATAAAATATGTAGTTGAGTCCATGGTCTTGCCCCAGCCCTGGTCCCAGAGAACACACTGGGCAAGTCCCTGATTCTGGTCCTACCCTCAGCCCTGGCGAACACGCCAATCAAATGCCCAGCTCATTTTCTGGGCCCTGACCCAGTGAACTTGTCTGTCGAGATCCAAGCATTGACCCAAGGGAAGGAGAACAAATATGACTCTATGAAACCATGACTCAATAAAGCAGAGCCTAGAGAAGGACCTGTGTGCCAATAGTCCATTTGGAAGTGATCCCAGGGACCAGGGCAGAGTAGGCAGCAAAGATGAAGAAGGAGGAGAAGACAACCCAAGTATGCATGATTCAGGTCGGCTTCGTGGATGATGGGGACCGATTCTCCTGAGATCACCTGAGAAGCTTATGGAATGGCTCCCAAAATCCACCTCTGGAAAGAAGAGAGGCCGGGCTGTTTGGACATCTGCCTCCATCCTTCACTGGTGGAACGTTGTCGTCTAGAGGGTTTCCTCCCCCACTCCTCTGAGCCTAGGGCAAATGTGTAGGCTGAGCCAACTCTTGACCTGAGAAGGCACCCAAAGAGGAGCCTGTGGGTAGAAAGCAAGACACGAGGAGGACACTAGCAGTGGGTGCTGAGAGAGTGAAGTGAATCACGGCCTGCAGCGAGCTGTGAGCCAAGGGTGAAGTCAGAGGTGTGCCCAAGAGGAGGCACGCCAGTGTCCAGTGACTTCCCCCGTCTTTGCCCCCAGCTGACAAGGGAATAAATGGGTTCACAGAGATGCACCACTCAATAGAAGGAGGTGGATTTTTCAAAGCACTGATATCCAAGTTAGGCCATGGAAAACACCAATGACTTGAAGGAGATGACACATTACTTAAGATAATCATGTTTAATGTTGTGAACAAAGTTTGCTGTGAATTAAGTATAATGACACAATCCCGGAGTGCAGCAAAGCTCAGGGAAAGCAAACGGGCTGTGTCTTGACTGTGGCCCGGGGGTCAGTTTAGGCTGAGTCTCCCGGCCTCAATTGGGGATTTGTGGTGCAGCTCTTTCTTGAAACCAGAGGCCCGGGGCCTCATTAGCCAACTTGTCCTCAAAGCTGTGGAAGAGAGATTGGAACTGGATGGAGCCTTTGTGTCCGGAAGTGCTCTTCTCACCCAGCTGAGTCCCAGATGCCTTACTGCTCCTGGGGCTTGGGCGTGCTACCTTGGCCTTTAGTGGAAAGCTTGTCTTCAGACAGGTGATATATCTGACTGGTGTTTGCCAGTAGGCTGGGCTCCTGGTTGGCTCAATGATTTTAATCTAGGTTCCTTCCTCCCCCATTCTACCCTAGCCAGCAGGCACGGCCAAGTTTCTAAGAGATGTGGCCCCTAGAGCTGGAGAGGGCTTGTGAGGTCATCTGCCATGTCCCCTCGCTTTCTGCCTGGGACACAGTACTGGCTTCACTTTTGTATGGGGCGTCTTAATGCCAGAAAGAGAGAGATTGACATTGACGTGCCCTAAGGGACACAGAGTCAGGGTCAGTTCTGGGACCAGAACCCAAGTGTCGTGCTTCCTGGTACACTGAGATTGTGGTGTCTCGCCTCATGATCAACAACGGCAGGCCCTGCAGAGCTGGGTCATCAAGAAAATCATCCTCCTGCCCTCTGTGAGGGGTCTGGTGCTGGTGCCTTACTATGGTGGGCCTCATATCTGAAAATGGACCCAGCTATGTTCATGCCGTACAAGGGAATCTCGACCTTAAGGAGCCATTAAGGAAAGGAGGTCCCATGCCTTCAAACAGATGCTTGCAAATTTGGGGGATTGGGGCTGGAGATAACTTCATTCTGGGCCTCAAGGGCACAAGCCCTCTAAACAGTTGCTTTGTGAGATTGTAAGAGAAGGTCTATGTCCCGGGTCAAGTGCTTTCCCTCTCCAACCCTTGACACACCACTCCATCTTACCCATCCAACCCAACATCACCCCCATGGCCAACCTGCTTCCCCTCCCCTGTACCGTCACAGCTGTATGCCCTCAGGCTCTCCCTCCCACACTCCTCCCCATCCTCAGATAACAAGTTTTTCTTCCTCACGTGCACCTTGCATGACACTTTCCTTCTCTCCTATTTGAAAACTTCTAGTGCATCTTACTTTTTCCAGAGCCCAGCTAGATGGGAACTCCTCCCTCTGCCCATGCTCTTGCTCCCCCTCCTGGACCAGCGCTGAAGAAACTTTTCATTTCCCATTCCAGGTCATCCTTCAAGACCAGTCCTGTTAAGGATGCTTCAAGGAAAAGCCTTAAAAGGATTTCTAGGTTGTAGACCTCTAGGTTCCTCTAGTTTTACTCGTAAGAGTCTGGGTTTGAGGATTAATTCGATGGATAACACTTGCGGTTATGGAGAAAATTTGAGGCAAGAGGAAGACTGGACAAAGAGAGATATGACAAGAAAAAAAAAAGAGCAGGTGATGTTAGGGACTGGATCCAAAGGGCTGGAACACCCTGAATCTCATTTGCATCTAAAACACTTCTTAGAGGATGGCCCCTGGACCCCAAGTGGCCAGTCATTGCTGCCATCTTCTGCCTCCCAGCTAAATGTGACCCCATGAAAAATAAGACCAAGTAGCTTCAAGTCATATATTTTTTTCTTTGAAAATTCCATAGTCATTAAATAACATTAACTTCAACCACACAACACAGCAGACATTTGACATACAGGAGCACTGATTCATAAGACCACAGAAAGGTTTCACTCTGATGATCCACGGGAGGACCCTACAATACTGCAGACACATTAGAGGGAGACAATGACATCCTGCCGTGAACTTAACTGAGCTCACGGGAAAGAAAACATGCCACCGGATCCTGTGCTTTCCATTCACTAGGATTTATGGCAGATAAAGGCAAAATGTGAATAACTTAAATATCATTAAATATTATTTGAGAACTGTGCTTTAAATTATTATGCAAAGTGCCTCTTGTTGTACATTGTCATAAAATAAGATCGCTCCACCCTTGGGGAGTGTTGGAGGAAAATAAATAAGATTTTCTTCAGTCTCTGTCTCTCAGTCCAGGTGCGAAGGTTCAAGGCTTCTGGGTTTGGGACTTCTGGTCCAGGTGATTCATGTTATCCTGGACCCACTTCAGCTTGGGGTCAGCACAGATCTCCTTGGACGCTTTGGTCTTAAAGCTGTTGTGGGGAGAGAGGGCAGTTAGACGGAGCCCCCTGAGGTGCCTGTTGGCCCCTAAACCGGAGGAGCTCGTAGGTTTAGAAAATTTCTCTTGCTATCCCAGGGGAGACCCTTAGGCTGCTGGCTGAGCACTGATCACTTGGATGATCTAACAAAGCTCCTAGAAGGGGATCCTGGAGGGAGTAAGGCTATCCCTCCTGCGGGCTCAGTTTCTCCATGGGGTAAAGGTCCCTTTGCATTAGATGGTATATTTATCTGACTCGTTTGGGCATGAATCCTGATCTCTTTCTCGTATAGAACTCAGAACTTTTGGCAGAGGGTGCTGGGAGCACCGTCCACTTACATCACAGCTTCTTGGGGACACTGGCTGTTGGTGACCCTCGTGTAGCTCTGCAGCTTCTGCACGGGGACCTTCCTTTTGACCACACTGAAGCAGCAGGTGACGGGGATGGAAACCGAACCTGGAAAACGTTTTGCAAAGAACGAGAGTTATAAGGCATCGTGAGCAGGCGTTTGCAAGGGCAGGTGAAGGGAGGACAAGACAAAGCAGACACGCAATTTCCAACCAGGACCAAATACACCCAAGTCCAGTGCCTCAGTGCACATTCCACGGATAAAATGGTAGCCGGGGGTCCGTTTCCTCTATGGAACTACGGAGCTCCACGCTCTTGACTGGGGATGGAGAACGGACACTAAGCCTGTAGTGTCATTAGGAGGGTCTACTGACCCAGAACCTCTGACACCAAATAGATAAGTTCTAAGACCTTGCTTCCCAGCGTTCTGTGCCCATGGGCTCTGGAGCCAGCCTGTGTCACAGGCCTCTGGGTCCTTTTCCTCCTTATGTAGCCACGGTTACGCTGGCTAGAATCCAACATTTGAAGCCCCAAGCAAGAGATTTTTTTGTTGTTCTTCCTCCCCACTACTGCCTGAAATGTCCTTCACACCCTCAATGAGAAACGGTCCCCCCATCCCCGAACAATGTAAGGGTCATTGAGGTAGTGGCTGCCTTTGGTGTCTCTTCCCCAGACTGGTGTCAGGAAGGACCATGCGGATGGGCCTCAGGGACCCAGGCATCTAGTTCTCGCTCTGGTTACCATGTTGGCTTCTCCCCTCGCCCTTGTTGGTTTCACTTTCTCCATTTTCTGTCATGGAAGCCAGGCAGCAAGCATGGGATGACTCAGGCCGGGATGACAGCAACAACAGTTACAATGGTAAGCCATAGGAAGAGAGGGCTTTACCTGGCTGGGCGAGCACCGGGGGGCTCAAGGCGGCGGCCGTGAGCAGCAGGCACAGAAGTGTGGCGGAGACCTTCATGTCAGCGGGGAGCAGGGAGCTTGGGCGTGACAGCTGGAGGTTTCTGGGTTGGTCTCAGCCTCTCTGCTCCTCGGAATCCTCGGGCCACCCTGCCTGCCTTTTATAGAGAGCGGAGAGCACGGGCAGGGCCCTGACATAGGAACTGGAATGAGCTGACTAGGCACTAAATCCTAGGGGTGATTTCCGAATGCTGGAAGAAGGAAGCTGATTAGTTTCAGTTTTTCACTCGGACTCTGTGGAACGGAGGGGAAAGGGAATGTGTTGGGCCTAGCAAAGTGTAGGAAGTGACCTCACGGGACGGATGAGGGCTATGAGTTCTGTGAATGGAAAATGATCTTTTGGAAAGGAAGAATGGAAGCTGAGGTCATAGTGGAGGGCAGACGATCAAAGGCCTGGCCCTCTCTGGGGCCCGGGAGGCCTAGGATGGGGCCGTACGTCTTCGCCTGTACTTTCTCTCAGACTCAGGACCCTGGTATCCTAAACCAGTCAGGCTCTTCTAGAACCCCGTGCAAGTAGCCTGCTGGAACCCTGGTGGAATGGTGGAACCCAGGAAAATCTTCAAGTCTTGATGTCCTGGAGTCTTACGTTATGGAGTGCGAGGGCTGGACAGCACACACTGACTTTGTAGGGTGGTGGTTTCCAGATATTTTCTTTAGATGCCAAAGTTTCTTTCTAGGGGAGATCACTTAGAGAAGCCTGATATCTCATGCAGATTTAGGTAGAATGGGTCTATTTGAGAAAGGCCTTCAGTTCCTTTTGTTTACACACAGTGGGGGCAGGGGTGGGGAGGGAAGGAAAGGAACTAGGCTTGCAAACCACTGATCTCTTGTGCTCTCCTTCCCTCCCCTGTCTGCTATTACGGTATCTTGCGGAAATTACACTGCCCTGAAGCTCCCCTGTGCCCCTCCCCTCAAATCTGTTCACTCTCTACATTTGCTTTCCAGAAGGTCATGTAGTCGGAATCATACAGGGCCTAGCCCTTTCAAATTGGCTGCTTTCACTTAGAGATACTCATTCAAGGTTCCTTTGTGTCTTTTCGTGGTTTGGTAGCTCATTTCTTTTTATTGCTGAATAATATTCCGCTGTATGTATGTATCAGTTTGTTTATCCATTCATCTATTGAGGGACGTCTTGGGCGTTTCCAGTTCGGGGTGATTCTGAATAAAGCCTGCTATAAATGTTTTTGTGCAGGCTTTTGTGTGACATAAATCTTCAACTCATTTGGGAGTGTGATGGCAGGTCATAGAGTAAGACTATGGCTAGCTTTATAAGAAGCTGCCAAAGGGTTTTTCAAAGTGCCTGTACCCTTGTGCATTCCCACCCACAGTGAATGAGAGTTCCTATTGTTTGACATCTTCATCAGCATTTTCTCTTGTCAGTATTTTGGATTTTAGCCACTTTACTGGGAGGATAGCGGTATCTTAGTGTTTTAGTTTGCAATTCCCTAATGACATAGGATGTTGAACATATTTTCATATGCTGATGTTTCATTTGCATATTTTCTTGGGAGAGGGGACTTGGTGAGGTCTTTCACCTATTTTTGAATCAGGTTGTTTGTTTTCTTACTACTGAGTTTTTTATTATTGAATTTTGATTTTTTGTATATTTTGGACATAAGTGCTTTAATGGACATGTGTTTCACAAAGATTCTCTTCCAGTATGTGTCCATTCCTCTCACTCTTTTAATGGTGTCTTTCACAGAGTAGTTTTTGATTATAATGAAGTCCAATTTATCAATTATTAATTTCATGGATCAGGCTTTTCATGTTGTGTGTATAAAGTCATCACCAAACCCAAAGTCATCTCAATTTTCTTCTATGTTATCCTCTAAAAGTTTCATAGATTTGAACTTTACATTTAAGCCCAAGATCCATTTTGAGTTAATTTTTGTGAAAAGTGTAAGATCTGTATCTAGATTTTTTTTGCGTGTGGATGAAAAGATTTCCTTTTCTATTGAATGGCTTTTGCTGCTTCAATATTGATTCTTTCTATCCATGAACACAGTATTTCTCTATTTATTTAGTTCTTTGTTCTTTTATTAGAATTTTGTAGTTTTCCACATGTTGATATTATACATATTTTTCCTAGATTCATTCCTAAATACTTTATTTTTTTGGTGCTAATATGAATACTATCACATTATTAATTTCAAATTGCAATTGTTCATTGTTGGTATATAGAGAAGTAATTGAGTTTTACATATTAACTTTGTGGCCTGCTACCTTGCTTTTTCGTTGCAGGAGGGTTGTGTGTGTGTGTGTTTGTGTGATTCTTTTTCTACATGAACAATTACATTTTCTACAAACAAAGGCAATTTTTTATTTCTTTCTTTTCAGTCTGTATATGTTTTCATTGCCTTGTCTTGTCTTATCACATTAGCTAGGACTTCTAGTATGATGCTGAATAAGGGTGGTTACAAGGAACAACTCTTGCCTTGTTCCCAGTCTTAGGGAAAAAGCATTTTTTCATCATTAAGAACATCATTTCATCATTTCAGCATCAATAAGTATGATGTCAGCTGTAGGCCTTTTGTAGATGTTCTTTATCAAGTTGAAGAAGCACCTCTCTATTACCTAGTATGCTGAAAGTTTTTTCATGAATGGAAGTTGGATTTTGTCAAATGCTTTCTATTGGTATCATCATATTGATAGCATCATAAGATTTTTTTTTCTCCCTTAGGCTGTTGATGATATGGATTAGATAAATTGATTTTCAAATATCTAAGCAGTCTTGTGTAGTTGGAATAATTCCCACTTGTTGTGTTGGATAAGTCTTTTCACACATTACTGAATTTTATTTGCTTGTTCTGTGTGGAGGCCTTTTGCATCTACATTCATGAAATTGGTCTGTAGTTTTCCATTGGTTCTTCTAGGATGACAGCTTTTTTATCACTTTGGGGACAGTCCCCCTGCCAGGTAGTTCACGTAGCACTGATCCTTGTGGAGCTGTGTTGGCTAACAGCTCAGGTTTGCATGTATTTTTCATTTGGAAATAAAGTGACTGCCTTATAAAATACCCTCAAGACCTCATTAATTTCTCCTCTGAGCTGCCTTAATATGGAAAGTGCATCAATGCACAGATGACAGAAAGAGTAGTGAAAATCACAGTTCTTGGGAATCTAAAAGGATTCATCAAATGAAGGGAACCAAGTGTCATATCCTGAGTCTAATCTTGATTTAGCCAATAACTAGCCAATGACTTCTTCAATGTAACCATGGACAAACTTTGACTCTGAGATTCACTGTCCTCATTTATAAAGTATGAAGTATTGACAGGTTCAGGGATGGCAAATAGTTTTCAATTGTGTATTAGCTTGATAGACTTATGGTGGATAATCAGACAGTTTTGTTGGAAAAACCAACCAACAAACCAACAGTGAGGCCTTAATTTGGGTTACCGAATGTAATGCTATGATTGATTACTGATGTCAGCCATGGGTGCAGCAATGGGAAGTGGTACTTCCTACGTAACACAATTTCTATTCCTAAGTTCAATAATACTTCAGCTCTTCTGTAACTTACTTTGTCTATGATTATATGCAAAGGATCCAATCAGAGACCAGGGAGGCTAAGATGACAGGAACAGGCGGGTCAAAATTTTCAACTCTCAGTGCTAGGAGAGAGGTAGAGTAGCACGGTAGTTAAAATCTGGATTTGGGTACTGGGATTGCTAGCTAATAAGTGTCAGAGAAGACTCAAGGAATCTAACTTCTTTATAGTTTAAATTCCTCACCTATTCTTTGTTTTTCTTATGTGGAAGTTGAGATTACTGAGAATATTGAATCATCTGACACCAAAAACTTACTCAGCAGAGTGAGTGACATACAGTAAGAGTTCAATAAGCTAGCTGTTAGCAGTAGTCAAATGAGTGTCATATTTAGAATAAGCTAAGAAGGGACTCATTGTGTGGTTCTTGGTCTCTTGCACAAGTTCTCCCTAAAGTTGCTTCCAAACAAAGATATGTGTCAGGACAGGCCTCCGGGAATGCCTGTGCTATAGATGAAGAAAAAAGGAGTCTCCCAGAAACAGAAAAGAAGTGAGGTTCTAGGGTCCCAGCATGAACCAAGAGAAAGGAATGTTGTGGGGCCTCAGAGGAGCTGGGGGTCAGAGCCCAGGGTTGATACGGCAAAGGGCACTAAGGTCTTAATTCTACAGGGAGTTCAGAGATCTTAGCCGGTAAGTCATGTCGATTATGCAATTTCCTTTTCTTATTTCTTTTTTTTAAACTGAGTTCGAGAAATCCCAACATAAAGAGTTAAAACGAAACTTTAGACCATGCAAGCTCAGCGACCATTCTACCCAGCAGCTTGGCTGTGCGGTTTGGGGAAGTGGCCATCCTGCCTCTTCTCTTTCTTTTCCCCACGGTGCTTTCCCAGTGCGCATATTCTTAAAGCAGTTTTGGCAACCCACCTACAGCTCAGCGTCTGTGAAGGGGAGCCTCTACCTGTAACTAGCAGGCAGGAAATGAGCACTCTGCTCTGGAAAGAGATCTGGATTCTTGGGTGGTTCTCCAGGGATGCGATGGGATGAGAGAGCATCCTGGGACTCAGAATTGCTGCCTCCATTTTCCAGCTCTGTCCCAAGTGTCCCCAGGGGTCATAAAATTATAGGACACATTGGAAGAGACATTTGCATCAAATGTAGTCCACTGCAATTGAGTCCTTACAATGAGAGAAAGGATTATAAAAGTGAAATGATTTGCCATGGGTCTTATAGCTACATGACAAACCAAGACTAGTGAGCGCCCATGTCTGGATGAAAGCCATTACGAAATTCAAAGTTAGAAGACAAGGAGCAGGCAGAAAACCACAGGTGCCCAGAAAGCCCAGGGACCATCTAATGTCCTGGTCCCCCGATCTGCCTGTAAGATCAGGATTCTCTGGGCAATTGTTAATAAGATGTGCCTTCACCACTTTAATATAATGACTCAGAATCTTTGGAGATGAGGTCTAGAATCTTGTTTTTGAAATGCTCAGAGTGATTTTAGTCACAGTCAGTGCGGGAGCCATTAGGTTATAGCTCAAATGTCTCCTTTACAGATGTGTAAACTGAGGCACAGTGTTGGAAAATGATTTGCCCAGAATCATTTGGACAATTTGGTAAAGAACCAATACCAAAACTCAGAGAAGCAGTCACCACCCCTAGTTATGCATTTAGCCCTTTTGCTTGGTGTGTGGTACAGGCAGGGTCCTACTCTAGCAGAGGTCCCCAGATCTCCAATGTTTTGCGTCTATAAGCCCATTTTGCTGGGAGAAGTAACTATGGGCCCGGCTGGAATGTTAATGACTTCAAGGAGGATCACTTGATAGGTCTTAACAAGAGCAGCATGAACAGATTCTCTTTGGACTTGAGAAACACGGACCTTGGTGGGATAAGGCCACCAAGCCCTTGACATCTTCATTCCCACTCAATCTTGGAAGATTTGCTTGGCACAGAGGATCTTCTGAGACTCAATAAACTCCATGGAACTGACTAGAATTTTAGGATAAACCCCTGAATGGTGTTTGCAGATAAGGGGTGGGTGAGAGGGAGAGAGGTAAGCAGGGTCGTTGGACTTAATATGAGGGCAAGACTGTGCTATTTTGGGAAGGAGGACACTGCCTTAATAATAGCACACTCTTCAGTTGCTCCTGGGTCTTTGTGGGGGAGCCATTGGGATGTGGATAGAAGTCTCTGGGCCTGCTCTGTCGGTTTTGTTGGGGGCATTTGCTGTGATCCCAGGTTCCTAGAGGGCTTGATGGTGTGGATTCTAAGTACTACCTCACCCTACTCTGTCTCTGCTGGGAACCATGGACCAGGGTGGTACAGCACAGCATCCCATGGGGTGCCCCTTACCCAGCTTCCAGTAGCTTCTTCACTAATCACTGAGGGCAGGGCTCTGGTACTGCTCCAGTCTTTCTTCATGGAGGCTGTTGGAGTCTTCATCACCAGGAACACCTTGGTCACCGTGGCAGGTCAGAGACACGGAGTTTCTTAGAGCAGCTCTGCCTGGAGTGACACACGTCACTTCTGCTGACATTTTCTTGGTCAAAGTGGGTCATACAGCTTGCCTGTCTTTGGGATAGCATGGAAGTCTAATCCTCTCCTTCAACACAAGACCAAGAACTGGAAATTTCAGGGGATGTTTCTCTGGTCACCACCACACACTCCATGGTAATAAACCACCTCGGTTTATTAACTGCTGAACTTGGTAAAGAAGCACTGTTCTGTGCCATATTCCTGGATTAAATCTATCACTTAGCAGTCAAAAATAGTCCAATCTTTAAAAAAAATTTTTTTGTTTTAACCTGAGGCAGATTGGGGGGTCCCATCTTTATTAGTGCACCTCACGGCATTCTAAAGTAAAAAGGATGTATAATTTTTGTCCCCCTCAACACTGACTTTTATGTAAATGTCAGGGAACTTACTAATGTAGTAGTCATTAGTAACCACATTATCCACATCAACTCTGTAAAGTGGGAACTTATTACAAAGCCCTTAATGGAGACAAGTGTTAATTGGTCCCCTGAGGGCAATATTTTGATTTTATTATTTACGAAGATCATAATTAAATTTACAAAGCCCAAGAACCGCTACATTAATAACCACCAAGGAACGAGAAGGAGTCACTGTGCCATAAAATAGTCTACGTCACATACGAAATAGTCACCGTTCTGTTTATATGAGCATTTTTTTTAAAAAAGTGGGACCACAGAGGCTATCTAATTTAAGAGTATATATTATACTCCATAACGTTCTTGACCAAACAGGCTTTATGATCGTTATGTCAAAAATTAAAAATAAAATCTAACAATTTTTTATTATTTATTTATTTATGGTTTTTATTTTTCAAAGGTCAGAATGCAGGACATTAAGTCCATTGTAGCAACTTCTGGTCAGTATAATACACATGATTGCATTCCGCCACATGAATATACGAATTGTATGCATGCAAATGTGAAGCCTCCCCTTCTAGGCATCCGGGGACACAGGTGCGAGGCAGTGGGTGGTCCAGGCGGCAGGCCCATCCTGAAAGGCACTGCGCATGCCCGCCTGCGGAGGCCCGGCTGCCCCCCACCCTGCTCTAAGGATCGCCTCTGCGCTAAGGATCGCCAACGAGAGATTGTTCTCACAACTTACTGCTCCCAAGTGTCAGGTTTAGCTTTGTGGGGCTTAATTCAATTGCGTTTCCCACCCCATCTCTGAAGTTGCGCTCACCATCCAGAATGGCAGGGTTCTGGTGTAATTCTGGTTTGCTTACCTGGGGCCTCTACGTCCTTGGGAATACGGTGCTTCCTGCCCTGGCAAGCCGGGTCTGACGTTTGTGGAGCACCCTTCTTTCACCCGTCTCCAGCCTTGCCAAGACCTGTCTAAGAACGCCTTCTGGAATGTTTCCCAGGCCCACACTCTGCCATCTTCCCCAACTCAGAATAAGACACCAAAGGACTTTTAATGATTTTTAATGTTGTGCACTCTTTGTAGGAAACATAAAAAAAAAGAAACAAGTGCCTAAAAGAGAAGACGGATGGTGTCTGCATTTAAGGGTGACCAACTTGTCCTGGTAAGACCTAGTCAACCAAACCAGGTCTGGAATCTCTCGTTTTTAGCACTACCAGTCCAATATCCCTGGAAATCCTCAGTGCCCTCTCAGGAGAGACTCTGGGTCCCCCTATTTGTGTGAGCTTTTTTTTTTTTTATGATTTATTTATTTATTTGAGAGAGAGGGGGCACGGGCACACACGGGTGAGGGGCAGGGAGAGAGAATCTCAAGGAGACTCCCTGCTGAGCATAGAGCCCCATGCGACGCCAGGCGTGATCCCATGACCCTGAGATCATGACCTGAACCAAAACCCAAAGTCCCACGTCCCACCCTTAACCGACTGAGCCACACAGGTGGCCCCGATTTGTGTTTTAAATACTAAGATTGAAAAAATAGTAATAAATATTAAGATAGACCTTGCTCATTTTATTCCTTTCTTCTCTCTTCCTTTCACTGTGGGTACATATACATATGTAATATGTATAAACATATTTATGTGCATATTATATATATAGTATATGTATACTATATACATACACATCTATACACACCCATATATCCATTTTTCTATGCACACGTATACAGACATAATGTAATATGTCTCCTTTTCACTTAAAATTGATCATATATTCTTCCAAGTCCTTAGAGATCCTTCAGTTGCTTAACTTTTAAAGGCTTCATACTGGTGTTATACATGTGTTTGTGATACAGGTAGTGCCCATTATAGTTGGGTATATATATATTATTTGCTTTTGCTTTTAAAATAAGTTTAATTGGGGCACCTGGGTGGCTCAGTGGGTTAAAGCCTCTGCCTTCGGCTCAGGTCATGATCTCAGGGTCCTGGGATCGAGCCCCGCATCGGGCTCTCTGCTGAGTGGGGAGCCTGCTTCCCCCTCTCTCTCTGCCTGCCTCTTTGCCTACTTGTGATCTCTCTCTGTCAAATAAATAAATAAAATCTTTAAAAAAAATAAAATAAAATAAAATAAAATAAGTTTAATTAACATGATGAAAAAGCCCATTTAAAAATCTTGACCCATAACTATTTATTTCTGTAGCTGCAGAATTAATATATCACAAGATATGAAATGCTGACGCTTTGCATATTGCCATATCACTTTCTAGAAAGTTTTACCTTGGACAATATTTATTATTTGTAATAAGCACAATAATGGACACTGCCTCCCCCTCCAATTCTCCACTCCTCGTCCCAGGAACCTGGGACTATGTCACCTTACATGGCAAAGGGGTCTTTGCGGATGTGAGTCAGGGTACAGACCTAGGAGGTAGGAAAGTACCCTGAATTTTCCAAGTGGGCTTGATCTACTCACAAGAGTCCTTAAAAGTATGGACACCCTTTCCTGCTGCTTCAGTGACAGGAAAAGGAAGAAGAGATTCATACCGAGGGGGCTTGCCCACATTGCTGGTTTTGAAGATGAAAGAAGTGGGTTCTGAGCCAAGGATCACAGCAGCTTCTAGAAGCTGCTAATAGCCCTTACCTGACAGCCATCAAGAAAACAAGGACCTCAGTCCCATGACCCAAAGGAACTGAATTCTGCCAACCACCCAAATGATCGGGAAAACTGATCTTCCTCCAGAGCTTCTGGAAAGCAACACAGCTTGATTTAGTGGGACGGCCAACTATGGCCGACCTCTGACCTCTAGCCCTGTAACATAATAATTTTATGTTGCTTAAGTCATCGCCTTTGTGCTGATTTTTATGACAAGAATAGAGAAGCAATACATTATCCTTTAAAAACACCTTCATGTTTTGCCTGTATCATATGTACAGGCAAAAACAACCTACAGGGATAGGATTCATCCTAGAGAACGATCCCCTTTTACAGGTATCAACTGGCAGGGCATGAGGGCATGAGGAAGACTCGGGGGTTTGGAAAAGTTCTACAAATGTTGACCTGGGGGCTGGATATGTGGAGTGTCTGCATGTACAAAACTGACTTACCTTTATTGAACTTTATGGTAGGGACGTATGACCTTGGACATAAGAAGGACGTGAAGGGAGGCCATTGTAGTACCTTCCTCTTCGAATGAAAGCCTCTGGGCATGCTCAGTGGCTTACTTTTTCATCTCTTGAATTCTCTAATTGTCTCCTTAGTCTAGGAGTTCAGTTCTTTTTCTTATTTCTTCATACGAGGCATGACAACTTCTACCTTTTGTGTATTCTATGCGTTGAGAGCACAATATCACATCTCAACGACAAAGAAGTTACAGAAGGGGACACATGCCCTTGACTTCAGGATTTCCTTTTGGAAGAAAATGGAACTTGAGGCCTTCAGGATGGCAGCTTTTTTTTGAGCTTCTGGGACTGTCCCCACGGATTGCATCACACAGCACTGACCCACACAGAAGGCGCAAGGCCACCGCTCTGCTGAAAAGTCCCAGCTGTATTTATTCTCCAGCGACGGGGCTTGGTGCAAAAGCCAAGAATGAGAGACAGCTGCGGAAGTCCATTATGAGGATGACAAGTAAGTTTGTCAGAATGTAAACCTAACCCTGGCCTGTCTCCCAAGTAGCTATGTGACCAAACTAGATCTGGTTAGGTCCCCACTGCCTCATCTATACAATGTGGGGATGACAATATCGGGCACGGTGAATTGTCCCAGTGCAAGTGTCCACTCAAGAGTGCAGTTGGAAACACAGTGAGACCGCACCTTCCTCAATGAGAAATAGCAATGTGAGTCTTTACTGAAGTCCTCCCAGGGCACAGGGTTGGGGATGACCCCAATAGGGGACATGCGGTCCACTTCTAGTCTAGGAGATACCTACGTTCCCCTCTATTTTGTTCTTCCATGATTATCTTCTTGCAGTGGGTCCAGCGTGAGACTAGGACATCCGGGAATCAGCTGAAAGGAGTTCCTTGCTGCTTGGCTCTGGGAACAGCAGGATGGGGGACACAGTAATAACTCCGCAGTCAGACCTCCAGGTTTGGGATGCTTATTTCCACCTCTGTGTCTCGGTTTCCTCATCAGTGACATGAGTGAAACAGGTTGACCCAGGGAAAGGGCATTGAATAGTGAGTTGTTGGCATGTGGTAGGTATTTCATAAGTTAGCCGTTATGCATATTCATAACAAGTGGGTGCGGTGACCGGAGGAGGGGCTCCTTGCATGGGCTACCATGTCCCCTTGGCTGTTTTCATGTTTCCCAATGAGGACAGAGGGCAGAGATGGGCCCTCAGCGAGACCTGTGCTGTCCATGAGGAAATAACAAGTCTCCTGGATATAGAGAAGAAGGGGGGCCCTGGGTCCCCGAACGAACCAGAGGCACAGAATGCTCTGGACACAGAGGGACTGGGAGACAGATCCCCAGGAAGAGGAGACACCAGGACCTACCGCGGCCAAGTTCTGCAGGGAGATCAAAGGCTGTGGCCTGTAAATCCCCTTGATTTTGCAATTTTCCTCCTTTGGTTTTGTTTTTAAATTGGATTAGGGAAATCTTAGTGTGAAAGCTAAAACGAAACTTAGGATTGTCCAAGTTTCTACAGCTGCTCTGTTCCCAGAGAGGGGGTCACCCTGCCCCCTCCTCCCTGTCCTCTTTGTAGTTAGCTGAAGTCCGCACGACCTTGTGCTTTCCTCTAGGAGCTGGATGGTGAGACTGCGGTGTAGACAATAGGTCAGTAGTGGACAGGGATAGATGAGCACAGGAGAGAATGCAATCTCCTGCAGTGGAAGCTCATCTCCATCTTCGTAAGTGCCTCCCAGGGAACGTCAAGGTCAGGGTCACATGGAAGAATATCCTGGAATTAAAGGTCTTGGCTACCTTTTACAGCTTTTCCTCAGATTTATCCAGAGGTCACAGCATCATCGCAACAATGGGGAGAGACATTAAAAGAAAAGGTGACCCGCTTTCTGGCAGGTTATAAAGCTAGCCCGTGATGAGTCAGGCTGGCGATGACCAGTGGCATACGGGAGAGTCAGGCAGGTCGTTGCAAGGACTCCCGTGCAATTTCAACACAGAGCAGGCAGGACCAAACGGTGAGAGTACGAGGGAATCTCAGGGAGCCTCCAGCGCCTGGCTCCAGACCAGCCTGTGCTGCAACTCCCCGGCAAAACTAGGTAAAAACCCGAACGAGGCACTTTTCCAGAAGCCCAATGCCCTGACCCAGCATCTCAGAATAAGGCCAGGTGCCGGAGAATTCTATCTGCAGTCGTGCCCGTGGAGCCCACCTCACCCCACCCCTCCCTTACTAAGCCCTCCCTTCTGCCCCGGGCCAGAGTGATTTCTGAGTATCAGTACACGTGGTGACGTCTCACTCATTTGTACTCCAACCCCCTGTGTGCTCCTGCACTCGGGGGGACCTTCCAGGTCCCTCCCGATTGGCGTTCAAAGATGCGATCTTGGTGGCAGAAGGCACACAGAACTCTGGGACCTGGCAGGAGGATGAAAGAAGTTGATCTGGTTGCCGAGTGCTCCCGGGACTTTGGATGTCTTTGGGGGGCTTTGATAAAAACTCTGTCGGGGCTGGCAATGGCTGAGTTAGGAATGGGTTCATGGTAACCCAGGCCCTGAGTGTGAATCTGAAACACTTTTCTTTCCATCTCTTCCCCAGCCAATGCACGTGACAATGTTTGGCCAAGAGACATGATTTTTAGGGGCGCCTGGGTGGCTCAGTAGGTGAAAGCCTCTGCCTTCAGCTCAGGTCATGATCTCAGGGTCCTGGGATCGAGCCCCACATCAGGCTTTCTGCTCGGCGGGGAACCTGCTTCCCCCTCTCTCTCTGCTTGCTTGCGATCTCTCTGTCAAATAAATAAATAAAATCTTTAAAAAAAATAAAAAAGAGACATGATTTTTAGAGCTAGGGGAACCTGTGAGGTCATGTGCCAGATTCCCTCACTTCGAGCCTGTGACACAGCGTCATCGCCCATTTAATGGAGAGGAAAACTGAGTCCCGGAAGGGGAACGTGATGGGCTTTTCAGTGCATGTGGGAGTCTGGGCTGCCTCTGTAATTGGCACCGATGTCTCCTGCCGCCCAGGCTGGGACTTTTCCAGTGCCCCAGGCTGCTAAGTGTGCCGTTATCTTTACCTTTGGTGAGGAGGCTGGTTTCCATTCAAGTTGGTCCCTTTTTGGAAAGAGGAGCTGGCAAAGTTCATGTATTAAGGTGGAATCTTAGGGAGCCCCCCAAGAAGGGCAGACGCTGTCCCTAAAATGCATGTCCCTGAACCTCTGTAGCTGGGGTTTCGGGGATAGTGATGGAAGACATTTGGGTCTCAGGTGAGTATCCTAAAGACCGCCTTATGATACTGGGGAGCTGGGTCTAGGACCTGAGTCCCTGGCCTTCCCTCTCTGTCCCCTACTAAATATCTTCAGGAAGTCCCACTATTTTCCATCCTTCCTGAAACTGCCTCCTCTCCTCCACACTCCCCATTACTTCCTGCCTGAATCATGGCCGAGACCCGCACTTGGGCCCTCGCTTCCACAGCTCCTCCTGCCTACAGCCGACCCGCTTTCTCTCGCTCAGACACACTTTGGGTCATGGCATCTCCCTTCCCTGAGGAACAAACACCTTCAGTGTGTCTTTCTCTCGCCTGCAGAATTGCACCCAGACTGTCCATCTTGACTTTCCTCTAAGATCCTCTAAAACGTGACTCCAAGCTTGCATCCTAAACTTTCTAGAGCTTTCTCCAATCCTGGACCAAACACCACCTCCTCCTCTCATTGGTCATCCTGAGCCAAAGCTGAAGAGCATTCTCCTGTCGCCTCATCTCCTCCTTAAGACAGATCCTGTTATGCCTCTTTTTCAGGCAAAAGTGTCACGTGGTCATTAAATATATTGTCCCCTAGCCTTCCTCTGCGATCTAAGTTCACAGAAGATC
Source organism: Procyon lotor (assembly GCA_028646535.1). Classification (NCBI taxonomy): domain Eukaryota; kingdom Metazoa; phylum Chordata; class Mammalia; order Carnivora; family Procyonidae; genus Procyon; species Procyon lotor. The sequence goes on along the minus strand of CM053619.1, from coordinate 15,737,854 downwards.
AGCATTTCTCTGGGGCTGAGGATAGGCGGGTGGGA
>CM053619.1:15713791-15737319 GCA_028646535.1 Procyon lotor | reverse complement strand
TACGGCAAGGCTCCCAGCTGGGCTCTCACCCATCCTCCACCCCAATGCCGAAAGACTGAGAGGCCAATCCATTGGGTCTCTTCCGTGCTGAGAATCTCTCATCGGTCACCCTGAGTCCTCAGGATAAAGTCCAAGCGCCTCAGCATGCATGCCCATCCGGAACTTGGTCGTGGCTCGGTGCCTTCCTCTCTCTCTAGCTTCAACTCTCCCTTCAAACTTCCGGCACTCTGGCTCCAGAAGGATCACAGTGGCTTGCAGAGACTCTCTCCAACCTCCCTCTACCAAGATCACACTTCTGGGTCCTTGCACACAAGCCGTTTCCTTTTTTCTGGAAGATCTTACTCTTCCTCACCAACCAACTTCTACTCACTCTGCAAAACCCAGCTCGGAGGCCCTTTCCTCCTAGAAAACGAGGCTAGAAAAGATGCCCTTATTCTACATTTCGACAGCATCGATGTTCACCCCAAATAAGCATTTATCTCTTCTATTGGTCTTGCTTGTCTCCCTCTGCCCATTTATCTGGGGGCTCCTGGTTCCCCAAGACATAGATGCCTAGACCAAGACAGTGCTTTACAATGTTTCTACTGAGTGAGCACAAGGGAAATTCCAAAGAGAGAAACTTACTTATCCACTCAGCTCCAAAGCCACTTGCAAAATGCAGCCGACTTGGTCCACCCTCCAGGGTATCCGGAGCTCAGAAGGAAGGAATGTGTCTGTGATTTTCTGGAGAACAAAAGGGTCACTTTCAAGCCCACAGATGTGGCAAAAAGAAGGAGCAGCTGTTAATCATTGTAACTGGGAAAGTCCACACACTTTCCTGTGGCTTTTCGCTACAACATAGGTCCTTGGACAGATTTCAAGAGGAAAATAACAAGCTATTTGACCTTTCCCTCTTGCTAGCCAGCATTTTTTGCTCTCTGCTCCATGGCCAGGCTTTCAATCTAGGCTCGTTCTGTTTTTCCTACCTCCAGGGCAAGCTGAAGGCTGAAGCTTGCAGAACTAGCCCTGTGCACAGGTGTCTTGTTGGCCCCAGGAACTGGGATCCATGGACTTGCCACCTCCTAAGGATCTTGGAATCTAGAGAGAGCCACTGAGCTCCTCAACTTCCTTATTGCTGCCCTGCCATGGATTCATCCCCATTGCAGAAAAGTGCCGTAGAGGGAATGACAGTTATCAGCAGGCCTACCATTTTCCAAGCAAGTTAGAAGAGGTGGGATATTTCCGCTGGGCACTGGACATCTTAATTCATGAAAATAATCAGAATGTCCCACGGGACAGATAACGAGTCTATATCGACTCATTAAACAGGGATACTTCCTGCCTTGGTGAAGTTCACCTCCAGTTCTCTCGGCAGATGAAAAAACTGGTCTGGGGAGGTAAGGGGACTTGGTCAAGGTCACACTATCAGCTGAAATCAGAACTGAAATTAGAATCTCGGGCTTCTGACTCTCGTGTGGTCTTCCTATGGCACAATCTTGGTAAGTGACTGCCTGTGATCTCACTATGTAGCCGTCTGGCACTGTGCGGACCCTGGGCACATCACCGTGACTCAGACATGTCCCATGTGCACCAGAAGCGACTTTGCTACCGTAACCCGGAGTCCCAGCCTCCAGCTATGAACCCAGACCCCAGCCAACCTGTAACTCTGGGATTTGGCCTGCCCACCCCATCTCCTTCTCCCCAGCTTCGCCGCCTGGAGTCCAAACTTGGTGCTGGATGGGACCCCCCCGTTCAGAAAAATTGGTCTTAGTTTTTGGGTTTTTGGATTTTGTTTTTAAAAACATCCCTACATGAACGGACAGAAGGAAAAAGAGGGTGCTTATCCTAGGGGTACAAGGTACCCTTGCTGCTGAGATTTGTGTGCACATGATCAGACTCTGGGATCCAAGCACTTCATCCACCAGCACATCTCAAGGACCTAGAATTCTTGTTAGGGGGTGTTGTCCAGCTAAAACTCATCCCAAGTTCTGGCATTCTACCTTTGTGATTTTTTTTCACACGTCTTTGTAAAACCATTCTCTGACTACCTAGTGGTTTTCTTTAAAAATGACTCTTTTTTTTTTAAACTTAAATAGATGCGTTTTGAAAGGAAACATTTTATAGCTGCTATAAACGGGAAACCAATATTGCTTGCTCTATTACAATCAAAATATTGTTTTTTGATTGGAGCCTGCCTGATGTCGGACCTCTGAGCTTACTCTCTTGTGGAAGAGAGGGAGAGAGGCAGAGAGAAGGGGAGGAGGTTGGTATGTGACGAAGCTTTCTCCTTGATTGGATAAAAAAAAAATTAAAAGACAGCTGAAAAAGGAATGTCTTTCCCTACTAGAGGATGTCGAATGTCCTGATCAAAGGAAACAGTAGGTCAGGGGGTCATGCCTGAGGCGGGGCTCGCCCAGGCTAATTAGCCTAGTGACTCTCACCCATGGACCTGGGGTCCTAATGACTCTCACCCATGGGCCTCACCCCAACAACCTGGGGCTCATGGAGCTGATGCCCCGACAGTGGGGCCTACTGAGGACCCACACATCTTCCTGAGGGCACTTGGGGTAGAGCCAGCTGATCTGGGCCTCGCCAGGGCGAAGGGCCAGGTGGAGTGTGGGGTCAAGTGGACTGAAGACAGGGTGCCCTTGGAGAGCTGAGATGGTGCTATGGGTGAAGGGAGGCCCCAAGAGGGACTTGGCTCGATTCCGATCTGCCCAGCTGTGGCTCCGGCGGGGGGCGCTCTGGGAGGTCAGGGCGGGGGAAGCTGGCTGCTGTCCCCTAGAAGAGGACTTGGGGAAAGAAAAGCCTGGCCAAAGGCCCTCTGGGTGGTGAGGCAGAGGTCCTCACGTGAACCTTGGGGAAAGGCCCCGGGGCTGGAGGACTTCCTCTTATAATGGACAGAATGGCCCCGAGTTGCTGTGCATTTCACAAAAGAGAAGGGAAACTTCCCAGAAAAACCACACGAGATGTGCTGATGGTGGGCCAGGGTGAGGGAGGGCCGCAGAGCGCGGAGGATGGAAGGCGTGCCAGCGCCCAGGGTCGGGAGGGGAGATGCCAGCACACACCAGCTGGACCCCACTCGCCAGGCCCGGAGGTGAGGGTAGGACAGGCATTCTCTCCTTTTAACCTCGCCATTTAATCATTACTAGTTAACCCAGGAAGACATGGAGGCCCAGAGAGGTTAAGCACTGCCGAAGATCACACAGCTGGGGAGAGGTAGAGCTGGGAGATCTTCTGCCTCTAGGTTGGGAGCGTAGACCCGGCCTGGTTCGCACGTGCCCTGTCCTCCCTCTGGAAAACAGTTGGACTGTGGGCAAGGCGAGGCTGCTGCCTCTAACAAGTGTAAGTTCACGGTCAACCCCCACTCCTCAGACCTGCTGTGCACACGCTTTGATGCATCTGACTTTACTTCCGTGAAGCTATTCCTCTCCCCTTTGCAGGGGCAAGGCGACAGAGGCTGTGAAGGTGGGGACCCCATGCACTGAGGTCCCTCTGGCCTCCCTCTCGTTCTATTCCAGACCACCAGAGCGCCTGCAAAGGCTTCATCCACTGCTCCGGGTGGGGAGAAGCCCTAAGGGATGGCCGCTGGAGGAGGGACAGGGTGGTTGGATGGCCTCACCTCGGGCCACTGGGCAGCTCCGCCAGTGGGGTTGGAAGAAGGCCAAGGCAATGATCTGCCTTCAGGCTCAAAAGAGAGGCTTATTCATGGGGATGATTCTGCCTTTTAGGGATGATAAACACAGATGGGAGTTTCCCAATTTCAGGGTCTGGGAGGAAATTCCAGACTTTCTCTTGAAGTCTGAGAAAACAGAAGGACTCTGGCCCTTTGGAATTGGGGACAGCAGGGGAAGCAAGGGTAGGAGGGGTAGAGGCCATGCACAGAGGAGTCGGGGCTTGGCTAGGATGCCCGGCCCGGCTTCTTTGGGAATCGGGGAGGAGAGGGCAACAGGGCAGGAAACGTCAGGAAGCTCGTTGTCGTGGCTGAGCTCCCGGGCGGGACCTGTGGGGCCGTGAGTGTGTGCCTAGGTCTTGGCCCTGGTGTTGCTCTCCTTCTCTCCCCCTGCAGAGAACGGAGCCGAGGATGTTTGTGGGAAATGACCCGAGAAGACAAAGTCCTATGGCGCTGGTCCCATGACCTTCCCAGGGGAACCCCCCTCCCAGATTGCCAGCTCCCCAGGGGCAGTGACGCACGTGCAGCAGCCTGAGCAAATCCTGCGGGAGTTGGCGTCCAGGGGCTCCCACGGTAGAAACAGCCCGTTGCCCTCTATTAAGATAGGGCCATAAAAATGCGGATGCTGGGGCTCCCCAGCAGTGGGTCTGGGTATATTGGGTAATATGGGGTGTACTGGGTCATCTATGGCAAAAATCCTGAGCTGGAGGTCTCAGGTTCTCAGTTCTGAGAGTCCGGTGGGAGGCAGAGGGAGGGAATGGGAAACTAGGCGGTCTTGGGGCGCAGGGGCCTGAATCGCAGCCCTCAGGGGTGGGGGGGTAGGAGCAGGCCAGCCCAATCAGAAGACCCTCCGGCCAGGCCAGCCCCCGCCTGGTGACTGAAAGGACTCTGGTGCGGAGGAGCGGCCCAGGCTCCTGCTGAGGATGGTGGGCGGTTTCAGCCAGCCTGTCAGCGCCATTTACACACGGGGGTCTTTCCAAGTCAGGGCTTGTGCCCTCCCTGCAGGGTGACGGAGGACGGCACTTGATATGAAGCTATGAGGTGCAAAAATGTGCAAAGAAAAAAGGAATGATCACCATTTGCTTTTCTTTTTACTCCTTCCAATACGTGCAAGAAATCCATTTTGCAGCTCGCAACAGTGAAGTGTTGGTCTGTTGAGGGTTCGAGTCCACACAGCCGGTGAGGTGCCCATCCAGGGTCACAACGCTGTTCCACGTGACCTGAAGAATGTCTTGGGGCAGCCGTCACCTTCCTGTGTGTGTGTGTTTGTGTGTGTGTGTGTGTATGTGTGTGTGCGCGCGCCTATGTGTGTTGGGGGGGAAAGAGGAGACAAATGCACTGATACTTGTCCTCTGCAACAGGCTGTGTGTCCCGAAGCGGACCCCTCATCTCCCATACAGCTGCTGGTGGGGAAAGAGATAGTGATGCTAGGGAGGTTCGCCCACTGAGGGAGAAAGGACGGTCTCACGTACAAACCACTGAGAAGATCTGCTTGGGCATCTCTCTCTTCCCCTAAGCCTTTGTCCAGACTGTCAACAACCGGGACGGGCCCTGGGACCCAGGCACGGCCCACTCTCCAAGTTTCCTCAAGTCGCTGGTGCAGATCAGGACTTCTCGACACTGAGCCACGCATCGGAGCCAAGGCTTCAAGAGGAGAGAGTTGGCCAGCATGGGAATTGACTTTGACTGTGTTCAGTGGGATGTGCTGGGATTCCTTGCTCCTTGCCCAAGTCTCTACAAGTCAGCACTGTGCTAGATACCGGGATGGGGCGAAATGTTCAACAAGGAGCAGAGAGGAGAGAGAAGAGAGATGAGGAGGGCTGGGGACGAAAAGGAGAGAAGAGGGTGGGACTCGAGTTGATTGACCCGCGTCATCTTAGTGAGGGGCATTTCATTGAACCCTTGCAATGTTCTGCTTTTGTTCTCGCTTTTATGGCTAGGAACCTGACAGTCGGCAAGCTTCAGTGACTTGCCCAAGGTGATCAGGCTCACGCAATATCAGGCTCATATTTGCGGTGTGCTCCCGAGACTGCTTGACTCCAAAGTCCATACTTCTGTCCCCTCCTCCACTCTCCCTCCCAAGACCTTCTGCACACTGACCCCTTTGCCAGAACATTCTAGAGTGCCAACTCTCCATTGTAATTTAGCGACAGCCACCTCAAAGCCACCGAAGCATCGAGGGTAAGCCTTTCAATCGACTCAGGAGGAGGAGACACGAGCAGGTTAAGGAAGTGGACTATATGATTGGAAAAGGAATGTAGAGCACCCATCTCATGTTTGGTGGTTACCACCCAGCCTCAGAAATGTGGCTCCACTTCAGATCCTATGATCTGTTTTTGATGTTTTCCTCTATATATAGCAGTCTTTCATACAACGCACCCATCTATTAGTTTTTCCATGTCTCCAAGTCACTGGGTGTGGCTTGGTCTTAGTTCCAAAAACTACTTACAAGAGTCAGGTCACAGGAATAAATTTAACCTCAAACTAGATCATTGGGTCTCTAGGATGTGACCTCCTTCTACACTGATGATTCATGTATTGAGTCAAAGCTGGGTAGTTAGTGGGTCTCTGGGTGATGGTTCTTTTCTGATCGGGCTGCATTTTATAAACCGCATGTAGAAAATCGAACATTTGACGTTCCTCCCTTCCTTCCTACATTTATCTGAAGGCGTATTATGCTCTTGCCATTACCATGAGGAATGAGGAACACTTCTTGCCCTCAAGGTGCTCAGGGTCTGTGGACCCCCAGACGACTTGGCAAATCCCAACATTACACCTACTGCAACCAGAGTTTTTAGAGCACCCAGCATCGAAATCTGCCAAAGGAGGAAACTTCACTTTTGAATTTCCAGAGCCTTCGCGATGTAAGAGGGGTTTACTCTGGGACCTAGTTCTTTTCTGTTGAGCCAAGACAGCCTCGGGGGACCACCATACCCCAGCTAGAAACAGGTAGGCAGCCGGGACAGGTGTGTGTGCGTGCGTGCGTGCATGCGTGTGTGAATCAGGGAGAGGGGTGATCAGTCATCTTGAGCTGAAGCCCACTGACAAAGAGAACATGGTAACAAGTCTCCTGGGTCCCAGCCTCCTGTCATCAGCTGCCTCTTCCCTCAGAGATGTTGGGAACTCAGGGCACGGGGCTGTCGGAGATGTCCCCTTTAAGACAGTGGTGGCTGTGGCTGCCTTCATGGGCCTTATGGCACCTCCAGGCCCCATCAGATCCCTGCACAAGAAAAGAACCATGATGTTTCCAAAAAAGTGGTTGAAGGAGGGAAAAAAAAAAGAAGAAGCCAATCAGGCTTCCAAAGAACAGAGGTCAATTTCTTTTAGTCTGGAACTCTTAAGTACAGCAAAATTTCCTGATTTCTTGTCTCAGATTGTAAGGCCACCTTGGGGCTGTCTGGCCTATGGTGCATACCAGCGGCTTGATACTGTGACCTCAGAGCGGAACAGGGACCATCCCTTCTCCATCCCCTGTCTTCCTGCCAGAGTCTGATAGAGTCTCCCACAGTTCTGGGGAAAGGGCAGCTCCCCAGTAACTAAGAGAACCGTGAATGGTTAACAGAGGGGAAGCCCATTCTGCACCACGGAGGGGATGAGGGAGATTAATTTCCTCTCAACAATAACTGCTGTCCCCCACCTGGTTCCCAACTCAGCAGCCGCACCAGGCAAGAGCAGAGGGAAGGGGACCCTCTCCTTTGTTCGGCCTCTGACGTGAGTGTTCTGTGCCCGTGTGTGCACATGTGTGTTGGAGGTGGAAAGAATGACCACTGACATGACTCACCAGGCTGTTGTGCACTAGGATCCCGAAGAAGGCAGAGCAGAAAGAGTCACTAGGAGACCAGTCCTTTGGGTTGGCAGCTACCTGATTTCGAGTATGGCTGGCAGTTGAGAGAAATTTCTGGACCCACACAAATTTTCCCATGCCCTAAAATGGGTATGTTATTATTTGCTTTCACTTCACCGCAACCTCCACACCACCCCAGGCCTCGGTCTCTGACTCGGAATGACAGGCACGATGACAGATAGGAAAATGAAGATGAGTCACCCTCAAATTTTGCTCTTTTGATCGATAAAATACCTGTGCACGTAGGCTCCCATCTGGGACTGCTGTTTGCAAGCAACTCATCAGAGTGCTCTGAGGTCAAGCTCACCTTCCAGAAGTTAACCTACCTATCTGCAAGAAAGCACGTGTTGCCGCGAGAGTCTCTAAGGAGTGTGCTTCGACGTCAGAGTTCCAGGCGACAGGAAGGGATGAGAAAGGGGGTTGACAGGAGGACGAGGTGTGATAGAAACCATTGCTGCCGTCATTGTCTTTGACACAACTCTCTGGGCCTCTCAGGTGCACTGCCTTCCTGTGCCCCAAACCTGACCCTTTTCATGAAACTCTAGTTCTCCAGAATGACCCGAAGGCTTTCTAAAACTGCAGATTTCTGGGTTCTTCCGTCAAGATCCAGTAGATATACGCAGCAGGGAAAGCAGATTTTACACCAGCAATCCCACAGCTTCAATGGCTGAACAAGATAGTGATTCTGTTCTCAAGTCACAATCCAGTATGGGCCAGCGGGGGTGGAGTCCTCTATTTCTCTTGGTTATTCTGGGACCCCAGCCTCCCCTCATCTTGGGTTCTACCACTCCTTGTAGCTTCAGAGTCTCCAAATAAGAGCATGGAGTGGGGGGTGTGGAGAAGACATCCCTGCTCTTAATTACTGCAGCAAAGAGATGATCGTGTGATTTCCATTCACTTCCCATTCGTGAGAACTAGTTCCACACCTCCATGCTGCAACCCTGGGGAACTGAGTCTAATGCCCAGAGGGGAACGGAACTTGGTGAAAAGTTAGCCAGTCTCAGCCATTATCTGGGGTGAGGACACGCATATTATTTATTATAAGCATCCTTGGCAACTCTAACAAAGATAGCGTGATGCCCATATTCTTGAGAAACACTTAGCCACAGACACTTGCGTGGGTAATAGCAAGTGGGTGCTAATCCACTTTCAGACCGTGGAGACTGGCTCATGGCGGGGGAGATGTAAATACACAAAGCAAACATCCAGAGCGATCTTCAGGGCGGTGGTTCTCGTCTGCACGGTAGGTCCCCAGCTGCTACTCCGGCCCACAATTCCCCATCCCAGGGACTGAAAGACTCCATACATCTCTCGGGCACTTGCGTTCTTCATCTATAAAGTGGGAATGTGAACATGTGACGTCAGATAAGTCAGTTGGAGGGTCTATTCTGTAACCGGCCATGCAGTAGGTATGCAATAAATGTTACAAGTATTTAGCAGAGGGTGGTCTAAGGGTTACAAATTTCCAGTTAGAAGGTGAATAGTTAGGGGGTTGTCACGGACCACGTGGTACTGTATTGTATGTTTCAAAGTTGCTAAGAGAGTAGATATTGCAAGTTTGTCATGGGGGGTTGTAACTACATGATACAGGTGGAGTAGACTCCCTATGGCAATCATTTTGTGACACACACATATCAGATCGTTATGCTTACACCTGAAATTCATGCATGATTATATATCAGTTGTATCTCAGTACAGCTGGGGAAAAATTATCATGAAAATGAGAATTTTATTTTATTTTTTTAAAGATTTTTATTTATTCATTTGACAGAGAGATCACAAGTAGGCAGAGAGGCAGGCAGAGGGAGAGAGGAAAGCAGGTTCTCTGCCCAGCAGAGAGCCCAATGCGGGGCTCGATCCCAGGACCCTGAGTTCATAACCCAAGCTGACGGTAGAGGCTTTAACCCACTGAGCCACCTAGGTGTCCCGAAAATGAGAATTTTAAAAAACTTGTATCTACCACTATGAGCTTGATAGTTTCCCAATACTTAAAGATTTCCTGGGCACCTGGGTGGCTCAGTTGTTAAGCATCTGCCTTTGGCTTAGGTCATGATCTCAGGGTCCTGGGATCAAGCCCAACATCGGGCTCTCTGCTCAGCAGGGAGTCTGCTTTTTCCTCTCCCTCTGACTCTCTCTCTCTGTCTCTCATGAATAAATAAATAAGATTTTCAGAAAAAATAAATTAAAAAAAAAAGACTTCACTGGTGAAATTGATTGGTGGAGATTAGTGAATCTAGTATTTGACTGTATGTAATAAAATCTGTCAACATTTGGAATGTCTGCATAATTCCATAAAGCAATACTTCCCAAATGACAAATGTTTAAAGTTTTGTTTTGTTTTGTTTTTAATTTGGTGAATGTTTTGGTCGCAATTCAACATATTTACGTAAGAAGGTTCCGTCTACTTTAAACTAATGAGAAGATTTTACTTGTTTTACTAGAAAGTGTCAGAATGAAAAATAAACAAAGTTCTAGACCCAAATGAACAAATATGGAAAGGATTGATTTGGCCCATAAGAGCCAGATCAGATCCTCCTGACTGTTTTGTTATGTTGTTAAGTTGGTTCAATGCAGCAGGTGAGCAATCTTTGGAAGGCCAATTTTACAGTGATTGCATGCTACTTTTCCAAAATACAAAAAGAAAAAAAAAGTTTCATGGGTATAATTCTGGCCATCTGTTCACAAAGGAAATGGGATTTTTTTAAGTGAATTTTTAATTTTAACATAATATTTCTTTTTAAAATTTTTTAAAGATTTTATTTATTTACTAGAGAGAGAGATCACAAGTAGGCAGAGAGAAAGGTAGAGAGAGAGGGGGGAAGGAAGCAGGCTCCCCACTGAGCAGAGAGCCCGATGCGGGGCTCAATCCCAGGACCCTGAGATCATGACCTGAGCTGAAGGCAAAGGCTTTAACCCGCTGAGCCACCCAAGCGCCCCTTAGCATAATATTTCTTAAAGGGAACTGTTAATTTGGCAGGTAAGCAAAGAGTCTGAATTTCTTGTACTTTTTTAAAATTAAAAAATTGTTTTTGTATTTTTTTACTTTCTTTGATCTGTGTATATTCTCACAGTTACAATGGACCTGAGCCTTGAAGATGGAGCAGGGTCTTAGAGGCAGAGAAGAGCATTCCAGGAACTTGAGCTTGAGTAAGTGGGCAAAGGTAATTAAATGACAGTACCCCATGGGGATGAGGGATCATTTCCAGAATTAGGAGCCGAAGCTTCTAAGTGAAGTCGGCCTTTCAGAAATGGCAGCCAATTCCCAAGGTGGACAGAATACAGCATCCGCAGATGCCATGGCCGGAAAGGTGGAATTGGTCCAGATTGAGGAGGGACCTGAATGCCACTCCAAGAAGTTGGTCTTTTATCCATTAGCCAACAGAGAACCACGAACACATGGAGGGCGAGGAGGCCAGAGTTCTGCAGAAGGAAGATCCCTCCCATGGGGAGATGGAATTTTTCGGGCACAGCGTGGCAGAGATGGTAAGCAGTGCAAAAAGATGAAAAATTGGTTAGAGGGCCATTGCCACACCCATTCCCAGCCACCGCATCCTGTCGGATAGTGAGCTAACCCCTTCTGCCTCGCTGTAATGTACATGTGCCTAAACCTGTCAAGATGCAGACTCTGATTGGATAGGGTCTGGGATGGGGCGTGAGATCCTGCATTTCCAACAAGGTCCCGGGGGAGGTAGGTGCTGCTTCTTTGGGGACCACACCGTGTGTAGCCAGATGCAGAAAATGATGACAACACATGCAGGGACACAGAGCCCCTACTATGTGTCTGCGATTCTGCTGGGTCCTTCGCATTCTGTGTTCTTTCAGGTGCTTAATAGCCAAGAGACTGTTAGGACTGTGGTCTCTATTTCACTATAAAGGAACTGGACCTCAGAGGACTTGGGTAACTTGTTCAAAGTCACATAGACCCTTTGGTCCAAACGTTCTGTAACAGAACAAACTAAATGCAGACAGAGAGCCCATGAACTTCTTACTGAATTCAGATTCTGTCTGCAGAAACCTTGTCACCGCATATGAACCACGAGAGTCAATCATTACTCATATACGGAAAAGGAAGGAAGAAGCAGTTTTCTCTTTTTATCTTGTGACCAAAAGGGGTGCCTCTAAGGAACACGCCAGCATGATGGCAGGTGAAGATAGGGAAGTCTACCAGATCCGTGAAGTAAGCGTCTTTAAAGGTAAACATTTGATGTGGCATCTCACTGCCTTGGGGAGGAAGCAGCCATGACGAGTCACAGCAGGTGGACAAAAAGCCATTTGTTTCTCTATGTAAACGCTCCTGGCTGGGGACACGACCTGGCAGGCGGCCCAGGAATGTCTCATGTCTACGGTGGGGGAATTCATGATGCAGAGAGCACTCCAGTTGTGTTAAATAATCTGTCATTGCAACATCCATGCCTGGGCTTTCCCGCTTCCTCTGGCCAGATCCGGAAAGCTAATCAGGGGTCGCAGAAGGAGGCCAAGTTTAAGGTCTAGGCTGAAAAACTCCACAGGAACAGCAAGAGGCAGAGGCTGAGCAGACAGCTCCGGCTGTCTCCCTCTCACCTCCAGAAGAGGCTCGTTGCCATCACTTGTGCTGGCTTGGCCAGGAAATAAGCCAAAGTAGATTTGAACCACAGGGCGATGCTTAAGAGTTAACTTTCCGAGCCCAGTACTTGGCGTGGCAGGAAAGGCTGTTATTTGTGAACGACTAGGGCTTCATCAAGGTGTCCAAGCCTCACCCTGGACCTACTGAATCAAAATTTGAGGACTAAGGGTGGATCTTTTTTTTTTTAAAGCAGTTTTTTTCTAGGTAATTTCTATGCACTTTGAAATTTGAGAACTACTCAGACTCTATTAGCAAAATGAGGAACATGGACAGTATAAAGAAAACAATCTAGGCTCCAGGGTCAGAGAAACCCAGAGTTGTACCCCATCACTATAGCAACCAGCAGCGTGATTGTGTGAATCACTTGACTCACCAACTGTCCTCTATGAATGGGTTCATGACGATCTCTGCAGAGGACGGTTGCGAAGGTCCCATAGGTAGGGGGTCTGCAAACGCCTGCTTCATGTCACTTGTCCATTACATAATCATGGACTTGGTTTCAGCATCTCCCAGGCCCCAGTCTTGTTTCTTGTTGAAATGGCCTCAGGTGCTCATCTACATAGGACATTTGCAATTGGGGGGAGCAGAGCATGGGGAGATGGGGAGGAAATCAGTTGATGTAGTAGGATTTCTTTTCATTAGAGATGATGCTTTGCTTTAAGATGGATGTGACCATCAGGGCCTCAGCAGCCTGGGACCTGTGCTGACTCCAACAAGATGCATTTTAAAAAAGACACAGGCATCCGTTTAAAAAAAGAAGTAATAAAAGGTTTGGGAAAGATGCTGGCTTTGTGATCCACAAATTTAGGGGCAAATAGGAGGCTCTGGGTAGTCCCGGTTGGTCCCACCGTGTGGCATTACTAACAGAAAGGGTGACTTTGGGCTTCGTTAGAAGCTTTGAAATGAGGCAGTGGGGAGATGCCCCTTTCCCCTCTGCTGGTCTGAGCATCTTGCAGACCTTCTCACGCTGTGGGTGATGGGGTGGTGGGGACGCAGGTCTTATCCCTAGAGGAGAGGAGATATGGTGGTGAAGGAAGTCATGTGTTTGGGGAGCTATTCAGGGAGAAGAGTGGTTTAGCTTAAATAAAAAGGGGCAATTGCAATGGATGTTCGCAAGATCTGAAAGTACCAGCTGGGGAAGCTGGGCTGAAGGATCAGACTTAGGGACAATGGGTGGAAACTGCCAAGACACAGACTTCAGTTCCTTCACGGAAGAGCCTTAGTAATAGTTGCTATTGTTGAATCGCTCTACTGAGTGTGCCCGACGGCTTTATGTCATCACCCCTCTGAGAACCTTGCCAACCAGGCATGCTTTTCCCCGTTTCTCAGATGAGGAAACGGGTTCAGAGAGAGGAAGTGACTTGGCAAAATCATGCAGATCAGAAGGCAAAATCATTAGATCAGAAGATCTAAACTTCTAGACTCTGAAGACTCCTCTTGTTTCCCCCGTGCTGGGCTGTTTTTCTGACAAGCAGAGAGGCAGGAAGGAGGAATAAGTTGCCCTGTAAGTAATGAGCTCCCCGTCCAAGGAGTCCATGGAAGGGATCCAATGAAAGTTGATCCTAGGAGTTAAGATCTTAGACTCTGGAATCATATCCCACCTTATAAGTAAGCTATTTGCTGAGGTGGGTTTTTTTTTGCTGTTTCACAGACCTACTGTAGTCAAAATGTCTAAATGCTTGTCAACGGGACCAGGTACCGGTAGTGAGGGCCCAGCAAAAGGGAGCTTTTAAAATGGGCTGTAGTTCATTGGGATGGCCTTGAAGTTTCCTCCCAGTCCTAAGAATGCACAGGCAGTTTTGGCTTATCACCCATGGGGTGATTCTTGAGGCTCCTTGGAATTAGCTTTGACTCTAAGCCTCTGTGACCAGGTGCTTGCCAACTCCCAAGAGCTGACCTTTCAATCTCAGACTTATTGGGGAAGGATCTTCTGTGTTGGATTGAAGCCAGTGTTACCAACGAGCATGGAGGAGGAATACCAGTGGGAGTTGAAGGTGCCTTGCTTCTTGGAGCAAAAGAGCATGACCCTGGGTTTGAGTCTTGTGTCCTTCCCTGCTTGATGGGGAGCTTATGGAAGTCACTTAACATATCTGGGCCTCAGTTTGCAGATCATTGAATGGGATTACCAACACCTGACAAAGCTATGCAAAATCTAGAAGACCATATGCACAGCACTGTGTGTATGCCAGGAAAGCCTTTCTTTTTAATATTTCATTTATTTATTTATTTATTTATTTATTTATTTATTTATTTATTTAAGAGAGAGAGCATGAGAGGGGGAAGGTCAGAGGGAGAAGCAGACTCCCTGCTGAGCAGGGAGCCTGATGCAGGACTCATTCCAGGACCCTGGGATCATAACCTGAGCTGAAGGCAGACACTTAACCCACTGAGCCACTCGAGTGCCCTAGGCCAGGAAAGTCTTAAAAGACCCTGAGTTCTCACCTCTGGCTAACCTTGAGACACTAAGCGAGCAGGAGGTGAAGGCTAAAGTAGAAAACACCAGCTGAAGTTGAGTTACGGCCCAACACACACCCAGGGCCCTTTGGCAAAGACTGAGAGACTTATCGGTTCCAGGTATCTGGGGACACCTTTGTCCAGTCAGTATTTAACAATAAGCTAACGGAGAAGAGATTTCGGTGGTCATGCATAACAAAAATGCAGACTTCATAGAATTGGTTCAGGAAGATTACTAACAAAGAAAAAAGAAACAACAATAAACCTTGGGGAGAGGGGAGACTCTGATTTTCAGAGTCATTATATTATATACATTATATACATTATATACATTATATTATTTAAAATGTACAGATTCCAACAAAAATATTGTGAGATATGAAAAGAAACAGGAATGTAAGGCATATAACACAGGGGGGAAAATCAATATAAACTATTCTTGAGGAAGCCCAGACAGACTTCTAGACGAAGATCTTAAATTATGTATTTTAAATATGTTTATTTAACCCACGCCTGGGTGGCTCAGTGGGTTAAAGCCTCTGCCTTCGGCTCAGGTCATGATCTCAGGGTCCTGGGATCGAGCCCCGCATCGGGCTCTCTGCTCAGCGGGGAGCCTGCTTCCCCCTCTCTCTCTGCCTGCCTCTCTGCCTACTTGTGATCTCTCTCTCTCTGTCAAATAAATAAATTAAAATCTTTAAGTATGTTTAAAAACTAAATGAAGCCATATCTAAAGAACTAAAGGAAAGTACGAGAATGGTGTGTCACTAAATAGAGAATATTAGTAGGTATATGGGAATCATGAAAAACAACCAGTAGAAATCTTGAGGTTGAAAAGTACAACAGAAATGAAAAATTTCCTAGAGGAGTTCAACATCAAATTTGAGGAGGCAGGGAAAGAATCAGGAAAGATGAAGCTACGTCTATTGAAGTGATCCAGTCTGCGGAATAGAAGGGGAAAAAAGAAAAAAGAAAAAAAACAAAGAACAGAAATTTGAGACTTACAGGTCACAAAAAATTGTACCAACATACAGAGAATGAGAGTCCCAGAGGGAGAGAAAAGAGAGTAAAAGATGAAGAAATATTTGCATAAATAATGGCTTTAAAATTCCCAAATTGGGGGCGCCTGGGTGGCTCAGTCGTTAAGCGTCTGCCTTCGGCCCAGGTCAGGTCCCAGGGCCCTGGGATCGAGCCCCGCATCGGGCTCTCTGCTCTGCAGGGGGCCTGCTTCTCCTGCTACCATTCCCTCTGCTTGTGTTCCCTCTCTCGCTGTGTTTCTCTCTGTCAGATAAATAAAAATTAAAAAAAAAAAAAAAATTCCCAAATTGGATGAAAAACAGTAATCTCTACACCAAGAAAGCTGAACGAACTCCAAGTACCATAAACGTAAATAGATCTACACCAAGACACGTCATAATCAGACCTTCAAAAGCAAAGACAATGAGACAATGTGAAAGCAGCAAGAGAGGAATAATTCATCACATATAAAAGATACTCAATAATATTAACAGCTAATTTATCACCAAAACGACATAGGCCAGGAGGCAGAGGCTCGATTTATTCAAAGAGCTGAAAGCAAAACTATCAACCAAGAGCACTAAATTGGACAAAACAATTCTTTAAAAGTGAAGAAGAAATTAAGGTATTCTCACATACATAAAAACTGAGAGATTTTGCTGCTTAGCAAATCAGTTCTACAAGAAATACTCAAGTGAGGGGCGCCTGGGTGGCTTAGTCAGTTAAGTGTCTGCCTTCGGCTCAGGTCATGATCCCAGGGTCCTGGGATCGGGTTCTGCAGGGAGCTCCCTGCTCAGTGGGAAGTTTGCTTCTTCCTCTCCCTCTGCCCCTCTCCCTGCTCGTGCTCTCTCTCTCTCAAATAAATAAATAAAATCTTTTTTAAAAAAGTACTAAACTGAGTCCCTTCAGGCTGAAATAAAATACACTAGGCAAAAACTAGAATTCCCATAAAGAGATAAAGAGTATCAGTAAAAGTAATATATAAGTTAATATAAAAGACAATGGGAATATATTTTTGTTTACATTTTTCTTTTATTGCATTTTTATTTGTGTTTGTATTTCTATTTTTCTCCTATCTGATTTAAGAGACAGCTGTATAAAGCAATAACACTAAATACATGTTGATATAAATACAATGTATAAAGATGTGATTTATAAGCCAATAATAGCAAAAAAAAAAAAAAAACCACAGGGGTTAAGGAATGAAGTTATATGTAAACAACATTTTTAAAAATATATTTTATTTATTTATTTGACACACAGAGAGAACATAAGCAGTTGAGCAGCAGGCAGAGGGAGAGGGAGAAGCAGGCTTCCCACTGAGCAAAAAGCCCAACCCAGGGCTTGATCCCAGGATGCTGGGATGGTGACCTAAGCCGAAGGCAGATGCTCAACCATCTGAGCCACCCAGGTGCCCCTTGAAACTACATTTTTTATATGCTACTGAAATTTGGTTGATATTAATACAAACTGGATTATTATAAATTAAGATGTTAATTGTAATTCCTAAAGCATGCAGTAAGAAAATAAATTTTAAAAAGAATAGTAAAAGAAAACAGGAGAATATGAATAATGCATTAGAAAATACCTAATGATGGGGCACCTGGGTGGCTCAGTGGGTTAGAGCCTCTGCCTTCAGCTCAGGTCATGATCTCAGGGTCCTGGGATCGAGCCCGCATCCAGCTCTCTGCTCAGTGGGGAGCCTGCTTCCCCCTCTCTCTCTGCCTGCCTCTCTGCTTGCTTGTGATCTCTCTCTCTCTGTGTCAAATAAATAAAATCTTAAAAAAAAAAAATACCTAACGCAAAAGAAGATATAGAGCAATAGAGGAACAAGAAACAGACTAACAGAAAACAAATGACAAAAATGGCCGATTTAAATTTTATTTTATTAGTAGTTACATTAAATGTAAAGGAATTAAACTCTCTAAAGCCGGAGTTTGGCAGGGCTGCTTAGCAAAACATGATCTTCAAAGAAGATACAAAAAGAAAAGATACAAATGTCCAATAAGCCCATAAAAAGAGGCTCAACACCGCTAGTCATTAGGGAAACGCAGATCATAACCAGAATGAGATACCACTCCATACACACAAGGATGGCAAAAATAAAAAAAAGGAGCAATTCCAAGTGTTGGTGGGAACGTGGAAAAATTGGAACTCTCGTACATGTTGGCGGGAACGTAAACCGGTGTAACCACTATAGAAAGGAGTTCAGCAGTTTCCCAAATAGTCTCATATAGAGTTGCCGTATTCCCCTGCCATTCTACTCCGGGTGGCTAAACTGAGAACATACGTCCATACAAAAACCTATACACGAACGTTCCCAGCCACGTAATTCAAAATAGCCAAAAAGTAGAAATAGCCTGAATGTTCATCAGCTGCCCAAAGGATCAACAAAAATGTGGTGCATCCGTACAATAGGGGATCTCATTCAGCCATAAAAGGGAATAAAGTGGCCACGTCTATTGCAATATGGATGAATCTCGAAAAACATTCCACTAAGTGAAAGACACCTATTGCAAGATGCCACTTATTCCCTGTGAAATGTCCAGAAGAGGTAAATCAGCACAGACCAGAAGTAGACTTGTGGTTTCCAGAGCCTGGGGCTGGGGACAGTGGCTACTAATGGACATGGAGTTATTTTTTGGAGTAATGAAAATGTTCCGGAGTTAAATGGTGGGTGATGGTCGCACAACTTTGGGACCCCACTAAAACCACCGAATAAGGGTGAATACTTACGGTATGAATTAATTCTCAATTAAAAAAAAAAAAGCCATAAGATAATGTATGGTAGATCCCTGGCTGTTACTTGGCATCCGTATTCTCTAAGAGGTCAAGCTGGACCGCTTGTCTCTGGTAATCTCTGCCAGGTGACATGAGCTTTTTGGACCCAGAAGTGAAGTTCACAATCTCCATTTCCTGAAAGCCTGCTATCTCTTTGGCCTCAGACTCACTTTCATGAGTTACAGGCAAGTCTCAGATCATTGGAACCGGAACTCACTCCTGGCTCCTGGGATACTGTTCACCCCTCAGCAAGCAAGTCTGGAGGGAATGGACCCGGAGGAGTGAGGCTCCTGGGCCAGACCCACAACCACGCTCACACCTGGCCCCTGAGCTTCTATATTCAATCTCTTTTGGTGTCTTTCCTCTTCTGCCCTCCTCCTCCTTCTGTGGGGACCCCTCGTGGCCCTGTCCAGAGGCAGTACGGGAGCTGTGATCAGGGGGCCAAACATCGATAGAAGAGTAGTGAGGTCTGTGTCTTTGAAGATGAGTGTGTGCAGTGACCCCAAGGGGAAAAAAAAAAAGCCAAAAAACACGATACAGAAAAACCACCAGAAGCCTCCAGCTGATGGCTGAGGAAGTAAGACTTTTACTCCACTGGGAAAACCCTCAGGCCCCTGCTGCTCAGCATCCCAGCCTCGTCAGGAAGGGAAGGGCTGGAAATGAAGAGCTCATTTCTTGATGTAAGAATGTGGAAAGGGAACTTGCCCTCTGAAGGTGACTTTTCCTAGAGAGGCATTTCAGTTTCCGTCAGGGGGTGTAAGGACAGGGGACCCGAGGAAGGGAGCGCAAAGCAGAGGTGGCGGGAGGGACTTGGTTCAGAGAAAGAAGCCCACGATGGGGTCTAAGGTTGTCCTTCTCTCCTGCATGGAGCTTCCCGGGACACCCGCATGGGGTGCATGACAGAGCGCCCTGGAGGGAGCTATGCAGTGGGGCGTACCGGGGGGTGGGGGGTTCCAGGAGGGAGAAGGGGCTGGGGGGCGGGGCTGGAGGGAAAGCTCGGAGCAGCCTTTCAGCCTGAAAAGTGAAAAAAGCCACATGGAGAAAGTTGCATCTTGGGGATCCTAACCCTAGGAGGTAGGGACGCTTCTGTCCTCTGTGCAGGATGGGGTCTTGAGTTACAGCAGAGAGTCAAGACGAGGTGACCTCACTGGGATGGTGAACATAGACCTGGTGGGGGCTGGAGTCTTCTGAAATCTCAGAGGCCTTCTGGAACTCTTGAAAGCTAGAGTACGAAACGGGGTGTGTGCATGTGTGTGTGTGTGTGTCTGGCCGTTTCCCCCAAATTTCCACGAGCGACAGATGCTTCTTTGCCACTGGCTTTATTCCAGTCTCCTCCTGTGGGGACCCGGTATCGCCATGTCTCTCCCCATCCACGCTCCATCTCCTCCCGCCGAGGTTCCAACGCTCATAACGACACTGGCAAATCCCACAGGATGCTTGCCGCCTGCCAGCTGTACGCCACGGCCACTGTCACTCCAAACAGGACTCTGCTTGCTTTTGCAGAAATAGCTTTGGGGCTTGGCCGGGACAGTGGAACAATCCTAATCTGCCATCCGCATCTCCAGCCGTAGCCAAAGAGCTGGAGGGAGAGTTTCCAGTGTGTTTCGCGGAGGGCTTCCTCCCCACCCTACCCTCTGGGACTTCAGGTGCACCTGGACTCAAGGTGGGGCAGGAGGGGGTCCTCTCCTCCCTTTCCGGGAATGGGTGATACAGACATTTAGCAGTGGCCGTGCCGAAGACTTTCTCCAAAAGCTTCTGTCTCCTGGGGCCACCCTGACCCCCGTGAGCCTCAAAGAACAGACCCCACCGACGACCTGTTTCACCTACAGCCTCTGTATTCATAAGCCAGGTACGTCCACACATCTGAAATTCCAGGTTTGTATCTTCCACGGTCGGTTAGGAGACACCGAAGATCTTGAGCCCTCGGGGCATCTTGGTGGGCGCAGTGCTAATCCTTTCATCAGCCCTGTCCCCTGAGCCCTGCTAGATACGCCAGCTGAGGGGGAGCGATCTCTCTGACCCAGCCAGCCTGCTTTGTGCTGGGTCAGCGACCTGAGGGCCATATGACACTTCGGCGTCAATGTGCGGGAGCTGAAAGCCCGGCTCTGTCCGGCTTAGACAGGGGAACCCTGGGAAGCTTCCTGAAACACACGGGTCTCATTCTAGTCATCTACGAGGCAGAGATAGCCGCACAGATCCACCAGGCTCCTGTGGGATTAGATGTCTTGATCTATGATACCCGCTTCGTATGTGACACGACCAGGCTCCCTTTCTCCCTCCCCAGCAGGCTCTTCAATCCCCTTCTGTCCTGCCCTGAGGGCCTGCACGGACCTTCCCAGGAGCTGACTTTATCTTGCCATGCCCTCCTCCAAGCCTAGAGGGGCTCCGAGCCATCATAAACATCACTGTATCAAAGACAAGGAAAGGCGCTCTTCTGGGTCCTCAGGACCCTATAGGATCTGTTCCTAAACTCACCAGTCCAGCCTTACTTCCAGCCTTTCCCCATGGGACCCCCCCATCCGGTCTAGCCAGCCTCTCCATTCTCTTCAAATCTAACTCCTGCCAAGACTCTATGCTGCCCTTCCTTTATCTCCTTAAACCCGATGCACTCTGGAAGGTCAAGGGCAAGAATGCCCCACCCCCCGCCCGCCAAGTCCTCCCTGACTAAGCCAAAATTCTTTGCTACCCACATGCTGATTAGTCACCCACAGAATTCTGTCTCTGTGGTTTAATTTTTTCCTGTACTTGCAAATGATCTTACCCCCAACATAAGAGCTCTTGATAGAGGCCCTATTACCATCGTTGATGTGTGGCACGCAGTAGGTACGCAGCAAAGGCTGGCTGGCTAGACAGAGGGACAGCCCTGGGTCTTAGGAGACTCCTAAAAGCTGGGGACCCAGGCAGAGACAGCAGTGAGCTCCTGCATGCCCCCGCGCCTCTATGCAACATGGCGGAGGGAGAAGCCACGCTTAGCCACCCCTGGGCGATTGGAAGGAGTGCAGACACTCCCTCTGCAGCCAGGAGCCGCCTTCTGCGTCCCCACTGGGCTTGATAAAACAGCCACAGCCACGTAGTGAATAGTCCCCTGGGTAAAGGTCTAGGGTTTCAACGCCAGCCCCTACGTTGGCTAAGGGTGTAGCCTTTGCAAGCTCGTCTCTCTCCGTGCCTCAGTTTCACCACCTGCCTTTGAAAGGGGAACAGAAACAGTCCCTGGTTGCGCTGATTCAATGAATTAGTGGAACGTTGCTTCTGTGAGCACCCAAGAGAATCAGCTACCCCTGTTGGAGGCGGCCTCCAGCTTTCCCGCCTACAGGTGTGGACCATGTTCGCTGGAGAGGAAAGTCAGGCTTAAGCCCCGTCTCTACCACATCTAGCTCGGTGCTGAGGAACACCGGGCCCCTTTCTGGGATCTGTCTGCCTGTCTGCGGGATAAAGAACCTTGGTGGCCACCTTGCAGGGCTGAGGCGGTAGGAGATCCTGCCTATGAAGTGTAGAGAACAGTGCTGGGCACACGTGGGGCTCGTGGTGTGTTCCCATCCTCTCCCCAGTAAGTCTCCTTTTTCTGCCTGTCAGAGATAGCGGCCACGGGAGGACAGACATCCTGAGGAGACGTCCCGGGACATAAAAGATCTTGAAATTACAATTTGGGGTCTTTTAGAGGTTGATGTGGGCCTGCTGCCATCTGCTGGATTAATTAGGAATGGCATCTCTCACACTCTCTGGTGCCACCTGGTGGTGGAAGAGGTTAGTAACAGAGCGGATTTCTTGCTTGGGTCCCTGCTCCTCCCCTCTCCAGAGATAGGCCTCGGCCACCCCACCTCCTTTCAGTCTGTATCTGTTTGGGGTACTCTTCGTGTGCCAGGTGTCCTAAGAGCTGCCATGAAAAAAATAAAGGAGACAGAAGCAATCAGGCAGAGATAAGTGGTGCTCATCCTTCCATCGACCTAAGAAATACCTGGGAAACTTTATTTTTTAAATCGAATTCATTGGTGTACAATCTATTCACAAACGATGAAATGGATGCAATTTAAATGCACATCTTGATGAATTCTGACAAATGTAGATACCCATGGAACCACCGTCCCCATCAAAGTACAGAACGTGTACAGAACAAAGTACAGAAAGTTTCCTGGTGGCTTTTTGTAGTGTGAGTAAATCTGAAGATCTATTGGGTTTTACTAAGCAGCATCCGATCTAGCAAGTAGAGAGAAACTCCGGGTTGTACCAAATGAAAGGCTTTTATGCGGAGGAGGATGAGGCAAGCATTATTAGACAGAGAAAAGAAAGAATTGTTACCTGTCTTGGGGAAAAGGGAAAGGCAAGGTTTTTGTTTAATGTGGATTATCAGATTTTTAATGTAGATATTATGTAGATTTTGTTTAAATTATGTAGATGGGTAGATTATGTAGCTTTTTAATGTAGATTTTTATACCGATTGCTTCACTAAATTTTTATGCAGATTAGTTCACTAAAACCAGACCAGGAAATTTCAGAGTGACGGTTAAAGGGTCACATTCCTGGGATGGGTTGAAATTGCAATTAAACCTCGGTTTTGCTCTGTAGGGGGTAAATGACTCTATTTTGGACTTGTTTCTTCTACCCCAGGCAATCTCTGATCTGGTTTCTCTTACCAGAGCTCAGTTTTGTCTCTTCTAGAACTTTATGTAAATGGAGTTGAGCACTATGTATTTTGTGTGGTGGTTCTCTGGCACAACAAAGTGTTTTGATATTCATCCGTGCTTTTATATGTATCAAGTTTCTTTCTTTTTATTGTTAAGTGGCACTCAGATGTAGAAATAGAACAGCTTATCCACTCTTGTTGATAGACCTTTGGGCTCTTTGCAATTTCATACATGGTATGTTGCCTAAGAGTGCAGGAACATTTGTGAACAAGTCATTGTGTGGAGGAATGTTTTTATTTGTCTTGGGTAAATTTCTAGAAGTGAAATTGAAGGGTCATCAGGGTCAGGGAAGTTTGACTTTATCAGAAACTGACAAATGGCTTTTCAAAGCAGTTACTTAATTTTACACCCCCAGTATGAGAATTTCAGTTTTCCAATACCACTGATTAAAGTTTTTCTTTCTTTTTCTTTCTTTCTTTCTTTCTTTCTTTCTTTCTTTCTTTCTTTCTTTCTTTCTTTCTTTCTTTCTTTCTTTCTTTCTTTCTTTCTTTCTTTCTT
>CM053619.1:15697187-15713291 GCA_028646535.1 Procyon lotor | reverse complement strand
GACCGTTTACTCTTTGTGTTATGGCGTTAGGTTATTAATAGAAACAAAAACGCTTCCAAGTTAAATTTAAAGCTTAAGAGGAATTGGGTTTTCATTTTTAAATGTGTGATTTTAAGGGGCGCCTGGGTGGCTCAGTGGGTTGAGGCCTCTGCCTTCGGCTCAGGTCATGATCTCAGGGTCCTGGGATCGAGCCCCACATTGGGCTCCCTGCTCAGTGGGGAGCCTGCTTCCCCTTCTCTCTCTGCCTACTTGTGATCTCTCTCTCTCTGTCAAATAAATAAATAAAATCTTTAAAAAAAAATGTGTGATTTTAACACATTGAATATCCATATAAACATTGCAAGTCGAACACTGTACATATAAACAGCTTGCCCCAGCTTTAGAAGTCCCCTGTGGGCAGATCTTTAAAACTAGAAGATCTTCTTGAATAGATGCCCTTAATGGTAAAGGAAAGTGTGATCAAGAATCCCCAAAGGTCTGAGGGAGGCAGTCGTTTTGGAAGCCCCTCCTAGACCCACAAGGGCTTTGGCATAGTTTGTTTTTCTCAAAATTTAATGGGCTACGTATTTTACTACTCTGTGATTATTCAACCAGCCTCTTCTTCATACAATTTGTGTCAAGTGTTGTTACGATCATAAAATCATAAACAGAATTGCAATGAAATTTCCTTTTATGTAACTCTTTGGCTGCATCTCTGATTATTTCCTTAGGATTAAATTCTACGAGTGGAACTTTCTGGTCAATCAGTATAGATATTTTATGACATTTCTTATATTGCCAAATTAGCTACCAGGCAGGAAGTCCTAATTTAGAATCCTGTCATTTCATCTCCTCACCAGTATTGGTGCATAAAAAGTGCAGTTGGTATATGAAAAATGGTATCTCACTATTATCTTAATTAGTGTTCTTAAGTGACTCCTGAGATGAAAGAATTATATGAATTTATTAGACATATTTGTCTCTCACTTCGTAGAATATATACTTTTATACTTTGTACATATTTGTATTATTATTATCGTTTAGAAAGAGCTCTTTATATATAAAGGACATCAGTCGTTTGCCAATATAGGCAATCTCTCTTTCCACTTTTTACTTTACATTTTATAATTTGATAATTTACATTATACTCATAATGCCTTGTCTGTAGTTTTTCATCTCTTTTTGTTTTTAGAAAGGTCTCCCTCATCTCTCACTATCAAGATTACCAAATAGCCTCATCTGCTTTATGATTTCATGGTTATTTAAATATTTTTATGTAAGCAAACAAAAATTTAAAGACACACAATATATGTATACATGTTGAATGTATCTGTACTTAATGTAATAGAAGAAGCAGTGGTTTGAGAATGGCGTTTAGTTTTTTCCCTCCTAACTAGTCAATAAATTGTCCCAACACTACAACTGAATAAGTCTCTTTTCCCTCACTGATCCAAAATATCTTCTTAATCTTATAATTAACTCCTTTATGTACCAAGTATTTTCCTGGCTTTCTATTGTGTTTCATTGATCTATGTTCCTAGTCTTGTGCTAATGTCATTATTGTATCATATCATATTGCATTATTGTAGCCCTATAATATGTTTCTATGTCTGTTTTCCTTGATTTCCTCTCTTATGAATGTTTTTATTATGTTTTTACTTTTTTATTGAAGTGCAATCCATTTATGAAGGGTGCACATGTCACCTAAGTGAATGACCTGGTACATTTTTACAAAACGACATTTACCCCATCAGCAGGGAGGAGATCGAGAAACAGAATATTAGGGCACCTGGGTGGCTCAGTGGTTTAAGCCTCTGCCTTTGGCTCTGGTCATGATCTCAGGGTCCTGGGATCGAGCCCCGCATCGGGCTCTCTGCTCAGCAGGGAGTCTGCTTCCCCCTCTCCCTCAGCCTGCCTCTCTGCCTACTTGTGATCTCTCTTTCTGTGTCAAATAAATAAATAAAATCTTAAAAAAAGAAAGAAAGAAACAGAATATTAGCAGCATCCCAGAAACACTACCCAGCCTTGAGCTCTCTTCCAGTCACTATCCACTCTAAGAGTGACCACTATGTCGACTTTGATCAAAATTGGTTTTGAGGGGCGCCTGGGTGGCTCAGTCGGTTAAGCATCTGCAATCAGCTCAGGTCATGATCCCAGGGTCCTGAGATAGAGCCCTGCATTGGGTATCCCTGCTCAGCGGGGAGCCTGCTTCTCCCTCTGCCTGCTGCTCCCTGCTCTCATGCTCTCACTCTCTCTTGAATAAATAAATAAAATCTCTAAAAAAATTGGTTTTGAGCTCTATATAATAAGAATCACATCGTCTGCCCCTTTTATGTCTGTCCTCTTCCACTTTACATTTGGGAAATTCATCCACACTGTTGAAAATAGCTTTAACTTGTGCGTGCCCATTGCTATATAATCTTCCTTCATGTGAGTATACTATGACTTATTTATTCATTCTACTGTCGATAAGTATTTAGTTAATTTTCAAGTCTGGGTCTATTACAAATAATGCTGCTATGCATGTTTTAGTACCATATGGGAACATATCAGTGTGCATACATATGTGTGAGTTCTGTTCTGCCTACTCCTGGAGGTGGAATTACTGAGTCTTAGACTAAGTTTATATTAGGTTTTTGTAGATACTGCAAAATAGTTTCCCAGAATGGCTGCAGTAATTTACAATCCTGCCAGCAGTGTAAATGAGTTCCACTTACCCACCCTCTTGCCAACACTTAGCATTTTCTGTCTCACTTATTTAGCCATTCCAGCGTGAGAGGTACTGAAGGATGCATTTCCATTTCCATGATGACTCATGAAGCTGAACACATTTTACAGGTGTTTTGTTTTAAAGATTTTATTTATTTATTTGACAGATAGGAGAGAGATTACAAATAGGCAGAGAGGCAGGCAGAGAGAGAGGGGAGAAGCAGGCTCCCCGAAGAGCAGGGAGCCCAGTGCGGGGCTCAATCCCAGGACCCTGAGATCATGACCTAAGCTGAAGGCAGAGGCTTTAACCCACTGAGCCACCCAGGTGTCCCACATTTTACAGTTTCATTGGTATTTGTATAGCCCTTTTGGATAGCTATGTCTTCTCATCTTCTGCCTTCTTTTCATTGGGTTGCTTTTTTTTTTTTTTTAAACCAATTTATAGGAGATGTTCATATATTTGGGATTTGTGTTCATTGTGATGTATGTATATTGCAAATATCACCTCTTACTTTCCAGGTTGCCTTTTTGCTCTTTTAATTGTATCCTTTAATGACGTCACTAAAATTTCAATACCATCTACGACATCACTTTCTCTGTGCCGGTTAGCCCTTTTTGTGACATGTTTAAGAAATCCTTGCCTTCTCCAATGTCACAAACAGGTTTTCTTGTACAATCTTAATGGTTTCAACCTTCACATTTAGATATGCAATCCATCTGAAACTGATTTTTGTGTGCGATGGGAGGTAAGGGGGACAGAATACATTTTTCCACATAAATATCCCATTGGCCCTGAACCATTTATTAAAATGACTATCATTTCTCCGCCACATTGGAGATGCACACTGTGTGTGAGAACACCACACAGCAATGAGCATAGACAATTTCATGCTGGACTCAACAATATGGATGAATGTCACCAACATAACGTCAAATGGAAGAAGACAGACGCAAAAGGGACAGGAAACATGATTCTTAGCCTGTCATACGTCAAGCAGTCATAAATGTGTAGGACTGTGATCTATTTTGTTCTGTATCAGTTTATTCTTGTGTAAATACAATAATGTTTTAATTACTAAAACTTCAAAACAGGCCTTACTATCTGGTAATATAAGTCTTATAGCTTTGTTCTTCTTCCAAATTGCCTTAGAGAAAGCAATAGGTCCTTTCCATTATCATATAAATTTTAGTATCAGATTATCAATTACCACACATAAACCTGCTAGGATTTTGCCCGAGATTGCTCTTGTCTGTTTCTGAGCTTCCAAATCCCTTTGGAAAATCCCTTTGGAGTCTTGATTTGGATTTTATTAATCCCATAATTTAATTTGTGGTATGTTGAATTCTTTTTTGATTATTTCATTTCCGTGAATATTGATCTCCCTACCAGACTATTAGCAACTTTTGGAAAAGGTCCTGGTCACATAATTCTTTTGTTTTCTGCACAATTTTACGGCAACCTATAGAGCCAAATAGCATTTCATGTGTGTTTCTTGACTAGATCTCATAGACTCTTGCAAAATGACCTTGTCAAATGCTTTTCTCAAATATTCCAGGACCGATGCTCCTCGGCTTCTGACTTAATTCATTTGGCTAAGTCATTCAAGTATTTATTAATTCACCTAGCAAAGGCAGCTAGCATAGACTGATCTTAAGTGGATATTGACACACAGGATATGTTGTGCCATCTGTCCAATATATAGGCGTCTCTTTTTCCCTAGAGACATTTCAGTCCAGTAAAGGCAGTGAACACAAAACCAACTACCTAAAATGTCATCTTTTTAGTGCTAGAGCTTTAAAGCAAAAGAGGGATGAGCTCTAGCTAAGAAAGTGAAGTTGATCAATCTTAGTGAAGCTGACCATAGAACAGGGTTTTGAAGCACAGATAGGAGCTCTCCAGGCACTGGAGTCCAGGAGTCCAGGAGAAGATGGGGAGCATTCTGGGCAAGAGGACAAGAAGACAAGAAAGCATGAAAATTCATCCCATGTCAAAGAAGCGGGAGTGGTCTAGTGTGGTTGGGGCAGAACAAAATAGAATGAGAGATCTATGACTTGGCGATTGATCAGGTTCATGCAGGTGGGGGGATGGCACCCGCATGTCCCGGTACAGGTTATGGGATGTCGCTGTGCTAAGCTCCAAGTTGTCCACTTGGACGATTGGGTAGAATGGATCGGCTCTTCTGAAAGTATTCTAAGATGTATGGATGATTGACAGCTGTGGGAAAGGCACCGCCTAAGGCCAGTGGGGCTCTTTTATTCTCTCTCCGAATAACCACATTTTGCCACATGATTTCATTTTACAGGATTCCTGCGCTCTTTTGTTAGTTACTGCTGCTCTCCTGGAAAGAGAGAAGTCTGGTTATTTCAGAAATACAAGCCCAGACTAAAACATTCCCTCCCGAAATTAGATTCGTTTGTCAGATCAGATTGGCAAGGAGTCTTAAACCATTTAGCACCAACTGCTCATTTGGTAGATGAGGAGGCCAAGTCCACGGGAGGAAGGAGGATGTATTAAGCAGTAAGTGGGGTCACTGGGTACACCCAGATGTGGCGGGAGGCCATCGAAGGGGACCATGAGAAGCAAGATAAAAACTAAGGAATCAAACGGGAGTGGACGCTGCCACCCACCTGCTGTGTGGTCTGGAGAATGTGAGCTTTTTCCGAGACCCAGTTTGCTTGACTTGGAAATGGAGTTGTTGGGGTGCCTGGGTGGCTCAGTGGGTTAAGCCTCTGCCTTCAGCTCAGGTCATGATCTCAGGGTCCTGGGATCAAGCCCCGCATCGGGCTCTCTGCTCAGCAGGGAGCCTGCTTCCCCCCTCTCTCTGCCTGCTTCTCTGCCTACTTGTGATCTCTCTCTCTGTCAAATAAATAAATAAAATCTTAAAAAAAAAAAAAAAAGAAAAGAAATGGAGTTGTGAGAATTACATGCGCCGCGGGCACAGTCACAGCAGTGGCTTATCCAGAGGCCCCATGCACGTCAGTGATGATGGAGATGAAGGTGATTTTGATGCCGAAGATATGGCGAGGGGCGGGGCTTCTGCATCAGGGTGCCTGCGTTAAAATGTCTATTGTAGTTGTTTGACTGCAAAAAATGATCTAACCTATCAAGTTAATTGTGTGCAAAACAGAAACCATCATCATCTCTCCCTTGCACTGTTTTGAGAATGAAATCAAATTAGTTTTATTTAAATTACCCAGCACTGTGCCTGGCGCAAGGAAGGCACTCGGTCACGTTTGCTCTCCATCCGGCATCCCAAACTTCTTGCTTCATGACCATCTCCTTCCCTTTTGCTCTCTTCTTCCTCACCCTTCTTTTGAGCGGACCTTATTTTTATTTAACAACGTATTGATCCGTTAACCAAGAATCTGGAAATGTGCGTTCCCGTGATTGTACCTGAGGTTTCCCAGATGGGATTTCATTCTCCGCTGTGTCTATCCACCCCTCCTGGGGCTCGCGGATGACCCCAGATACTGCCACTCTGCACAGAGCTCCCCTGGGCACCACCCTCAGGACAAGGACCCTTACTCCGGGTAAAGGGTTGTCCTCCCACAGAGGGAAGGCGGGACCTTCCCTCTCATCTCCATCTTGACAGCATCTGGTGGATATAACGAAATATTTGTTGTTGGAAGGCTTTGGCAGTTCCCTTGCTTTAGTAATTAAAACAGTATTTTGTCTTTTTGGCTGGGTTTTGGTGGCGCTCCGGGAATGAGAGTGGAATGAAGACCTTCTGACCCTCCTCTCTAGACCTAGGTTTGTTTCCCTCATGTAATGGGGGAAAAACCTAATGAGCCATATATTCAGGCATCTTTTGTAAAAACAGCAGGTCCCCCAGCTCCCATATGGATGTGCCAGCTTGATGGCTTGCTGCGGCTGAACATGACCAGAAAGCAGGTCAGGGATTGTCCTCAGAGGAGGTTAAAAGGTCAGTAGCCAATAAAGGCACATCCCGTGGCGAGCAGAAGTGCATCACAGAACTGGCAAGTACCAGCCCCGGGGTTGGGGGGGGGGTGTCTATCTTTTCTGGAATGGCCAATTCCCTCTGCCTGCTTGTATGCCTCAATATCCCCAAAGTTGAGCCCCCAAACGGCCAAGAGCATGTATTTATTGCTTTAATTTAAATGAACAAGTTTGAGGATTTCAAAAGAGAAAATTGAAGATACCCAAAGGAGGGGGTAACAGTATCAGAGACGGGAAAGCTTATACCAGAGAGAATTGGAGGCATGTAGTTCTCCGGGTTCCCAGACTGATGCATGAAAATAGCACTGGGGGCAATGGAGAGAGGAAGGAGGATGTGTCCCGGAGGGGTACAAACCCTGATGGTAATTTTTTTTTCTTACAGAAAAACAAGGAAGGAAGAAAAGAATAAAGGAAGAAGGAAAGAACCACCGAAGCTCACATCTCTATTTTGTTCCCAAATGAATTCCATTAGACTCGACATGTCATTCTAAGTGCGCCTGAATATAGCTGTGGATTTAGATAACTCTCTTCTCCTCTTCTGACCTTTATTACGACTACAAAAATTCTGTGTGCAAGGGAAACATAATGTATGCTCTCAGCCAAGAAAGGAAAGAAGACCGAAGCAAACATTGCAGAATAAAGTAAGCGACATTCCTTTCTCTGGTATATTTTAACTCCTGACCCACTCCTACCTCCAGCCCCGACTGCCTGCCTGCTCGTACCCACCAATCAGGACCCCAAGACCTGGAACAAAGTGCTAGACACCATAGGTTTGGGGATCAAACTTGCATTTAAGGTGCTTATAGCTATGGGGCCCCTGGGTGGTTCCATGGGTTAAGCACTCTGACTCTTGATCCAGGCTCAGGTCTTGATATCAAGGTTGTGGGTTCAAGCCCCGCATTGGACTCCACGCTGGGTATAGAGCCTACTTAAGAAAATGCTTATAGCTATGATACATTATTTATGTGATCCTAAGAAAGTCCCCTCACCCCTCTCCCCCTTGGTCTTCTCTGTGAAATGAGGATTCCCCAACTAGGTATGCTCCGGGTCAAAGGCTTTGGAGAAATAATAAATGAAGATGTATGCAAATAAACCTTTGCAACGGCATCCTGGGGAACAGACAGAAGAAAGGAGGTGTGTTCCAGTCAGCTGTGAGCCTCAGACACGAAGGAAAGGGTTGTAGGCGGAGGGGGCACCTTTTCAGCCTAGAATTACCTTGAAGGAGTCACTAAGAGCCCCGAAACCCAGTCTTGGCATTGGATCCTCCAGCCGGCTTCTGAGGCAGCAGAGTGAACGAAAGGTCTCTTTCCACGTGGAGAAGCCAGAGGCCTCTGCTTCCTGCAGTTCTAACAGAAACAGATGAGGGGATCAAACCTGAAGCTCAAACTGAACTCAAAGTCGGACAGTTCACGGGGTTATGCGTCTGTCTGCGTGTGATGTTATATCCATCACTCGTGCCTGTATCGTGCGGAGGTGGAGCGACAGGGACCCTTTTCCAGTCGGGGCTCTAACAAAGACCCTGAGCCTTGACCCTCGAGCCTCTGGAGTTAGGAAACGAGGTGGGAAAGGCAATGAACCAAGAGCAAAGGAAGACAGTGTGGGTGCTTATCTGTGGGAGGAAGTTGGAAGTCATCACAAAAATGAAGGCTGGGGACTACAGGCTCATTCATTCATCACCTCCAACTCCCCGGTTACACACCTAATTAAAGAGTTGGATGGCCAGGGAAATGGTTTAAATATATGACAAGGGGGTTGTGCATGAACACGCAGTGAGGGGGGAGGCTTGTCTAGTCTTTAGAAAACCCTGGGCGGGGGATGTCCGTGCAATATGTTTTTCAGGGCCTTAGCCCCTGCTTTTCCGTGGGCATTTCTGATGACTTCTGGACAACTCTTCAGCTCCCTGTGCCTTGTCACTCTGTCCCTAAAAACACCAAAACTCAGAGATGGGAGAGAGAACTCCAAAGATGAAGCAAGGTCTGAAAAAGGGAGCAAGCTGCTCTAGGACACAGCAAACGGGAGACCCAGGGCAGCAGCCCGCTGATGCCCATGACCGTGACCTTCCCCCCTTCTCCCCGTCTGTGCTCCCACCGCCGTGTTGTCCTTTTCAGTGTGTCTTCTGTCTCTGCAATTCTCCATCCTCCTGTTAGACTTACCTGGGCCGTCTTGTGACTCGTCCTCTAGAACCCTGAGTCCCTCTAATGTTGACAGGTCTAGGTAGAAAGGGGATGGGATTACCTGGTCAGGAAGACCATCCCACCGTGGGTGGGATGATTTTGATGTACCTGGTGCTGGTCCCCCCACCCTTGCACCCCCTCCTCCGCCACCAACACACCTGCTTTTGAGATCTTTGGAAAGCTGAGCAGGTCAGGCGCCCCTGCGGGCTTTCCCTCCATGGTCCTCTCCGCTCCTGCCCCAGAGTGAGTTTGCTTCAGACGGGTGGTTTTGTATAACCATCAGTGAACCCCCTTTCTTGTTGCCATTCCGGTTTCGCCCCATGTTTTGGAATGACTGTCTCCCAGAAGGGATCAGGCTAGAAGAGGGGGACTGACTAGCTCTGCATAGGGAACCTGGGACAGAGCAGGGATGAAAATGTGGGAACCCGCCACCAGTTTGAGGATACGGAGAACCTCAGGGCCCTGCCTAGTGTCCAGAGAAATCCTCGACTCGGCATGCAAAGGGTAATTGGAGAACAGGCTCAGGGGCTGCTTAAGGAGTATAGCCTTGCCGTTTCCATGGCAACTGGGAAGCTTCTTGGGTTTCACTGACTCATTGCACGTGGAGATATGGGAGGATGACTGGATGGGCTAGGTAGATACGGAGGCTGAGATGTGTAAATCTTCCCATTTGTCCTCACCTTGGGCTCTGGTGGGGCTACCCCCATGAGCAGGTGCTGGAACGTAAGGATCCTTATTCATTCTGTGACTGCAAGGCCCCAGAGGCCCATCCTGAGAGTCACGAGCATGCATTGAGGGGCTAGAGATGGGCGCTAGGAACACTGTGTTGCTCAGCTGCCCGGGGAGCAGCGTCTGCTCTTAGGGCTCCCCTCCTCTCCGGCCATCTTCCTTCCCTCCTTGGGCTCCTTCCCCTTGGCGGAGACCAAGCCTAGTGCCGGGGTCAGGGGAGAGGCATCCAGTTCTCTTGCTGGGGGCTGGGTGATACGGAAGGAATGGGAACTAGAGTGAAGAGGTGAAGAACAATGCCTGCTTTCCAGCCCTGTGACCTTGAGCTTCAGCTTCCTCGTTCGCAAAACATGGATGACAATATCTCCTCCTTCTTAGGCCTGTGAGGATTCGATGAGTCACTCTATGTGTAGGACGTAGAGCTCTACCTGTCACATAGACGGTCCTATAGAAGTAGGAAAACCTTAGAGGAAGGTGTGCTAGGACAGTTCCATTTTATGTCTACTGTTCCCGCCTCGCTCTTTATAGGGCTCCCTCCCCATTTCAAAAGTATTGGAGTTTGATGTGAAATACGATTACCTTGTACATAGTTTTAGCTATTTTGTATGGGAAGTGGCCCGGTGTTTTGAGGACGTACAGGGCTGGAGGTCAGAGGCTGGGAAGTGAGGTAGATAAGAGTCTGACTGTAGCACATCTACAATGACTCAGTTCAGGTTCAACTATCTGGGGAGTTTAGAAAAAATTGGGGGGATGAAGAAAACCCCGTACCACTGAAGTTTTGCTCTTTCCAACCCACTCCCACCTCCTTGGTGAAAGGCTCCCGTCCTCCCTGTAAAACACATTCAGAAAGCAAGTTTTGAGAACCCAGCACTGGGAATCGCTTTCTATTCTGCCTCTGATCTTTTCCACCAGGTAAGTGGGCTCAGGGTGCCCGGATCTCCAAGGGCAGCCAGCAGGGCCGTGTGTTCCTGGATAAAAGAAAAAATACGTTGAGAGTTAGCCAACCTTCCCCCCTAGTGGAAAAGCTAGGGTCTATCTTAGCAGAACATTGCCCCCAATACTAGACTGCCCTTTCGTTACCAGAGTGGGGGGCTGTGAGCCCTTCTGGAGGCTGAGCCCTTGAGGTCCTTCCTTGTGTGGATGAACCTCAGATCCTTGTCTGCCTGTCTGTCCCATCGTTGTGAGAAATACCACCTGTCATTCCAATAGCTTGGACTCTGGAGTCCAATCCCAGTTCCCCCCCAACTCACTAGCTGTGTGATTCTGGGCAGGTTTCTTGACTTCTCTGTGCCTCAGTTTTCACACCTGCAAGATAAGGATGATGTTGTATCTTCCCGGGAGGGCTTCGGTGAGGATGACCAGCCATCTGTATGCCCCTCGCGGGGGACACTACAATGACTATCGCTCTTGTTTGCATGTTGTTTCCTTGCTACTCTTGATAGAAGGGGTTCTGACCTCCCGTCCCATCCCTTTGGTTGACTTAGTATGAGTTTAAAGGAAAAGATACCTCTTCATGTGGGAGGCATGTAGGGAGTATGGAGGCATAGCCTGGCCAAGCTTGGCATTCACTGTTTCATTGCACAGATGGGGCAGCCTTGGAAAACACAACTTGGTACAGAAGGGAGTGTTTGGCTCTGCGAGAATGAAAGCGTTAAGAACTGCACAGATTCTGGAATTAGACAGACTGTGGATTGAATGCCGGATCTTCTGATAACCTTTTTGGGGGAAATACCTAACCTTTCTGAGCCTCAGTTGACCGATACATAAAAGAGAAAAGAATGGTACAGTCGGCATGAAGATAAATGGGTGCAGAAGCACCTTGCACAGTTTCTGGCATGTAGCACGTGCCCCAGAAGGGCCAATTCCTTGTCCCCTGCTGTTATTGGACGGCGGGCTCCTTGCAGGGAAGGAGGCCGTGTTGGTTCATGGTTGCATCTCCCAGGTCTCCACGGGCGGCCTGCGACGGAGCAAGCCATCAGTAAATAGTCAGGAAACGAATGCAGAATGAATAGGCTTTTTTTCACGCATTACATGCCTCCTTAGACATAAATATATTAACTGCCTGCTTAGTGCATCATGGCTAATCACTGCTAGAGATGAAGGCTTTGAGGACTTAATGATTTTTGAAAACTATATTCAAGGTTAAATTATGAGTCAAGTCAAGACTGAACTCCTGGAAGCAATTTCCTCATGTTTCAACAGTTTGCTAAGCCTCACTTGCTTTATTTATTCAAAGCCCACCCCTTCCCACTTGTTCCACGTCTGGAGTGTATACATCGTGGCAGCACTTTGCTGGGTTTTCCCCGGAAAGGATGCAGGCGCAGGGAACACAGTTGAAGGCTGAAGTGCCTTAGGCCTTGTGTTTCAAAGGAAATTAACTAGAGGGTGGGTGGGTGGCTATTCTCGGCTCCAAGTCCCCTGTTCCTGATTTCTACATTTATTCACAGTGGGTGAGTGAGGGGAAAGGGACACTGAATTAGAAATCGTCCCTTCTGGGCGCCTGGGTGGCTCAGTGGGTTAAGGCCTCTGCCTTCGGCTCGGGTCATGATCTCAGGGTCCTGGGATCGAGCCCCGCATTGGGCTCTCTGTTCGGCAGGGAGCCTGCTTCCCCTCTCTCTCTGCCTGCCTCTCTGCCTACTTGTGAACTCTCTGTCTCTGTCAAATAAATAAATAAAATCTTAAAAAAAAAAAAAAGAAATTGTCCCTTCTTCCCGGTCCATCCACAGCCTGGTTAGCTTATGAGCCTCACCCCCGCCCCCTCAGAGACTCCATGAACGGCTGTCTCTTGGGGGATCGAGGGGGCCTCGGGTGACAGTGTAGGTGGCTCTGACCATCTCGGGCTGTTCAAAGCGGCTGTTCCCTGCATATGCCTCCGTGCCCATCTTCTTGTTTTTCCTGGCACCTAGGATTTCTCTGTCTCCCTTAAGGCATTCCTGATGGGGGAGGGGGATTTGGTGAGTCGAGTAGACAACCTCCGTTATCTCTGGGGCGGTCTGAAAGCCCCTCAGGCCTGTGCTCTGTTTTGTCGTGTATTTTTAAAAACGAAGACTAGGCAAACGGGCAAACAATTGTTTCAGGGAAAACCCTTGTAGGCTTCCTCCGTGAAGGGGCGCCCAGCAGAAAGCATGGAGAAGACCTTCCTGGAGGCACCCGCGTTGCTTTGGGAAGTTGTAAGTGGACTGCACGTGTTGTTGGAGAACTTACTGGAACTTGAGCAAAAGCTGTCTCTCTCCTCATGGCGCAGGGTTTAGGGAGGTGCGGACCGATGGCAAAGGGCTCCTCTGAGGCCGGCAGAGTGGAATGAGGCCCAGGAGGTAACCCTGGTCCTAGAGCACATGATGGGGGAAATCAGCAGGTTGGAGAGTGGCGGCCCTCACCAAGCTCCCAGACCCGTCAGGGAGAGCTATTGAAGCTCAGCGTGTGAGACTAGAAGCTTCTCAGCTTGACTCCCCCGAGCCCCTAGGGGTACAGACCTAGGGACATTCGCTAAGCATGCGTGTTTGTGAACTAACAGAACTGTAACCCTGGCCTAGGCACAGCGCCCCTGTGTAACCATTGAGGCCAGCACCTGCGGGCACCCCTCAGTGATAGTGGGCGAGGGTCTCTGGACCGTCCTGAGCCCACTCCGCATCAGTGCCCTCTTGTGGTGATGAGGAGCAATTGCACTTGTAGTCTGAGGAATCTGTCCTGCTCTTGGACAGAGGGGATAATGCCCTGGGGTTCGTGGATTAGCAGAGGGCATGAGGACGAGGGAAAATGCAAGAACATCCAGAGGGAGGAAGATTCTGGACTTCATGCTGGTGAGGGGAAATGGGTTGAGAGATTCCTTTCCCAACAAAACCACCTGACTGGAATTATACCCCACATTGGTGAAATAGGTCATAACCAGTTCCAAAACGTATACCGGGAACGATGCTTTGCATTTACTTGGATTTCAGTGCACGTTTATTAAATCAACACGATGGACTGAGGAGTGAGGCGAGGAAATTAACATTCATTGAAACCCACGCTCTGCAAGAAACTTCAGATACGCCTTCAATCTGTTCCTCACACTCTGGTAAACATTGTCACCCTCACTTCACAGGTGAGGCATTCAAGTGTCCACACGCAGTCTTGGACGGTGGAGACCGTCCTTGGACCCCGAGCTGACTCCCAGCACCATGCAGGTCCTTAGCCAGCTGGGTTGTTGCCGGGCATCTGGGATTATTTGGGTAGGCGTAGAGTCCGATGAGGGCTAAGATTGGTGATACTGACTTAACTGAAATCAAGTCCAGAAAAGCCTTTGCAAAGTGAGAAATTCTGGTTTTCTCCTAAGAGTTAGGATCTGGGATGAAGATGATGGTGCTGAAAACACCCACAAAACTCACCAGCAGGTGCCTACAGGGGGATGTGAGGGGAGAGGAGAATAAAGGACAGAAAGGAAGTCAAAAGGTGTATGGGTTGAGAGCCTGAAAAAAAAAAAAAAAAGAAAATTAGGCAGGGGTGTGGGAAAAGAGGAGAAGACAAGAACCTCTGAAAGACACTTTGAAAAAATGGATACATTTAGATTAGTCAACTGAAAGAAACATAAAGTGCATATAGGTGATTTTGCAAGGGGTCCTGCCAAAATCACAGGAGGTTCATTATTTTCCCCCCATTTCCTGCTATCACACTTGACCGAGGGCATCTGGATGGGAAAGGACACCGCTGCCCTCAATACCATGTTTACAGTAACTAATGACCTCTCTCGAGTATAACTCAAGTTCCTAGAATACAGTTGTGATTCTAGAAGCCAACTGACTTGCCTCTACATAATAGTGATTTCTGTTTTGGCAAGGCACGCAATCCTTAAGCTTTCTTTGTTCGTGGTTTTTTTTTTTTTAGGCCATACTTTTTTTTATTCCTAAATAGTTTTGAGCCTTTCTGATGTGGTTAGCTCTTGCTAGCCTTCGGGGACATAATGCTCAATAGGATATGTGTTGTATCCTCAAAAACTCATGGTTAGTGAGATGATTCTGTTTGAGAGTGAGGGCATTCAGGTGCTATAGGCCTGACTCGGTTACTTTTTAAAGAAAAAAGTAACCTCTTCCACCTCTGGTTGGATATCTGCTTGCATAGAAAACTATCAGACCCAGAGATATTTTTAGAAAATCAAGAAGCACAACAATTTTTTTTTAGGGTTCATTCATTCATTCATTCATTCAGCAAGCATTGAGGGAGTCTCAAACTCATGTTAGGAGCTGGTTTTGGTGCTTGGAAAGTGAATAAGGCAGCCCCACATCTTTATCTTCCAGGAGTTCATATTCTGGCTGGGGAGGCAGATTCCACCAGAGAGGATGCGGCAGTATAAGAAATATCAGGGAGGTGACCTTGTGACAGGTGCAGCACATTGAAACGACCTTAGGTTGTACTCCGAGATGGGGGAAGTTGGTAGTTCTGCTTCACGGTTCTCTCACTTTGTTTTCAGACAGACCCCTCAACCCTTCTCCACGTCTCCAACCACACTATTCGGCTGATCTAGCTGGCTAGGCGGGTGTCCCCTTCCTTTGTCACCGCTCCATGTGTGTCCCTCCTGAAGTCTCGAGCTCAAAGAGGACGACCTTCCCCAATAGAGGAGAGGGCTATTCTTCGGTCAAGGGTTTATGAGTTGCTCTACCCCCCTGCTAGAACCTCCAAACAAGCTCTCAAGGCCCGTGTCTCCAACCCCACTGAACACCACTCAGGAACCCTCCTGACAGTGCCCACCCACGCACCATTTCCGAATGCTCACAATTCCATCAAAACCCTGAATGGATGAATTCGCTTCCGTGCTCCTTGGGCGCCTCGTCTGCGAGATGAACATCCCACACCCGTGGGGCTGCTGGATGTCAAGGTGAAACGGATGTGAAAACAGTTGAAGGCCAGTGAGGGGCCCGATCACTGTCTCTTCTGGACGCAAAAGAACTTCTTTTATGAGGCTCTTTCCGGAGCGTAAACAGACACAGGTTTAAAGTGCAGATCTCTGTGCTCTGTGTTCCCACAAAGGAGGGGGGTGGGCTCTGAATCACAGCAGGGTCAGAGCACGGAGGGTCTGCAAACAATGCTTCATAGGGTGTAAGTGACCCTATCAGAGTGTCTCCCCACCCACGTCCGGGGACAGGCCCTGAACCCCGCTGGGAGAGTCCTCTCCTTGTCCACGGGTCCTAGCTGGACCCCAGCAGGTGCATATTAGCCCCTGCCCTGCTCACCTGCCCTCATGTTCAAACCCGGGTTCCTGAGGGCACAGCTGCCATTTTGCATGGGGATGGAGCGGGGGCGCGGTGACCAGACGAAGATCACGAGTCCATGTCACCTAGCTCCCCTTCTGACAACAGTAGTAAGAAGAATGAGGGCGTGCATAATGGCAGCTCTAGCTACTGAGCTTTGCTCTGACACTCAGTGCTTGACAC
Organism: Procyon lotor; assembly: GCA_028646535.1. Classification (NCBI taxonomy): domain Eukaryota; kingdom Metazoa; phylum Chordata; class Mammalia; order Carnivora; family Procyonidae; genus Procyon; species Procyon lotor. The sequence goes on along the minus strand of CM053619.1, from coordinate 15,697,338 downwards.
ACTTGAACCCATCAGAGTCCCCCGTCAGCCCTACGAGGTGGGACTCTTTCCTGTCCCCATTTTACAGGTGAGCAAACCAAGGTTTGCACAAGGTACACAGCATGCTTCCAGTAACAGAGCTGGAGTGTGGTCGATCCGGGATTTGAACTCA
>CM053619.1:15679541-15696687 GCA_028646535.1 Procyon lotor | reverse complement strand
GGTTCATGCCTGATGGAGAAGGGAAATGACGTGACATTAAATCAGGAGCCGGTGCCTCAGGGTCCTGGGTACCATTTTTTATGCAGGGGGTAGATTTGAATTAGACCTGCTTTGTTTCATAGGAGAGGGAACTTTTGTGTCTTTAAGCAGAGGGACTGGACGGGTCAGGTGGGCTCCCAGAGTCTCTGCTCAGCCTCCCCAGAGGGGTCAGGCCTTAGGTGACTATGGGACTAGGGGTAGGTGTGTCTCATGGAAAGCAAACACAGTAAGAGAAAGGAGCCCCCGATTCAGTACTAAGGGAGTGAGTACTCATATTACAAACCAATTTTTGGCAGTCCAAGAATTGATGGAGGGCAAGGAAGACTTTGGATGCCCTCCTGGGATTGTCTTCCTTATTTCACACTGGCAAGTATTTATTAAGCACCTACTGTTTCAGTTATTTCTTTATGACATCATTATCCCATTGGGTTGGGAAAGCAGAGAAAAGCTTGCATAGAAGTGTCAAGGTCAGCTGTCCATTCAAGAATAACCTTTCATCGGGTAGGTAAGTGGTACTCCTTTCACACCTGGCCTCAGCTTCTGCCAGCACCCATTTTTTCTTTTTTCTTGGTAGTCTATGAGGAAGGGAGGAGAACCTTGTCAACAGCCTCCAAGGTCAGGATTTTGCATCCAATAACCCCAGTGGAGGTTCTCTGGGTGGACGGTCCCCTGCTGAATCCACCTGCTCGGGCTCCACTGAGGTCTTCCCCCTTCCCGTGCAGGGGAAACAGTGGACAGGGTTGGGGGGGTAGGAGGTGCCCCTCACCTTCCTTAGGAACTGGTTTTGGGACAGGGAACAGGTTTCTCAGGGTCAGAAGAGGGTCCCCATTCTTGCATCTCCGAGAAGCAATCTCAACCTCGGAGGTAAGGGAATTCTCACATCACAGAGGACCTCCTGTGCCCCTGTGCTGGGGTGCAGCCTCTAACAAGCCAAGTGAGGTGTCTGCCCCTGGCCTGGGGTTGGGGGTGTGGGTAGAGGGCCCTCTGTTCCAGGAAGAGTCACAGATAACTCACAAGGAGATGAGATAAATTAAAAAAAAATGATTAGTACTGGGAAGAAAAGGAAACAAGTGATGGGTTCATGACAGGGGTGGAGGGTGAAGACATGGAGGCCAGCCAAGTCCTCTTGGAGCAGGTGACATATGAGAAGCCAGCCACGGGGGAAACCTTTCCAGGCAGACGGAAATACCAAGTGCAAAACTCTGGAAAATGACTTCGCATGCCTGATAGACAGGAGGAGCTCCTGGAATGTGGCTGATTCTGGTGGGGTCATTCCTGAAGATCAGAAGCCGTTCTGATCTTCATAATCCCATAAAGGAAGAGAACCTTCCTCACCCCTAGAGATTCTGACGCAGGGGGGAGGAGGGGGCAGAGAGAGGATGGAGCTGGTCCCTGTGTATTTAACAAGTGTTGGGTGATTGGGATTCACCTGCCCTTGTCATCACACCACTCTAGCAGAGTGGTGACGTGGGGTTAATGGACCGGAACCCCAGATTCTAACTCATTTTTATCCCATTAACAAGGCATTTATGATTTGGTCATGGATCGTGTCCAATTGGAGTGGCACAGCAACCTGGTGCAGGAGGAGGCCTCAGTAATAATTTAGCCCAAACAAGGAAACAGCACAGAGAGGTTATCTGGTTTTCCAAAGACCACACAGCAAGTTAAATCCATGCCAGGTGTCCTGTCAATTGGCAGCTGAACCCCAAAAGTCCTCTCTGCGTGGACCAACTTCTGTAGTTTTCTCCCGGAAGGAAAAAACCAAAACCACTGGAAATAAAATCTCAGTGAGCCACACATTGAATGCCTGCCTTTGCTCCCGGCCCCTCCTACCTGTTACCATTTGCAGGAGGCGGCAGGCTGCCCTTTATGACCTCACCCTCCCTGGGTTGTAGCCACGGAGTCCCCAGGGTGGGAAGAGGGTCCCCCTGGTTGCATCTCAGAAAAGCAGCATCAGTGTCCGAGAAAGTGCCTTCATCCATACTTTCATTTATTTATTCATAAGTGAATACATTGACCAGAGCCCAAATCTCAGCACATTGTTTAAGTGGGGAGTTAAATTGCCTGATTTGCAAATGAACTTATCTGGAAATTTCCTTAATGTTTAGCCATGCACTTAATATTTTGCTTTCACCCGAAAAAAAAAAAAACACAATTACACAAAATTAGGGCAGAGCCTGACCATTTGGACCAAACGGACCCAATCTAAACCCAATCCCCATACTCCCGACATGTATACCCACCGTGCCAACGGATTAGGTGCCGAGAATCAGATCGAAGAGGAGAAAGTTTAACCAGTGGAATGCCACAAAAACATTTTTTTTTTTAAAGATTTTATTTATTTATTTATTTGACAGAAAGGAGAGAGACCACAAGCAGGCAGAGAGGCAGGCAGAGGGAGGGGGCAGCAGGCTCCCCGCTGAGCAGAGAGCCGGATGCGGGGCTCGATCCCAGGACCCTGAGATCATGACCTGGGCCGAAGGCAGAGGCTCCAACCCACTGAGCCACCCAGGTGCCCCCACAAAAACATTTTTAAGGATCCTGGAATAGCTGATGTTTGTGTTAACAGCCATACTGTTAATTGCAAACGAGTCTTATCTAATAAAAAGGGTCCTTAAGAAGAGCTGTGTAGAAGCATTCTATTTACCATCAGGTTGAACTACTATCTTTAGCAGGAAACTGGCATATATATATTAGGATTCTTGGAAAGACTGACAAGTACAGGTTTCTTTCTTTCTTTTTTTTTTTTTAGGATTTTATTTATTTATTTGACAGAGAGAGATCACAAGTAGGCAGAGGGGCAGGCAGAGGGAGAGGGGGAGGCAGGCTCCCCTCTGAGCAGAGAGCCTGATGCGGGGCTCGATCTCACAACCCTGAGATCATGACCCGAGCTGAAGGCAGAGGCTTTAATCCAGTGAGCCCCCCAGGAACCCCCAAGTACAGGTTTCTGATAACAAGATCAGATTTGCCTTCATGTGGGAGGGGCAGTAATGGATCTTTCAGGGGCCTTCCCAGGGTTCCCTGCTCGGCCCCACAATATGTCTGCAGAGTTGTCCCTGTTCTCTTCCCTTACATCAGTAACATGGGCCCATGACGTTGAGGATATAATGTTAACACGTAAATACTTGTCTCTGCGGCAGGACATCCCGCAGGTGCTGCCTCCAGGGAGAGAATTAGGGGGGTGAACCCAGAGAAATTCAAGGCCCAGGCACCAGTGTAAAGTTCTGGGGAGTCTTTTGGTCAGATAAGACTTGAGTTGTGTCAGAAGCTGTGGTTGGGAAGGTGCAGGCCTATCCAGCCCCTAAGAATACGAAGGAGGGGCCAGCCTTTGTAGGCATTTAGGGGGTTGGGAGGACTTTTGTTCCTCACCCAGCACTGCACCTCCATCCCTCGTGGGCATGTGTGGGACGGCGAGAATATTAGTGAAGCCAATTATTAAAATCCGGCGTCTCCCAAGCAGGGCTATCTCTTGAGCTAGGCAGGTCTGGGATTCCAGAAGGGAGGGGCGGAGCCCTGTGGCAGAGAGCACAGAAGGAGAAAATACCCCTGCATTCGGGTCCCAGCTCTGGAAGGGCACAGAAGCTTGATGGGGTCCCACGGAGCACCAGCTCCTAGCAGTGCGCGTAGTGCTCCGCCAGGTGGAGCCTCTAAACCAAGGAACAGCAGGCCTCGGTAAGCACTCCCCTTTCCATCAGCGGATAGGCTGAGAACATGTTCTATCCGCTCCCTTCTCCCAACGTTCAAACCCCCATTGTGACCAGAGGGCCATGACTATCTGTAGCAGAAGAGCAGCCTGTCTACCAGCCCTCGGGTTCTAGAAATGGGGGTGCCGCTAGGCCCTGTAGAGTGCATAGATCTCAGTTCCTGTAGTGGTTCCCGTGGCTTGTAGGAAGGGGGCGGGGAAATTCCTGCTGATGTCTGGACACAGGAAGGACCCACAGCAGCCGGTGGGTAGGCTGAGCTCAGGGTGGTTGGCTTGTGATGACTCATGAGTCTCGGCCATCAGCCCTTTGCACTGACTACCAGTGGACTATTCTAAAGGGATGAGCCCTGTGGCTCGGACAAGGGAAACTGAGAGGTGGATGATTATGAGCAAGCCCTCATGAGGCCAGATAAGGTAGAACAATGTTTGGGGTCACCTGCAAGAGCCTGAGGCAATCCTGACTTCCACTTCCCAGCTCCCAGTGCCGGGAAGCCCCATGGCCATCGGGACAGTGCTGCCCTAGCCCAGGTACGAGCTTTAGCAGCTGACCTTTCAGTGAGATAGCTGATTAGGTGCATAGGAAGTGTGGCCACTGTAACTCCCAGGTGGGCTGGCATCTACCAAGGATGCTGGATTGCCCTTGAAATCCAGTGACTTGGTTAATGCAGTGCCCACATACTCTGTGTGTTCTAAACAATGCCCCGGGTTCCAACCAAAGGGGTCTGGAGCCATCGACCGGAGTTTCCAGCTGGTGAGAGATGGGGAAATTGCTTCTACTGGCTCCCTCCCTCTGCGTGAGGATTCTGAATATGCCCGGTTTGTGTGGACACTTGGCCTAACTCGAGTTTTCCCTTATCGCCCCGAAAACCATGCTGCCACCAACAGAGGATCAGAGAAGCTGAGTACCACGAAGGGACGCCCCTGCCAAATACAGTCGTCAGAGGTCACATTCCAAAGGTCACGATGTGCAAGACCGGGCCCAGGAACAGGACATAGAAAGCAAGTTCCATCCCTCCTAAAACCTGCAAGCAGCAGGCGTAGTGAAAAAACAGAGCCCTAAAGCAGCAGACTAAACTACTAACACGTAAAACCACTGTGACCAGGAGGCCTGATGTACCATCCCAGGCTTTCACACATTTGAATGATCAACCAATAGGACCTACTCTTCCATATGCCAGAATGGGGACCCCTATGGAGACACCCAATGCCACAAGGTATGGAAGTTTCTGGAAATAGCCCTGACTGTTCCCGTGGATCAATGTGCTATGCCGCTGAAAACACCAAGCCCCATCGTGCCCGGGAGAGGCATTATCTACTAAAATCTGCAATAAGACATCCCACCAGGATGGGTGAATTGCTTTGCACCCCTCAGTGAGGGGGAGCTACCCACGTCTCTGTGGGGATCCTGCATCCCGCTGCAAGCTGACCGGCTGAGAACATTCTACCTGGGATGGAACAGGCACTATTGAGAGAGGGGACAAAGTGGGGGTCTTGGTCTGGCCTATCCCGCCCCGCCCCACCCCGTCCATCTCCTCACACCGCCCCCCTGCCGCTGCCTCCCCCGCCAACACATATGGCACAAACAGCTGGATGACGTCCCTCAAGCTGCCATCCTCCCTCTCCTCAAGGCCACGTGCACACGTTCTGTTTTCCACTGGTACAATCACCTGGCCACTGTCTTTGTCCCCTCCGTCGGCCTGGAAGACAGCACACGCAGAAACCCTTACTAAATTCACCCAGCAAGCCTTAAATGGGAACCGGCAAAGCCTGTCTTTACGGAACGCTGAGATGTCTAATGGAAAAAGCTGCTCTCCAAAATAAGGTGGCCTTGAACGTTATTACTGCCTCGCGAGGAGGCACCTGTGCCATTATCCCAACAGAATGTTGTGTACTCATACCTGATAAGTCTGCTGATGTCTCCTCTTCGTTAAAATCACATGAGGACACAAGTGAGCGTCACGAGGGATCTGATCCCCAACCTAGGAGACTTCATAAATCAGCAATTCGGATCGTGGGGCTCTTCATGGAAAAAACCTGGGGGTAATTGGGGGTTATTTTGGGGGATAATTTGTTTTCTCTTGCATGTGCCTATCCTGCCGCTCTTCATTGCAGCTGGAGAGCTGCCCAAAATGAGCCACCTCTGTGCAGGTGAAACCCCTTGCTAACTCATTAGGTGTGTGGTGGGGGCGGGGCCTCGTGAGCTTACAGGAACCGGTCCCGAGGGGTGAAATGTTGCTAGGGCTGATGCAGAGGGCGTGACCGAGGCTTAATCCTGAGCCTGACCCAGGGCAATCAGAGGCTGCTCACCCTGTTTCCTGACCTTGGAATGTGCATTGCACTCGCCTTCCCCAGGCTAGAAGGTGCCCCAAAGGAGCGAGGTGCTGTGGAGAGCATTGATGGTATATGTGAGTGAATCCAGTGAAGGCCTCTACGTGGACATTTAGCGTGGCAAGTGGTTGCGGAGAGCTAAAGGACTTGCAGTGCCCGAGACGAGCCAGGTTAGTTAAATTCCTTTGCTTATAAAACCCGCCGCTACTACTCCGGAGAGAGATCTGCCTCTTTCTCTATCTCTCCTTGCCCTTTGTGTTCCGGGGGCTGCTCTGCAAACCAATATGGCCTCTCCCCGCCCTGAAGCCTGAGTTATCAAGGGTCAGAAATTTTCCTCTTGAAAAATGGACAACGGGGATGTGGCCTGTGGTGGACAGGAGGAGTAGGGCTGCTTTCTGTGTGTGGTACGTGGTGAATGTGTGTGTATGTGTGTGTAATGGGGGAAGTAGGATACCAATGCTTGTCCCGTTCCTCCATTTGGGAAGGAGTGTTTGGATTTGCTTTCTGAGCTGTGTTTTCCAGGCACGCCTGCCCAAGTTCAAGGCCCAGGTCTAGCACTTACCAGCTGTGTCACCTGGTAAGGGCACCTCGCCTCCTTATCTGTATAAGAGGTAAACAACCACAACCCACGTCGAGATGGCTGGAAGGGTTCCGTGAGATAAGACAGCCTCGTACAGGTCTCTTTCAGAGGACAGCTTATTTTTGGCCCCCTTGTTTTGAAAACCCTGTGCCTCTCTAGGCAGCCCTACACACAGGGGGCTGGGACCTCTGGGACGGCCCACGCGGGAGGTGGGCTAGCCTTTGCCGTTTGTGCTTACTTGTAATACCTCTGAGTTCCCAGGATAAATACACCGCTAATTCAATGCTTGTGTATTGCCTCTGAGAGCATTCTGATACTGTTCTGTTTGGATCTGGGTTAGTCAGAGGGCAGATGGGGTAGAGAAATATTTCGAGGTAGACACAAACCAGGAGGGACATCCCTGAGGCTACTTTCTTCTGAAATGCCTTCCAAGGAGTATTTAAGCTTGGCCTGCCCTGGGGACACTAGGTTGGCTCAACAAAGCGCCTTCGTGTGGCTGTGCCCCAGCTTGGCTGTGTGCATTGGGATGGCCCCTGGAACTTTCTGTTCCTTCCCATCTGATGGGATTTAGCATCACTGATTCTATAGGTTCTGGCCACTTGATCCCTGGCACCTGGCAAATCACACCCACCTGCTAGCAGGAGCGCACTTCCAGGGGATTTTCAGGGAAAGGAGGTAGGCGGCTGAAACCCCAATCCTTCGCTCCCACCTCTATCTGCAGCCATGCTCCCATCTGGCAAATCCTGGGGTCACACACACACACCACACCCGGGCACCCCCCCTTCCCCCCAGGAAATGCTTGCAGCCAGCCAGCCCTACCTGGAACCCCAGCTGTCCAGCTGTCTTTCTTCTTCAGACACAGAACCTTGGGAGGGTAGTTCGGGGGAAGAGGGGGTCTACTTGTTGCTCCTTCTCTGGGTCTCCAAGGGGCGCCTGGCTTTTCCATCAGAGGACCGGCTCCCGCTCCCTGGAATGTTCCCCTCCCACTCGGCTGACTGGCCAGCGGCAGATGCGCTGTGGTTTTAGATGGCTCCTTACCTTCCCCGCGTTCTGCATCTCCCCTCTAGAGACCCCAGGCTGAGTGTGACCTGGGAGCAGAATGCAGGCACACGAATGCTGCCTCCATCCCCGCACCTGGGTCCTGGGAGTTTATCAAGTGCCTCCCTGCATCCACGGGAAGGGGTGTCACGTCCTCCCTCCCAGGGCCAGTTCTCTACCTTCCGCGAGCTCCACCAGCCTCCCCCCCGCACTTAGCTCCCTCCGAAAACGGCCAAAAAGAAACTTTCGCGGGGTCCCCGCCACCCCTACCCCCCACCTCCAGCCCCTCCCCCCACCTCGCATCCCGGGGAGGGGAGGGGGCGGGGGAGGGGAGGAGGCCGGCTCGCTCGGCGCCCTCTGGGTCTCGTCTTACTTCCGGGAGGCGGGGTGGGGGGCGGAGAGGCGAGGCCCGGGGAGCCCCCGCGTCCTGCCAGCCTCCGGGTCCGCGCCTCTCCCCGCGGTCGCGCGCTGCTTCGTCTCCGGGCGCTGGCCGCGGCCCGCCGGCATTTGGAATTCCGCCCGCGAGAGGGGGGGCCCTGGAGGCGGCGGCGAGGAGGCCCGGCGGCCGGCGGCGAGCAGCGGAATCCGGGGTCCAGAGCGGCGGCGGTGGCGGCGGCTGGGGAAGCTCCGCGCGGCGCCCGCAGTGCATCAGCGTGGCCGCGCGACATGCCCGGGATGCTCAACGCGGGGCATTTTGCACGGGTTAACGGGCTCGGGGCTGCCGAGCGACTTGTTTGAAGCATTTTCTCCCTCGCTCTCGCTTTTAATCTTGTCTCTAGTGGCGTGTGTAGGGGGGAGGACTTTATTTCCATTGGCTAAGCTCTCCCTTCCCACCCACATCTCTTCCACATCACCTTGGTGTCTCCCTAAATAAAACCAGCCCTCCTTATCGCCTGGAAAAAATCAGGAGCTAGAGTTTGAATGGGTTTATATAAACACTCACCCCTGGCGGCGAGCGGCTGGGCTCCCAGGATAAACTCAAGGCGCCTGGCCTGATGCGTGCCTTGCTGTGTTCTCTCCCTTGAACCTCAAGGTTTGAGCAGAGCCCGACGACTGGGAACTCTTCCCTGGAATTGGATCAACCTGAAGCCAGTTGTGGAACTGCAAAGGGTCCCCATGGACCTCAAGGAGAGCCCCAGCGAGGGCAGCCTGCAGCCCTCCAGCCTCCACATCTTCGCCAACACCTCTACCCTCCACGGCATCCGCCACATCTTCGTGTATGGGCCGATGACCATCCGGCGTGTGCTCTGGGCTGTGGCCTTCGTGGGCTCCCTAGGCCTGCTGCTGGTGGAGAGCTCCGAGAGGGTGTCCTACTACCTCTCCTACCAGCATGTCACCAAGGTGGATGAGGTGGTGGCCCAGAGCCTGGTCTTCCCAGCGGTGACCCTCTGCAACCTCAATGGCTTCCGGTTCTCCAGGCTGACCACCAATGACCTGTACCACGCCGGGGAGCTGCTGGCCCTGCTCGACGTCAACCTGCAGATCCCAGACCCGCACTTGGCCGACCCGGCCGTGCTGGAGGCCCTGCGGCAGAAGGCCAACTTCAAACACTACAAACCCAAGCAGTTCAGCATGCTGGAGTTCCTGCACCGCGTGGGCCACGACCTGAAGGATATGATGCTCTACTGCAAGTTCAAGGGGCAGGAGTGTGGCCACCAGGACTTCACCACGGTGAGTACTTGGCTTTCAGCTCATTCTTGCGCTTGGTTCTCTTGAAGTGCCGTGCCGTGCTGGGGGGTTGGGGGTCCTCTCCCTGTGCTTTGGAGCAGGAGGGAGAGTGTGGTGCCCGAGTTGAAGGCCAAGAGGGTAGTTGGCCAGAGTTGGTGGAACTGGTCGGAGAAGTCTGCCTGCTGGGATGGGGCACGGTCGCCTGGTCAGATGTGGAAGGTGAGCAGGGGCCTGCGGTGGGGGATCGCTCCCCCAGATGTGCTGCTGAGTTGGCTTCCCTCCCGACCAGAGGGAGGAGGCCGGACGGAGCTGCCCGTGGTCCAGGGCACTTGGGATCTGAGCTGTGTGATTGGAACAGCTTGTCATTGACGAGGTGGCATTTTTTTTTTTTTTCTTTCTCTGCTCGGAAGTGGCATCAGGCACTGCATCCTGTGGGCTGGGCTGGAGCTGAAGCTGCCAGAGAGTGGGGTGTGGGGCCCCAGACAGCTTGAGTGGTTCCAGTGGCTTTGGGAGCTTGCTGAAGCAGCTGATGCTGCACAGGGTGGAAGTCTCGGGGCTTCCTTTTCTTGTGTGGATTCCGAGCTCCATGTGGGGAGAGGAGAGGCCGGGGGACCCCGGGTCTCCTTGTGGTCTGCTGGCAGGTCGGAAGCAAAGATGTCCGGGGTGCTTGGGCCCGAGAGGAGCGTGTAAGTGGAGGCCCGTGTGTAGGAGGATGAGGGTCAGCGAGGCGCCCGTGAGGCTGACGAGGTCCAGGCTGGCTCGACTGGGAGCTTCGGCTTGAAACTCAGAGGCTGGGTTTGCTGTCTGTGCAATCGCTTAACAACGTGCTTGCGAGAGGAGTGGTGTGGGGAGGGGGCGAGCAGCTGTGGGATTGGAAAGCCTGGAGGAGGAGTGTGGAGCTGAGTAAAGACGAAAGGCGGAGGGGGATGTGGCTCACGTTCAGGATGGGCTTCCCAGAGGGGCAGAGAGCGGATGGGTGGAGGGCTGTCGCTGCTGGGGTTCTCTGCCCAGTTAGTGGGCTGCCAGGCATAACTCGGCATGAGGGGTCAGACTGCAGCTGCACACCCCTCCTCGCCTCCAGCCCAGTCTGAGGCAGCGGGGGCCGCGGGGGCCCTCCAGAAGCTCAGGGGGGCTGCTTCTCTCATGGCTGCCTTGGGGAGAACCCAGAGCTTTGGAGTCTCCGAGCCTGGAGCCAAATGGCCATGGTACGTTCTGGATGGCAGGTGCAGCAGTTACCAGGGAACTGGGCTCTGTCCTTGGCACTTGTCTGGGCCCTCTGCCGAGTGGAGACCTGCCCCACCTTGCCCAGAGCGCATCCGTTCCCCGCCTGCTCCCAGATCCACTGCCCACCGGCCTCTCGCTCTGAGTTTAATGCCACCACCAGCTCTGTCTGCAGCCTCTGATTCCAGTTGGCTGTGTGTGTTTCTGGAAAAGCCCAGAGTGCCAGGGAGGAGGGGGCATTGCCTCCCATAGAGCTCTGTTTCCTGGGGGAGCTGTTTTTACTGCCTCTTAAGTGCTGTGAGGGAGAACAGCACAAAATCAGTGGTAACATATTTAGACCAAAGAGGAAGAGGGTCTGAGCTGGGGGAAGGGACCAGCCATCCTGGAAGCCCTTCTAAATGGAGCAGACAGGACCCTGAAACATGTTGTGCGCCAATGATGTCTCAGGTGGCTTGAGAGAGAAGGGGACAATGCGGCATTCCTGAAGGCTGAGACCGTCCCTGTCTCCCACCCGTGCTCTCTAGTGCCGTGGTAACGCTCGGCTTCACCACTGCACCTTGCGGCTCCGAAATGCGCCCAGCTGTTTCTCTGTCTGCCTGAACACACTCCGAACACAGGGGAACTGCAGTCAGTAGCAGACCCTGGGCAGAGTTCTCAAGCATCCTCATAACTGCATGTCCAACTAGTGGTTTCTTCTCAATTCATGACCACGTTCCAGTTCCGAGGCAGGTTCTTAGACCCACGGCTGCTGTTTTGCAATTAGCCCACCGTTTGAGTTACCGGAGTCCCGACAGGCCAAAGGTCAGGCCTTCAAGCCTCACCTGGGCCTTTGACCTCTCCAGGTTGTCTCTTGAATACCAAAGTTGCTTGTGGATATGGTTTATCTGCCGTCCTCACCAAATCCAGGACGGATCTGGTTGCATATTCCCCCTTGGACTGACCCTCAATGTGTGACCTCCCCCAGCACTGAAAAGGGGGTGAGCCTCAGGGCTGGGTCCTCAAGCTGTTCGGGAAGCGTCAAAAAGGGCTCCCACTCTGGGAAATCTGGAGGAGGCCCTGAGTGGATGGCTGATCTTTCTCTTCCCCCTTTGATCTCAGCCCTGTCAAGGCTCTGAGAGGGTTTGTGACACCAGGTCTTGTCCCAAGACCTTGCAGTGAGTGGTAATCCTTCCCCTTCGTACCCCTGTCCCTTTTGGCCTGGGGCATAGTATGCTGATTCCGAGGGAGGCTCAGGGATCCACAAGAGGGCAGAGAGCCTCGCAGGTGGTTATGGGAGAAGTCTAGTTCCCTGGGGTTCTCGCTCATTCATTCATTGATTCTCTCTGCTGCTCATCCCTCTCCATTTGGCTTAACTGTTAGGCCCTGCCTGGGTTTGTCCTATGCTGGGTGGCTTCTTGCTTTACGTGCTGTTGCTGACGTATTAGAGAGGTATGGGGGAGGGGAGGTCCCAGGTGGATGGCTTTTTCTGTTTTTCCATAAAGCATACCTAGTGCTATCTCCAGGACTAATGCTTTTGCATAAACCTTCTTATTCCAAGCTCTTAGCTGGTGTGCAATGAAGTGCATAATATCCTTTAATTAGTGAATGAGCCATGATTCTAGCAGAGGGAAAGACTGTTTGTGGAGGTTAAAAGTCCCAGGAAGCCAGGCGTGGAGTACAGACTGCCATGTAAACAGGTGTCCTCCATGCTGGTGCAGGTACACCCTTAGCTCTCGCCTGGGATGATCTGAATGCAGATGGGCACGTGTTTGCCTTTATGGGGAAAGCGGAACAGAGCTTGGATCCATAGTGACTGCTTGGGGGACATTGCCCCACTGACCTCCAGTGGATGGATGGACGGATAGAGTTCTGGACGGTCTAAGGTTACAACCAAGAGCCCCTTGTTGGCTCGAATGGGTTTGATTCGTAGCTCCATCATTGTCTAGCTTATTCCCTAGGCTTCGATTGGGTCATGTAACATCTATTATGTGATTTTCTAACTCACAGGGTTATTGGGAAGAGGAACCATGTGAGACACTATATGTGAATGTCCTTTTGTACCTTGTGACATCTGTACAGGTGGAAGGCCGGGGTGGGGGGGCTTTCTCCTTGCTGGGGGAGGGTTGTTGCTGTCCACGGCTCCTGCCCTGTTTGCAGGCCACCGTAGGAGTCAGGTGATGAGTCATGCTGTGAGGATGAACCAGGGGGCAGGAGGGGGTGCTGCTGCTTTCTCTATTTGGAGCCCGGGGTTAAAGCCCAGCCTTGCCAAGGTGGGGTTTCTTGGAGTGGAGGTCGCAGCTGGGTTCAATAGCTAACTATTGCTAACAGGTGGCAACTCCATTGTTGGTGGCTAGCACATGACCATTTCACGTCGTTTCTCTGCTCATCACACTGGGGTTCATCGGCTTCCAAGTTCAGGAGTGCAAATGACCCTTCAGCTGGCACTTTTAACTTGATTTCCATAGTTGTGTGTGTGTGTGTGTGTGTGTGTGTGTGTGTGTGTGCTTTAAACCTGAGATTTCTGGGGCGCCTGGGTGGCTCAGCTGGTTAAGCATCTGCCTTTGGCTCAGGCCATGATCCCAGGGTCCTTGGATTGAGCCCCACGTTGGTCTCCCTGCTCACTGGGGAGTCTGCTTCTCCCTCTGCCTCTCCCTCTGGCTTGTGCTCGCTCTCTTTCTCTCTCAAATAAAATCTTTAAAAAAAAAACAAAAACAACTTGATTTCTTAGGGAAGGCATTTCTTACTGAAAGAGAGGTCTCCTCACAGTGAGATCTTGTTAGAGGCACATCTTATTCACCTGTATCACACAGCATTACAAAGATGTGGAGGTGAGGGTTTAGAAGGTTCACATGCTCAGAATTCTTGCCCTAGGCTGGCGGTCTGGTGTGGTGTAGTCTTTATTACACAAGGAGCAGGTGCGTGAAGACTCGGGGCTTTGGGGAGAGCTGAGTTGGAATTCCCATTCGTGGTGTGATCTTAGGTTTCTTAGCCTCAGTTTCCCCATTCTAAGAATCGAAACGGTAACGCCTGTCACTCGGAGTTGTGCCCCCGCAGGGTGGCAGAGCATGCCAAGAGCCCGGGTGTGGCGCAGGCCTGGTGCGTCTGGGGCGGGCCCCTGGCTCGACTGCGAGGCCCACGGGGGTGCTGACTGAGCCTGCGCTAGATGCTGGCTCTCTTGACTCCAGGCCAGTGTTCTTCCCACTCCCCCTTACTGTGACTCACCACTCGCCTTGGAGCACAGGCAGCTGCTGTGCTCGTGGGGTTCTTCATTCTCCGCAATGCTTAGATTTCCATTTTTCCCCGGGTTTCGGTTCCCGTCGAGGCCTAAACATCCTCTCCTTCCCCACCTTCTGGGCTTTTCCATTGCCACCAACCTGCCTCCAGGGGGCTCGTGCTGCCCCGGCCCTTGTGAGGAGCTGAGTGTGACCTCCACACGCGGCAGAGAGCTTCTATTACGGTGGGGCCCATCACTACACGCACAGGCGTCCCTTTGTCCACCCAAGAGAACCTCCACTCTGCAGTGATCCCAAAGCCCCATCAGGGCCTTGCCATCTGAGAGCTCACCGCTCCTCTCCCATCCCCTATAGAAGGAGGGCTAGTTGAGAGCAGGCTCATCGGACGCGTTCTCAGCACAGAGGATGCGACTGTGGGCCTGCCCTGGCCAGTTGTTGATTACAAGTTGCTTTGTTTTCTAAACTGACTCAGAATCCTTTGTTCATGGGCTTTTCAGGCTTTCTTTTGGCCTCCCTCCCCCCACCCCCCACCTCCAGGCTTATTTCTTTAAATCTGATGCGTCCTTTAAAATCCAGCTCTAATATCTCTGTAGCCTTTTCCAGGAAACCATTGCCAAGCCCTCCCCTCCATGACCGTCATCTAAATGAATTTCTTCCTCCTCTGTCTTTGAAAGAGCATTTTGGCTCCCTCCTCCGTCAGAGCACTCACCGTGCCTTTCCTAACCTTAGACTCATAAAGTGTTTACGCCAGAAGAGCCCTCAGAGATGATTTGATTTAATACCTGAGTTCTTTAACCATGGATAATTCTTACACATTGCCTATTTCTGTCTCTCTTCCCTGTAAGACATGATGTCTTTCCTGACCTTATAGTCTCAGGGCTTAGAAGTGCTTAGCACATGGTAAGCCCTCAAACTGTCTTCCAGGTGTGTTAAGTGGGCTTGAAGCTACTGGAAGGTAAGATGATACTCTGGCTGATATAAGGGGAGATCATGATTTTTCCAGCCTCCTTCGCCAACGTAGGTATCTGGGATCCCACCTGCACCGCAATGATGAGTCTCATTATTGTCATTATTTTAATAATACACTTTCAGATGACAAACAATCCATGCTTGTTGGTGAACAGTTGGGCAGTGTGGGGAAAGAATAGAGCAGAAAGAAAAACATTGCCTACAGTAGCATCCCAAATGCAATTACGTGTGTTTGGGGCTTGGGAGTAGCTCCTCACGGCCACGCAATGTATGCATGTTTGTGTGTCCACGTGCCTGGGGTCACACTTTTTGTGCATCTGGTGTCTTGTCTGGCATGTGGCATAGGCCCAGTCAGTTAGCTTGCTCTCTTCTTCTTGGGTCCCCCGGGGTGTAGTGTTCGGGGTGTTAGAGATTTCCTCAAAGGTCCACTCTGAGTCAAAGCAAAATCCAAAGCTAGGTTTGATCAGTACTCATTTCATGGGGCTCTGTTGTCTTCTCTGCCAGAAGCACTTGTGAGAGCCAGTGATGACCACCCCGCAGTTCAGCCTCCTTGGATTTTAGGATCACAACTGAATACCAGTTACCCTCCTTTGATGGCACTTGATTGATAGTCTAGCTGTGCGTTGACCCACCGTTTGTTTTATGTTTGCGAGGGTGAACCACAGATGTGTTCATTGATACCAAATTAGATCTCCTGACCTTGCTTCCAGGTGAGGCCCAACCTTATGACTATGCGGGGCCACAAAGACCATGAGCTTCTCTGGGATTCTCATGAGATTCTCTGAGATTCTCAGACCGTTCCTGACTGCCTCAGTACACAGGTGTAGACCCCAACTCTCTCCATCACCTGTGAAGTCTCTGGGGTCGATGACAAATGGTCTAAATCGCACATTTAATCCTTAAGGTGCTCAGAAGTTTTGTGACATTTTGCTATGTTGTCGGAAAGGCAGCCACGGCCAGGCTGAGCGAGTGAGCGATTTTCCTAGCTGCCACTTCTGGTTTGTAGGACGTTAGGTCGTGGCTCCCTGGAAGTTTTGAATTCTGACATGTCGGATGGCTAGGGACATGACTGGGAGCTGACTGTTAGAATGACCCACATCATCTACTCACAGAGAGAAGCTAATGCTACCGCACAGGCCCCAGAATTAGGGCCTCGTTGCTTGTGGGATGAGTCTATATATCTACGCCTCTGTCCCTGGGAGTCTTTAGCCTCCAGAATTGCTGATAGTAGGAGGCCACCGGAGGGCTTATTGAATTGGTAATGGGTCCCTTTCCCGCTCTCCGTGGTGGTTCCCTTTTCCTTCCTACAGAAAGTCTTTCCCTTAATGACAAGAGGAGTTCTAGAAATTTTTCTGCAAAGCAAATCCTAGTAAGAGCTGAAATGGGATCCCATTAAAAAAAAAAAAAAAAAATCCCCCAAAGGCCGGATCGGCAGCTTTTAGCACCAAGTTTGCTGTCAGAGCCATTGCTCCATAGAGCAGTTCATATTTCAAAGTACCAAGGATCCCGTTCTCTCTATCAGACCAAAAATATACCACCTAGGTCAAGAGATAGCTGAAAGTATGCTGTGGGTTTTCTTTTTGGTCTGAGGGTTTCTGTTTGATGCAACTGGGTTGAAATAGCGAGTCTGACTGCTGGGCCTTTTGACCCACAATCTATTATAACCCGGAACTAATGGCCCGCATCATCACCCCTGCAAGTGTGAAATTCCATAGATCACATTTCTCATGTGGCGGATTTAAAACCCCTCCATACAGAGGGACCTTAGTCGTTTCTGGGTAGCAGGTGCCTCCAGAAATATGAGTTCATTATTTGATAACTCTGAAGCTTGGGATAGAAGCTTGCTTATCAGGTTAGGCTTTGTTTGGGGACAGCATTCCCAAAATGTCAGCCTTTGGATGCTAAAGCATCTTCCTATCTCCCAGGACTTATTTTCTCATGACTCAGGTGTGCTCTGTATTGATCACCTTAGTGATCATGGAAATTTATACGCAGTCAGGCACGAGACATGGGAGGAGTGTATTTGCCTGGATTTATTGACTTCTGTTGGTTGAGTCGTACAACCTGGGGCAAGATAATTAGCCTCCAGGGGCCTCAGTTTCCTCATCTGTAAAATGGGGGGAGGGTTGAAATGGGTGATTCCAAAGGGTTTGCCCACCTGTAGAACTCTATTGCAATAGAGTATAACCAACATTTACTTTTCTTTCCTTTCTCTTTTCCTTTCTCTTTTCCTTTCTCTTTTCCTTTCTCTTTTCCTTTCTCTTTTCCTTTCTCTTTTCCTTTCTCTTTTCCTTTCTCTTTTCCTTTCTCTTTTCCTTTCTCTTTTCCTTTCTCTTTTCCTTTCTCTTTTCCTCCTCCCTCTCCTCCTCCCTCTCCTCCTCCCTCTCC
>CM053619.1:15635313-15663758 GCA_028646535.1 Procyon lotor | reverse complement strand
ACCGAGGTGTAAATTGCTGATGTGAGGTCTTTGCTCAAAGCAGGGAGGTATGGAGGGCCCTCCTGTTGGGGAGTACGAAACCCATTCTGAGCCCTGCGTACCCCCAACCCTGTACCAGACCCTGTCTGTTGCTTACCTGAATCATCATAGCTGCCCAGGCAGGGAGGGAGCATCATCCCTTTATGTAGGTAGTGAAACTGGGGCCCAGCAAGAGAAAGGCATTTGCTTGAGGAGCCGAGGAGAACAAGGACTCACACCCAAGCCGGTGTGGATCTAACTTCTGTCTGTTTTCTACCTCCTCTGCTGAGGTAGGAGGGAGGAAGGGGCTCAGGGTCCTCAAAGTCACACAGCTCTCTCCATGACCTTGCCAAGAGCCATCTGGACCCTGAACTTGATCTTCAATGAATTGGTTTGGGTGCTGACCTATGCTGTTCCACTTCTGCCTCACAAGATTTCCTACCCTCCTTGGGTTTCCCTCCCTCCCTCCCTTCCTTCCTTCCTTCCTTCCTTCCTTCCTTCCTTCCTTCCTTCCTTCCTTCCTTCCTTCCTTCCTTCCTTCCTTCCAGATTTTATTTATTTGACAGAGAAATAACAAGTAGGCAGAGAGGCAGGGAGAGGGAGAAGCAGGCTCCCTGCCAAGCAGAGAGCCCGATGCGGGGCTCGATACCAGGACCCTGAGATCATGACCTGAGCCGAAGGCAGAGGCTTCAACCCACTGAGCCACCCAGGCGCCCCTCTCCTTGGGTTTCTGTCTCTAGGGCAGGGCTGCAGAATCCATGTGGAAGGAATGCTCCCCATTCTCTCTTGTAAAATCTTTCTGTGTGCGGGGAACATATTTCCACATATATATCCAGGTGCTCTGCTTGAGCCGTATTCGTAAAACTATGGGTATGCGAATCAGGGAATGCTGGTCCAAGTCACATCTGAAATACAAGGTTTTCAACTTGTCATATTCCTAGATGCCACATGGTGCAAGGAGCACTGTACGGATGAGAGAACCAAAGATAGTCCAGGTAGGGCCGCTCTAGGAACAACCATATGAGGAATATTTGAAGGAAAGTGGAAATGTTTAGCCTGGAGCATCTTGTAAATACTGGAGTTAGCTGAACACGGAAGTCAAGGAGCAAAAGCTTTCTAACAAATGGATTGATCAGTAAACAAAGAATTTGAGTCATCCATGAATGGCCTTCATGTCTTCAACATGTATGGAGAATCGACTGTTCTTCACGCTCAGCACTGGAGCCCATAGGAAGTGGCAGCCTTGGGTGGTGAGCTTCCCGGGGTGGGAAGAGCCCAAGCAGGAGTTCGACTGTCTTCCTGTCTTGGCTAATCGTCAAGGGGTTCCAGTGCTAAATGGATGACTGGAAAAGAGGAATTCTGGTGTACTATAATGCAGATGTCCAAAAACTCCTGAAAGGGAGATGTAGTCGTGCCCCTCGTGTGACCCAGAATCCTGAACGCGGGACACTCTTGTTGCAGGATGAGTGAGTGGCTAATGCAATGAATGGCTGTCTCTCCACCAGCGACAGAGTCCGGGTACGTCGTGGGGGGACCAGGCGAGCAGTTGTTTCCCGTGCCCCAAGAGAACTCAACGGGAAGAGGGGTGAAATGAAAGCAGAATGAATTTGGCTTGAAGTAATGTGTTGACCCCCAAGGGGACCGGCCACTGAAATGAGCATCTGAGGGAGGGTTGTGTCTCTGTCCCAAGTGATTCCTTGAAATCTCTTCGGTGTCTGAGCCTGTAAGACAGTAATCATCAGGAGTGGTGTGCTCATTAGACATAGCCCTGGGCTATAGAATCAGTGTTGGACAGAATTATTCAAATTGCCTTGATAACCGTTGGACTTTGCAATCTTAACTGGTCGTCCTGCCTTCTACCCTTTTTCCATCCTCCTCCTGCCTGTGGCTCTCGGGCCTTCCTGGCAGTTGTCCCAGGTGCGCTGGGCAACAGCCGTGTCTGGGTCTGTGCCTCTACCCTTTGCCTTGTAGGACAAACCTGTTGCACACCTTCTAGGATGCCCGCCTCCTGGTTTTTACCTCACCTCACCCTCCCTGCCCTCGACACAGAAACATCATTCAAAGGGAGAGAAGGATGTCTCTGCTTCAGGCATTGGGCTGGCTCTTGTACAGGCCTGGTTCACTTTTAGTTCCTCCCTGCGCCCCCCCAACCCAAGATCTTTTCTGTAGCTGGGGATCAAAGAACCTAGGAAAGTTGCCCAGAACACACAGCTGGCTGGTGGCAGAGTCAGGTTTAGTCCAGGTGTGTGTGTGAGCGTGAGCGTGGGCGTGTGCGTCTCCTAGACTCCAAATCCTAGACTCCAATTCTATTCCATGGGAAGAAGGGATAGCCCATCCCCCATCCCCTGGCCCTAGCCATTCAGCAGCCCCTTTCCTTGCTCTCATAGCCCCCCAGGGCTTCCCTGGCTGGGTTCTGAGTGGGGCAGAACATGCTGTGTTCTGATGGGTGAATGCCAGGGGTGTCTCCCTTTGCCGTGAGCCAAGAGCTGTTCTAAGGAGCGGCTTCGAGTGCGGCCCTTGAAAGCACTGTTCTCAGTCCTGGCACCAGGTCTGTTTCATTCAACTCGGTGCAGGCAAGACGCAGCAGACAGCTTGGACAACTGCTCTGCCAATTTCTTCTTGATCCGAGAGCATCTGCCCAAGGGAACGGTGTGTTCTGAGGAGCCTTATGAACAAGCCTCACGGTTGGATGAGAAATCCCACCTTCTGACTATCTTTCATGTCTCCCCCCGTCCGGGGTCGCAGTTCCTTGACTGTAATCGGGGCTCCGCAAATAGACAGTGGGCGATTGAATGCAAGTCTGGAGCCTCCATTTCCTCATCTTTGAGATGAAGGGGGTAACGGTATCTTCCTGGCAGATGGCGAGCACCCAGTCAGCAAGCTCATTTTATTCTATGATTGGTGCTTGCTAAATCTTGGATGATATTCATTTCCCTCCACCCCACCACTTTTCGGCTAGAAACAGGGGGATGCCTCTCCTCTCGCTGCAGCCAAGGGGTCAGCAGCCACTGCGCACTTAGGGCCCGCTGCTCAGACCCCAGGTGGAGGTTCAGTAGCCAAGATGCTGTGAACCCGAGTCCCATTTATCTCTGGAAAAACCATCAGTGCTTGCTTCACTCCTAGGAAAGTGCATTTCATTTTTGCTGCCTCCCTGTGTCTCCTGTTCTCCAATCCACTGGACCCTGCCCCTGATTTGGGAAGCGAGGACATGACAGAGAGCAGCCCTGAGCTAGGCGAGTACAGCTGCCCAAGCATAAGACCACATGGAAGCATTTATAGGTGCACCTCGCCAAGCGTCTCCTGCACGCTTAGCAATATCAAAGCTGGGGGAATCTTCCCATGACATCCCCACAGACAAGAGCTTACAGTGTCTCACCGAGTGAGGACATTCATTCTAAGAGGCTTCAGGGAGCATCACTGCCCAGCCTGTAACAAGGTCTTATCTTGTAAATGCCCAGAGGACCAGGGAAGGGTTAGTTTCACATGTTGGTTTCCCTGCAGAGCCCAGGGATTAATATATAAGGCATTCAGTGTTGGTGAAGCATGTTGCCTCGGGAGCATGTATCCAAGTATGGGCTGAAAGGTTGCTTCCTGATCAGCTTTGCCTTGCATTCGGGGAACTTATGGGAGAGGCTGGGGGTAGTGGAAACATTTTACCTTATTTTTATTATCTTCTTGGTTAATGAATTTATCACGGATGATGTTTTTGTTAATCTGTCGTAGTGGGCTCAGTGTTTGTGTGTGTTTTAATTTATTGAATTTGCATTATGTCCTTGTGAAGTTAAAAATTACCATCACCATTTTACAAATGTAAAAGACTCCAAGGTTATACCTAAGTTGCTCGGTTTCACAAATTTAGAACGTGAAAGAGCTAGTAGTCAAATTCTAGTCTTTTCCATTTTGAATATGTTATTCTTTCTACCCAAACTAGTGTGTTTCTTCAAATAGAACTTCCTAACAATAATGGATATTTTGAGAAATTATATTGTTACTGATATCTTAAAAAAAAAAAACCTTGTATTTTCCGAGTTCCCAGGAGCATTTTTTCCATATGGATATGCATTTTAATACAGTTATAATCATTACATACGAATACTTTTGTATTCTATTTTCTTGTCTTGATGTTAAAGGATATGCTCTTCCTGATATTGCTAAGTAATCTTTAGAATTATCATTTGTAAGCGGGCAAAATAATCCGCCGGGTTAATTTCCCATAATTTACTAAAATGTTCTATTGTGAGTCCCTTCTCCTTTCTTCACTTTCTGCTCTTATGAACGATGCTGCAGTGAAGATGTTCATGCATAGAACTCCTTCTCCCAAAGCAGTATTTTACAGGGGAAGGAACAGGGATTGGGACTCAGGCAGACTGAGTTTGAATGCAGGTTCTCCATCATAATGATGCTGCTGGGGCCACAGAGAACTCATTAGCCATTGTCCTAACTTCCTCATCTATAAAATGGGAATAAGAATATGTCGAAAGCCTGATACACAGAATTGATAGCATAGTGACTGTAAATATGCCTAACCTGTGACTGATATGTAATCAATTTGAGCCCTTCTCTCCTATTTGGAGAAACCCATACCTAGAATGTGGGAGTTCTTAGGCTTTTATTAGTTTTGTACTACTGGAATATTCCTTTTCAACAGGGTTAGAACAACCTCTGCTGTCACCAGTAATATGTGAAAGTACTATCTCACCACAAGCTCACGAGCAATTGATTTTATTATTTTTGGTGCCCATAGTTTGGAAAGGGCAATAAGAGAGCGATAAAAATCAGCCGTATGCTCTTTGCTTGCAAAGATTCTGGACTAGATGCTCACAAAAACGGAGTCACAAAGCTTCCGCAGGGCAGATGCTGCTTAGTGGCCCGCAAGGCTTAGATGTAAGTCCTACGTGACGAAGCACATCCCTTTGAACCAAGCGACGGATGGGATATAAAGAATGTATTCTTGACAGGAAACATTATCTGACCTGAGCATGGGTCACTGGTAGACACGGCAAAACCTTCTTAACTGATGATTTTTTTTAAAAGAAGGACTTGTCATCAGATAAAGAGGCTTAACAAGATCCTCTTCCAAATTGGATTTGACGTGCGCCTGGCACTCGGGCAGCTGAGCCTGCCCTCCCCAGACAATTCTCTGCAGCTACAGCCCAAGGCATCAGGGCTCTGCCCGGCCTGCTGCTGACACAGCTGCTAATCCCAGGCTAATGAGCGGTCCCGAGGTGGGGGCGGCGGTGAGGCTCGGGGCGGGGGGGCAAGGGCATTGTGGGCAACTAGGGGGGCCTGAACCACAGGCTAGAAGGAGGCTGGTTTCCTAGGGCAGCCAGAGAACGTAGCTTTCCCAGAGTTGCTTCTGGATCTAAATCGGGCCAGTGCCCTACGTCCTATCCCAGGCTGAGCAGTCTTAGACAGGATGCCAGAGAGAGAGAGAGACACACACACAATTGATGAGGCCAACTTGGGGCCCACATTCATTTGTTCAGTCTATAAACCCACATGAGAAGATGGGCAATATTGGGGGACTGTCTTTTCTTTTTTTTTTTTTTTTTTAGGTTTTATTTATTTATTTGACAGAGAAATAACAAGTAGGCAGAGAGGCAGGGAGAGGGAGAGGGGGAAGCAGGCTCCCTGCCGAGCAGAGAGCCCGATGCGGGGCTCGATCCCAGGACCCTGAGATCATGACCTGAGCCGAAGGCAGAGGCTTTAACCCACTGAGCCACCCAGGTGCCCCTGGGGGACTGTCTTCTTAGGACATGTCTTCAAGGTGGTTTTGATTTTTATTCATTTTAATTTGATTTTACTCAGGAAAATGATTGGGGGTGATTTGCCTCAGATGTTGTTTTTATCCAGGGATGGTTTTGAAGACTTCAGGCCAAAATGCGATTTTTAAAAAACACTACCACACCCCATCACACCCACACACTGACACATCTACTTAGTCATAAATCCATATAGTATCAAGATGGATGGATAGATAGGAAAATTTTTTCAATGTTAGAGTACTGAGATTCCTGTCTCATTCATGACAGCTCTGTCTTGTAGGGCACTTTATCTACTGCATCTGACTTTTCATTTCTCAACTTAAAAAATGAGAATAGGGGTGCCTGAGTGGCTCAGTCGATTAAGTGTCTGCCTTCTGCTCAGGTCTTGATCCCAGGGTCCTGGGGTCAAGCCCCGCATCGGGCTCCCTACTTCTCAGGGAGCCTGCTTTTCCCCCTCCCTCTACCTACTGCTCCCCCTGCTTGTGCTCACTCACTTGCTGTCTCAAATAAATAAATAAATGAAAATCTTAAAAAAGTGAGAGGAAAGTATAGGAATGGAAGAGGAAGTCTTAGTGGCCAATGTGTACATGAAGAGGTGTAGATTTATACAACAGTGAGATTAATTTAAAACCTATCAAAGGACAGGTGTGTGTGTGTGTGTGTGTAAGGATGTTGATCAACAAGAATTCTCATTCACTGTTGATGCAGGTGTAAATTGGCAAAACTCCTTATTTTGTAGTCCTACAAGTGAATAGTTACACGGTAAAGATAGATGATTCTCACATCCTGAGAGAAACAGAAGTTTATGCTTTGGTCCTGGAACATACGTGTACATGGGACACATGCACAGAAATTCATATTTTGGTATTGTCCATATGAAAACTTGTAAACATCCTAATGTCAATCAACAGCAGGATGCGAAAATAGCTTTGGTATATTCCTACGACGAGGTATGACACAGTAGAGATGTTGAAGGAATGGGAGGCAGATTTAAGGAGGTCCCATTGACATCATTTGAGACAATTTAAGCCCCCCAAATAATTAAAGATGGTAATAAGTAATAAGCTCTGCAAAAACAGGAATTCATGAATCCACATTCTTAATTGATAGAGGGAGAGATGGATTCAATACATAGATTAGCACATACATGTATGCGTACGTACGTGCATGAGAGGGGAGGTCGCTTGTTTATATTAGAATGCTGTGGGCAGATTGGCCAACCTGGAGGGAGTGCTCGAGTTTGGAAATCATTATTTTGCAACCATCATGGTAAAGATGGGTAGGGAAGAATCATCGGTGGGTATTAAATGTAGGGGGGAGTTTTGAGGAGAGCAATATTTACATGATTTTTAAATGTCTCCCGTGCACGGATTATTAGTTGAAGGGGGGGGTCAATAAGTATATACTGAAAAAATTGGCAACACCTTGACTGAGTGATCAAAATTAACATCACCAGTGGAGAACAGATGGACATTGTGTGTCTCCAGATGTGATATCCTAGGAGAGCGAATGACCTTAATTTAATCACGAGGAAATATCACAGAACCCAAAGTGGGTAACATTCTATTACAAGATAGCAGGGCTGTATTCTTCAAAATGTTACTGTCCTAAAAGACAAGGAGAGACTGTGGAAACATTTCAGATTCTCTAAAGCTGAACAAACTTGATAACTAGACATGATCTTGTCCTGGAAAAGAGAAGGAGGCTGTAAAGGACATTTTTAGGCAAACAGATAAAATCAGAATATGGATGGCATATTAGTCGGAAGTATATCATGAATGTAAATGTATGACTTTGATAAGTGCAGTGGTATTCCTACTCATGGAAATACACATTTCTAAGAATTTAGGGGTAAAGTTCCTTGATGTATGTAAATTACTCTCAGATGTTTCAGAAAATAATTACACAGCAAATGAGAAATACGAATAAAGATGAATCTGTAGAAAGGATATTTGGATATTCCTTATACTGTTTCATTTTTGTAACTTTGTCATTATTTTTATTAATATGTGAAAGACACAACTAAATCAGTGTTTAGAGCAACAAACGGTAGCTTTGAATGTTTATATATTAGGAAGATGGGTATGTAATTCATTATCTAAGTTTCCACTACAGGACAAAAAGAAAAGCCAATTAAGTAAGTAGATGGAAGGAAATAATAAAAGTAAGAACAGATACCACACATACACAGAAAAAAAACCAGAAAAAGGAAACCGATGAAGTCAAATTAAAAAAATAAATTTGATAAACTCTTAGCCAGACTAAAAGAAGGAGAAAATGAAAAGTGCCTCTTAATATCATAACAGGAATTAAGGAGTGACTATCACTACAAATCCCACAGGTTTTAAAAGGAAAAAGAAGAATATTATGAAAAACATGCCAACAAATTCTACAGTTCAGGTGAAATGGACAAATTCCTTGAAAAAGTCAACTGACCAAAAACCCAAACTGACACACAAGATTGGTAATAGAATTCTGAATAGCTCTATACCTTTGAATGACATTGAATTTTTTTTGGTGGTGGTGGGGAGATGGAGATGGAGAGCGAGTGCAGGCGTAGGATGTGGAGAGGGGCAAAGGGTGAGGGAGAGAATCCTAAGCAGGCTCCATGCTGAGCAAGGAGCCTGACGTGGGGCTCGATCTCACAACCCTGAGATAATGATATGAGCCAAAATCAAGAGTTCAGTGCTCTCAGTCAATGGACTGAGCCATTGGGCACCCCTGAATGACACTGAATTTCAAAATCTTTCAACAAATAAACTCTAGGTCCCAACAGTTTCCCAGGTGAATGCCATCAAACACTTAAGGAAGAAATAGTACCATCTTACGGAAACTCTTCTGGAAAATAGAGGAAGAAGAAACGGGCATTAACTAGCTTTATGAGTTAAACCATGATAAAGCATGAGAATGAGATACTCCTCTCTAGAGGCCAAAATCCTTAACAAAATAGCATTAGATCTTTTGACATATATAAAAAGCATACTACATCATGATTAAAGTTTATCGCAGAAACACCCATTTGATTCAACATTCAAAAATTACTCAATGAAATCTGCCAGATTAATAGGCTGAAGTAGAAAAACTGTATGACTGTCTTCACAAATGGGGATAAAGGAGTGCCTGGGTTTTCCCGTTGGCTAAGCATCTGCCTCTTGATTTTGGCTCAGGTCATGAGGTCAGGGTTGTGAGATCGAGCCCCATGTCGGGCGGAGCATGGAGCCTGCTTAGGATTCTTTCTCTCCGTCTGCTTCTGCCCCTCTAGCATTCTCTCTCTTTCTCAAGATAAATAAAACTTAAATGCTTTCCCTCCCCTGTTTTTTTTTTAAGAATATTCAACACTCATTCATGATAAAGATTCTCAGTAAACTGGAATAGAGAATCTTCTAGCAGCACTCCAGAAGAATCATCGGAACAATCATCCACTGTTGATGCAAGTGTAAATTGGCAAAACTCCTTATTTTGTAGTCCTACAAGTGAATAGCACTATTGTAGCACACTGCTTCTGTTCACAGGGTAGACAAACTGGTAAAAGGTATCTCCAGAGTACCTCCAGTTAATACTTAATAGTGAAGCACTGAGTGCGTTCCCCCCAAGATCAGAAGAAAGACAAGAATGTTGGATCTTCTATTCAATACGTGTGAGAGTTCTAGCCTGTTCAT
Organism: Procyon lotor; assembly: GCA_028646535.1. Lineage (NCBI taxonomy): Eukaryota > Metazoa > Chordata > Mammalia > Carnivora > Procyonidae > Procyon > Procyon lotor. The sequence continues at coordinate 15,654,316 of CM053619.1, read as the reverse complement.
TGAAAGACAAAAAGTGTGAAGGTTCGAAAAGGAGAATTTAATTCTATTTATAAGCAAAATTGCATTTAATAATTTAAATTCAAAATCACAGCATAGTATAAGAAAATCCTAAAGAATTAACAAAGAAGGGCACCTGGGTGACTCAGTGGGTTAAAGCCTCTGCCTTCGGCTCAGGTCATGATCTCAGGGTCCCACATCGAGCTCTCTGCTCAGCAGAGAGCCTACTTTCCCCCACCCCACCTGCCTCCCTGCCTACTTGTGATCTCTGTCTCTGCCAAATAAATAAAATTAAGAAAAAAAGAAATAATAAAAAAAAACCCTTAGAACTATTTAAATGGATTTACCTGTATTTCAGGATATATGATGCACAAGCCACGGTCATCTAGGCTTCTATATATTACCAAGAAACAAGAGGGAAATAAAGTTTTATTCACAATATTACAAAAATTATGCTGAGCAATAAATTTAACAAGAATGCAACAACCCTCTCTACTGTAAACTATGAAACGTTACTAAGAAAAATGAAAAGAAGACCTCAGTGAATGGGAAAATGCACCATATTGGTGAGGCGGAAAATCCAATATTGTTAAGATGTTAAAATTTTCCATAGTGATCCATCGTTCAACATAATTCAAATGAAATTCCAAGAGGCTTTTTAAAAATAGAAAAAGATAAACTGATTCTAAATTTATATTTATATTATAATTTATATGGGAATGCAAAAATGCAAATGATCTTAAATAGTCAAAACACTCTTGCAAAGGAAGAACAGAGCTAGAAGACTCACACTCTTTGCCTTTGAGACTAATCTAAAGCTCCAATAATTAACCTAGTTTGGTATTGGCATCAGGATAAAGCATAGATCAGTGCAGCAGACCAGAGGACATACATACACATATATATGGTGGGTTGATTATTGACAAAAACAAAGTAATTCAAAGGGAAAGGAAAAGTCTTTCCAACAAAAGGTGCTGAAACAACAGGATATCTGCGTGGTGAAAAATAGCTCAGTCCTCTACCTCACACCGCACAGAATTTAATATGTGACGGATCTTAGGTCTAAGTATAGAAATTAGAGTTATGAAGCTTTTAGGTGATTCACAGGGTAGACAAAAATTTCTAGGACAAAATTAAAACATTGTCAGTAAAAGAAAAAGAGTCGTAAATTAGAAAAAGTCATAAATGAAAAAAAGTCGTAAATTAGACTTCATAGAAATTAAAACACAAAAACTCTGGTCAACAAAATATATCCTTAGGAAAAAATGAATAGGGAGACGTGAAGAATGTTTCCCAAACCGAATTCTGACAAAGCACTTCTGTTCAGAATGTGTAAAGAACTCTTTCAAACCAGTGATGGAATGACAGCTCAATGCCAAGGCGAAAGCCTTGAACAATGAAATGTGCTTCCAGGCAGGATTTGGGGAAGGCGCGGAACAGCTGGAATGCCCAGACACCGCTGGAGGGAAAACACAAAGGCACAGCCACCTTGGGAAACAGTTTGGTGATTTTTCATTAAGTGAAAATATACTGACTCTCTGACCCGGCAGTTCTGCACCTTTATCCAAGAGAAATGCAAACAAGCATCCACAAAAAGTACCGCATAAACATCTTCACAGCAACTTTATTCACCATAGCCGAAAACTGGCAACGGTCCAGACGCTCTTCAACAGGAGCGTGGATGGCCACGCTGCTATATTCAGACAGCGGAAAAGTACTTAGCGGTGGAATAAAGCCATCAATCGATAAGTGGAAACACCACGGAGGAATCTCAGAGATGTAATGCCTTCCCCCAAAAGGGATACAAATGGCTGTAGACTCCATGGGTCTCTTTAAATGAGGTTCTAGGAAAAAATGTAGTCCAAGTCGAAAGAGCAAACTAGTGGTTTCCTAAGCTGCAGGGGTGGCGGAGGGGAAGACGACTTTGGGAAAAGAAGAAAAGTTCCTGTAGAGGTGAGTGTGTTCTACATCTCCATAGAAATAGCAACATAGGATGTATCTCTTCTTAAAAGGTATACAATTAAGATTTATGCATTCAAATGTGTGTAAGGTTTACATTGAAGCAGAGTTGCAGAATATCATTGGGGGAGGGGAAGTGGGCGTGGCAGGCGAATCAGAGATGCATGAGTATTGACGATTGGAGCTGGGTGATAGGTACCTTAGACTAATACGTTTTCTTCTGTACATTTGAGCTTTCCCCTAAAAAAAAAAAAAAAACGCTTTCTTTAAAAAACAAACAAGCTGTTAGAGATGTCCAGTGTGGTATCATTTATATCAAGTTTGAAAGCATGTATACAGAAATATACATTGTTTATAGGTCTGTATTTTTGTGTTAATCTTTTAAGATTTTATTTACTTATTAGAGAGAGTGCACATGAGTAGGGGGAGGGGCAGAGGGAGAAGCAGACTCGATCCCAGGACCCTGAGATCAGGACCTGAGCCACAGGCTGACGCTTAACTGACTGAGCCACCCAGGCGCCCTAGTAGTAGGTGTTTTTAGAAAGGCACAGAAATCATAACAGCAGATTTGAGATTAGTGGTTCCCGCTGGTTGGCATAGAAAGGACTCAAAGGCCTTTGTGATATTCTATGAATTCATTAAATTATCCTCTATACATTTTTAGATTGAGGTATTTCATTAAAAGTGCGGGAACAATCAGGGACCCTAGCCCAAAAGGCTGTGGGGGACCCTAGGCGATGCTAGGATTGTTTCAATAAGTGATAACAAGGGCTGATGTGAGTTGTATTTTGGGCGTCTTGCAAAGGCTCTATCAGGATGAACTCAACAAAAGCAATTCTGTTGGTTCAATTATTACCAACCCCACTGGACAGCTGATGACACTGAGGGACATAAAGGTTAGATTTCTTATCCAAGGTCACACAACGAGTACTAGGGGATGAGGGCCCGGAGCTCTTATATTTGACTCTGAGACCCTTTGGTGAGTTTGGAGGTGGCCTCTTGTTGGTGGGGGCAGGTCTGGCTCCAAGTGCGGAGCACGAAGGAGCCCAGCGGGGTTCTCTTTCAGGGAAGAAGTGGGGGCTTTCCATGTGGAGAGGGGGGTGGGTGCAGGAGACACCCAGGAGGACAGGTGGTCTCAGTGTTCAGGAGCCGTAAGCCTTGCGGACGTGCATCCCTCTGGACGAGCTACATCGCTCCCGAGTCCCATGCTACGTGGAAGCATCTCTTGGAGGCTCTGAGCCGTCCTGGGGGCCCACGTCCGGGGACGTCTGCTCTGGGTAAACAGGGTCTGCCCTGCTCCCGTTGCCAGGCAGAGTGAATACAATGTGTTTTAATAATGAATGAATGATTAATAGCAACTGCTTTGGAGAATTATGATGTGACGAGCCTTCCTGCACCGTGGAGCGGGGTATAAATGATGCCGGAATGCATAATCGGGACGTTAGCATCTGTTACAAAGCGCATTATAAACCCGGCTCCCTAATGCCGCTTATCCACACCTCCCTGACATGTTATTGTAACACCTCTCTCGAGAATGGATTGGAGGGAAATGTAATACCTATTAATCACCAATTGATAAAAGGAAGAAGAGGACTGTTGAATTGAGGTGGTGTCGTGCAGGCTTTCTCCCTCTTGCCGCCGCGGCTCAGGCTTCTGCCCCGTGAGGCCTGCAGGGACCGTGTTCCCTGTTCCCAAGGTGGGAGACAGTGCTCTGGAGTGCAGCTTGTATCGGGGGACCTGACTCCCTTCCCCCAGTTGCTTTCCTAATGCAATCCTGGCCCCTCCCAGGCCTGCCCCCAAAGGGCCCGCCAAGTGCACTGCCCGTGCTTCCCATCTCTTGCTCTGCACCCCAGGTCACGAGGAATGGTTTGTGGTCCCCAGGAGCTGATGAGCTCTCTCTGGAGCACCATCCCCTCCTCCACCAGGCTAATCTGCTCATCCTCCGAACCTCTGCTTCGTTCCTGCACCAAGGCGGGCCTGCTCTCTCTCACCCTGTTCATTCCGTGTGCCTCCTGCATCACACAGTGATATGGAAATTGCTTATCTGCCATCTTCTCAGGCACCCGAGAGCCCTTAGGGAGCTCGTCTTACCCACTGCGGTTTTTCCAGAAAACAATCCAAGATGGGGCACGGGGTGAGTGCTTCCCAAAGGAAGCAGTGAGCTCCCAAAGGACAGGGACCACAGGCAGGGACACTGAGAGCTGTTCCTGTACGATCTCATCCTCACGGGACTCCTTCGTCTCTCTGTACATTGAGCACCTACTGTATGCTCTTGCAGGGGTTGTGAAGAGAACAGCAATCAGAGCAGCCTGAATCCTGCTTTTGTGGGTCTTGCATTTGGGGGAAGGGACTCATAGGGAGAGAAGGGTCACCAGCCCGTGAGCACTTTGTCTCCCAGTGCCCTCCCCTCGGTGTATTTCCCATCATTCTTCAGGTTCAGTTGAGATGCCATCATCCGTAGGAAACCTTCCACCTCCAGCCCAGGGCAAAGTTACAGAGTTTCCCTATTTCAAGAAGCACACACTTGCACATTTGACTGTTTTTTTTTTTTTTTCCCTCCCCTGGGAATTTACAGTATTGACATATGACCCACGATGGGCTCATTGGATGTGGTCCAGTTGCCTTTTGCCATTGGCTCTTGTCAGATCAGGACGTGCCTCGCCGTCAAGGTGTCGCTCGGTGAGGGACGCAGGAAGGACCCGAGGCCTGGCCTTCTGTGGGCTTCGTTGGCCCGGTGGGCGCGCTGCTCGCCTCATTGTGTCCGGTCACATATCTTTCTCCCTCACTGGACTGTGAATTCCTCAAGGGCGACCACGTCAGCTTCGACCGCAGTGGTCCTTCACCTTTGCACCTGTGCCCGACACCTAGCCAGCCCCTCATTCTGCTTAGGGACTAAAGCGATGCATGACCTCACGGAGGGATGCCCTCCTGCCTTCCTCCTGGTCAGATCTGGCAACTTGTCTTTCCCCTGGATCTCTTCAAGTTCACCTCCGGAGCCGCCCGTGTAGGGGATGGCTGAGCACGGGCCGGCCGCATACTGGTGGGGGGACCTGCACACGTGATGCCTGGGGCCCCCGATCCCTGATCTGACAAAGGGCCCTGATGCCCCTGCCCCGCGCAGCTCTAGGGGAAGGCAAGTGTGACAAGCCCCGTGGCTGTTTTCACAAGCTAGGTGGCTTAGAACAGCAGCCATGTGTGCTCCTGCGGTTCTGGAGGCCGGAAGTCTGACATCAGGATGTTGGCTGCGAGCCACGCTTTCTGCAGCGCCTCTTGGGGAGGATCCTTCATTGTCGCTTCCAGCTTCCGGCGGCCTTGGATGTTCCTTAGCTTCGACAGCATAGCCCCAATCCCTCCTTCCTCTTCTCTCTCTTACAGGAACACCGCTCATACTGGACGAGGGTCCCCCCGTCCCCCGGCCCCCGACTCCGGTGTGACCCACTGTAGCTTACCTGATTATATCCACAACCACCCTGCCTCCTAATAAGTTCATTCTGAGCTGCCCAAGGTCAAGATTTCAACAGACACCGGCCCGCAGTCACGCGCACAGTCTGTTCTAGTGAATAATCCTTTTCTCCCCACGTCACCCCCAATCAGGCCAGCCCCGCCTCCTCGTCCTGCATCTGCCTTCTTCCCGCGCCTGCCTCTCTGGGGTGCATTGCTAGGTATCTTTTTGGGGATGAGGGGGGACCTGTTTGAAGGTGGGGTGGTAAGAGTTGTCCTCCTAGCATCTGAACACCTGCTCGGCGCGTCCTGGGTCTCCGTGTGTGTTTGTGGATCGTTTGGTAACAAAGGAGCAGAAAATACCGATCGCATTTTCGGACCCACTGTCCTTCTCGCTAGAATTCTTAGAGGGGCATTCCCATTCTCGTTTCAAGTAGCCGCCTCGTCGTGTGGGAGCTGCCAGGAGAAAGTGAGTTTAGGCGGTTGGCGGTCTGACCACAAAGAGGCACCACCCTAACCGGGGCCTCCGTGATCTCATATTTGGGCAGCTGTCCTCATCCTGCTTTCCTTTTCATTCCAGTCTTTGTGCTACACTCAGAGGGATTTTTTTGTTCCCCTTAATTTTTTTTTTATTTATTTTATGTAGGCTCCCTGCCCACGTAAGGGCAGGGGCTTGAACTCACGACTCTGAGATCAGGCATCACACGCCATACCGACCGAGCCAGCCAGGTGCCCCCCAGAGGGATCTTTTTCAAACACCCACCAATAGGAGGGCATCGTTTTCATGAAGTCTAGTGTACCACTTGTGTGTTTTTTTTAGGGCTAGAGGTTGCACATGCCCGGTACTGTGCCTGGGGACAATATCGCTGGGTAGGTAGTTGTGGAAAGGTAAAGGGATATAGTTAGAAGATTCAGGCATAGAGTTTAAAAAAAAAAAGAAAGAGAGAAAGAAACTAGAGTTCAACCCTTGGATCTTCCACTTTTTGTTTTGTCCTGAGAAAGACACCTGATTTTTCTGAGCTTCCGTGTGCTCATCGATAAAACAAGGATAGTAAAAGCAGATCGGTTTCAGCTCAACTAAAACAATATGGTTGAAGAACTGAGTACCCTTCCCAGCACGCGGTTGATGTTTATGGACGCCCAGTTCCCTTCCTCACCTCCCAGCCCGTGCCTTCCCCCTCACGAGCCCCTCTCTGTCCCCACCCGCTCCCCCTGCAGGTAGTTATCTGTGCTTGCTATCTCTACTTCTTTTCTAACCCTGTGCCCTCATCTCTCCAGCTCCTCGCGTGATGGGGTTCCTGCCTTTCTCATTTTGTCGTGATTAAAATAAAGCATCCTGGGAAGCTAATTAATATTGCAGAGATGAAGGGTGCAGGGCCAGTCCCGGCCCTCCACGGAGGGCAAACCAGTTACAATGAAACCCGCCAGCTTGGCTATTTAGAAGAAAAAGGATTTATTTTTCAACAAGAGGGAATACAACCCTCTTATAATGCACCTCCCGGCCTGCCTTTGATGGTACTGCCAGCTTCAAACCCCAGGTGCCTGCAAAAAGGCCAAGAGGAGAATAGACTCACACCAAGGAGACGGACAGTGTGGAATCCTCCGGTCTCCGCTGGTCTTGTCCACTGTGCTGCGGGGGGTGTCTCTGTCTGCCTGGCCACGTCCTAACCCTCATTTCGCGGTAGTCTCCCTCATGACACCCAGGGTGGGGCCACGACCAATAGAAAGGGTCCTGGAATAGGAGCCGGAGAGCAGCAGGGCTGGAAGCAACAAGCAATTTGGTATGATCCTATTTTATATATGGGGACACTGAGGACTCAGAGGTGGGACACGAGTTAGAAAGTGTCCACGGTCCCAGAGCACGGGCTTCCCGCAGGACCCTGGCAGCTGTGCTTTCCTCCAGGACATTCCTTGCTTGTTCTCTTTGCACAGTGGTGCTGAAGCCCTTCGCAGCCATTATCATCTTGAACTGCGAGCCTTTGCATATTCTAGCCGGGCAGCTGCTGGGTGAGCCAGATGCCGTGGTGGTTTTTCATTCTCTGCCTTTTGTGAAGCCTAGAATGGTACTTTGCACACAGCAGGGGTTTCATACTTATTAAATTAGTTTACTAATGCGTGAACTCAATGGTGTTGCAGTTTCTTCTCGTGTGCGTGTGATGAAATGGGTTCAGGGAGGCGTTTCAATCTGACCGGCCTGGAGTCACGACCTTTGGAGAGAACTTTCAGGGTTTCCCTGAAGCATCTCCACTTTAGGGAAAACTTCGTGATCAGGGGCGACCTGTGCTGCTGAGCCCCGCCTGGCCTCCCGGGGCTCGAGCTGCACCATCCTCACTGACGGTGGAGCTGTGTGCCTCGGTTTCTCCATCTGTCATCGTCATCAGCCCAACAGGGACGTTGTGAGGGTCGCATCGGAGGGTTGCATTGGCTCCTATGCCCAGTGAAGAGGCAGTGTGCGCGGCGGTCAGACGTGACCGTGGGAGGTGAGGCCCGCCCGGCTGTGAGGTCTGTGACATGGCCCTCTGATTCGGTTAGGGGTTGCAGTGGCTGTGGCTGTGGTTAGCACACAGTAGACGCGAGCTGGTTTTTGTCACCCGATGAGGCTAAATGACCTAACCTGGGTTGAGCGGCAGACGCTCCAGCCTTCTTCTTTTTTTTTTTTTTTTTAAGATTTTTAAAATTTACTTAGCATAAGCAGGGGGAGCTGTAGAGAGAGAGGGAGAAGCAGGCCCGATGCGGGACTCGATCCCAGGACCCCGAGATCATGACCTGAGCTGATGGCAGGTGCTTAGCCAACTGAACCACCCAGGCACCCCCACCAACCCCCTTTTAGAGAGTGCTTTCTGCTTCTCCTGTCAGTATCTGCTGACAAGTACTGCGGGGAACAGTACTGTGGTGACACTTGTACCATCGTGTGTTTGACATCCAAAAGTGACCTTACCAGGGAAAGGGAGGCCAACGTCACCGTCTTCTGTAGGCAGAGAGTTCCAGGGGTCTAGCGTAATGGGGCACCTCAGGCTGACACATGGCAGGAGGCTGCCTTCACATGCCCTAGATGACTGGGGTGGGGGGGGACCCTAGTGTCCCCTCTGTGGGAGAGACCGGATGTCTTTGCTTCTTTGAGAAGACTTCACCAAATGGCGAGCGGCAGCCCTCAGTTTGCACAAGGATCACTGTGTGTGTGTGAGTCCCTGGGATTGCCTTGGACCCATAGGTGGAGGCTTGGAGACATCTGGGTAAAGGGAAATACAAGTTAAATGTGTAAATGATCCTGCTTCTCTGGGACCCCTTCACCATCAAGCATTAGTTCCTGCATCTGTCTGGTCAACAGGTTTTTAAAGGGCATTTTACTAAGTTCTAGGTCCCATTCCTGGGTTGGGGCGGCAGCATTGAATGAGTCAGACCCAACCCCTACCTTTTGGAGCTTTGAGTAGAGTCAGGCAGGAGCTGAGGACGAGCTCGTGCAGCCGGGACAAGTACTTTAGGACTTTGTGGGACTTGGAGCAGGTCACTGACCCCGCCTTCCTTTTTGAAGATGGAGGGCAGAGAGAAGAATTCCCAAGGGCAAGGCCAAGGTGGCAAGTCCCAAACCACCTCTAGGAAGCAAGGAACTGGTCAGATGACAGGAGCCTAACCGCAGAGCCCAAGGAGAGTGGCTCAGATGCGGGGCGTGGGGGGAAGAAGGAGGGAAGGCCTTTCTAGGGAAGAAGCCCTAGAAAGCAAAGGGAAGGAGGGACAGCTAGGCTGGAAGGCAGTATTGCCACGTCCGTGTGTGGAGTCAGGCTAGGACATGTTCACGGCAGCATTTTGTAGGAGAAAAACTATGGCAAAAGCCCCTATTACCGATGAACAGGAGCAAGTAAATAAATTATGGTGTTCTCAAATGGTAAAAGTTTCAGTGGAGAAAAGCGGTAGACCAGAGCCACACATGTCAACCTGCGGGAATCGCACAGAGGTGATGGCGAGTGAGAAACCTCAAGCTGTGGAAAATATACTTATTTTCGGATACCGTTGATGTAAATATGTAAACCAGTTTTACCTATCGTTCAGGGATACATATGTATGTCGTAAAAACAGAAAGTCATTGGTGGGAACGCTGAAGTCTCAGTTCCAGATTTGGACGCCTTCTGGGGGGCCCGGAGCAGGAGGGTGTGGTCCGGAAGGGTGCCGAGTGGTGCCTTATCTCTGAGATGCTTGGCTGCTCGTTGTATTATTATTTACGCCTTTTAAAAATATGTCTCAATGATTGCATGATTAAAGTTTATGTAGGTAGTGGGAGTGAGGCACAGGATATGCATTAGAGAAGGAGGGGCTCCTTTCCACTCCTCCTGCTCCTAGTCAGTCAGGCATCAAACTTGGGGGTCTTTGCAAAGCCTTCCTCCGAGGCGGGGGGACACAAGATGGCTCTCACCGAACAGCCGCTGGCCCTGTCAGCTCGCTCTCCGTTCCACTCAGCTCTCCCCTGGTTCGATGTAGCCCCACCTCTAGCCAGTGGTGCTCCCCGCCACTGGTCCACTGGTGACTGCGCCTCTCCCCATCCTTTGCCTGAGACCTTCTCCTTTGTGTTGCTTCTTAGTCTTGACATTGGCCCCAGGGCCGAAAGGTTCAACACCTTTGCTTACTGCATAGGGCCCGACTTCATATTTGGAGTCCTGGTGCCCAGGGTCCACTACCATCCCTGGAATATCCTGCCCACAGCTCCGTCATGACTTGCCCCTCCCTCCCTCCCTCCCTCTCTCCCTCCCTCCCTTCCTTCCTTCTCCTCCACCCTCCCCTTCCCTGAGATACCACTGAGCTACTCCCAAACTTTTGCCCCAGGAAAATAGGGAAGACAACCCTCAAGGTGCTCTCTTTCCATTTAAACAAGAGTTGTGCTGCTATGGTCTCTACAGACAGGGAAACCGCGGCCCCAGTAAATACCTTGCTCCAGGTCACACAGCTAATAAGGGGCAGAGCTGGGATTCCAATCTGTGTTCGTCTGACCTCAGAGCTCATACTCGCGCTTTCCTTTATCTTCCCTGTCTCTTGGATGTTGGCTGCACAGCTCCCAGTGGGCTTTAACCTCTTCCATGTTGATTCCATGCCATGGACTGGCTCCAGGGAAAATTCCTTAAACCTGTTGTGTTGCCCTCCTTCCTTCACTGGCTTCTTGTCACCCGAGACAGGGAGGCGGTGGGGGGACCTCTGAGCCCCTTGCCTCCAGCCCCGACAGTGGTGTTTCTCAGAACATGGTGGGAAAGGAGTGGACTCCTTTCCTTTATGGACTCCCCATAAAGTCATCCTGGTAGGGACCCCTGCACTCCCCAGTTTCCAGCTGCATCATGAGGAGATGCCAGACCGTCCCTAACTACTGCCCCTCCAACCTCCAGGCCCCGGCCCCCCACCTTGGGCCTGCCTCCTATGGGCCACGGTCCCGGTCCTCGCCGGCCATGGAGCAAGGGCAGTTGTCCCAGGCCATTTAGCTTTGACCCACTCAGGCCCTGTTTCTCCATTAGCTATGCCTCCAGGGGGAGGGCTGCTGAATTTTTCTAAGGTCTCTGTGAACTTACAGACCCTTGAACCATGGGAGAAGCCTTTTTTGGGTGTGGGGGGGCGGATACCACTTACCCGGCAAGCCCAATGAGTCACTACCGGAGTCGGTACCCCCCGGGAGAGTGTTCTTGGGTAGATCGGCTCTGGGGTAGAGGAACCTGCCACCATCGATGCATCTTTCCTGAGTGGAGAGGGAAACTGAGGATGTGGTTAGGAAGTACCAGTCAGGTCAGGGCAGTGACCCAGGCTCCTGGCTCCTAGTCCAATGTTTACCTTTCACCCGTCTGCCTTTGCTTCTTGAGGAAAATACAGCTGGTGTCCTTCCCCCTTGGTTTAGAGGGATCGGGTAACAGCCTGTGTCTTCCAGCCGGGTCTGAAGGCTTGTTCCTGGAGCCTCCTCAGTCCCACAGCCAGGGGCGGGCATGGATCAGGAGAGGCTGGGGCTAGTGGCCAAGCCCACTACCTGTTTGGAGGCTATCTCCTGGGGGGACAGGCAGAATAGGGGGGTATGTGTTTAGGCCTGTAAGAGGTTGCCAGAGTTTCAGGGGGTGTCAGCCTGTTTGAAACACTCATTCCCTGTCCTGGTTTGAGTCACCCCAGAAAGAAACAAAATACAGATTCCTCTAAAGCGTGAGCTGGACTGAGTCGTGGAAACATGTTTTCCTGACATGTGAAGAAGGCTGGATATTTGGCTACAACTCGAGCCCCTTGAGTATCTCCTTGCCCCCACGTTGCCCTGGCACGGTTGTCAGAAGGCCTGATTCGGAGTCCAGTGTGAGCCTCTCACCCATCAGAACACCAGGTCTGCGGCTGACTTACTGAATGACCTTGAACAAGTCACTTCACTTGGAACTTGAATGGGCACTTGGCTTTTCAACTGGTGTTCTCTTCTTGGTGGGGAGGGCGGCATTTGGAAATGTGTTTGGATGTCATGTTGGGATTTATTTCCAGAGGTGAAGGGCAAGCTTGCCATGCCAAAGAGCCCCCCACAAATGGGAATCGTCCCCTGAAAATGCCAGGGGCGCCTTCCATGAGAAGCACTGTCAGACTCTGCAGAGACCCTCCCAGCTGTGATCTTGTCTGTCGGACTTGACCCTGTGACTTGACCGGCTGCCGGATGGTGACATAGTATCTATCCCAGCGATGACCTACAGCTCTGGTTGGAGGCCTGGACAGCGAGGTTAGCGAGCCTGGGCCATTGTCTTGGGGAAACTGGGAGCTGGTCTGGGGTAAGGGCCAGAGGGCCCGGGACAGCAGCCATGACCTCTGGGCTGTCTAAAACCAAAGCTTTTGAGAGTGATCTGGGCGGACCACCCTGGAGCTGAGAGGGGAGGGCAGGTGGACGCCACAGGGAAGCTGAGAAAGGGGAGAGTCGGTCTGAAGAGCTGTAAGATCAGAGGGCTAAGGGGATAAAACAAGGCATCGAGAAGAGCAGTTTGCTGTGATCTATTCTGCAAATGGGGGCGGGGGGCTGGGGTAGAGCCAGGGAGTCAAGGGAGGCATATTTTAAGGTGCAGAATCAATACCGCATCTGTCCCTTTTAAATTCAGTTCCTTTTTCTTTTTCTTTTTTTTTTTTTTTTAAAGATTTTATTTATTTGACAGAGAGAAACACAGCGAGAGAGGGAACACAAGCAGAGGGAATGGTAGTGGGAGAAGCAGGCTTCCTGCAGAGCAAGGAGCCCGATGCGGGGCTTGATCCCAGGCCCCTGGGATCTGACCTGAGCCGAAGGCAGACACTTAACGGCTGAGCCACCCAGGCGCCCCCAGTTCCTTTTTCTAATAAATCAAGTGGAGCTGGGGTGTAGGGGCTTGTGGTCTGAAAAGAGCCTTTGGCTCTTCAATTTCCATAGCAAAGGCAGAGGGTTCAAGGGATCGGATAATTACTGGGCCCTGAGCCGGCAGGGGCACTTTTTAACTTCTAAGTCACCTGGCTATCACTGTGGTCTCTGCAAAGCCCTTGGAATTGAGCGGGGGAGCTCCTACCGAGGCCTGGCCCTCCTATGCCCCATTTGGCATGTCCGTATATGTCCCAGTGAGACCTGCGTGGGGGCAGGCACCGTGTCTGTCCTCAGTGGCACCGAATTTCAACCCTAGCATTTCCCAGAGAGCTGGGTTTTCGTATTTACTGGCTAAACAGGTAACTGACATCTGGCTCCTGAGTGTGGGCCACAGGGAGAAAGACGGGGCTCTCCCCGAAGACTCCTGCCTTCTGAATATTCTTCCTGCTGGCGGAGCCAAGCGTGGAGCAGAGGAAGGTGCACAGGTGTGGAGTCAGGCTGTCCCGGATTGTAAGGCCTCCCTGACTGGTGCAGGTGCATCAGGGTTCTCAGTGAGTCTCCGCTGAAAAGTGGCCACAGGGCGATGGCGGCCGAGGCACCGAGAGCCCCGAGCACGGGGCCCGGTGAGTGGCTGTGCTGAGGACACGGTCGGGAAGTTGCCAGGGTGATTTCTCCGGGGCTGGATCAGGGATGCCCTGGCAGGGGCTGGGGAGCTGGTCTATGAAGGCGTTTTCAGAAGTCCACGGACAAAGGAGCAAAGAAGACTGACAATGCCGTGAGCTTTTCACAAAACCGAGTCTGTTCCATTCAAAGGACGAGCCTTTCATGTGAGATTTTCTTCCTTAGGACTCTTCTTTGGTGTAAAAATGTGGTGGTTTTGTGAGAGGATGAGATTAAAAGGCAGGCTTTAAGAATACGTTCTTGCCTGGCAAAATAAACATGTTTGTGGCCCAGGGCTGGTCCCCCATTAATTAAAAAAAAAATCTGTACCTGGAATCCCAATGGCTAGAGAGCACCACTGCTACTGAGTCTGACATTGCTCTCATCTCGGGGTGGGGGCGGGTAGAGCGGAGAGAAAGAATGTCAGGGAGGGGTAGTGGAGGTGACAGAGAACTCTGCGGGCTTAGACCTCGAGACGCTTCCCTAAGGCAGCGAGAAGGACCTGGACGTGGCCTTTAAACACGAAAGGGTTTATTTTGGTGGATGAAAGGGTGTGTTCTAGACCACAGCTGGAGCAAAGACCCAGGGGCACACGTGAACCAGCTGTGCTAAGGGGTCGAGGTGGAGAGTTCGGGTCACAGAGTAGCAGGCAAAAGCCAGAAAGACACTGGGGTCTCTGCAGCCGGGGCGTGCCATTCTGGAAATGGGGTTAAGTAGGGAAGTAGCTACTTTATGGAGCTCCTACGATTTTTTCTAATACTGCCACTGTCTCGGAACTATGCCCCCCAGTCATAGAGGAGAATGCAGAGGCTCATAGAGATAAGGCATCAGGGGAATGTAAGTGGCGGAACCAAGAACCTAGCAGGGGTGTTCAGATTCAAGAAGTTTTGAGAACGAGGGGCTGATAATTTAAGGGAAAGATGTGCAGCAAATCCTGATGGGGGAAGTACTAGGGCTTGAGGGCCAAGAGTGGGAGTCTGAGTGGGAGTTAGAGGCTGCATTCCCTCCCTCTGGGACGAACTTTGGCACTATGGGTTCTAGATCCCGTCCACAGCATGGTTCAATGGCCCCTTTGCAGTAAGAAGCTAAGGTCTTTATGCCTCTTCTGTTATTTCTAGGGAATGTGTATCTGCAATACCCAGCATGGTGCCTGGATGAACACTTACTAGCCGGTAGATCCTGTCTTCCTACTATAACGGCTGGGGATTGGTTCTCCAACCTGACCGTGTGTCAATCGACCTCTGTCACCCCACTTTACTGTTGAACAGTAAGCATCTGTTAGTGTCTCGAGGAAAATTAGATTTTTAACAAGGACTCGAGGGGTTTCTGGTGCAATTGGTCCCTGGACCATACTTCGAGAAGCTTGGGTCCAGAGATCTGCATCTCCTGGGTTTTATGCCAGTAAGTCCCATTGATGCCGCCAGAAGGGGCTGGGCAAAGCTTTCCCTGGGTTCAGGGAACCGAGACGATGTTCTTGGGCTCTTTTTGGGAGGGGTCAAGGCGTCTTTCACTTTGGAGATGAGGGAAACTTCACGGAGCAGGTAGTCGAGACAATGTGGTTGTTCTAGCTGGTTCCAAGCAAAGACCTATGAGAGCTGTCAGATCCACCCCGTCACTGGCATCAGCAAGAGAACACAGCTGTGTGGCTGCCGAGCCCTGGGCTCCCCATGAAAGGCCTGCTTTGTTGCTGATACGCTCCATGATAGGACGTTCTAGTATCTGATAAACGAAGGGGTTGTCGCTGGGAACGCTGGGAATGCTAAGGTGCCCGGGGTTCCTGAGGCATTTGCTAACCCCGCCCTGTTTCCTTCTACCTGCCCTAAGACCAGACCTGCCCTGAGGCAGAGAGGGCTGCCCATCCTTCTCTGTGTACCACTCAGGCTGATGTCCAGTGGTGAGCCCAGTGGGGGCCTCGCTTTCCTATTGGAAAGTTCGAGAAGCTGACCATTTGTGTGGTCTCCGGGGCCAACTTGCCATCATGGAGTTTGTTCTCTCTTTTTAACCATGGGGACCGTTGGAGAGGCCGTTTTGGTGTGTTTTAATTTTCAGGCCAGGCCAGCTGGGCTGCTGCTGTCCGCGGCCGAGGCATCGGGGCACACCCAGCGGCCACACTGCATGACTCTGAGGGCGCAGATGACTTTGCTGTCAGCGGGAATGGTGTGTCTCCCCCGCCTCCTCCGGAGCTTGTGTGATAGCCATCCGGAGGGAGTCAGATGATGAGCCTTCCCTCTCTTGCCTTCCATCCAAGAAGTTGGAAATTTCCCTGGAGGTTCCAATGGAGAGGGAGCCTTTCCAAAAAAAATGCAGCCTCCGCCATTCCTTTCCCAAATAATGTCACCCTTTCTGCCCCCAGGCCAGGATGCAACCTGACAAACAGCCGGGGAAGAAACCCCTTAGGGCCGCCCATGCCCAGTCTGCCTCGCACAACTCTGGCGGCTTCTCCTTACCTCCCGCACCCCTGGCCCTCACCCGCCTCACCCTGGTGCCCGCCCTGGGCTATCCCAGCCACCCGGTCGGGTGTCAACTCTGTGTTAGGTGTGGGGGTGCACAGGGCCCTAGCTAAAAGGACTTGACGGTTGGGGAGACCACCAGGAAACCCAGGGGTCTGGTTGGCCATGAGATGGCATTGGTGAGGACGTGGAAGGTCTGAGAGAGCCACAGGAGAGGCCCCCGATCTATCTGGGGAGATGGGTAAGCCTTCCCTTGAGAAGAAGGGGCCTTGGAATTGAGACTTAAAAAAAGGTGTGAAGTAGGGCAGGGAGGAGGAAGGGAGGAAGGAGGGGGCATTCCGGGCAGTGGGAATAGCATGGATGAGGACTGGGAGACCAGGGAGAGCCAAGGGTTTGGTAAACTACACGTTACTTAGTATGACTGAGATGAAAGTCACATGGGCTGGGAGGGGGGTGGGGGGAGCAGGCAGGGAGTGGGAAGTGGCCAGAGAGCCAAAGCAAGACACAGCCTGTATTCCATGCAGAGTGGTAAGAATTTCTATACTGAAAACCGCGGGGACCTGCTGAAGAATTTTGAGCAGGAAAGTGACATGATCAGAATTGCATTTTAGAAATATCACACTCTGGTGGAAACGCGGAGAATCAGCTAAAGGGAGGTGAGAACAAGGACCGAATGAGCAGCCAGGTGGTGATCGCAGAGTTCAGGTGTGGGGTGCGGAGAGCCCCGAGATGGTAAAGGAGCCCTGGGGGGGCCTCCTAACTCCCTTGCCTTGACCCTGGGCAGGGAGACGTCTTCCTGGCCGTCCCTGGTGGACAGCCATGGAAGGGGCACTTCCTGGGGTAGCCTTTGCTTCTCTGGGAGTCTGGGGCACAAACCTGGGGGGCTCTTCTTCCCCATGCGGGCTGCTTTGCCCACGGGAGCAAGAACCCAGAGGTTTCCCTGGGAAACTCTGCTCCTAGGCCTGAACTCCTGCCGGTACAGGTGAGAGGCACCGTGGGTGCTGGGGGCCGGTCGCCTTCCCCCTGGTTCTAGAGCCCCTTCCCCACGTTTCTATGGCAATCCCTTCACTTCGCTTTCCTCCTTCCTGCTTCTCAGATTGTCTCCCAGCACCTCCAGGGGTGCTAAGGAAGGGAGCTAATTACCTTGCTATAAATACCAGCCAGGATGAGTTCCTAGGGCCCCAGACCTGGCTTTTCTTGCTCAGTGTCTCTGTGCTGGGTTGGGCAGTAGTGGATAGGTGGGGTCTACACATCAGCGTGCCCACACGTTTGTTCCCCCCCTCACCGCTCAGCTTGGCTGTGCCTACCTTCCCCCAGGGAATAGCATAGCAGAGACAGCAGAAGTAAACGGCAGCTGTCACAGAGGCCCAGGCACTGTACTAGGCTCTGGGAATCTGGGGCTGGATCAGAGCCTGGCTCTGCTTTCAAGGAACTCCCTGCCTGGAGGAGAAGATAGGTCTCCACAAGCAGTTCCCGTAGGAACAGGGTGGAGCCATAAGTCTGCCTGCAGGAGGGGAGGGCTTCACAGAGGAAGTGGCTGGTGTAGCTGAACCCTGAAAGAGATGGTGGGCTGGAGAAGGCCGGGAGGCATTCTGGACAGAAGGCGTGGAGCAGCAGAAGAGCAGGCTCATGAACACACCAGGGAGTAGAGCTGGCTCTCCGCGGTGCCTCCGGCCTGGGGACTTCCTTGAGGAAGGAAGGATTTGGGTCCCAAAGCGCAGCTAGGATCTGGCTCAGAGGGTCCTTGTGTGCAGTTCTGGGGTCGCTAGCAGCCACGGGAGGCTTTTCAGCCACCCTGTGGCCTGGTCAGACGCTTAGGAAGATCACTCCAGAAAGAGGCTGGGACACCCTCTCCCTCTGGTCCCTTTGCTTCATTATCTCAAAAAAGGCATGCTTCCCGGGGCAGGGAGGGGGGGAGCTGGCTCTCCAAAGGAGGTGATGGCAGTGGGCAAGACATTACAATGAGGACACAATTAACATCTCAGAAACAGAGCAGAAATGCAAACACCTCCCCGGAAGAGTAGGGTTATGTGCAAGGGGGAGGGAGAAAAAAAAAAAGGCCTTCCCCTAATAGCAATCCGACTTTCATTAGTTCAGACAGTGAAGGCTGCATTGCCGTGTGTGTGTGTGTGTGTGTGTGTGTGTGTGTGTGTGTGTGTGTTACATGGCAACTGTCTCCAGGCAGAGCCGCGCCAGGAAGAGCACAGGTTCTGAAGACTTTCAATCAGTCCGAAAGCTTAGCCAGACAAAACATCTCGGTTGCCGGCTTCACAGCCTCTGCGAAGGCGCCTCCGGGAGAGGGTATGACGTGGGCAAACATTCCCCCTGGTGATGCTGGCGACTTGAGTGCGGGGGGTGGGGTGCTGGATGGCAGGACAGGTGCCCGAGACAGGGAGGGGGCCCTGAACTGCAGACCCGGGGCCCGTGGCTGCGGGAGAGGGAGGAGGCCTGGAAAGCGAAGCTCCAAGTGGGGACTCCTGGGCTTTTGCCCTGTCACCTCAGAGGTACCCCGCACTTGGTCTAGCGTGCGCGCCTCCGGATAACCCTGGGGGAGGAGAAGAGCCAGCTCCTGGAGCCAGAAGGTCTGGATCCAAATCCCAGGCACTCCCTTACTTGCTGTGGGATCCTGGGCAGCTTACGTCATGTCTCTGGGGCTCAGTGCCTTATGGATCCCGCCTCAGCAGGAGGATGAATGAGTCAGCCCACGGAAAATGCCTTCCCCGCAGAACAGGCTGACCGCAGGCCCCTGGTCCTGCTCCTGCTTAGGATACAACAGGGTACAGTGGGAGATGCAGACAGTGCACATGCTAGATCCCAGGCCCCGCCACCTGCCAGCGGGCCGGCTGCTGGCTCCAGCATTTCGTTTTCCAGCCTTCATCTGGAGCCCTTCCTGCTCTTCCTCCCTCACTGTCTGACTCTCTAGGGCCACGGATGGCGAAGGCAACCGGGAGAGAGCAAGGGGCTTTGCTCTCACACTCTGGAAATCCAAGGATGCCCTCTGGGCTCTGGTCCCACTCCAGACAAAGTGCATGGGGCCAGGGTGGGGGAAACACACACCATGAAGGCCTAGAACACCTCTTGGGCCCCGCCCCATTCAGAAGCACTGCTCTGAGTGCCCACGGTAGTGAATAAAACAGATAAGAGCTTCCCTGCTCCTGAGATCGGCCGGCCCCGTAAGCAATACACA
>CM053619.1:15595310-15635213 GCA_028646535.1 Procyon lotor | reverse complement strand
CTCCTGTGATGTCTTCTTATCACACCACAGGTACTGCTAGGGTTTGAGAGGGGCTCATGGTGGCCAACTCCCCTCCCCCCGGAACAACTATATTTAAAAAAACATTCCAGGGGCACCTGGGTGGCTTAGCGGGTTAAAGCCTCTGCCTTCAGCTCAGGTCATGATCTCGGGATCCTGGGATCGAGCCCCACATCCGGCTCTCTGCTCAGCAGGGAGCCTGCTTCCCCCCCTCTCTCTGCCTGCGTCTCTGCCTACTTATAATCTCTCTCTCTGTCAAATAAAATCTTAAAAAAAAAAATTCCATGTATTGGGGTTCAATGTAGGACATTATTTAAATGAAGGAACTTGCAACTTAAAAAGGCTTTGAAGTGGACTGCTTAAGTCTTGGGCCAGTGGGGAAACAGGGCCTCAGAGAGGGCAAGTGACTTGCTCAAGGCCACACAGCCAATTCAGTGGAAGAAATGGAACTCAGAAGTTGGGCCTCTGGAGAGGGCACTTTTTTTTTTTTTTTGAAGTTTTTATTTATTAGAGCATGAGCGGGATGGAGGGGCAGAGGGAGATGGAGAGGTGGGTTCCTTTCTGAGCAGGGTACCCCATGCGAGGCTCAATCCCAGGACTCTGGGATCATGACCTGGGCCGAAGGCAGACGCTTGACCTACTTGAGCCACCCAGGTGCCCTGTCACTTTCTATTATTCCTGTTATCTGTGTCCCAGCCCTGGAAGGGCTTGGGAGGTGGCCTGAGGCTACATGGTCCACATAGGGCCACGGCCGCTGGGTCCCCACATTCTCACTTGGAGCTCACTCAGCCCATGCAGCTCTGCCCTCTCGTGCACACACGTGGTCCTTCTCAGTGTAGCTTCTACTTCCTTTAAAAAGCCACCCCCTGCTTCCTAGAGGCAGGAGTGATTCCTCTGTGAGGTGGTATAGCAGCTCTGAAACAAGTCTCACCGTCTTCCTAAGCCAGCGTTTCCGGCTCTGGGAGCGCCGAGGGAGGCAAGATGCCTACTCACAAGGGTTATAACGGCTGGAATGGAGTTTCATAATATACGGGACACTCTAGGGTAGGGTCTGGCACAGGAGAGGTGGCCAATGAATGTTTATTAAGTAAATAAATCATGACAGCCTTTGCAGAAGGACCTCCTAGCCTTCTCGGCAGGGAGTGGTCAGTAGAATGGGCTTTGAAATAAAGGAGAGCCAGGTTCAATCAAATTTTTTTTTTCTTCAAATTTCTTAACATATCAGAACCTCAGTGTTTGCATCTTTCAAATGGCACTGGTCATGACATCTTAGGATTCTTGGGATCACAATGCTCAGCACATCCCTAGCCCCCCTGAGATGGGGCCCTCTTGGGGGTACAGAGATCCTGGGCCGTGATTCTCAGCCTTGTGTATGGCAATCCCCTGGAGGGCTTATTAAAAGCTGGATGACTTGTTCCCAACCTCCCCCACCCCCACCCCCGAGTTTCTGATTCAGCAGGTCTGTGGTAGAGCCTGAGACTTTGCATTTCTAACAAGTTCCCAGGTGATGTGGTATTGCCCGTGGTGAGAGCACTCTTAAGAGTCAGTGTCTTAGACGAGAGGATTGTTGGGGGAAAAGCAGGAACTGAAGACCATATATGGGCTTGATGTGCAGATGGTCCAGATGGAGAGAGGCAGCCCCAGAAGGAGGTCTGTACTCCAGGCTGTGGGTCAGCTGACTCCACACACCTGGGTGGCCAGCTGCTCTCCCTTGAGCTTCCTCATGTGCACGGAGATTCATAGTCTAACGAAGGCACAGCCAACCGAGAACTTCTTCCCCTTCCTCGCTCCCACTCCTGTTCCTTCCAGCTGGATACCTTCTGGCCTCTGGAGATACTGAAATAGAGTGAATTCTGAAATGTTAAAGGAGGTAAGCAAGAAAACAGAAAACCAAATAGAGATGAGGCCAAAATCAGCATTTCTAGGTTTGGAACCCTTCCCATGATTTCTCAGAGACAGCTATCATCCTGGGAGCATTGTGGGTGCCTAGTACTTTACAACGATTCCATGAAAATGGATTCTCTGCTACACAACCAAATCCATAGACTTCAGCCTGGCATTCAGACCCTATATGACTCAGGTTCCTACCTGTCCTAGCCAACCATTAAATACCTAGTGCTCTCTAGCCCCTGAATTTTCTTCCTATATTTTGGCTCTCTCAATTCTTTCCAGTTGAATTGTCCTCCCTCTGATAAGGCCCTCACAACATCTATCTCTGTTTTTGGTGTTCTAAATCAGGGTTTGGCAAACTACACTATAGCCTGCGGGCCCAATGCTGTGGCCCTTTGCCTGTTTTTATAAATAAAGCTTTATTGGAACATAGACACACCCATTCATTTCTGTATCATCTGTGTCTGGTTTTGTGCTACAAGGACACAACTCAGTAGTTACAACAGAGACAACCTGGTGTGCAAAGTCTAAATTATCTGGCTCTTTATAGAAAGGGATTATTGGCCCCTGTTCCAAATGCAGTATTATTTCCTCATTGAAACCTTCCTGGATCCCACCAACTTTTTTTTTTTTTGTTTTTTGTTTTTTTTTATTTATTTGACAGAAACACAGCGAGAGAGGGAACACAAGCAGAGGGAATGGTAGCGGGAGAAGCAGGCTCCCTGCAGAGCAGAGAGCCCGATGCGGGGCTCGATCCCAGGCCCCTGGGATCTGACCAGGGCCGAAGGCAGCCGCTTAATGACTGAGCCACCCAGGCGCCCCTCCCACCAACTTTTTGTCTCACTTTCTCCTGACATCTCCCTGTTCTTTGCTCTACGATTATGTTACTTGTCATAATGGCTTTCTGTGTACCTTTTCTTCTTGTTGAATCCATCGACATTGCAGACTCTGAGATCCCAAAGTTTGGTGCCACGGCCCACGAAGTTTATATTAAAAGATATTCCTTAAAGTCATTCATAAAGCCCCCAAAGTGGGACACGATCTCAATGTCCAAGAGTAGAAAAAGGGTCAAATAACCTATGGCATAACCATATGATGTATTGCTGTGTAGCAGAGAGAATCGGTTTCTTGAGGACATTTAATGGCCGGAGAGAGATTGTCCATCACATAAAGTTTTTAGAAGAGATTCTAGCAGTTTATGCACTACAACCCTCCTTTGTAAGTAAATAAATATGTAAATGAATTAAGAAGACTAGCAGGAAATAGGCAAAATTTTTATTCCTCTCTGGGTAGAGGGTTATGGGTGACTTTCATTTTGTTATTTTATTAGTTTATGTATTTTTCATATAAAGGATCTATTGCTCAGAACCAGAGGGAAAACTGCAAGTTATTAAACCCCGGGCAGCTAGCTCTGTCCCGGCTTCAGCACACTCTGATGGCCTGGCCTTAAAAAGTCATCTGGCCTCAGTTTCCTGATCTGTAAAATACAGGGTTGTTTAACTGGATGTTGAGATTCCCCCAGCAGGCTGCTGTGGCAGCTGGGCCCTGGTGGTGGCTTGGGGGTGTCTGGGCGCTCCCAGAGACGGAGTTGGCCCCTTGGGGTGGAAGGGGTGATGTGGCAGAGCCTTGCCGAAGCTGGCGGCAAGTTCAGGTGCAGCCCACGCTCTCCCAGCTGGGCGCCAGCATGGCTGCCCAGGACGGGGTCTTGCCCAGAAGCCACCAGCTTCATTTGGCCCAAAGCCCAGGGGCTTGTGTGCTTCATTTTCACCCCGCACTAGCTGTGCCCGCCGGAGGGGCCTGGTGCCTGCCCTTCCTTCCCCACCTCCCACCCTGGCCTGTTTTCTCACTGTCTCTCTGCCGTCTGTGCCTGCTGTCTTCTTGTTCCTTCAAAATCACACCTTCAGACTTCCACCGAGGTTTATTTTATTTTTTCTTAACCAGAATCTTTCTGCTCCTTTCGCTCTTCCCTGACTTGCTGAAGAAAATGTCTTTGAGACCCGAAGCAAGGATTTTCTGTTCCTTTCTTCCTTCTCTTCATCTTCCTCTTTGTTTGCAAACGTCCTTATTGTCCTTTCCCTCCCTGATTATCAAGGTACGTTAAGGGAGGCCAGAGTAGATGAAGGAGATCAGTGTAGAGGCCAGTAAGCCGGTCTCAGGAGGTGGCCCGGAAGATGGGGAGACGTGGATGGGCTGAGATGGAAAGAATCATACCCATGAGAGTTACATATGGAGAAGATGAGGCCCAGACAGGGACTGTGACAGGCTTCCAAGGTCATGCATCAAACAACTGATGGGTTGAGGAGTCCAGGTCTGTGTTCTCGTAGGCCCTCGGTGTACCCCTATATCTGGAGAGATCACCTGTCCACCAGCCCACCTTCCTACACTGTGTGCTGTCCAGGGACACAGAGGTGTTGGCCTCATCCCAGGCCCCCAGCCCCAGAGGAGGAAGGAAGAGGACAGGGAAGGAAGAGCCAGAGGGAGAGCACCAAGTGGCTGGGTTTGCCTGGAGGGAAGGATCTGCTGGGATGCAGGAGGACACTCAGGGCTAATCCCAGGAAATCCCAGGATGAGTTGGTCAATTCATTCAAACTGCCTCCTTGGCAGAAGGAGAAGAGATGCCCCCTCTCTCCTCGGTTGGAGAACCTCCCATGGTCTCTAACGGCCTCTTTGGGGGCAAGGGAACTGGCTGCTAGACGTCAAGAGGACACCTGTCCTCTTCCGTCCCCCTTTCTTCCTCCATCGCTCGTGGACTTGGCACCTGGCCATAAGATCTTAGAGTCAAAGGAAGGACTGATTAGAGAACCTCGAGGAGGAGGAGGATAGAGGGATCTGTCCTCAGTAAAGACAGCACCTCTCTGCCCTGCCCACCTGGTCCAGAATGGACCCATGGACCCATAGCCTGCCTCTCCCGCCGCCCCCATCTTTCACTAATGTCTGCACTTCTTGTCTTACCATTGAACCTGAAATAGTGTTGTTAGATTGTAAAAGTGAGCAATCTACAGAGATTTTTAAAGAAATGAAGCAGTAGAAAATATGTAATAGAGAGTGTGGATTGTCTTTGGATAAACCTACCACCCAGACTCACCGGTGAGTGTTTCTGGTGAAAGATTCGGGAAGCTAATTTCACCCATCTCTCTATCTAGATGTTATATTGCATATTACATATGCATATTCTAAAAAAATAAGACTGTATTACATTACTTTGTAGTCTGGATTTTCATTTAGTAACATATGAACAACTTTTCACATTAGTCACTTAGAGAGTACCCTCTCCTTTGTGATGGCACCATAGTGTTCTATTGTGTGCACATACCCTCATTTAGCTAATCAGTCCTATTCATGAGGACGGTGAGCTTATTTCCACTCTAAAAAATTATAAATAGCCTTGGGGCGCCTGAGTGGCTCAGTGGGTTGAGCCTCTGCCTTCGGCTCAGGTCATGATCTCAGGGTCCTGGGATCAAGCCCCGCATCAGGCTCTCCGATCGGCGGGGAGTCTGCTTCCCCCCCTCTCTCTGCCTGCTTGTGATCTCTCTCTCTCTCTCTCTAATAAATAAATAAAATATTTAAAAAAATTATAAATAGCCTTTTGTGTATTTGTGCAATAGTCTAGGTAATTTTTTAGAAATAAATTCTTGGGGCAAAATGTATTCGTACTTAAAATTGTGATACAGTATGCCCTCTAAAAAGTCTATTGCAATATATGTTCTCGCTAACTGTCTCCGAGACCACTACTTGCCCTCTATCTCCCCATTAGGCTTGGGTATTACTCATCTATATCATTTGCTGAACTGATGAGTAAAAAAAAAAGTTTTAAAAAAATTTTCTTTTCCTTAAATTTCAGTGAAAAATAATCATTTCAGCTCTCTGTGGATTATTTGTATTTCTTTTCTCTGAAGTGAGTACTTGTGTATGTTTGGGACTCTGTATATCCAGTCATCACTCCAAAGAAGTTCAGAGAACAAGTCCTGTCTGCTTTAGTATTTCTTCTACCCAAGAAATATTTATTAGTTTTATATTCTGTACTGCGTGTGGGTTTGTGCGGTGTTAGAAAGAAATATAATGCTAAATTCCTATTTTGGAAGGTACTGAAAGTCCATAATGAGAGAGACCCGTGCACACACAGTCTGAAAACCACAGGGGCTGGTCCTCAGGTTCTGAATTGGAATTCTTGGTGGTGGTGGTTTAATTCTCTTGGCATCGAGGTTGGACACATAGGTTTGTTTCAGATTTGGGTTTGATAAATAATCCTACCTGTAACCAAGGAGTTAAAGACGTCATGATCTGTTTTTTTTTTGTTTTGTTTTGTCTTGTTTTTGTTTTTTGTTTTTTTATTTTTAGGGGGGGTGGTTTTGTTGACATTTTCTGGTTTCAAGTGCCCTGGAAACTATGCCAAACCAGTGATTTGCACCCTACCTCTGCCCCAGGGCAATCTGCTCGGCTGCTCAGACGAATACATTTTGCCCTTCCACAGACTTCCTAGATTCTGAAGAACACTAGAGGTAATGATCATCGAAGTCCCAGCCGGTCCTCTGTCTCCATGACTCAACTCTTCATTTGACGGGGTGTCATTATGGCGGATGCGGTGCCTGTCCTTGAGCCACTGGCGGGCTGAGGAGCCTCCGTGAAAACGTCTTGGCAGCCTCCACGGAAGGATTGCAGCTGCCGAGCAAAGTTGGCTCTCCGCTCAAGGATAGCCTCTTCACATTTACCTGCATCGGTGGTTCCCAGCCCAGGCCACACATTAGAATCACCGGGGGAGCTTTAAAAAAAAATATGGATACTGAGTCCCCACTCCAAGAGGTTCCAATTCCGTTGGTCTGGCATGAGACCCAGGCAACAGTGTTTTGTAAGAACTCTCCGGGTAATTCTAATGCGTGGCTGGGGCTGGGAACCACTGGCCTGTACAGATCATGGAGTTGGGGTGGGGTTGGGGGTGGGGGAGCGTTCAAGGAGATGGATAGCTTAATTACCTGGTGGCTCAGGATGGTTGCCCGTGTTGGTCACAGTGTTGTCTCCACTGTCTGCCGTCTCCTTAAATCCTTTGAAGGTAGCGATCATGACTTTAGACTTAAGATTTTTCATCTCCGCAGCCAGGCCTGCTCTAGTCCCTGTTCTGTGGCTGAGAGCATGGTGTAGGCTCTGATTCCCTGAGCTCAGACACCCTGAAAGGGCAGAGCGCTCACACCCTGAGCTCAGGTGTGACCCAGTACCTCTAGGACCTTGGGGGGAAAGAGTCAACCTCTGCATACCTCTGTTTCCTCACCCAAAGTCATGGCTAGCACTCATACTATCTCAAGGGTGTTGGTGGATCAAATGCATTCTGGCTGCAGTTAGGATTAGTATTAGTGCTTGGCAAGAGGAACGGAAGGAAGCAAATGCATTTCTTGTAGGCAGAGTGGCACTCTGTCCTTGAACTGCTGGCACTCCGGAGATATTCTCACACTCAGGAGAGGAGACTCTCCAACCGAGCAGTTCTCTAGAATTTTCAATCTCGATAGCTCTTTTCTTGCTCTTCATCTCCGCTTTTCTACTCTTCCCACCCCCTCTGTTTGCCTCTCCACTGCCTTCCTCCTCTCTCTCCAAAGGCAGTGAAAGGACTGTAGGCAAAACCCTCCCTCATTCCGGCGACCTGGTTGTGAATGCTTGCTCTGAACAGCAAGCAGCCTGGAAGAATAGTTCCCCCGGAGGTCTTTCTCGCTTGGGAAGCAGCAGAGAGGGATGTGTATCGGCTTTGGAAACAGATGGAAAATGGTCTGAATCATTTTGTCAGCCATTTACTGGCAGGCAAGGTCCTTCATGGTACGGAGTACCACTTTCCCCTTCTCCGAGATGCAGGCTGTGATACTTAACCTAGCAGGTGGCTGCATGAGAACCCAAAGGACATGCCTAGTGTGGTACTTGGTACATAAGTGCTCAGTGGGCCTGAAGCCACCCCATGGAGTCCATGGAGAACCAGCTGGGTCTGCCCCCCTCCCCTCCTGTCTCATCTACCTTCCTTCCTGCAAAGGAGGCAGGGGCACCTCTGTTCCCTGAAGACGTGGGAGGAACTGTTAATACTTCACCCTGGGATCCACAGAGGTGGTTGATCTGGGAGGAGAAAGAGGTTTTAAGGCAGGATCCCAAGGGCTGCTGCCTATCTTTGAATTGTGCAGCAAGTGCTACAGGGATGGAAGTCTGACCTGAGGATCCATGCATGTTGTCCCTGAAGCCATCCATTTCACAGTGAGTGCTCCTGGGAATGAGGATCACAGAGACAAGAGGATGAGGCAGAAGACCTCGACTCAAGGGCTGTTTCTCCAGACTCTGTTGCTTCATCTATAAGATGGCTGTAATCAATAGCTGGTTAACCTGACCTGGCAATTGCAAGGTGACCCAGCAGCGGCATGCCATGAGCTCTAGAAGGTCGTGCTTATTGGAAGGTCTGTATGATTAGACCCCTGAAGAAGACTTGGAGATGGATCTTACATAGGCAGGGTCTAGAAGCTCAGAGTCTAGCTAGAAAGTGGCATGTATAAAACTGATTCAAATCTATGGTAAATATTAAAAAAAAAAACAGATGTAAATATAGAGTTTGGAAAGATGTTATTTTCAAGTGAGGGAATCGGAGAAGTATTTCTAGACTTGAAGACAGCTGAATTAGCCTTTGAAGGAAAGGTGAGATTTGGCCATGCATTGATGAGTAGAGGGGTGTGTGTGTGTGTGTCCATCTGTCTTTGGTAGAAAGATCTGTCATGGCTCCTGGAGGAGGTGGTGGGAGTCAAGCTACCCCTGAGTGTGGAGAAGTAGAAAGAATGTTGGGTTTGGAATCAAGCCAACATTGGTTTTATCTGGCATTTTCAAGTTATCCTGCCCAGTACCCATTGTGAGACTCTCATTTTCAGCCACACACACTCATATTCAAACTCTTAGCAATCATTTATGTATTCAAAACATTTTTTTTAGAAATTTTGTGAGAGAGAGAGAGAATGAGCTGGGGGGGGAGGGGCAGACGGAGAGGGAGAAACAGACTCCCTGCTGAGCAGGGAGTCCGACCCTAGGCTCCATCCCAGGACCCTGGGATCATGATCTGAGCCAAAGACAGACGCTTTACTGACTGAGGCACCCAGGGGCCCTGTCTTAGCCACTATTTAATTGCTGCTTCTTGTCAATTCTCGTTTCTAAAAGGCTCCTGAGGTTTTACCTTCTTCTATTCTAGTTCTACCTTCTACCTAGTTCTACCATTCCTATTGCCAAGCATTAATACTAATCCTAACTGCAGCCAGAATCCATCACCCCCTTGGTTTGGAGCCTTTCTTCCTCACCTCTAGTTGCCTCCTGCCTGCAGGTTTCTTCTGTCATATTCCCTCCCCTCTTGCAGTCTCTGCATTGCCAATCTTTCCAAAATACATGTCTGACCACGCCCTTCTCCCTGCTAGAACTCCGGTGATGGCTTGTGCCATAGCCAGAGGAGCAAGTTGGGTCACCACACAGGCCCTACCTACGTCTACTGCCTCAATCCTGTTTTTCCAAATGACTTCTCATTGGCGTAAGCAGCAGCCAGCTTTGCCCCATCCCGTGTCCAGATATGTCCCATACTGGCTCCTTTGTTTGGAGTGCCCTTTCCAACACCTCCTGTGGGGAGATTTTTCATTTAATTTTCTTTCAGGGCTCCATTTAGACTTCCCATCTTCTGAGCAATCTTCTCTGACTTGCCTTGGAATATTAACCAAGTAATATATCCAACTCTCCTGGGATTGACTTACGTGACTAGGTGAGCCTTTGTGAAGGCAGTACCCATGAATTATCTGTCTCTGTACTCAGGTGCAAGTACAGGGCCTAGCATGAACTAGGTGCTCAATAAAAGCTTGGTGGTTCAATGATACATGCATACAATTAATACATGATTCAATTAATACATGCATAGATAGTTTTTATTAACAGCAAGAAGACTCACCCATGCCTTCTGGGAAGAAAAAAAGAGCCAACTAGTACACATTGATTACCTGTCTAATCTACTCTTTGACATTTCCCCCCAGGGTATTTAAATGATTCATCATTATATTCAAAAGTTTAAAATCCTTTGGAGTGAGTTTTCACAAGAATGGGTTGTTTCCCAAGATATTTAAATTATTCATTAGTGTATTCCAAAGTTTGAAACCCTTTATAGTGGATTTTCACAAGAATGGGTTCTTTAACCTCAAGACACCGGTAGGTCCCAGCTGAGATTGAGAAACTCAGTATGTCCTGGGATTTTTGCAATGTGAGGAGAAGACAAAGGTCAAAGATATTCACAGAGGACTTGTAGGATACTGAATCGGTAGGCACTTTGGTAGAGGAATTGAAATAAAGAAGTGAAAAAGGTAGTTCCATATTGGATATTAGAAATAAAAGGCGAAAGAGTGAATCTGAAGATTTTTTTTTTTAAAGATTTTATTTATTTGACACAGAGATCACAAGTAGGCAGAGAGGCAGGCAGAGAGAGGGGGAAGCAGGCTCCCTGCTGAGCAGAGAGCCCAACTCGGGGCTCGATCCCAGGACCCTGAGATCATGACTTGAGCCGAAGGCAGAGGCTTTAACCCACGGAGCCACCCAGGAGCCTGAATCGGAAGATTTAATTGACTTCATTCAATGATTCATGACTGGCAGCATCCCACCTAGTAAATAGAAAGGTGATCCAGAGCTGTACAAAGTGGAAGTGTTTTATGGGCTGAATCTCAAAGGAAAAGGAAGTTTCTAACAAAAAGTGGATTGTTTCAGGCAAGGTCACCTTCCCTTGAGGGAAGGTGGGGATTTATTAGGCAGATGACCTTACTGGTATCCAACAGGTCCAGTATTGACTAGCTAAAGGTCACATTCCTGGGGGAGCTGAAACTGCAGTAATGTTAGGTATTAGGTCCTGGTTTACTGACATGGGGCTTAGCACAAGTGACTCCATTTTGGATCTATTGTTTCTTTGTTAACAGGGTCAATCTATTGACTGTTTTCTAGTGTGGGCCTTTGATTTGTATTATTGATCTGCTTGGTTATTCCAGAGCAGCTTCTTCACCTTTTAGATTTTGTAGCCATGGATTTCAACTCCATCAGGCATAGACGGTATCCGAATTGGATTTCCTCATACTGTGATTCCATGCCCATGGAACACATTGCTTATCAACCACATCACCCCTTCCTGCCTGCTAACCCTGAATACGGTCTGATAATCTTTCTATGCACAGTGTACCAGGTAGCTATTACTAATTTACCAGAGCAAATAAATTATTATGAAATAAAATCCATTTTCCCATTCTCCCTCTAGCAGACTGTGAGGCATTTTTAGGGAGAAATCTAGATCTGGGTAAGATAGAAGATGCATGCAAGAGTAGCAGCGAGTCTGCCTTATCCCTGAGCTCTAGCCTCTAAGTGCCTGCTTATTGTCGACTCCTAGATGACTCATGCATTGCCACATGAAACCCTTAGATACCCTCTAAATTCTTCTTCTTTCCCTACCTTCTCAATTTCAGTAAAAGATCCTAATTTGCAACCAGTTTATTCAAGCTAGTCATTTTTGATGCTTCCATTTCTCTTACCTCCACAGTTATTTCACCAACAATTATTGTGTTCATCAATACATATCAATACATATTTCAAAATCTGCCCCCATCCACTCTTACTGTAATCCCTTCCCAAGGTGAGCCATCCTAGTCTCTCTTCGTAAGTATTGCAGTTGCCTCAGAACTGGTTTTCTTGCCACCATACCTGCCTCCTCTCCACTCTATTCACAATACTTAAAAAAAAAAAAAAAAGTAGAAATTAATTCCATTCCTGGGTATGTTTTTCAAGAGAAGCAAAAACACAGGTCCCTGGAAAAGATTGTACCACATTCATAGCAGGTTTATTCACAATGGCCTCAAATTGGAAACCCAAATGTCTATCAACCAGTTAATTGACAAACATATCGTATATTTATACAATAGAATACTAATCAGCTAAAAAAAAAAAAAAGGACAAACTACTAATACACATAAATGGATGAATCTCAAAAACATGCTGAGTGAAAAAAGTCAGACATAAGAAAATAATGTATGAATTCATGAATATAACCTTTTAGAACAAGCAAAACAAATCTAAGATAAAAACTTAAAAACAGGGTCGCCTGGGCGGCTCAGTTGATTAAGTGTCTGCCTTTGGCTCAGGTCCCCATCCCAGGGTCCTGGGACTGACTGCCACGTTGGGTTCCCTGCTCCGTGTAGATCCTGCTTCTTCCACTCCCTCTGCAGCTCCCCAGCTTGTGCTCTTTCTGTCAAATAAATAAAGCATTTTTTAAAAAAGTTAAAAGCTGTCATTATCTCTTAAGGTGGGGAATGGGTGGGGTTTGGTTGTGAGGGGAACACGAAGGAACTTTCTGGGAAGATCAAAGTGTTCTGTGATAAGAATGTGAGTTTCATTTGTCAACATAATACAGCTTAGATCCATTGTAAGTGAATTTTACCTTTAAATGGAAAATAGGACTGTAAAAATAACAATAAACAAGGGGGATGGCAGGGAGTGGGTGGAAATGTAGATGATATAAGAATGGAAAAATGCTGAAAATTGTTGAATCTGGGCGATGGGTTCATGGGGGGTCATTATACTATTTTGATTACTTTGTATATGTTTGACATTTTCTATAACAAAATGTTATTTTAAAGCATAAATGAAATGCTTTCTCTTTGTAGTTTGAAACCCTGTAATGGCTTCCTATTGCACATAGGAAAAAACCGAAACCATATTCCATGATGCGTAGGGTCCTCTCCCATCTAACTGCTGCCCACTTCATCTCATCTTCCTCTCTCCTCCCTTACTTTGCTCTCATTCCACTGGACTGGGAGATACTGAAGCATGCCAACATTTTTCCAGATGTGGGACTTTGGGATGCATCCTTCTAATGGACTTCTGTCCTCCCGCTTTTCACACGATTGTTCCTTCTCATCCTTCAGGTCTTCAAGAAGTCCTCCCAGTCGATAACACTTTGGTTGCTTGTTTGTCTTTTCCCTGGGGAACAGGCTCTATGGAGCCAGGCATAATGCCTTTCTCAGTTGTCATTGGATACTGACTTCTTAGAACCGTGCCTTATTTCTCGTTTTGTGAGTCTTCATGCACCACCTACTTCCTCTCCTGGAGCCCTGCAATGAGGTGTGTTCTTTTCCTTTGCTCTGATCAGCACCATGGCCAGCAGCAATTTTGGCGGCTGTGCAGTGGGAACAAATATCAGGTAGGACGTGATAGGTATTTTGGTGTGTTTTGGAATCTAAAGGCATTTAAATATATATGTGCGAAATGAAACTGGGAGGCCTTAGGAAAGGGAGCACCTGCACGGGATGCTGCTGATGTGGGTCCAGCCGCTGACCTTGTACTGGACAGAGTCTGGGAAGGGGAAGTCCCCCTCTCCCCACTCATTGCTTGGAAAGTGCTCTGTCCCATAAGCCAGGAAGTGCAAATCTTGTCCAAACTCTGCGCTAAATAGGCTTCATGGCTCCGTGCAAGTAACAGCCTCTCTGAGCTTTGGTTTCTTCATACTTAAAATGGGTACTCCATTGATATCTGTGTTTCCCAAACAAACTCATGCTGTAGGTCATAGATGAGTGAGAAAAATGAGGAGCAAAGAGAGAAAGGGATGAGTGAAGCGCAGACACCGTTGATGAAGCAAGGGGATAGAGAAGCAATGGAGATCATTTGGCTAATCGATCCATTATCTGCTGTTGGCAAACTGGACTAAAGAGCACCCAAGATTATTTACAGAGCTAGTATTCTGCGCAAGGAGCATCTGACTTATTCCTGTGCAGGTCTGAGGCACATAACGACTTGCACTGTCCAAGGAGATGTGCTCTGTCTGAGTCCTTTGCCCTTGTTGTCTGTTAAGGAAAATAAAGATACTGGGGGTAGAGTTTCTCCAGGGACTTAGTCCTTGTCAGAGACTGATAGAGGAGGCTCTTTGGGCAGAGTTTTGTAGAGAGAAGAGTACACCATCGTCCACTTAATCTATCAAACTTGTCTTTAACTCGTTTTGAGTCCCTAGACCTTGAAGGTGGCCCTCATCCAGTGCTAGCATCCGTGTGTATGTAAGTGGGCGGGCTCTGGGACCCCACAGCCTGGGTTTGAGTAATTCCAGTTTTCCCACCTCTGTGCTGCTTGACCTTGAACTTGTTACTTAACTTTGCCATCTTGGTTTCCTCCTTTTATGTAGTATTTCTAAATTAAATACGACCTGTCACCCAGGATTGTTGGGCAGATAATGTGGCAGAATGCATGTAAAATGTTTAGCGCCCAATTTGCCATACAGTATGTACTCAATAAATGTCACCCGTTATTGATATCACCGATACGGTGGGATGTTGCCTAAATGGCGGTAAGCAAGACTTTGGCTCTGCTTAGAAGCTGGGAAATCATTTCGTCCTCTTCAAAAAGCTGTATTTGTCGGGAAGAGTAACACAAGCAACAATCAACAACCAGCACCCAGCTTTGCACATTCAGAGGCCACCTAATGGCGGGAGGCACCAGCTAAGGCATGGGATGGTATTTGCATTGTCTTCGGCACCGGGAGCTCTTAGAGGGCCTGATTTTTATGAGTGTGTAAAATGCCTCGTGGACACATTAAACTTAATATACGATCATAATAACAGTGGAGCCACCAGCCTGAGACAGAGGCAGCCACCCAGGAGAGCAAGATTTGGAAGCATAAAGCATGAGAAGGGAATGCTATTTCGCAGGGGGTGAGTGGAGGTTGAGACAGGAAGGGGTAGGGAATAAAGGGCAGGGGGTGTGGTGAGCTTTTGGGAATGGCAAGCCCTGCAGAGGACTTCATCTGTCACACTCTAGGCCTGGTGCATGAGAACTAAGTATGTGATAGGAAGAGATGTGGGAGAGGCAGGTAGAGGGGAAGAGAGACAAGGGAGAGAAAAATGAGATTATACGTAGGGCTGGGGATGACAGCAGCATTGTGTTGGGTACAGGGAGGAGGAGGAGGTGACCAGCTCTTGTCTGTGTCGTCCTATTTGCACGATGTACAATCCAAAGTTTGGATTTAGGATAGCAGAAGTCTCTGTTACTCTCCGGGTAGACTCAGACTTGCCATCCAGTCTTTGCAGGGATGGGCTCTTCGGGGGATTCTAGTGGTAGTATGTCCTGGTTACAGGAATGATGTCTGTAGGGGGAAGGTCTTAGCATTTTGATCTCTGAGGTTATGAAACTGAAGATAAGGGATGGTGAAAAAATGCCACATATAGAGACAATAGGATTTCAAATGCTTCATGGCCCAGAGGCAATGCGATCTGGAATGATCAGTGGGCATTTGTCAGCCAAATGACTGGGTCAGACATTTTTCACCTTGTAATAGGCTTGGCTTTTGCACAGAGCCATTTGCTTCCAGGAATGAATGGATGGATGGATGGATGAATGAATGAACAAAGGAAAGAATGAATAAATTAAGAATGGGAACCAGGACATGACCTGTCACCCATCTCTCTTTAAATGCTGAGCACAATATATTCATGTAACCAGAAGCCAAAAGTTCTCCAAGTACAGTTTTATTCAAAGTTAATGTAGACATCTAGCCCCAGAGGGAATAATGGACACACACACACACACACACACACACACACACACACACACACACTTACATGTACACACATTCTATCTAGAAAATACTGAGTATTTAAAAATTGGCCCTGAGGATTCCAAACTTTCTATAGATTAAATCTCCTTTCTCTTGCCTTTTAGCTTGGAAAGATGCCTTAACCTCAAGGGAATCATCCTCCGGTTTTCCAATTTATTAATTTAACAGGTATCCACTGAGATGCTCGTTAAATGCCAGACGTTGTGTCAGGTTCAGAAAAATCCAAAAATGAAGCAGGAATGGACCTTCACATCCGGAAGGCGCACAGCTTTGTAAGGAGAGTAGATCTGTCCAACCTGAAATTAACATAGTCAGCCTTTACGGATACAAGATCTTCACCGTTCGTACGGCGATGTCACACACATGGTGCCCTCTGATCGTCAGATCACCAGTTCTGTTTTACAGGTGAAGACAGGGAGGGAGGCTGCAATGAACCCAAAGATGTACAGCTCATAAATGGCAGAGCCAGGCCCCATGCAAGTGTTCTGATAACAGATCCTGTGCGTTACCCACTGCTCCAGGACTGCTCCAGGCTGCCAGGCTCTGGCGCTGCTGGAACGTTTGGATTCACTAAAGGGAGATGAGCTAAGGGGATTAGCGAGAAGTCACACGTCGCCAATTTGCTTGATGCCACGAAGCTCCTCCGAGAAAGGGATTAGTCGTGATGTTGCTAGTATAAAGCGATTTTCTCTCTCCTCCGCTGTTCTCGGGAATTTGGCTTCCCTGGATAAACCTACCTACACCCAAGAATTGCAGGAAAGCAGTTGCACAGTAAGGCATCCCAATCTGGGGTGTGCGTTTCCCTTCCCA
The DNA here is from genome assembly GCA_028646535.1 of Procyon lotor. NCBI lineage: Eukaryota > Metazoa > Chordata > Mammalia > Carnivora > Procyonidae > Procyon > Procyon lotor. The sequence continues at coordinate 15,618,886 of CM053619.1, read as the reverse complement.
GTCAGGAGCAGAGAGAGCAGGTTTGATTTATGGGAATAAAAACCCATGTGCAAGGCCCGGCCCCAGCCTGTCTTATCTCCACCAGTCATCCAGACGTCGACAGGCTGCCTTTCCCTGGAGGGAGTGAGGAGGAGCTGGGTGATTTCTTGTGTGTGCAAGATGGTGAACATGACTCGCTTATGCTCCCATCGAGTCTGTGAGCTCCTTGAGGTTGGGGGAGATGGATTTGCACTCGCTTCTCTTCTCCTTCTTGACCAAATATAGAATGGGGGCTCAAAAAAGGTCTTTCGTGTTTCATGGCAGAGCAACTAAATCTAGAGGTCAGTTTCAGGAGGATTAAAATCTATAAATGGGCAGATTCTCCAACCTGGGACAAGTCCGTGGGATCCCGATCTCTAGGTTTTATGGTTCTTTTTTTTTTTTTTTTTTTTTAATATTTTATTGGAGTGAGCGAGAAAGAGCACAAGCAGGTGGGGGGTAGAGGGAGAAGCAGTCTCTCCGCTCAGCAGGGAGACCGATGTGGGGCTTGATCCCAGGACCCTGGGATCATGACCTAAGCCAAAGGCAGACGCTTAGCAGACTGAACCACCCAGGCGCCCCTGGGTTTTATGGTTCTTATACTCAGATGAAGCAGAGGAGGCTGTAGGATCCCGTAGAGCCAAGCAGGGTCGTGAGTAACTGCGTCAACCCTCACACCCAGAGAAGCAGGCCTTTTGGCCACCTCATCAGTATCAGAGACCTGACATTTCTACTGTGGCAGCCCAGAGCTGTGCGTGCATTTGCAGTCATGAAAAATGGTTCAACTCTCTGCCCTTTCCTGACTTGGTGACAAATAATCTGTACCACAATTTACACATTTCCTGGCAATCATAAACTCTTGTCTCATGAGGGCAAAGAAGCCAGGCTATATTCTGTCCTTTTTCTTTCTGGGTCCATTCTTTGCCTTCCAGGGCTCAGGCACATGGAAAGATTCCAGCACTGAGTTTGGGGATGGGGGTCCAGGGTGTGGTCATTATTTCAAAATCTTTGCCTGTTTGTGACACTAATTATAGTCGGTTTCAGGCATTTTCTAGGTGCTGAGCACTGTTACATGCCGGAGCCTCAGATAGTTGGGGCCTTGATTCTGTTCTCACCCATGCAGGAGGCAGGCAGGTAGACAGAAAATCTCAATGCATGAAAACATGTGCTCTTTAAGGTCCAAGATGGGCACAGAAGAGGAAGTAACGATCTCCATGGGGCTGGTTTTCCGGAGGTTATCAGCATGGGATTCCTGAAGGACGCAGATTCTCTCCTGAGTTTTAAAGGATGCACAGAACAGATCAGATGAATAAGGGCCAAGATAGGGACTTCTTCTAGAAGGAATTGCATGTTTCATGGCATTTAGATATAAGATATTATGGCGGGTTGGATGGAAGGCAGTTTAGAATTGTATGACTGTTGGGTCTGACTGGGAGGTGGAAAGACAGCATCATCAAGGTGCTTGTGAGCCCTGTTGGCAGGGAAGGCTTGACTGTGCAGTCGTGGGGGGCCAAGGAGCAGTGGGAAGCAGAAATGGGCTGTGAGAGGGCAGGGTGGATGGTACACTGGGGGAGGATGAGCTATATGGCAGGCACCTGCCCCTGGGGCCAAAACCTTGGCCCATTTGGATCTAGGTCCATCCAGGGTGGACTCTACCACCATCCTGAAGTTGGATTGTCTATAAAAATATTTACTGTGGCCTTTTCCTAAATAGTTTCCTTCTCTTAGGATATCACAGAACATGATGCACCCATTAGGAGAGACCATTATGGCCACACTGTCTTCTCTCTAGAACTATTGAAATTGTATTGGATTTATATAGAAACAGGCCTCCGAGTGCATTGGAAGTGGGCTCCCGTGAGCGTGCCTCCAACATGGAATGGTGCCCACTGAACTGCTGGTCCTGGGTCCCCACTTCACGACAGCACCAGCATGCCATCTCTTACCTGCCCGGCATCCTGGTGGAAGAGTGCCTTCACGGAGAACATCCCCCAGCCTATGCAAGAATTCTCATGAGCTGGAAGGAAGAGGAGCAATGGTCCAGATTTATGGGTAAAGAAATCGAGCTAGAGCAGTTAAGTAATATGTCCAAAGGCACTTAGCTGTTAAGTGTCAGAGCTGGGACTCCGACCCAGGTCTTCTGATTTCATATCCCTGTATCAAAAGGTAGGACTTTGCAGGTTAAAAAAAAGGGGGGGGTTATGAAATGATGGGATGATGGGGGATGGACAGGCTCAAGTGGTGATAGAAACAAATGAGAGGAAGAATAGAGTATTTATTGAGTGGCTAGGATCCATTCTGTTGCATACCACTGTCCCTTCTTGGAAGCTATGGAGTCCCATTTCCTTACTTGAAAACGGAGGAGTCTTCAGCCCAAAGAGGTGATATAACGTGCCTGAGGTCATGTGAGTTACTAAGTTTTGTGTTTGTTTCTATGAACCAAACTTTAGTAGAACAATGCAGAAAAATAATGTCGCAAGCTCAATAGAGAGCATGGCAAGAGACCTCAAAATCATGACATTGGGGAACAGCTAAGGGAACAGAGAAGATTTTTCTGGGAAGAGAGAGCACTCAGGATAGAGCTGTAACTAGGCATATGCTATGTATGGCCCTGAGAAGGGTCCAGAAATTAAAGTGTGGCCATTCCTGGTATGCGGACTTCGATTTACGGTAAGAAAAGACTTTCTAGGAGTGAGAGCCATCTCAAGCTAGAGCTATGGCATTGGCACATAGTAAGCTTCCTGGCTTTGGAGGAGTTCAAAATCTTAGTAGAGATACTGTGTTGGTTTAAGTATTATTTGAAGTTGAGTAATGGTTCTTTCTAACCTGGAGAATTTTAGAGTCTCATCCATCATTCATTAATTCACTAGAACATAAATCCACTCCAAGTGGGTACCATGCTCGTTTCTTTCACCACTTTACCTTCGGTTCCTAAAATGTTACCTGACACAGGAGAGCTGCAGCGTCAGAGTTGAGGCAGAGGTTCGAGAAAGTGTGTAGACATACGCAAACCCCTTGACACAGAGGCTCAGAAGAGGCACGTGGTCACTAGGCTGGATTTGATTGGCCAAAGCAGGTCAGCAGGGTAGCCTAGATTTAGAGAGAGTGGGAAAACAGACTCCACCTCTTGGTGGAGAGAGCTACAGTCCTATTGCAAAGGACATGGATCTAGGCAGAGGTGGGAAATTGAGACCTACACAATCTAGCTGCACTAGGCTTCCTTTGAGAGAGGCTGGTAAGGTCTTATGCTCACCCATGTAACTTACCTGGTCTTGACCCTCCCCAAGTAGGTTGTTCTGGGGTTTTGAGGGGTAGGGCTGAAGGCTTACTGATAGAAGCACGAGAGAAAAGGAACATAAGCGAGAATATTCAAGACGTAGTAGGGTGAGGATGTGGGCAGGGGAGGGAGTAAAAGAAGATACTCAATTCTGATTCCTTACTGCTTGATTCTTCATCTGTAGTTGAACCACAGTGTCCTTGGCTCCCTGTTACCCACTCTGATTCAGGGGCATTTATTTGCTCTCTCTCTCTCTTCCTCATCCCTATTCCCCCTTTCTCTTTCCCTGCAAAGTTCCCAGAGCTGGGTGGGTGGGGATACTGTGGCAAGAATTACACAGAGAGAGGTATGGAGTGTGTCAAGAATACCTCAAAGTCAGGGCCAGGATGGTTGGGGGCTGTTGAGTTAGAATTGTAGAAAGGGGTTCAAAGATATTGCAACGTGAGGGTTTATGGTGGTCATGGTGAGTATCTGTGGTCTAGAGGCTGTAAGGTCTATGACAGTAGAGACTGGCTTTGTTTTTTCCTTCGTTAACATATGCTCCGTTCTTATGCAGAGCAGGTGACCATGAAGCACGTGTTGAATCCGTGGACATATACGTGCGTGAAGAAGTGGTCCTGGTAATGGTCAGGACTGGGAACTGTGTGCAGTTTAGGGGATGGTGAAGAGCATGGGCTCTGGGACCTTGCAGACCTCACTTTAAATATCAGCTCTGCCACTTCCTAGGTGGAATGTCTCTGGCCTTCAGTTTTCTCATCTGGAAGAATGGGTCAGAAGTATGACCTGAAAGGTTCATCACAGGGATGCAGGGTATTAAACTGGGCAGCCCCATGGCTGGCATGGAGTGTTCTTGAAAATTGGTAGCTATTAATCTTGGGAATGGTGGGTTTGAAGCGTGGAAGTGGGTCAGCTGGGAGCAAATCTGACAGACACAGAGTTCTAGAAGGGACACTGACCCCTTAGGCCTGGAAGAACAGACTTGAGTCTGTGCTACTTTTTTTTTTTCCAACAAACAAAGACAACAAAATCACCCATAAAAATGTTATTATCAACACAACAGCTTCTGCTTTTCTAAGCCCCAGATGCTGTGTTTCCCATTCAGGGCTACACAAAGCCATTTGTTTCCATGGTTTTCCATCTCTGGAAGTTTGAGTGAGGGGTGGGGACTCGTGGGGAGAGGAGGGAAGCATGGAAAATAATTGGACATTTATGAGTGAAATTTTACTCCCTCCACGTTTGGAAGGAGCTGGCTCCGGGCCCTTGTTGGAGGGACATCTGCACGGACTCAGCCAACCAGCGTTGGCTAGTTCCTGTGACAACACGTCCCATGACAGTGAAATGTCTTTGTGACAATAGATTTTCAGTGATCTCTGTCTCGCGCTTACTACTCAATGTGCAAGCCAGAGCCCCTGACCAGAATCCAAGCCTCCAGTGGCAGGCGGCGGTGTTCGTAAGGTTGTATGCCTGTAGCATTTACCTCTCTGGTACCTGTTTCCGTTATCTGCCCCCACATGAAGTGGCTTTGAAACTCACTTCTCATGGCTTTGAAACTCACTCACTCATAAACTGAGCGCATGCCAGCCGCGACTCAGCTGGATATTTCGTCTGCTCTTCTTACCTACTCATGTCAAATGTCGTGGAGGCTCAGTGGGCCTTGGAAATCCCCCCAAGTGGTTTCCTTCACGTGTGTGTCTCCTCGGCTGATATGGGTAGAACATCTGGGGGTGAACAAGGCATCCCCGTCTCCCCATTTGGTCGGTCCAGTAGGGGTGGCCAGGCCTTTTGACACGCTGTGGCTCAGGGCTCCAAGAGGGTTGAAATAGGAGCTTCCTGGTCTCCCAGAGCCCAGACCTCAAACTGGCACAGTGTCACTCCCTTCACATTCTGTGGGCCAAAGCGATTCATGAGACAGCTCAGATTCAAGGGAAGAAGATGTGGATTCCAGAGTGGTGTGTGGTCTCAGGGCCATGAAGAATTCCCGGCGACCTCGCTGGCATAGGGACCACCCCGATCCTCCCTCTCCTGCCCTCAGTTGCCTCATTTGCAGAAGAGCACATACAAGATCCTGCAGGGGAAGTAGCCTGCTGGGAGGGATGCAGACAGATGGCAGGGGGGAGACTAGAACCCCCAGTGCCTGTCTCTACACTCAGTGGACATGCAGCCTTGCCATCATCTCCTTGGGAAAGACTGAAAGTCTGGGAGTCCAAGCTGGAGTTCCAGGAAGAGTCTCTGGAAGGAGAAGACAGACTTGGGGGCCCCAGATCTCCCAGAAGACGAGGGGTTGGTCTGGTGCCTTGGCATAGCTGAGTGGCCGTGGGTGACATCCGGTGCATTCCATGCTGTGTGAGGAGGGCGTGCTTCAGGAACCCAGCTGCGTGAGTCTGGGTGTGAACAGCAGCTGGGGGATGAGTGTGGCCGTGACTTCTTGGGGGCCAGGAGGGATGACAGACTGTGATGGTGGCTGTGCCCGGCCCACGAGATCTCAAGGTCTGGAAGAAAGTATAAACGGTGCCCACCCACATTGAAACACACCCAGCCCCCCATCTCGTTATTATCTGCTTGCTGTCAAAGCAGCACACACATAGTGAGAACCCTCTTCTGGTCTCCCTACACGCCTGTGAGCCCCCCCAGGGCCGGGGGCGGCAGTCTTGTCGTGTGCGGGCCCTGAGGGTGCATCTCAAGCAGACGTTGAGTGAATGAATGAGCACAACTGCGAGTAATGGTCTCCCAGAGGCACTTGAACTGCGGGGAGGCCAAAAAATGAGCAGCAGCCCAAGAGGGAAGCTGAGTCTCAGCTGGCAGGACATGGGGCCGAGCAGGACTCGCCCGGTGGGAAGTCTCTATGAGCACTTCCGGACATGTCCCCAGACGCCCCTCCTTCAACCTGAAATAAATGGATCTGTGAAAGCCCACATCCTCCGGGGACTCCCCAAGCACAAGAGGGACGTCGGAGCAGAGAGACGAGCTCGGGATCTCCCTCTCCGAGTGTTCTTATGCTCCATTCACCGGAAAGGGCTTCATCCTTCTCCGAGGAGATGCAGATCAGCGACAGGAACTGGGAATGAGGTTCACCCCTGTTAGGGACCCTGTAAGAAGCAGGCTCCTTCCCCCCTGCACCCCCCCACCCCACCGCTCTCAGCCTCGGGTCACATCCTCTTTGCAGCCCTGGAGATTAAGGGCGGAAATTTGACTTTTTGATTTTATTATTCTTGTTCTTCCTTCCTGCTTCATTAGAACCATGTTATTGGCCTAAAATGCTGTATGTAAACGATGCTCGATGCTTGGAGGCCCATCTGGAAGCCTGGCTTCTCTGGGGATATAATTATGCTAAGCAACACTCACAAGGGACAACACAATTGGGCATCCTCTGGCAGCAAATCCCTCAGTTCTTGTGAGGAGACTGGCCACTGTCCCTTCAGGGTTTCTGCTTCTTGGGGGGGGGTGGTGTGTGTGTGTGTGTGTGTGTGTGTGTGTGTGTGTGTGTGTGAGAGAGAGAGAGAGAGAGAGAGAGAGAGAGAGAGAGAGAGACTCTTCCAAGGGTATGGCCCACTTTCATCCTGTATGAGCTGTGGTGATAATTGATTGCATCTTTGCTGTGTCCTCAGCAGGGAGAGGATGCACACTTTTGGAAGAGTAAAAGGTCACCAGTAACCAGAAAGAGAATGCAACCGTGGCTGATGGCAAGACTTTGCCCCTCTGCCTCTCTGTCTGGACTTAGGGCTAGACTCGTGTTAGTTTTCACAACTGGACTAGCTTTACCTGGAAGGAGGGCCTTGGCTCTTGCATCCAGCACTATCCAAGGGCACAGGGCTCAAAGGCATCAAGCCAGGATTCAAATGGCTTCCAGGCTTTGGCCCATTTGTAAGAAGGCTCTGAACCGCTGGGAGCCTTGGTTTCCCCCTACGGAAGGAAACTAATAACGCTTAGCCTGCTTATCTGCAGGCTGCCTGGGAGAAATCATTGTGTTAGTGAAGGTTGGAGTGTTTTGTGTTCATTCCAGCAAACATTTGCTGAAGGCCCACTCTGTGCATGGATTAACGTTCTTCTCTTCGCAGGGATCACGATCTTGCAAACTGTAGATTATGAAGCCCTAAACAAAGGCAAAGTTGTAAAATGAATACATTTGAATTCATTTTGCATGTGTAGGATTGGGAGAATTTCTGCCAAGCCAAGGGTGCCCAGGTGGATGCCTCTCAGCCACCCCCCTTTTACTTTGGGGCTTGATCCCAGGATGAACCCTAAGATCATGACCTGAGCTGAAGGTGGATGCTTAACCGACTGAGCCCCCCAGGCGCCCCCCAGACCCCCTTTTTACTTATTGCTTATCACGTTACTGCTCCTCTGCTGTCTCGACCTTTCTCCCCCATCCCCAGCTCTTTTCTATCTTCTCCTTTGCAACATTTTTAGCCCCGCTCAACACTGCCCTTTATCACACACCCTTATAACAGCCCTTTAAATGAAACCTGCTAAAGCGTGGCATGCCTATAGAAAAGAGGAGAAATCGTGGGTCATACAGTTTACTGCATTATCAAAAGAGGATGCAACTAAGTGGATTCAAGGAATCCAGCATCCACCGACAACCTGAGTGGCCCCCATCACCCCCCTCCAGTACTCGCCTCCCAACTCCCTCAGAGTCACCATGCCCCTCATTTCTAGAACAGGTTTATTTTCAGGTATGTTTTTAAGCTTCCTCTGTGGGGACTCACGTGCTGTGTTTTCATTAGTGTCTCGCTTATTTCGCTCATCTTTGTGGCAGGGACCCATGGTGTCGAGTGCAACTGACTCTGTCCGATGTCGATGCGTCACTCTACAGTGTTATGCAAATGGACCTGCATTTCCTTATCCCACTGTTGACGGACATTTATGCTGTTCTAGCCACTTGGAGGCTATTATGAGTAAAGCTGCTGTAAATGTTCTTGCACATGTTTTTTTTTTTTTTTTTAAAGATATGCCGAGCTATCATTGGTATAAATTACCCATAAACCACACATATCTTAAGTGTACAATGACAAGTGACCAGCTTATTCTGGAAGGTTGAGGAATATGGCTGGGGAGGCAGGGGGGTAGGAAACCGGACATCACCCCCAATGTCCTGGTTCAAGGTTCACAGTTCTCACCTGCATGTGATGGAGAAGACTCAGGCTGTTAAGGACAAGGACGATGGCTCTGTCGCCTAGTGGCACCATGACCTTAGGCAGATCACCTACTCTGAGTCTCTAAGTAGTGGGGAGTTGGGCTACTTGATGACTGAGGACCCAAATTCAAGGTATCAACATAGACCTGGCCCAAAGAGAGCCCTCGATAGATGCTTTGGGCTGCCTCTCCTTGCTGCCCCGATTTGGTAAAATCAAATTTGCATGGGTGGTGTTAACTCATATAGTAGGCACTCAAACATATGGAATGGACAGATGATGGATGGATGGAATGGTGGATGGATGAATGGAAGGATGCATAGTTGAATGGATGGACAGAAAGAAGGATGGATGGATGAGTACAAATGGCTGAAACTACCACAGGACGGATATAGGTTGTGAGGAGCAGGGCAGAAAGAAGTGCATGAATTCCTTTTTCTCCAGTGAAAATGTGAGTTCCTTTTTGATCCTTTATGTGACATGCTCATTACAAGCCCTCACGACTTTCTCGCCATGGGGAATGTGCTTGAAAAGTGCTGTCCTACCCTTTTCCGGTCCCTTTGCAGGTAGACACTGCTGGCGGGGCACAGTCATGAGGGGAGGAGCTAAGTGTGTGAGGCTTGGGCATCCCTGGTGCAATGGAATAGGAGCAGGCTTCCCACTACTTCTGTGAACTTGGGGAAAGCTTTCGGTTTCTCTGGGCCTCCGCTGTTGCACCTTGAAAATGGATGGTCGGCTCTGCCTGGCAGGGTGTATTTTGTGGGGTATCATAGTCTGCTCAGGCTGCCATAACAAAATACCATATGCTAGCTGGCTTAAACAGCAGAAACTCATTTCTCACCATTCTGGAGGCTGGAAGTAAGATCAAGGCCGACTTGGTGTCTGGTGAGAGATTTCTTCCTGACGTGCAGATGGATGCCTCCTTGCCATGTCCTCACGGGGCAGGGAGAGAAAAAGATCTGTGTCCCTCTCTCCTTATTGTCACAGTGTAATCAGATTAGGGCCCCGCCCTTATGACCTTATCTTTTCTTTTCTTTTTTTTTTTTTTTACCTTCCTGAAGCCCCTACCTATCTCCAGATGTGATTACATTTGGGGTTAGGGTTTCTGCATGTTAATTTCAGAGGGGACACAATTCAAAGTATTGCACAGGGAATAAATGGGGTCACTGATACAAATACGCTTTGTGGACTGTGAAGAGCTGTACCCGTTTGGACAGGGGTCGGAGAGTCCTGGGTGTATTTGACAAACTGCCGTGGGAGCCGAGTAGCCAGAGCAGAGTGAGCGATGGAGAGAGTGGAAAGAGAGCCGGAAAGATTGAGTCCGAGAAGAGTACCCGCCCCGTGAGCATGATGAGGGCGGGCAGCCACAGGGAGAGGAGCAGGGGAAGATTTTTATGTATTCACTGAAGATCTGTGCTCATCCCCAGGAACACCTGTGGGAGCCAGGGCTCATCTGCTCCAGAACGCCTTCCAATATTTTTGTTACTCCAGACATCTCCTCCTGTGAAGCTATGGTTAATGGCTGCTGGTGGAAAAAAAATGTTCCTAGTAGAGTATGTAAATGAGATCGCATCCATGCATTATTAAAAGAGTAAATCCATAGCCAGGAGCAGATGCGTTTGAAGCAAGGTTAATTCAACGTAACGCCGTCACACACCAGTAGGACTAAAAGCTCCTTGAGTGCAGGACGCATGTTTGGGACCCTTCTGTGTCTGCTGCAGCTTCTAACATAGTTCCTAGGGCAGGATAGGCTCCGAAAATAAAATCCCCCTAAAAGACATAGTGGGAAGGCAAAGAAAGGAGAGGAGATTCTCTTGGTTTGCAGCACCAAGTCTTGCCAAAGGGCAGGGATGGGGTCCAGCATGGGCTCCCTTGGAGGCAGAGTGGGCTGCGTGCCCCTGTGCCCCTGGGACTGGGAGCTCTCTCAGTTCAAAGTATCTCATCTCCACTTCTAATGCCAGAGGGGAATAGATTCTACCCCTTGGACTTCCTCCTTCCCTCCCTCCCTCCCTCCCTCTTTCATAGAGTGAGCGAGCGTGCACATGAATGGGGGTGGGGGGGGGATGAGGAGGGAGCCTGATGCAGGACTCCATCCCAGGACCCTGGGATCAAGACCCAAGCCGAAGCCAGACGCTTAACGACTGAGCCACCCAGGCGACCCGGAGCTTTATTCCTTTGCGTTTCTCTCTCTCTCCCATTTTGAAAGGTAACACCCACAGGCACACCAAATTTGGCATCAGTGACTCTGGTTCATTATTTCCACGCTGTGTCAACACACTTCTCTTTCAGCCTCATTTCCTCATCTGTAAAGCGGAGGATGACAGCAATATTTTGCCTCCCTGGGCTGATTGGAATGGGCCATGGATGTAAAATAATGACTGTGCAGGAGGATAGTTGTTATTCTTCCCACTTTAAAGGTGAGTATGGGACATGAGGAGACCGTGTCCTGTGCAGATATCTCCACCAGTTTTTAAGAATCTTATCAGGACGCGCCTGCTGTGGGCTGGTGGTGGATGTGGGGCGCTGTCCTAGGTGTTAGGGAAGCCTCCCTGGGTAAAAAAGAGAAGGCTCAGTGCCTCACTGTGAGAGGGAGAGATGATAATGAAGTGCACAAACACATCAGTGAGACAATGGCGGGTACACAAATGATGAAGCTAGAGGCTCAAACTCAAGACTCCGCTCTCCTCTGCTGCGTGGGAGTCGGGCAAGGCCACTGCCCTCAAGGAGCTTGCAGTGTGCCAAAGAAGTTGCATCTGAACTGACAAAAAGTGGCACTGGCTCTCGGGGCCCCTTCAGGGTCCGTAGAGAATTGCAGAAGTGCAATTCTCTGGGTTGCGCTGGGAGGAGGACCAGCTCCCTGGGTTGGTCCAGGGAGGGAAAGACAGAGTCTAGCTACAGGAGTCTGGGAAGCTTTCTTGAAAGGGCTGGATTCTGCAGGGGAGGTGGGGGAAAGAGAACCCATCCCTTAAAAGCCGGAGCAGTGATGACAACAGACCCATGGCCGTGGAACCAGGCGAGGGTGTCTGGAAAGATGCCCATGAATTTCAGTGATTGGGAAAGTGGAGAATGCCGCAAGAATTCCTTCAGCTGGCAGCTGGTTGGGGGGAGGGGCGGGGGGACATCGGGACATTTGGGGCTGGGGGCAAACTTGGCTACAACCTGGTTCTCCTCCGAGAGAGAGCTTCTTCACCAGTGGGAGGAAAGTACGGAAGGGAAAACTGCCCTGTTTTCCGGCGTCGGACGACATGATCACGTTTCTTAGTTTTGCTTTGGCACCAGGTATGGCTAATATTTTCAAGGTTCTTATGAATATTTCATGGGAGCAGTTTTGTTTTCCCCTTAAACATGCATTTAGAGTGGATTGCCACATTCCTGGGTAATTTTATTAAATCCAGAGGCCAATTTTCTTTCCTTCTTTCTTTTTTTTTTTTTTAAACAACAGTCCACTGCTTTGATTTTTATGAGGATCATCAATAGGGAAAAAGGAGTTGCTGAATAGAAATGTGTTTTATAGCAAAATATCTAGAAACTCCTCTATTCATTTTTAAGTAGGAGGCTGGCTGCAGCTGTAAAAATAGTCACCTCTCCGACTTTTATACACAGACATGTAGGTGTGTTTAAATGGAAGAGAACAGTGGCAGGCCACTCCTGGCCAGGTGCGGGTCTTTGGGAACACAGTCGTGTTGCCGTTGCCGTGGGAGCCTTCAGGAGTTGACTCATCCCTGAGCCTTGCCCATTCAGGTCTCTGTCCCAGGGATGCCACCTGCTCAGGGTGTGTGACCCCGCACACATCACTCTCCCTGTCTCCAGCCCCCTTCCCTCACCTGCTAAATGCACTGTGTTGGCCCATGTACCCTGGGATGTCCCGCCCGCCTCTGGCATCCTGAGAGTCTCGGATCCTGAGAAGGACTCATCTGGGGACCACAGGAGCCACAGGGATGAACAAGCACAATTTATTTAGTTCAAAGAAACAACCAAATTAATTAAAAGAACCACTTTTATTGAGTTAGCGGTGAGTAGAGAAACAACAAAATGAGTGTTTTTGGAAACGTTTCCAACTGAAGATGAAAACAAACCCAAGATAACAATGAGCCTGCCCGCATTCCAGCGCAGTCTCTGCGGGAATGAGAAAGCCTCGGTGTGGAGGGCTGTTCCCCCCCCCCCCACCATTTCCAAGGCAGAGCACGGATCATCTATGCGGGCCCAGCCTGTCTCCTGCTCCCCAAACCGCCAGACATTTACAGAAGCTAAATTAACTTCATGCACGGCTAGCGGCTGCACCTTCCAGCCGCTGTGGGGCCCCTGGTTCTCATTAAGACTTCAGAGCAGGCATGCCGCTGCTGGGAATACACACCTTGACACGGAGTCCAGGGGTGAAGGTGGCAGAGAGAGGAGTCCGCCTTCCACAGTCTCTGCAGCGAATATGCGCAAGCTGCTATGGCGAGACTCCAAATCCAGTAAGCGCCCAAGGACGGTGAGGGCAGCCGCAAGCAGTTACCGTTTGCTAAGCCCCCTTCTGTGCACTGGGCTCTCACTCACTCTCAGAATTCTGGGAGCTCTCACCCACCACGCCCATTTCGCAGATGGGAAAACCGAGGCTGAGATGTGAGGCCTCTTCAACAAAGTCGGACGGCTGGTATGCCAGACAGGATCCAGGAAGAGACAACGTCACCATTTTCTGCTTATCCAGGTTTGTGTTCCCTCCGAAGCTGTTGTGCATACACAGTCTTGTTTTGTTGTCATGCCATTTTGCCAACAGGTACAAGGACATTTGTATCCCCATGTTTATAGGTGAGGCCACAGGAGGCTAAATGCCCAAGACCAGTGGCTAAAGGATTAGCAAATCGGGTCTAAAACTCAAATCTGAGGGGCGCCTGGGTGGCTCAGTCGTTAAGCGTCTGCCTTCGGCCCAGGTCAGATCCCAGAGTCCTGGGATCGAGCCCCGCATCGGGCTCTTTGCTCTGCAGGAAGCCTGCTTCTCCCGCTACCATTCCCTCTGCTTGTGTTCCCTCTCTCGCTGTGTTTCTCTCTGTCGAATAAATAAAATCTTTAAAAAAAAAAAAAAAAAAAAAAACTCAAATCTGACTCCTCGTCCCATTCAAATGGTCTCACAAGTAATGGGGAAATAAAGAGTATTTAATAAAAATAATTTTTTTTTCTTTCAGCACAAATGTTTAGGACTGGAAAGAATCTTACAGATAATCTAAAGTGGGGCGGGGGAGGGTGGGCAGGCAGGTCATCTGGGCTGTGAGGAGGGACCCAGCGGACCCAGGGTCTCCCCGAACATTTTTGCAAGTTTGGGTGTGAATGTGTGTAGGTGCCTTGTTCGGGGACAGGCATGTCCCCTGGGCAGTACATGCCATGATGGGAGGGGCTGACGCTTTTTCGGGCCTGGGGATGTCCGGGTGTCCAGCACAGCCTTGGCACACAGCAGGTGCCCTGTACATGGTAGTGAAATTAATCAGATTCTTAAAAAGTTCTGTGATGCTATAAATAATCTGAGTGTATTTAAGGGCAGCAGTGGATCTCAGAAATCATCCCTTCAACCTTCTTACCCTCCAGATGAAGGCCCAGAGGCCCAGAGCACACGAGGTGCTAGCCTTGGGTGCACTTGGGCAGGGCGGGTCTGGGAGCTGGGTCTTTGTGGGTACACCCCCCTCCCACCACACCCCAGGGCCTCCTGCAGTGAGAAAAAAGTGCTGGGCCCCAGAGGCCCCCGGCTGGCCAGCTCAGAATGGCTTGGATTCAGCAAGTTACTCTCCTCTGTGCAAAGGGAAGGTGCTAACGTGCTTGAGAAAAGAGATTCTCTTAAGTAGGTTAAACACTCTCCCACTCCCCGGCCTCATTTACACTATTCATTTGCTCAGCAGACTGTGGCTTCCCAGATAGTACTCGGGTACATGCAGCCCTAGCCAGGTGTGAATGACTCTAAGCCAGAAAATATTGGGGTCGGAAATCAAACTTGTGCGCTATGGAGAAGATGCTGTCAGGATCCAGGTGCGGCGGGCTGGCACAGTGTGCATCCTCCACTCTGGCCAGGTTTTGAGCTGTCTCAGGGGTTAGGGGGCGGTCACCTCAGGTCTAGGCTGCTAGGAAATAGGCAGTTGGAAGCCTAGAGCAGGATTTCTGGGAAACAAAGAATTCCTCTCCCCACTCCAGCCATTTCTCTTCTGTCTGAGACTTAATGAGCTTTTAGTGCCAGGAGGGAAAGCAGACGGAAAGAAAACAGCCCAGAGTTGCTAATGGGATGGACACCGTGCATGATACAGTAGTCCCTTCCCTCGGGGCCACCATCCTGTCCGTGGTCAGCCTAAAAGCGAGAGAGGGCAAGGAAAAAACCAAGGGCCTTTATAAGGGGGGAGTTTTGTATAATCCATTTGTGCAAGTATCGAGGATCCCGAATGAACCCTTTTGGCCTCATTGGTTGCTAAGTGGTGCCGGGATTAATATCCCCACACTTGCTGGGAACAGGAGGGATTTGAGTGCGTTTCTGTAAGGGGAGTCTCTGGCCATCCGAATCCTCAGTGAAGTCTGAGTAAACAGCTGGTGGGTGCTGGGGAACTCAGCCCTACTGGACTTCCAGCTCCTTACGACGTATCACCATCAGGTTTCTAAAGGTCCATTCCAAAGCCGACTTACAGCTTAAGAGGAAAGCAGGCCTGGGTTCAAATCCTGCATGCACTAAGTTGGTCAATTTCCCTGTGCCTTAGTTTCCCTATCTGTAGAATGAGGGGAGTAGCTTCTGCCCCGTAGGCTTTACTGAAGGTCCAATGAGATAATAGCTATATGCCAAAGGGATAACATAAATGACATTAAACTATGTTTGAGGCCTTCCATCCTCCCTGGGCCCATCTGCCCATATCTACCGGCTAAAGAAATTGTCTCTGGAATCTACTAGCTCATATCATGAGCTTTAGCATCAGTTCAGAGCTGGAATCTGGGCTGAGAGAGAGAGAACACACACATGCTGCAGACGGGATGGGAGTTTACATCCCAAAGAGCCAAGAATGACTTAGGAAAGAGAAAACTAGAAGCAGAAGGAAAAGGGGGCAAGCGTGGAAAAGAAGGGTGCAGCTGGGGGTGGGTCGACTTTGGGCTGAGGAGTTGATCAAGGGAGGCATCTATAGAAAGGCTGTGGGAAGCTCCGAGACGTGACCCATGGGGCAAGGGGAATGTAGGAAGAGATGTTGCAGGGTATTGATGAACCATGTCTTCACTTCGTATCAAGAAATCAGTCAAGATTGCAATTGCTTTTCAACTCTATTGCCTGCCAGGCTGCAGTTTTCTTCTATGGGGATCAGACCAGACTATGTGGGGCTCCAGATTATATTTGGGTTACAGTTGAAGTGTCTAGCATAGTGCTTGGCACATAGGAGATGCTAAATAAAGTGTAGTTATTAAAAGATGCAGAGAATTTCAAGGGTGATTGGGCTAGATCACGGCAACCAACTGTTTTCACTTCCTAGTAATATTTCATTTGGGGAATGTTCTTCGGCTCTGAGTCGGTTGTGTAAGTGGGGCAGGAGGAGATCCCTAAATGTAGGGGATTTGGGTCCAAAACCCTGCCATGGGCGTGACCAGTGCTGGAGGGGCAATGAGAGGGAGTGGGTCTGTTGTCATTAACGTCTAGGCTGAAATTGAAAAGAATGCGGGAAATGTTACAGGAGGAAAGAAGCAATCAGCCAAAATCAGGTTTGGGTCAGTCAAACCAGATACCAAACAGAGGTAGAGGCTTGGTTACAGTGCCTTGGGGGGCGTGGTCCTCCAGCCTACCTTCATATTAGCAACACCTGGGGTGCTTTAACAATATTAACACATGGCCTCATTGCATATAAGCTGGGTTAGGCTGGGCCTAGGCATTAGTACTTTTTTTAAGATTTTATTTATTTGACGAAGAGAGAGATCACAAGTAGGCAGAGAGGCAGGTGGGGGTGGGGGACAGGAAGCAGGCTCCCTGCAGAGCAGAGAGCCTGATGCTGGGCTCGATCCCAGGACCCTGAGATCATGACCTGAGCCAAAGGCAGAGGCTTTAACCCACCGAGCCACCCAGGTGCCCCTAGGCATCAGACTTTTTCAGAGATCTCCTTGCGTAACCTCATGCTGTGAATCTCAGCACTAAGGTGTTACAAATTCAATTCTGATCCCATCTGCTGACATCCCGGGGTTCTGAGCCAGATTTAGAGGAAGAGACGTGTAGGAAGAGCAGGGGCTTTCAGGCAGCAAACCCAAAACTCTCTCAGGGGCACGCTGTGTCCATGGCTTCAGAAAAACCTGCCCAGTTAGTGGCAAGATTCAACTCAGGGAAAAGGGACTGGCAAGGATGAGATTGGGGGCAGGGCCTCACTGTGTGTCAAAATAAGACGCTGCTCGATGCAAATCTAGAGCAGAAGCCTTCTCGACTAGTGACAGGCTAGTCGCAAACCGAGGTAGACATTTTTTGGAGTGGTTGAAGCCTAGTACTTCTGCAAGAGTGCCCAGGGCGGTGACAACGGGGGTGAGGGTGATGGGTGTAGTTGGTGGGATGGAGGGAATATGGCGGACAAAGGGGTGAAGGTGATAGGGTGGAGGTGATGGGGTGAAGGAGATGGGGAGCACTGATGGCAATGATGGGGTGATGTAAAGATGGTGGAATGTGGTAGGAAATTGTATCAATATTGGCGGGAGTGTGGGCACAAGTAGGTTGGAGTGATGGTAACAGTGGCACGATCCCCATCTGGGTGATGGGTTTCCTGAGCGGTGGTGATTTGGTGGTGATGGCATCCGTAATACAGCGTTTGTACCGATACTAGTTTCAAGTGCTGTGCAACTAGTTACTGCAGACTCAGCAACTTAACATAACACCCACGTGCATTACTGTGGGTCAGGAATCCGGGAGGGCCCCACTGGGTCTTCCACTGAGTGCCTGGGAATGCTGAGAGCTCGGTGCTAGGAGGGCTGCCTTCGTTCCTGGGGGCTTGGGGAGAGAATCTGTGTCCGAGCCCCCGGGCTTGTCGGCCAAATTCAGGTCCTTGAGGTTGTAGGGCTGTGCTCCCATTTCCTGTGGGCCATCAGCCTGGGCTGCTCTTTGCTCCCGGGGGCGTCAAGCACCCCTTCTCGTGATTTCCACGTCATCCCCTTGGAGCAGTGATGGGTTTCGTTCCCCTCGTGATTCCCGTCTCTCTGACTTTTCTGTCTGCTGCCTCTCTCTGACTCCAGTTGGAGGAAGTTCTCTGCTTTTCAGTGCACAGAGGGCGAGAGTGGGCCCGCTTGGCGAGTGCAGGATTCTCCACCCCGTGTTGAGGTCTGTGACCCTCATGACATCGGCAGGTAACATACTCATGGGTTCCAGGGACGCGGGCATGGACATCTTTGGGGGGTGGGGGGCGGCGATGGGGAATGTTCCGTAGAGATGATGCCGGTGGTGACGATGCCGGAGCCCCTCTCACTCTGACAAAGATGTCCCACCCCAGCGCCAGAGCAGGTTGGCATTGGCTCAGAGGCTGGGCAGGATGGAGTTCCAGGTGGCGCAGCACTGGAGGACACGACTGGCTAGAGGACTGGGCCGTCAATCCTCTCGTCCTTCACCTTGACCGCCACCGAGGCTGTCTTTTACACATCTGTCCTCCCTTCCCCTAAACTATTCTGTAAGCTCCTGAGGACAGAGTGGCTCTCGCTCTGTCCTTCCTCACGGCGCTGAGCTCAGAGCTGGCTCTTAGGAGAGAGAAGGGGATGGGGTCGGGATGGTTGCTGAGTGCACACGACCAGCAGGCTGCAAAGCTCATTCAAAGCCCAGCCTGGTTTCTGTTCTGCGGCCGTGTGCCCGCTTCCCCTGTAGGTGCTCAGTGGAGCCCAGTCACCACGTGAGGGGAGCAGGGAGAGCGTGCCCAGGGTGCTCCCCCATCTCGTGGCATTTCCCAGGGCTGATCTGAGACAGCTCAGTTCCTCGGGAACCACGTCTATAGGCGCATTAATTTGTTGCGGCGTGTTTCAGGTAGATTTTCTCCAGATTTAATACATGAAACAAACCTCGTGTTTGGCAGCAGGTACTGGGAGAGAGAGAGGGAGGGAGGCTCAGTCAGTCACTGTGGCTCCCGTGGCAGATTTGTATGTGTGCATGTGACCCTGCCTCTGGCGGCTGCCGCTCAGAGGGCTGGCTGGCCCTCGTCCCCATCCCCGGAGGGCACGCTGAGCAGCTGATTACTCTGGAAGGCTCTGTGTCCCTCCCAAGCTGCAGGTCACAACTACTGCCCCCCCAACCCTAAGTCTATCATACTCTCCTCCCCACACCATCGCCTTCAGAGAACTCACAGAGCCCCGACACGTCACAGCTGAAAGATAGTTTTTCTTTCCTAGGTAGTGTTTTAAAATGTGTTTTAAATAATAATATTATTATATCATTAATAACTATAATATATAATCTATTATTATAATATTGTATATTATAATAATAATTATAATATAATAATTATTATTATTTAAGGCTAGAGCCCATTGTTAAAAATAGGAGTCCTGATCAGAGCAGAGCAGTCCCCGATTGGCCCCCCACTGAGGCTCTGGGGCCTGATGGGCCCGCATTCTTAAAATCTTTTTTTTTTTTAAAGATATTATTTATTTATTTGACAGAGAGAGATCACAAGTAGGCAGAGAGGCAGGCAGAGAGAGAGGGGGAAGCAGGCTCCCCGCCGAGCAGAGAGCCCGATGCGGGGCTCGATCCCAGGACCCTGAGATCATGACCTGAGCCCAACGCAGAGTCTTTAACCCACTGCGCCACCCAGGCGCCCCGGGCCCGCATTCTATTACTAAGGAAACTGAGCCCCAGAGGTAGCAGGCAGGGTTCCCAAAGTCATGGGATCAGACAGAGAACCTGGACCACAAGGCTTGTCTCCTGACTCCTGGTGTATTGCTTTTTCCCTTGAGCCAGGCAACTTCCCTCAGAAGTGGGGGTGGGGGGGGTGGGTGACAGGTGGATATTTGAACCTGGAGAGATCTGGGGAGGAGAGGAGGCAAAGAGATGTAATGTTGAAAACTCGTGGGCCTTGGGGATTTCTCAAGCGACGCCCCACAGACCACACCCGAGACCCCTGAGCATGTGTAGGGATTCTGGGCAGTCGGGACGGGAGAGGGCAGGCGGTGAGGAGTTCTGTAGAAGTGACATCCCTGGGGCCTACCTCACGCATCACAGAGCCGGGCTCAGCCACACCCCTGAAGTGACACCCAGGACAGGGGCCCCTTAGGGCCGGCTGACCCGGAGTCCGTGACACCTGAAGGTCGAGGATGTCAAAGCAGTTAGAACAAAGAGGCTGCCAGGGGACTGCAGCCACAAGCAGGGGGAGTGGGGGAGAGGGAGAAGCAGGCTCCCCAAGGAGCAGGGAGCCCCGACGTGGGGCTTGATCCCAGAACCCCAGGATCATGACCTGAGCCCAAGGCAGCCGCTGAACCGACTGAGCCACCCGGGCGCCCTAGAGGTGGTTTTCTAACACAGTAATACATGAGGTACATTTCAGGTGTTCCTTTTTTTCTAATAAACTAAAGTGTTACAACTTCCTGCTAAGTGTCCCAGGCACTATAAATTTAGAAAAGCACTTACAAATTTTGTGTACCTGTGGTCCCTTCTTCCGTCTGTTTAAATAGGTAATGACACAGGCATGGCTCACTTAAACACTCAGGAAGCGAGAAAACAAAGGGCAACATTGTCTTCTACCCCTGGATCCCCAGTCCATTTCTTTGAAGGGGAACACCATTAGTAGTTTCTTCTGGATCCTTCTAGTAGAGGTAGATTATATGTACGCTTGCATATCTACAACTGTCCTAATATCTATGGCCATCTCCTTATAGCAACCCTGCCATTGGCCCTGGTTTGCACTTTGGTGCCTTTTTTTTTTTTCCCCTATTAATGATTTACCTCAAACCCCTTCCCGTCATCTGGAACCAGTTTCCTATCGGCTCACTGCGAGGGTGGATGTGTTGTGAAGGGCAGTTGCATTGTTTTCAGCTTGGAACACACACACACACACAAACACTCGGTAAACTCTGGCTTCTGGAGAGTGTTTACATACTCTGGATCGAAGGCCATGTTCATTTTACATGTTGACAGGCACGTGTATTTTGGTGCTCCCCTGTGAGAAGGCTTTCGTGTTCCTTCGTAGCAGTATCTTCCTCTGTGTGCGTACGAATGCATTACCCCATCTGAACCCCGCAGAGGCGTGTGAGTTGCTCATCTTTCCGTTCTCCAGAAGGAGAAACTAAACCTCGGGGATTAGGTTGAGGCTGTGCCCAAGGTCATACAACTAGTAAAAGGTTTTGTTTCCTTTGAAATGTTTCTTCTTTTCTTTTTTTTTTTTAAAGTGAAAAGCATTAACCTTCCACAGGGATCTAAGAGGCCGGCAAAACCCAAACCAAAGACAGACTAAAGAAAATCTTACAAAAAGAGTGCAGAATTATCACTGTCTCGTCTGTTTATTCCTTTGTGATCACGGAGGGACGGTTGATCTCTCCAGATCTTGAGATTCAGAAACTATGAAGACGTGGGTTCCTTGCAGGCGGTAGGGAGAGGAGGCTTCATGGGGGTGCCCTGCCCTGAGGCCCCATGAGGCAGAATGAGCCATGCAGAGCTGACCACGCCCCCCCATTCCCACCCCCAGGGCACCAGCTGGCTGCACAGTGTTCCTGGGCCAGGACTCCGGGCTGGCACTATGGGATATGCACCCTCTGGACCACGTGGCTGTGAACTCAGGCCTTGGGAGGGCGGCCTAGGCCCTCTGCAGGGGACAGGACTATGAGGAAGGTCTAACCTGGGGTCTCTGCCCGGGAACCTTAGGCGTCTGAGCTCTTCTGTCACCCCAGTGCAGCCCCACATTTAACCGGGCAGAGAAGAGCAGCAGTCTTATTTGCAGGGGATTCAGGTGGAAGGGCATGGGGATGAGGGCACTCGTAACTGTGGGTGCCTCCTTTGTGCCAAGCGTTCTACACGGCTCACCCCTTCACCCTTGCATCAGGCACCAGGAGCTGTTATGGTTCCATTTCAGAGGTAAGGAAGCTGAGGCTCGAGAGCCTTGTTTTTGGAATTGGGGCTCCAGGTGTGGACCCGATGGGCAGTGAGGGTGGTGTGTCGTCAGCTTGGGCTGTCCTAACAGATTCCAGAGACTGAGAGGTTTAAGCAGCAGGCATTGATGTCTCACGGTCCTGGAGGCTGGGAAGTCTGAGATCAAGGTGCCCGCAGAATCAGTGTCTGGCAAGGGCTTGCTTCCTGGCTTCTTGATGGCCACTTCCTCACTGAGAGTTTGATCGTCTCCTCCTATGAGGGCTCCAGTCCCATCCTGAAGGCTGCACCCCTGTGATCTGATTACAGATCACAGTCCCCCACTTCCAAATACCATCACCATGGGGGACTAGGGTTGTAACATGTGAATTTGGGGCAGACATATGCAGTCTGTAGCAGGTTTCCTGTTAACCCCTGCCTGCCGGGGTCATATTCAGTGCGTCGAGCCCAGCAGGACTGAGCCAGCACCTGGGTGCCTTTGGGCTGAGACCGGAAGCCAGAGGAAGCCTGAGAAAAGGAGCCCAGATTTAGGGCACCCTTCCTTGCTTTACGCACTGCCCTGCCTTCTGCTCAGGCAGCTCACGTAGCATAGCCAATGTCTCCAGCTCTGAGCGGTGGAGGCTAAGATTGAATCCAAAGTCCAGAAACTTTCTGCTTGATGAGGTAGGCAGAATGGCAGAATGGGAATGATTTTCACTGCCCCGTCAAGCTGCTATAGGGTGCCAGGAATGAACCAAGATCCGAGGGCGGGAGGGGGGGTTTGCGGGGAGAAAGAGAAAGGCCGAGTTCCTGTACAGAGTTGACTCCCGTCTGGGGGGGTGGTGCCGGTCCCAGGGTCCTGCAGCGGGAGAGAGCGATGTTCTGTCAGCTCACACCCTCAGCTGCTCTTCTCCATCAGGGCTGGGCACGGGCAGGGTGCCTGGGTGACAGGGTCGAGGCAGCAAGGGCCCCCCTCTCTCCTGGAGGATTTCTGATACCTGGGAGGGAGCCACAGAATCAGGCGCCCCAGCCCAGAGTGCAGGGCGGGATGGGATGCGGAAGGAGGGGCTCTGGTGCGGGTAGGCCTCTGCAAATCCTGCCTCTCCCACTTTATCCGCACGACCTTGCAAGTGACTCGCCCACTGGGGGCCCTGATTTCCTCTGCTCCCGTAAAGATGTCTGTTTATGCAGTGCGACTGGCAACGAAGAGGCCCTTGGTGGCTTCTCTTCCTGGCCGCCGAGCCCCAGGAGCTCCCTCTTCTTGTCTCAGAGCAACTCTCAATTCACTGGTACACCCCTTCTTGCGTCTACACGCCAGCCCCACGCGAGGCATTGAGGCCGGAGCGCTGATTCAAACAGACAGGGCCTCTCGCCTCTGGGATCTTAGCGACATTGAACTGTAAGTACAAGGGTGGTGATTTATCAAGGTGACTGTTAGGAACTGTGAGAGCACACAGTGGGGCCCGGAGCTGCCTCGGGCAGGGAGCTGGCACCGGGCACGGGTCCTGGAGGAGGACCTGGAAGGGGTTGGCCCGGGAGACAGGGCCTCGGGGCTCTGCAGTCTGTGTCGGGCCAGCTCTGTCCCACCCTCCCCACGTGCCCGCCCCTGGGGACCGCCTCTCCTAGCTCCCTGTGGACCCTTTGGTTGTCCCCAGGATTCCACTGCCTTTCCCTCTGGTTGTCCCCAGGATTCCACTGCCACTCTGCCCAGTCTGTCCCTCCTCCTTTTGCCTAGAGTTCCCAAGCACATCTGACTCTGTGAATGCAGTCTTTCTGTCTCCATGAGGATCTCTGCCCCCGGCCATATGATCAACTGTTTTGGGGAGGCTAGCCCCTCGCCCTGCTTTCGGAAGCAGGAGGGCTGCCTCCCTCATCTGCCTAGTCAGGTGGGGAGAGTCAGGAGGGGGGCGGGATGGGGGAGAGAGGGTTGCCCTGGGAAAAATGGTGCTTTCAGTTGTCATGGTAACTGTTGCTAGGTGTCACCAGGAACCCACACTAGAGGCTGACCTTCCCAGCAAAAAGGCAGGGCTCTGAGCAGGACCTGAACTCTTGCCCTGGGCTGAGTGAGTCGGCTTCAGTCATTCATTCATGCATGCATGCATTCATTCAAACAACATCTGTCTCTCGCCTGCTATGTACGGGGACTGTTGAG
>CM053619.1:15573155-15594810 GCA_028646535.1 Procyon lotor | reverse complement strand
CAGAGGCTGGCACTTTTCTCTGTCAGAACTTACTTGGGTTGCATAAAGCATTGTCTCTCAGCCTGAACCTGGAGCATCAGGCCCACCTGGACCGAAGCGATCCGGGGACTCATTTGGGACTTACCTGGCCTGGACCCTGGGAAGCGCCCATTCTAACGGGGGTCCCCAAAGCCCAGCCCTCTGCCCACCACCCTGACCGCTGAGGGCTGACACGCTCTTGCCCATGAGGCCTAGAAGGAGCCAGGTACGTGGGGCTTCCCCTGCAGGGTTCATGCTTAAAGCTCACATGGGGGAGAGCCCTGTCCATACAGCAAGCCGGAGTTGGACGGTGCTGCTGTTGCGGCCAAAATTTCATTTCCGCCCGGAGGTTTCATTTTGCCATCTAATTGGGTGACAGATCAAGGGGATGTATAGGGAGCCAGCCCGCTTTTAGTATGACATTCTCATCCGAAATGTGAGTCCCCCTAACACCGCCCTCCTTGACTGCTCTGACCTCACTTGATGGCCGTCTGTGGATTTGGACACATGGCTGGTAGAACTCTAGTCCCTCCACCCCCCAGATTCAGGTCATTTCCATTGACTCGGGCAAGAGCTGGTCTACAAATCCTCAAGGCTGTTTCGTTTAGCAGGAATGCCCCCTGCTGTAATAGAGGCCAGCAAGTACTTGGAATCCCTGGTGTGCCTTCTTCCCTTGGAGCCAGCATTAGCCAATAGAAATGTAGTAGGAGCAGGAGGCCTGGGTGGCTCGGTAGGTTAAGCATCTGCATTCGGCTCAGGTCGCGTGATCCCTGGGTCCTGGGATCGAGCCCTGCACTGGGCTCTCTGCTCAGTGGGGAGCCTGCTTCTCTCTCTGCCTGCTGCTCCCCCTGCTTACGTCCATGTGCATTCTCTCTCTCTCCTAGTGACAAATAAAATATATATATATATATATAATAGGAACTTCATATGAATTCTAAATTTTCCAGTAACTGCATTTAAAAAGGTGAAAAGGAGATAAAATAAGTAACAAAGTATTTTGTAAATTGATCCAAAATCCTATCATTTCAACATGTTATAAATATAAAAATTATTACTAAGAGAGTTAACCTTTTTTGTACGAAGTACTGGAAACCCAGTGTGCGTTTTGCATTTGCAACCCTACTCAGTTGCTCAGGGACACTCTCTGGTGCTCCCAGATGCATGGAACCAGTTTGTCCTAGATGGTTCTGAGGTGGGGGCTCTGGGCCCATACGTGATGTAAGGGTGATACCCCTGTCCTTTAGCCTTCCTGGGGGGTGTTTTCAGGGTCTAGCATTCCCATTTCTAGAGCTCTTACACTGAGAAATGCTAAGACTGAGTTACAACATGAGGGGCGCCTGTGTGGCTCAGTGGATTAAAGCCTCTGCCTTCGGCTCAGGTCATTATCTCAGGGTCCTGGGATCAAGCCCCACATGGGGCTCTCTGCTCAGTGGGGAGCCTGCTTCCCCTTCTCTCTGCCTGCCTCTCTGCCTACTTGTGATCTCTCTCTGTCAAATAAGTAAAATTAAAAAAAAAGTTACAACATGATAGGCTGTGTTAAATATTTGCATTCAGGGAGTCTGTGTTTCCAACACCCTAAATAGCAACATCTGTCTGTGTACCCTTATGTGGAAATCAGAAGTCTAAATCTGAGGTAGATCTGAAAGGGAGGCCCTGGCCAAATGTTCTTCCTGCCACCCGGCTCCCCTGGCTACTGTGGTAGGTTCTCCATATCTGAAAAACAAATACAGATGTTCTTGGCAAACCAAGAAGTATAGTACACAGGCTTGAGATTGGGGGAGGGGCGGAGAGCGGGGGCCCTCACATCTGGTAAGAAAGCACCAAGGATGGTGAGAGTTTGACTTGGGGAGGATCCTGAGGCCAGGTCTAATGCAGGGCTCCACCCGGAACATTCGGGTTTCTGGGGCCCTCCAACATGGGGACTAAGCGTGTATCTGCAGGGAGGGAAGGTCCTCTCCTTGTCCCAAGAGCAAATTTCTAAGCAGTTGTGGCTCCTTATGTTCAGACACACACGGTTCAGCTCGTTGATCTTTTGTCTCCTTTTTGCCTAATCGTGGCGTGGTTTATAGACCATTGCTGGCACGCCAGTCATTTGCAGGGGGAGATGACCCTCTTGCCCAAGGATCCCTCTACGATTCGGGACAGAAAAGATGGAGTCCCTTCCCTGGGGATCATCTTGCCCCCACTTCAATCTTTATTCTTAACAAGATATGAGTCAGTGGTATAGAAAGAAGAAGAGATCTGGAATAAGGAGTCTCCAGTTGAAGACTGGGCTTACTAAGGAATTTCTACTTTACGGTCCTTGGTTTCTCCATTGTGATACCGCATCAGCTCCGTGAGAGCAGGAGTCCTGCTTATTAGCACCGAGTAGTGACCTCAGTATTTGGAGAGTGATTAAACGTTTGCATCTCTAAAATGGGATGAAGAGTAATGTCGACTCTCATCAGTTGCTCTGAGAGCCAGATGAAGAACACACACGTGCTCGCTCACGTGCTCTCTCTCTCCTTCCTCAGCCCGATCCATGCTTAGTAGATTAGCTATTTAGAAACTTAAAATTCCAAGGAATAGGGTAGCTGAAGAGACTGAACCAGGTGTTTCAGGAGCCTGAACCAAGGTCACAAGCATGGTAACGCAGAGGTCTTAGATCTGAGGTCTTACACCTGTCTTGCCTTTCTTCTCTTACCTTTGAGATTAACAGCTGGGGGGGTGGGGGGGGTGGTGTGGTGTGTGTGTGTGTGTGTGTGTGTGTGTTGGGGGGTTCTTCCAATGTGAGACACAGCAAATACCTTCCACCGGGCAGCTATGTAGGAATTACCCCCTGGGCAATGGTAAAGCATGTCTGCTCCCAGAATCAGCAAACTTTTGGGGGTGCTTTTGGCAGCCACTTGAAGAGGGGAGGGGTGGAAAAGGCAGCGAAGCTCTGGTCCCAGCCCTCGGACATGTGCAGTCTGGGAGGAGGTCAGGGTGCCATTTTGAAGCAGTCCTGAGAGTGAATGGGAGAGAGTCAGCCTGGGAGTCAGAAGATCTGGGCGCTCCTTCTAGGTCTGCCATGATTTCTGATTGGTATTGGGCGTGACTAGCCCAATACCTCTCCAGGCCTGGGATTTCTTCTCTGGGAAGGTTGAAGTTGGAGGTCAGGTGATGTCTTCGGGGCCTTTGAGCACGACCTTGGGTTTAAATGTAAGCGGCTCATTTGGCCCTTTCGAGCTGGGAACACAGCTACCTGCTTGTTCTGCTGGAAGGAACACTGCCGTGTGCTAGGCTAGCAGTCCAGGGGAGTGAACTCCTGTCCGCTTTCCAAGTGCGCCCATCTCCCCCGAGCAGGTAATTTAGCATCAGTGAAGATGCTGGAGCTTGAGTTTGGCTGATGGTTAAGTTCAAAGGCTCCCCGGTGGCACTCTTCCTTCAACCTTAGAATTGCCCTTGGCGGGCTGGTCTAGGGGAAGACTTTAGGTTAGGAGATTGGGACTTGAGTCTTCAGCTGGATGGCTGTGTCACAGCCTGAACATCGCCGCTCAAATGCCATCTCCTTGGAGAATCCTCTTAGGAGACTCCTAGGGATCCCCTTCCACTGCCTAGCCTTTATCATGGCACCGTTTGCATCCCTCATAATGCATTTCAGGATTTAAATTTCTTTTGTAGTTGCAGGCTCGTTAATTTTTGTTGCTGCTGTTATTTGGTCTGTTTTTTCCCACTTGACTGTAAGCTCCCGGAGGGCAGTCATGACTGTTTGCTCCCCTAGGTGTACCCCGTGGTTAGCACGGTGCGTGCGCACACGGACAGCAGGGCCCCAGAGAAGTAAAGATGACCAAGAAGAAGGTCCTTTCTTTCCAAGTTCTCATGATCTCCTCATGAAGGGACACACAAAGAGAGGGTCACACTGAGACTGACCTTTTCTCTCTAACTCTGCAGGCACCGGACACTGTGCTGTAGTCAGGGAGGTCTTCCTGGGGGAGGTGGTGTTGAGTAACGTTTTGAAGACAAAGTGGGGCTTTCCCAGGTCAAGACTTTCCAGGCAGGGGGAATCAGTGCAAGTGAGGCTCAGGGGTGTTGCCAGCCAGCAAGAATGAGGTATTTGGAGAAAGGTGAATGTCTTCCTGTGACGTATATTCAGACACTCTTGGGGCAAACTCCAGGAAATGAGGCGGAAAAAGTGGCTTATATTCCTTAGCCTGTGAGGACGAAAAAACTGAGGTCCAAGAGGTTGAATCACTGCTTCAAAGCCTTGCAGTGAGTAAGTTACAGAGCTAGGATTGGATCCCAGGTCACCAGGCCTCATTCTCTCATGGACTGGGTTTCTGGTGAACTAACAGGGGCCTGATTCTAGAGAGTCTCAATGTCTCTTGTCTTGGAACATTCCTGGCTCGCATCTGCCCCAGTGCCATCCCAGGGAGGGGACCTGGGCAGAAGTCCCAATCATGGGCGTCATCCATTACTTCGTTCTCTCCGCAAGTTCACCAGTATTCACTGAGCCAGACGCTACTTTTGGCCCAAAAGACTAGGGAGATGAATGATGGATGACAGACGTGTGTTTGTCTGATATGCACTTTGAAAGTCCCAAGTCCTCTGTCGTATGTAGACGTACCAGTTGGTGTCCAGTAAGGAGAAAGAACCCACCTGAGTTTTGTTTTATTTTAAACAAAGAGAATGAAATTAAGAGAATTATTACCTCGAAATAATTGTTAACCAGGTAACTTAAAGGACAGAGGAATAATGAATTGTTAACTAGGTATCTTAGAAGAGAGAGAGAGAGGGAGAGAGCGAGCATGCTATACTTTATCATGGGTATAGTGACTGTAGGAAGCCACCACCTCTAGGACTGGGGGAATAAGAAGATGTGGTATAGGGGCGCCTGGATGGCTCAGTCATTAAGCGGCTGCCTTCGGCCCAGGTCAGATCCCAGGGTCCTGGGATCGAGCCCCGCATCAGGCTCTCTGCTCTGCGGGAAGCCTGCTTCTCCCGCTACCATTCCCTCTGCTTGTGTTCCCTCTCTTGCTGTGTTTCTCTCTGTCAAATAAATAAAAAATCTTTAAAAAAAAAAAAAAAGAAGAAGAAGATGTGGTATAATGAAAACTTAGCAGCTTGGAGGGGGGCCTCTGGGGCCACAGAGAGAGTACACTGAAGAGCATTGTGACACTGCTGGGAAGAACTAAAACCCGGATCCAGCTGATGTTAATGCAGGGGTGAATGAGGAGTGAGATGGGGCAGGAGGGAGGCTGGCAGGGAGAGGAAGTAGACAGGACGCCCCAGCAAGCAAACTGGCAGGTGCAATTTCCTCCTCGTCCTCCCTCCTTGCATGTAGCCTTCCCCTCGTTCCCTCCAGCAGCCAGACCTCAATGGGAGGCCGATGGGCAAAGTAAGCCTCAAGTCTTCTGGGGCCAACAAGGGCATGCTTGAAGCTGAGAGCCATAGACAAGGGTAGAGGCCCAGAATCTTGAAGGGGCTAGACGAAGCTTCCTGAAGGGATGGCATCGCTTTCAGAAGGGAGCCTTGGTGCCGAAGGGCCTGAGAGGGACTGAGACAGAGAGAGAGAGAGAGAGAGAGAGAGAGAGAGAGAGAGAGAGAGAGAGAGAGGCAGGAGCCCGGGTACATGAGATGGGGCTTGGACCAGGGATGGGCAGGGGAGGTTCCCATGCTGCCCTGCTCTGGGTCTTGAGCCTCGAAGGATAGGCCAGGATGGGCTTTGCAGTGAGGGCGGGGAAATGGCCTAATTCCCACACTTACCCAATTTTATTTTCCCAGTTGTCCTGTGAATAAGGCACTTTTGTCACTGTTTCACAAATGAGGAAATTAAGACTCAGAGAAGATTTCCCTGCCAATGCATAGTCCCCGCGGGAGCCATGGATGGTGTCCCCCCTAGGAATGGCGCAGCCTGGCTTCGTGAGGGGTTTAGCCAGCGTGGCCGGCTACGTGGCAGTCCTGCTCCGAGGCCATGCAGGTAGCAGGCAGGGCGGTTAGGAGTGTGCAGTCCTCTGACACATCCAAGGTCTCTTTTGTATCTCTAGTGCTCTTGAGAGTCTAGACAGAAAATGCTGAAATTACATATACAGATCAGCCTTTCCAGGGGCCAATATTTGAAATCTCCACAAGCCCCATTTCTTTTGCCACTGCCTTCATCTTTGGGGATACTTGCATCAAAGGAGCCGATGTTGGGGTCAGTAAAACTTCCCAGTGGCTGTGGGGTCACCAGGTTTCCCAGCCCCCAAATCCAGTGGGTGTCTGGAGCCAGGGGATCGGCCAAGCCCCTTCTAGTGGATTCAGGGTCAAGAACACCACTACCCACCCCTGGATCTTGAGGAGGGCCAGCTCCTGATTTCTCAGCTTCTTTGGGAGTTTGCAAAATTCCGTCTTTGGTGCTTGTTATAGCTAATTTCACACTTTGCTGTCACTTGTTATTAGGCGAGAAAAAATACGGGCCCGCCAGCAAATCCTCATTTAAGGAGAAATAAAAAACACATTGGCTCTGGCATCACTTAGGGAAAGAAGCAATTACTGAGTAGAGATTGTTGTGCGTATATGGTGACTTTGGGATCTAAGGATGGGATGGGGCCTTGCTGCGCCTGCTTCTGCCCCCCACAGAGCGTGCCTTCCAGTGGTTTCTTTTGACCACATCCAGGTGATATCACACACTGTTCTTTATGCGTTGCATCGCATACGGTGGCATCTGAAAGAACATTACCCAGCCCCATGGCCAATCCATTGGTAATTCACCACATAGCTCTTCTTGTGATTTGGGAAATGTTTCCGCAGATCCTTGCTGGCAGTTGACATACACTGAGCCGTTTACAAGTAGCTACGGCAGCCTCAGGTCTTTGGGGGGGCACAATGCCCTGGGGCTGGAGATGCAGACAGCGCTGTCCCAGGGTCAGGCTGGCCCCGTCATCGGAGGAGGCACTCACAAGACAGGAGAGGGCTAAGGCGATGGTCTGGTGTGATAAATGTCCTAAGTTTAGGGCACTCTTCTGGGCCCTGCCGATACAGGCTCTCTGGGGTCCCCTAATCTGGTTGGGGAGACAAGTCATATATAGAAAAGGATCAATCACTGTGGAAGGCAGAAAAACGGCGAGCGAGAGGCAGAGACGTGAAGTCCCTCTGGATCTGAGAAAGTCCATCCAGAGCAACAGTCAGACTCCATCATTTTCAGAGGAGGAGACTGAGGGTCAGAGAGAGGCACCGCTCGACCGGAATGAATGGCCGGTGCAGGGCAGAGCAGACTTAGACTGAAATGGCGTGGTTCCCTTCTCTCTCATTGGCACGGCATGACACCAAACACAACTCGCTACGCTATCCCAATTTATCTAAGCGTCGTCAACCACGTTTTGTGCCGGGAGAACCCGTGGATCAAGGAAGCTAGATGATTTGTCGCATTTTCACAGCTGTCAAGCGGAGCAGGAGCCTGAACTCAGAGTCTATTTAACTCCAAAGCCCGGGCTTTTGCCTCCACGTCTTGCTGATGGCTCTGGAGATCAAGGAGAGCCTCAAAGAGGAGGTGGTGCTTGTACTGGCCCTTTAGAGAGAGAAAAACAGCAGCCGCGTGGCGAGGAGCAAAGGGAATGGCAGAGGCGTTCAAGTGTAGTGACTTGGGGACGGCCATGCACTAGGAACTTGCAGGGAAACCATCTTTAGGCTGGGGCTTTTGAACTCTTTTTGACAGAGTTGGGATGCTTTTTCCTCAATGGCCACCAACTAAATCATCATCCTGGATATAAGCCAAAAAGTAGAAACCATACCAAGTAGGGAGAGGAAAGCCCCCTTGTAACCCAGGCTCTTATCAGAGGGATGGCTGCTAACCTAGCAGTGAAACTTCATCCCTCTCCTTGACTCTCAGTCTCCCTGTGTTCACATGGTAGGCACTGGGGACATTTGGGGTGGTTGGAGTTGGGGGTGGCGAGGGGCTAAGATTTGTCTAGGAATTTTTTTTTTTTATAAACCAGTGGTTCTCAAACTTGACCCTATTTTGGAATCCTGTGGGGATATTTAGAAAACAACGAGGTTCAAGGGGTTCACCCCAGGGATTCAGGACTGGGATGCGGCCGAGACATCAGATGATTTTAAAACAGCCGAAGTTCAAAACCACTGCTCTGGTTTTGAACTTGCTCATGCAAGTTACTCTCCTTCTCACTTGTACACGGAACTTGGCCTTCCTGAAACCTATCAGCCCCCACATTTGCTCACTCCTATTAGAGTAAGAACCGTGCAGCTCTTACACCCTAAAACCTAAGCACTGGGAATGTATGTAGGCAGCGATGTGCTAGGAAATATTTAACAAGCAGTTAGGAGAGCCTGGGTGGCTCAGTGGGTTAAAGCCTCTCCCATCAGCTCAGGTCATGATCTCAGGGTCCTGGGATTGAGCCCTGCATTGGGCTCTCTGCTCAGCGGGGAGCCTGCTTCCCCTCTCTCTCTGCCTGCCTCTCTGCCTACTTGTGATCTCTCTCTGTCAAATAAATAAATAAAATCTTAAAAAAAAAACAAACAAACAACAAGCAGCTTTCTGGGAGGCAACAGAGACCTGATTTGTAATGTTTTTCAATTTCCCTGTTGTAAATACTCCCTGCCATGACCGGTTTCACGAAGTCATTGAACTTGGAAGAAACACAAGTCATTGGCTCTTGCAAACCAGCGTGAGTCAGCTCTCACACTCCTAGGTAGAGCGATAACCGGCATTCCCCCCTACCTACCTTAAGGAAAGTAGGCACAGCCCAGTTGGGAGAAGGCAGAGGTGTCCATAGTCAGCAGAAATCCCATGTGGGGTGCTGGCAGGACACAGGTGAGATCAGCCCAGCAGGGTCAGGGGAGCTGAGTTTACATGAATGCGTAGTCAATCAGAGACAGAACTTAGAAATCAATCTCCTCAGTGGTTCCTCCGCCTCTTTGTTTTCCTCTAAATCCCTGTGATGTCATTGACAGTCAGAGCTTCTGACCAGGCTGAGAGCTAACAGGCATTTCACACCTGGAAGACATCATTCTGCCCAGGAGGAGAGAAGTCACAATTTCCTCAGTGTTTGAGGCTTTAGGTCAGTAATATGCATAATTCTGTTACGTTTTCTGAAGTGGTGTGGATAGTTCCTGGGCCCTCGGTTTTCTGAACCCGGCCCTACCCTATCACGGTAGATAATGAGAAACTGAGGCCCACGGTGCTGGGGTGTGGAGGTGCGATGAGAAACCAGGCACCCCACCTCCCAGACCTGTGTTCTCACTGTCCCACCCCTGGGCCGGTCTTAAAGATCAAACACCTCTCGGACAACATTTTATTAATAATACTAATATGAGGAACACCAGTTCATTTGCTTCGAACAAAAGGTTCTGTCCAGAAACGAAATCCAATCTCGCGTCTAAATTGTTCCTAATAAGCCCACAATTGGCAGCCCCAGTGATGATCCTCTCAGGCTCTAATTGTGTGAAAAATGGATGCATTCCCATAACCGAGAGGAAAGACCAGATCTGCCCCCACAGGGTAGTGGTTAATAATCTCATTAAGTTATTAAGGAAATTAGCAGAACTTCCTGCCTTAGGTTGGCAGGGAATATCAGGTGAGGCTATTTTGTGGAACATCGAGGGAAGCCAGCCGTGCGTTAAGGAAAGAATCCTTTTCTGATGGGTTATCATCCCTGGGGGGTGGGGGATGGGGCAGACCCCCCCAGGCTGTCTCTGAGCACCTCACTTGTGGGCTGTGGCCAAGGGCATAGTAGACTGGTCCTCCACACAGAGGAGGTGGTGGCCCACCGAGGATCACTTTAGGAGTGAGTAAATGTGTGTGTGTGTGTGTGTGTGTGTGTGCACGCACGTGCACGCGTATGCGTGCACATATGTGCATGTGGTGCTCATGGCAATATGGACTTTGGGGGATCTGGGGTCAATGGTTCCTTCAAGAATGGTGTCTTAGAGCATTCAGTGACAAATCAGCAGCTCGTCTTCCTGGGGTTTCCCCTGGCTCTCCACACCTAGGTGACCTTGTATGACTCCCCCTCTCCCTGTCTTTTCCTCATCAGGAAAGCAGGAGAGAGTTTGAACGAGCTGAACCTCCAACCCTCCTCCCAGGCCCATCATTCTGGTCTTTGCAGTGGCTGCTTGAGACTCAGTTAATAGGGAAATGATATTTTTCCCCTGTGCTGACGTTCAGCTTCATACCCGTGAGCTCGTAAAGTACAGAAGGATCTTTCTGTGATGGCAGCCGGCTAGCCCCGGTTAACCATGTCCCTGATGGCCCATGGGACTTAGAAGCTGTTCAAGCTGGAATCTACAGATTGCAGATCTACAATCTATATCTCCTTACTCTTTTTGCCGTAATGACCTCAAAATTTGGGGTGAGGACTTTTGGTCGGGTTCCTTGTCTCTGAACTATCATTTCTGACCTAATAATTAAGTGAATACTATTGTTCACGGTTCATTTATTTGAAAAATGATTATGTGTGTTTGATGCCTTGGGAGAG
This sequence comes from Procyon lotor, assembly GCA_028646535.1. NCBI lineage: Eukaryota > Metazoa > Chordata > Mammalia > Carnivora > Procyonidae > Procyon > Procyon lotor. The sequence goes on along the minus strand of CM053619.1, from coordinate 15,584,362 downwards.
ATCTTAGCATTCTGGCTATTTCTACATGACATCCTCTAGGCAAAATGGATCACCCCCTCCTTGGTGTACCCACAGCCCTTGGTTCAGGCGTCTCATAGAACTCTTCTCTGCTTCATTTTCTCCATGTCCATCCCCTCCAACAAACTGTGAGTCCTTCCGGCAGTACTGGGTCCCCATTTTCTCTGTGTCTGGCTCATAAATGTTTGTACAAGCAAATTGAGTTGTTCTCCTTGTGGGAAAATGGAAGCAGCCAACTAACTTAAAATTTATCTTGGGTGCCTGTCGGTCTTTGACAGGACGTTTTCCTCCGAAAGGTAATTGATCTCAACTTACGCTCGTGTCTCAGCCTTCTGCTCGAGTCTAGTGCTTTCTGAATCTACAGTATCGGCTCTGAGACCAACCTTGGTGCTCCTTTCCATTCGCCGGATAAACGTTAAGGAAAAAAGAAAGTCTGTGTTGTGCACCTCTCGGTTTGTAAATTGCTGGACGATTTGGTAGGCATTGTGTCTGAGAGCAACCTGTCTTCGCCTTCTATTTTTTGCAGATAAGGAAATATCTGGAGGCTCACAGGAGTCCTGATGCTTAGCTGGTCACACAGCCAGTGAGCGTCAGGGCTGGGGCTTGAACCCAGGTCTCTCTGGCTCTTCGGGCCGGATGCTGTTGCTTCTCCAGAGGTCCAGATGGAACTTCAAGCTCAACATGCATCAAATCCATCTCCCCACCTTCCCCCTCAAACTAATGCTTTTTCTCTCATCCCTGTTTGTTCAGACACCAGGTCAAAACCTCAAAGCCTCTCGGGGTTTCGGGCTGTCCTTGCCAGCCCCTTTGTAGGTGTCCTCCTGGGCCCCCAGTGCCGCTTTCCTAGGTTGGGGCGAATCACCAAACCCAGAGGTCTCCTCAAACATCCCCTCATTGGTCTTCAGGTCGCCCGCTGGTCTCTAGCTTGTCCTGCATCCCACTGTCCTAGGAGTTTCTCTAAAATGTCACTTTGAAAATTTTACTTTCTTGGTTAAAGTCTTCGCAGGGCGTCTTCTACCAGAAATGAGCCCAGATGCCTAGAAGGAGGGGGCAGGGGGTGCAAGGCACAATTTGAATCTCTAGGAGTGGGCTAGAGGTTTTCATTGTGCTATTCTTATTTAATCCTCAATACAAACATCTGAAGTGGGTCCATCCTTTCATTTCACTGCTCAGTGAACTGAGTTACCTGTTTCAGGTCACATACCTTCCAGAAGGGGCGGACGTAGCATGGGAACCCAGGTGTGTCAATCACAAAAGAGCGCTTTCTTTCCACCTGCTCCTCCTCAGCCTGATCCTGAAGAGCCCCTTCCCCCGGCCTGACCCTGCCCTCCCTGTGGTGCTCATCACGGCTCCACTTGGATGGCCCAGTTCCCTCTGTTCTGTAGGGACCTGTGACCCTTGTCATGCTGTTCTTCTGGAACGTCAGACCCCACCCCAGATGCCTGCCTTCTCCATTGGGTTATAACCTACACATCCTTTGATGCTGAGTTGTTCTCTTAACTCTCTGGGGGCGTTCTTCTTCCTCCCTAAGCTCTAAGAAATCTCTTACATTTCTACTCATTTCACCCTTAGCTGGTGTTACTCTGTCTAATCATCATGTCTTACTAGCAAGACAAAGGGCTTCAAATTCAGGCAGACATAGGTTGTGTTTTAGGTCGGGTTCCCCAGGAGCAGTCTCTGAGTGAGAATTCCTGTCAGAGTGATTTGTTAGGAAGGGATCCCAGGAGAAACCAAGAAGGAAATGGGGGAGGCAGGATGGGGGGGGTACAATGTGAGGCAGGGGGACTAGGTGGGGCCAGATCCTGGCTGAGCCTACAGGGGACTGTAGGCGGTATACCTCAGAGCTTGTCCCCACTGTGGGCTGTGGGGCCTCATGCTCCCTGCCGTCACTGTCTAAAGGTCACACCAGGGGCATTGACTCTCAGACCCTTATGTCTGGGAGCGACGGCAAATGGGCAAAGTAGCCCCCAGGGCCTCCAAGGTCCTCCAAGCAGGAGCAGGTCATTAGAAGCAAAAAAACAACCCCAAGAGCTGGCAGAAAGGCACACAGATGTGGTAAGGAGGACTATGAGCAATCTAGGTGAGGGAGCCATTAACTGTGTCTGCACACTCATTTGCCAAGGGTCTTTTTTTTTAAGATATTATTTATTTGTTTGACAGAGATCACAAGGAGGCAGAGAGAGAGGGGGAAGCAGACTCCCCTCTGAGCAGAGAGCCCGATGCGGGGCTCGATCCCAGGACCCTGAGATCATGACCTGAGCCGAGGGTAGAGGCTTTAACCTACTGAGCCACCCAGGCGCCCCAGCCAAGTGTCTTAATCCTTCAGAGTCTCAGTTACTCCAACTGGGAAATGGGTGGGATAAAGTGACTGACTTATCATAGTCACTCAGTAAATGTTCATCGCCTTCCTTGGAAAGGGCCTTGTGCTTAATGTGTTATGTGTACATTTCATACTATATGGTTATAGTCTGGTCTTAACTGTGCTATATTCTTCCTGCGCCAGGGTCTTCTCGCCAGTGAACTCTCAATTCTCTTCTTGCCTTATATACTCTTACTATACTTTTTTGTTTTTATTTTTTTTATTTTTATTTATTTTATTTTTTTCTGCTATCCTTTTTTTTTTTTTTTTTTTTTTAATCTTGCTTCAAATGCCACTTCCTCCAGGAAGTTTTCTTTGACTTCCAGGTCATGTCACATTCCTTCTTGCTCCCTCACAAATCGCATGCTGCCATAGAACCTTGAGTAGTTCTTTGTTTCTTTAAGTACTTATCACTATTTATCATTATAAATACCTTTATGTTATCTATTGGAAAAACAGGGTGGTTGGGGCGCCTGGGTGGCTCAGTGGGTTAAAGCCTCTGTCTTCGGCTCCGGTCATGATCTCAGGGTCCTGGGATCGAGCCCCACATCAGACTCTTCCCTGCTTCCCTCCCTCTCTGCCTGCCTGCCTCTCTGCCTGCTTGTGATCTCTCTCTCTCTCTCTGTCAAATAAATAAATAAATAAATAAATAAAATCTTTAAGAAAAAAACCAGGGTGGCAATGAATGATAACTCAAAGTATTGTGATCATTCCAGAATATATACACGTATCAAGTCCTTATGTTGTACACCTTAAACTAATACAGCATTATATCTCAATAAAACAGGAAAAATAGTTGGTTCAAAAAAATAAATCTCCTCTCTATCAGAAGTGATTGTCTTTCTGATCCCTTTATTACTGGAACCAAAGATTGATTGAATGAAGAGACGGTGAGTGTAGAAAATACGCGTGAACCCGAATGTTAAGTCCGAAGGTAGAGCAGAACCCCCTAGTTGCTCCTTGGCCCTTTTCTGCAGCAGGTGCTTGGTAAATGCCCTCTAGTCGGCTGGTAGATGAAGTCAAGGATGCTGGTGGACTGGGATTCTCGGGCCTGCGTCCTGGTCCAGGTTTGTCACTGTGTGCACTCTTAGGAGGGAAGTCAGCGGTCCTCTGGGTCTTAGCTGCCCCACATGGCACGTGACAATCTCTCAGGGCCTTCTCGGTGGTGCCAGGTGCTGGCTCCCAGCAGGGGGTCATCTGGGAAGACCCTATATAGGAGCCGGTTGCTGAGATGGAAGATTGTAGGATGGATTCCCGTCCATGGAGGAGTGCTCCTGTCGGAAGAGCAGACGCATCGGGGAGCTGTGGGCACAGCTGGAGGCTGGGGCATGATTGGGATGGAGCCTGGAAGGCACTGTGAGAGGAGGCAAGGAGGAGCTGGGGTTGGAGCCCGGCTCACCAAAGCATGGTGAAGTGCTCACGGGGGCGACAGGTTGCTTCACGGACTGTGTCTCGCCCAACTCTTCTTTTTCCCTGGATTCTGGCACAGGTGGCTCTGGGTGACCTTGGGCAAGATAGCACATTACCTAGCTTCTCGATTGCCTTAGCGTCGTCCTCGGTAAAGTGAGGTCCCTACGGCTGTCGGAATCGAAACTGCAAGGAGCCCGAGCTCTTGTTGCTGGAGTGGATGGGTTTGATAGGAAGGAAGGCACCCTGGACAGACGCACAAGTCCCAGGTGTCTGATTGTGTAGTTCGGCATTTGCCAGGCACGGCTTTGTGAGGTTTGCCACCTTGGTGGTGTGGGGAGCGAATGAGCGGTAAGTGTTGCGGACCTCTATCCGAATCCCAGTGGCAAAGGTACTTAATCTTTCTGAGGCTCTAGTTCTCATTTGTATAATGGGGGATTAACACTCCCCTCGGAGGATTACTCTGAGGCTTAAATATGTATTTGGGAAGCACCTATTTCTTATAAGGCATGGTGTGAAACCTGGCGCTTTTCTCCGCTAGCAGTTCCTTGGGGGCCCTTAGGAGAGTGGGCAGTGAGCATCTCCCCCATGACATTGTTCTTGCAGATTTAAAGATAAATTTATACTGTGGGTAATAAACGTATGGAACTTATTGCCCTGGGACCTGGCAGGGGATGAATATGAATAGGCCAGGAAGGATTTTGGAAAATGGATGAGGGCTGGAAACTCGGTGAGTTATTATAGCAGCATTTCCTAGAAAATGTGCATTTAGGAAGAGGGGTCATGCTGAGATGCTCTGTAGGAAAAAAAAAAAAAAAGAAAGAAATAGCTTCTGTGGTTAAAAACTGCTGGAGGATGATGCTTACTATATTCCCCTCCCACTAAGATCCTCACATTCTCATTGGTTTGATTGCTGAGTCAGCAGAAACAAACCCCAAAGATTCTTGCCCTTATGGAGCTTATAATCGAGCGGGCAAGACAAATAGGAAGCAATCCACATAAATTCAGTGATATGGTGTGTTTGAAGGTAAACGTGCACTGAAAAGAAGAAGGAAAGTCAAACAGGTTAAGGGGGTGGTTGTGGATATTGGGGAGAGAAGGTTGGGCTATTCCATTGGGTGGTCAAGAAAGCCTCCCCTAGAAGGTGCCATTTGAACCAAGAAGGCAGCCGGGGAGTTAGGAAAGTTGACTGTTGGAGGAAGGACCCAAGGCCAGAGGCTGCCCAGCTGCTGTTCTCTGGGAAGGCTCGTGTGAGCTCCTCCCAGAAGTATTTGACCAGGGACCCTCTTTGGTTCCCCATAAAGCCTTTATTATCTTTACATAGATTACTCCACACTCCCTTTCCGTGGAGTTCAGATGCTCGTGAAACTCAGCGTAGTGTTTCCTAAACCGTCTCACCTCTGGAATCTTTCAGGCGCCCAGAAGGCCTGTGAACATCTTGCTTCACCAGGATGCTGAAGCCTTTCAAGTTGAAATGTGTCCGGTGGGGGCTGGTTAGGAATGCAGAGTGGCAAGCCCCACGCGGACCCCGTGTTGGGGCAGCAAAGCTCCTAGGCACGTGGACTTTTCCAAAGTGCTGCTCTAGGGAACCCATGTTGAGAGATGCTGGATTAGATGGAAAGAGTGTGTGTGTGTGTGTGTGTGTGTGTGTGTGGCTTGCGAGCTGGATTGTCCTCCTCACATCCCTGTGTGCCTTTAATGACTCCCATGGCCATGGCCTTTGTTAAAATCTTTCTGACACCTGTCCGGAGGAAGCCTCAGCCGCCTCTTAGATTAATGAGCCCCTTAGTTCATCACCCATATCTATATTCACACTGCCTGCCGCCAGTCCCCAGATGACTTTATCCTTCTGCTCTTAGCCTGTGTCTACTTTTCAGCGTCTGGTACCCCCGTGGGAAGGCACACGCACGGATGCTGGGGACAGGGGTGGTGCTTATGGAGGAGGTCCTTGTTAGAGACGATCCATGCTTTTCCTCTTCCCTCCCCTCTTGTGAGGCTCGAAGACATCTCTTTCTCATTGGGCAGCTGGCTGGGGTGGCAAGAACATTTGTGTGTGCCTCGGGGTCAGATGGACTCCTGTTTGCTTTGTGGTTTCATTATTTCCCAGTCATGTCACCTTCAGGGAGCCGGTGAGGTCCTTAGAGCCTCTTACCTGTCCTGTGGAGTGGTTGTAAAGACCGCATGCAAACATTCTAGGGAAATCCCTTTGGGCCCTTTTTTGCACCAGGGACCTAGACGAGAGACCCTGAGCATAGAAACTGGTAGGCCCAACAGTTGCTGGGACAGTGTCTGTGTGTTTGTTGGCGGGGGTTGGAACAGAGTGAAATGGCTGGGCCCAGCCATGGTGCCTGATTACTGGTCATCGAGACAGGATGCTCTGTGCCTCCTGCCTGGGTCAGGGTGGTGCGGCAGCAACAGCCTGGCTGCCCTCACGCTGTTTCCTGGGACCAGTGAGAGGGGCACGGTCTCGTCCCCAGGAGGAGAGGAAGAGCCGACACGCGAAGGTGCCCGTGGGCCAGCAGAGTGTCTGCTCCCCTCCCCTCCCCGGGCGAGGGCCCCGTGATCCCCGATTGAGGTGACAGCGGCCATGGAGGCATGGCGGCTACGAGGAAGGAAGCCTGGGTATTTGTTCTGAGTAAATTTGTTCTGTGTGTGTGCCTGGGTTTTCCTTATGCTTAGAAACCAAACTAGAAAAGACAGGTGCTCGAAGGTCTGAAAACCAAGGGGTGGTGGTCAACCATAGTACGGAAGCACCCAGCCCTCCAGCCCGCTGCCCCATTCAGGAGGGTTTCTCAACTCGGCACCATTGACATATGGGGCTAGAGGATCCGTGGTTGCGGGGGCGGGGGGAGCCCTGGGCCTCGTGGGATGTTTACCAGCAGCCCTGACCTCCTAACCTCTGCCCACCAGCTGCCAGTAGCGCAACCCCACGTCATCACAACCGACCCTATCTCTGTACCTTGCCAAACATCCCCTAGGATGAGATTGTTCCCAGTTGAGGACCACTGATGCGGGGTCGGGGGGAGGGGGGGTGGCTCTGTCAATGGCCCCTGTCGTCTCAATCCAGGAACCAAGCACAATGCCACAGGAGTGGCTGATTAATTTTCATACCTAGCCTTCCTCCTCCTGTTGCCTTGCGGGGGAAATTGGCAGCAGGTAACGGCCACAGGAACTCCCGGTGACCCTCATCTGACTCAGAGATGGCCTCGGTGGCAGGGACCAGACTCGGCTGAGCTCTCCTGCTGCTTTTCTGGCCTCATATACAGGCTCTCGAGCCCAAACACAGTCAAAACACGTGCCAGCCTGGCTCACTGGGGCTTTCGCTGATTGAAAACTTTCCTAGGCCATTTTGGCTATTGGGAACATTCCATTTCACATTGATTTATTATTATATTTTTAAAGACACTGAGATTGAAGACTCATCCAGGAGACTCTGCCTGCCAAGACATAATTAGGAGAAAATGACAGAGGTAGTAAATATATAATTAACTCTTTTCTTAATGCCTTTTGCTGGCATCCTTAATCTTTCTGCACAGCCTGAGAAACTAGTTCTCCGGAATCTCCAGGCAGCTAGAAACCAATTACCATCATGTTTGCACGTTATGTTTTTCAATAGCATGGCTACATGTTTATATGTAGGAAGTTAAGTGGGGAGCCACAAAGATAAACATGAGTGCATACATATTCTCAGCTCCTAATTGATTTTGATTGATTGATTGATTTACTTGCTGGTTTATTCAACAAAGACTTCGTATGAACCTACTGTGTGCCAGGTACCATGCTATTTCCATCCTGCTAACATCTCCTAACTTTAAGACACTGAATTCTAGTATATGTACATAATGCATGTGCATGTGATGTCAGGGAATTCTATACATTTGTGTACACACACACACGTATATGATGAGGTCCGGAGAGGTCAAGTAACTTGCCAAAAGTCACATAGCTGTTAGATAATGAAACTGGTATTTGATCCGAGGTCTGTCTTGTTTTCACTACCCTGTGCAAGCTTCTTTCCAGGAATTCTTCCTAAGTAAGTGACATTTGAGCTGAATCTTGAAAGGTAAATAGGAATCTACCGGGTAAACATGATAGGAAATAGCTCCTGCAAAGGCCGGTGGAGTGATGCTTCAGGAATTCCAAAAATTAAGTACAGAGAATCAGTAGGTGCTCCAAGAGGAGTGGAGGAGACAAGCAGGGTGGGGTGCAGCTCAAGGAGGGTCTTTTCTGCCAGCCCCTTCCAGAACTCACAGCAAAGTCTGGATTGGGTCTGATGGGCTGCGGAGCCGTCCCCCTAGGAGCTAAGAGAACTCCCAGTTGGAGCTGCAACCTCCAGCCCGGGCCAGCGGTACAAGTTACAAGGTGACCCCCAGTCCCATTAAGAAACCAGGCAGCACTTGATTTCACCCAGTAACTGTCTCCAGCCTTCTCTTGCCCAGGAAGCAGGGACCAGTTAATTGCAGGGTGATCGCCATGTTCTCGCGGAGCATTTAATGTAGCATGTAATTGCAGGGTAAATAAATACAGAGCTATTTCCAGCTTTCAGCCCCGTGCTGCAAGCCTGGTGGTAATTACGGCTGGGGATTGGCTTGGTGCAATTTCTGAGCAATGGCTCGAGGCCTCAACTAGGTCAGCCCTCAAGCAGGTCCTGTGTGCTCCCAGGAGGGCTAGGATGTTGGCCTCTCCAAGCTCCTCATCCACGCAGGCACCTAGGGCCTCGATCGGCTGTCTTGGACTCTCCCATCCTCTAGTCCACGCCTACCTCTGGGGGTCCCTCTGTCTTCTGGTTGGCCCTGACTCTCGATAATAGTAATGGTTAAGATGTCCAGGCTTGCAGTGAGACAGAACTGGGTTTGTATCAAGGTTCTGCCCCTTACTGGCTCTGTGACCTTGGATAATTCGTTGCACCTCTCTGGGTCAGATTCTTTATCTATAGCATGAAGATAAAAAGTAGAATGTGCCCTAAAATTGTGAGGATTAAAGGAGATAATGCGTATAAGATGATGTGTATGTTGCCTGGTCCGGGGTAGGCCCTGAATGTTAGCTAATCCTTTCCCTTCCTCCCCTTCCCTCCCCCGCCCCACTCCATCCCTCTTCCTCTCCTCTCCCCTCCTTTCCCTACTAGTTCTTTCCTGCTTTCCCTCCTCCTTCCCACCCTCCTTCCGCCTACCCTCCCTTCCCAAGGTAGTTGTGTAGCAGAGGAAAGAACATCTATTTTAGAGCCTGATAAACCTAGGGTTGGAGCTCTGGTGGTACCAACTTCTTGCTGATGTGACCTTTAACTTCCCTGTGCCTCAGTTTTCTCATCTGTTGGGTGGAAACAGGAATACCTCTTTTCCAAGTGATTGTGAAGATCGAGGGAGACTGGCGCCCTAGAAGTTCTTTGTAAAGTGCAGTCAGGCAAGAATGAGCCTCCTGCTTAGCATTCAAGATGTCATGGTGGGTGGGTGGGGGGGTCCCCAGGAAGGAGACCGCCAGAGGAGATTCTCATGCAGTCGGTTTATTAGGGGTGCTCTTGGGTAACACCCATGGAAGGGGCAGAGGAGAGGGGGAGCTGTGGTGCCCCAGCCATGGGCACCTTGGCCGGGCGCTGTGGGGAGGTATGAATATGGAATGAGGCTTCTGAGGGGTTCCAATTTGGGACAGGGAGTCCAGGCCTCAATAAAGGAGGTGGAGCACCCCGTGACGGGGACACGAAGGTGCAGGCGGTGGTCCTAGCAGCTGCCGGGAGCAGAAATTTCTTCCTTCTCGAAGTGGGGCCTGGGGGCGCATCCCTGCGTCCATCACAGGCCCCCGGTTCTCAGAAAAGTGCCTCCTCTCCCACTGCAGTCTCCGTCTCCGTCCTGGCAAAGTCCCATCCTCTACCACTTTCTAGCCTCTTCTGACCCAGAGTCATTTCTGGATGTTCTGATCTCACCTGGGAAACCTCTCCATTCTGGGAAAGCTGGCCTTGGCCGAGTGGCAGGAACGAAGGGAAGACCAGCCCTCGGCCAACGCCTGTCCCTCTTGCTCAGCCTTGCTTGAGCTCGGACTGTCCTTGGGCTTCTTGTGTCCCGAAAATACGAGGCTGTCGGTGGAGAGATGCCTCCTTCCATCCCCGCCTCCTGAATGCCTCTGTGTTTGTGGATCTCACCTCTCCCCTGTTTGTCCCGGTGTCCTTGGGTTTCGTGTCTATTTTTTTATTATTAGTATTTTCATATTATCTGACTTGGCTTCAAGCCCACTGGCCTGGCTGCTGCTGTGTGAGACTCTCCGAGGCTCACCCAGGCTGGGGCTCAGCCCAGAATCCCAGGAATACTAAGTGGCCAGGGCCCTCGCTCCTCTGCATCCTGGAGATACGGGCAGGGGCCTGATGGGCATGGGGGGGTAGGGCACTGACTTGGGACTCCCGGCGGCTCTTCTGTGCGGAGCCCATTTGAATGAGACAGAGTCCCCAAAGTTCCTGGTTGTTGAGATGAGTAAGTCAGAGTGGAGTGAGGGGTTAGCCCTTTACGAGTTATGTCACCTTGAGACATGGCCTTGGCATCCCTGAGCGTCCACGTGCCGGCTGGCTAACACGACTGGCCTCATGCTATAACAGCATTGCTGGGAGGGGAGAATGGGGGAGTCCTTGGAGGAGGGGTGGGTTTCTGTGTCTTCTCCTGACATGGGGAGCCTTTCTGTCCCCTCCTACCCTGAGGGAACCAGGTAGGACCACCCCCACCCGGGACCCGAGAAAGTCGTGGCTCCGACTCAGCACAGGTGACTCCTTGGCCGCCCCCCCCCCAAGGGACTCTGTGTGTGGAGGGGACAGCAGGGTGAGAAAGCCCCCCCTCCTGGGCTGGCTGGAGCTCAGGCGTGGAGAGGTGAGGGAGGTGGGGGCTCTGACGGCCTCACTGTCAGCTGCCTGGGGAAGCTGAATGCTGCCACGAACTGTGTCTCCACGACCCACTGCCAGGCCCCGAGTGTAGCCACTGCGATCAGGCCTCCTCGTGCTGGGCTCACCCTTGTGCTTCTGGGCCGGGAGCAGCCTGGGCCCACACTGGTGGACTGTCTCACTGCCTGGACCCCAAGCTTTAAAGGGATTCTTGCCTTCCCGCTGCCTGCGGTCCCTTCTATTTCGGCCTTCCGTGACGCATGTTCAGTAGTCCTGCAGGTGTCTGTGTGTGGGGGTGTGTGTGGGGGAGTCCAACGCATGTGTTCACCCCGCCCCCCCCAACACAGCAGCATTCACCGGCAGGCTCTTTGCCATCAAAACCCCTGTTGCTCACTTCTCCCCAAGGCAGGGATGGGAAAGGATGATGGTCCCCCACTCCAATGCCGGGGGGACCCCCGGCCGGCCTGGCTCCCTCCCGGCACGAGGCGGCCTGGGCGTGTGGGACAGGCTCTGCCAGAGACTCGCCCCATGGTCCCAGCCCGCGCCTCCCCACGCCTGGAGCTCACT
>CM053619.1:15540315-15572655 GCA_028646535.1 Procyon lotor | reverse complement strand
GCTGCAAAATGAGGAAATGAAAGTTCCTAAGCCCAAGAGTCACTGTGGGGTTTCAGGACGTAATCGTTCAGAGCATTTAGAGCAGGAAGAGCTCTACCACTTTGTAAGTGGTCAGCAAACATTATGTCCTGACATGACTGCCGAGAGCCCAGCATTCCGGCTTTAATGAAAGCAAAGAGTGCTCTCAGCCCTGAGGAGCCTCTTCCTCTAGGTGAGAACAGGGAAGGAGGCACAGGGAGGGAGGGTTCGCTCAACAGGATGTCAGATAAAGCTTTTCTAGGTCCAAGCAGACACAAGACCCCTCGGAAGCAGGCCCTGATGGACGCTGGGAAGCACAAAGCTGAGTTGCGCCGGCAGGGGGTGGGTGCTGGGGGTAGTCAAGAGATTCCCCAAGCTCAAAGGCAAGGCAGAGTGGCTAGCAAAAGGCTTGAAGAACCCCAGCTCAGGGGTCCATGCCCCCTAAAGTCTGACTCCCGGGGCATCAGGCTAAAAGAGGCCAGACAGGGGCTGAGCCTGACCTTCACCCTCTGCTGGGGATGCTCTTACCACCCACCCCCTCCCCGTACATCCCTTGAGGTCTACACGTGACCTCAGGATGGGAGCAGCCCCTGCAAGTAAACGGTTACCAGGCAGGCCTGCATGAGCCCAACTCTGGCCCACACTGGAAGGCCCCCTGAGGAAACTAGCAGAGGGTCGGGGGAGGGGGAAGCCAGGCTTAAGTGGGGTGGGCCAGGAGAGAAGCTACCATGCACCGAGGAGCCGGGAGGACGGTGGAGAAGTTCAAGGGTCACAGGGTGAGGTGAACTCCCACCTCTGGGCAGGACAGGACCTGAGAGGCCACCTTGCCCTGCGGCTCTGTGAGGCCCTGGGCCTCATTTCTTCCACTCTAGAATGAGGGCCTGAACCCTGACGTCCATCCTGTATCAATCAACCTGGTTCGCTAAGGTGAGAAGGAAACAAGCCTTAACACATCCCTGAGAGCCTCTGTCTCCTCATCGGCACAGTGGGGCTAAAAACAGCTATCACAGCAACTATGTACACAGGGCCCACGGAGGGCCTAGCCTGGGAGCCGGCACACAGTAGGTGCTCAGTGAATTCTCACCACCCTCCCTCCGCCACACCTGACGGGAAAGAGCTAGGGGCCTCCAGTCTGGCCCTCTCCTGCCTCATCGACTCAGGGAGGCCGGGTCCTCAAGGTACCCCAGCAGGGGCCAACCTGGCTGCAGGCCCAGCTCCAGCAAACGTGTCTCTTCAGCCAGAGTTCAGGCCTTGTTTGGGGTTTTGTTTTCATTGAGGTACAACATACACTCGTTCAGGAGAATTTGGAGCAAACCGAAAAAAATACAGAAAGAAACCATCTGAGATTCTATGGTTCAAAGGCATCTGGGCCCCCCCGCCTTTCCCTTTCTACGCAGAGTTCTTTCAGGCTGGTCGAGGTCGTCCTCAACTGGCCTCCGGCCTCCCTCTGCTTTTCTGTGACAGCAGAACTTGTCATCTTGCCGGAAGGGGTTTTCCTGGCGATGCCGTGATTTGCCCAAACAGCCCCGTCCCCGTCGGGTATTTGGGATGTTTCCTGACATTGTCTCTCCTAAATCCAAGAGCCACAGATACTTCAATCATAAAGGGATTTTTTTTTTTAACTGCCTTTAGGATTTTATTTTAGATCACCAGAAGTGGCCTCTTGGTCCAGTGCGGGCGCTGACTTTAAGGGCAGGCAAGCCGGGTCCTGTCAGGGCTCCCTCATCTCACTGTGATTTGGGACATCTGAAAGTCAAGGATCAGGGAGATGGAGTTTCTCAGGGAACTGGGCCTCAGGCTTGGCCCAGATCCCTGGGGAAGCATCAGTGTGAGCCACTGCATTTATTTTTTTCCTTTTCTGGCCTAGTTTAAATAGACCCCCGGGGCAGATGGGTTTCCTGAGCTGCCTGAACTTTAAATATCTGCCTGGGGCTTCCCGGGCTAAATCCTATAAATACTGTCCTTTTTCTGCTATCCATAAGGTGTGGGAGTTTGGGAGATCGGCCTAAAGGGGAAAGAAAACGCACCCTTTTTGGTGCTGCAGAGTTTGGAAGCCAGGAGGTAGGGGGCTGGTGCCCTGATACCCCCGGGGCCGGGCTGGGTCCAGGGGCAGAGTCGGTGCCTTCTTCAGCTGGGCTCTCTCCCCTCGTGGGCCTGCTGGCTCTCCGCACCCCTTCCCAATGGCCCCCTAAGGCTGCTGCTGCCGCTTCTGGGGCCTGGACCCCATGAGGGCCCTGAACCCTGCCCAGCTCCTATCACCTCCCCACATCTAGAAAGGGGGTATTGCTTTCTATGCTCCCCATAGTAACAACTGAGATTTAGAAAGCACTCTCACGTCCTTCACAAGGAAACTCCCCCTGCGCCTTCTCCAGTTCTCACCACTTCCCCTACGGTTAAACCCCCACTCTGCCCATAGAGCAGCGGAAGCTCAGAGATGTCGAGTCCCAGTTAGCAGAAGGTAGAGGCAGGATTTGAACCCAGAGAGACCGAAGCTCCGGCTCCTAGGCTCAGATGGGCTTATACTCACTCCCCACTGTCCGTCCAGAGCACAGCTGAGCTCATCATGACCTCTGGGGCCAGCCCCTCATCCAGCTCGTTCTAGCTGCACATTTTTGGCTGTTCCTCTATAGCCACTATCCCAAGATGGTCAAACCAGAAGGTTCCTTCAATATGGCAAGGATGCCTCCTCCTCCTGTTGAATACCTCACAATTAATACACTCATACCATGACTATCTCATTAATCCTCCCCATTAGTTCTGTGCAGAAGGAAAAATCAGAGAGGTCAAGAGACCTTCTCCAGGCTACACAGCCCATGGGTAGCTGAATCAGGCCTAGAAGCAGGTGGCTCTAGGCCCGGTGATTTTGCCTTTTTTCGATCTCTTGTTTTTCATACGAGACAAAAAAGTCCAGAGAAGTGAAGAGGCTATTTGAAGTCACAAGCAAGTCAGCTGAGGAAGGCTGGGACCAGATCGAACTCCTCCTGTTCCCTGGCCGCCCTTCATTAAGAGCAGAGCATGAATGAATCAAGAGAAGGCGGGTCCTTCTGGATCCTGGAGGGGACGTGGCTCTGGCTGGCGGATTCCCACAGGTGAGGTGAATCCCACAGACCTGGAGAGACCCTCCTAGGACTCCAGGGCTGGGATGAAGCCAAAGGGTTAGTGAGTAAGCAGTGGGAGCCAGAGCACTGGGGCTTAAAGAGAGCCCCCCTTGCTGCTGCCCACAGCTGGGCACCCTCTGCCCACCCTCTGACCCCGACTCGAGAAACAGGTGGGCTCCATCCCCTCCCTGGCAGCCCCCTTCAGAGATCAGCTGCCTGTGGGCATCTAGGAGCAGCGGGTCATGCTGGTCACCACTGGGGAGAACAGGGATCTCCTTGGTCCAAAAGAAGACCAAGTTATCAATCACTTAATCAAGATGGATCCTGAGGGCTTGATGTCAGTAACATGGGGGGTGAAAGGGGAGGTAGAAGAAAGTGCCCACTCTCCTCACCTCGGCCCTGGAAGGGAGACAGTGCCCTCAGTAAGCCACTGTCCAAGGAGCACCGGACTCCAAGAACCACGAGCCTTCCCCTCCACCACCCATCCCCTCCCAGGCGGTTAGCTGGCTCCGGGAGCGAAGGCATCAGGCCGGTTTCATCGGTGATCTCTGCAGGCGCCACGAACACATTCCAGCTTCCTCTCGGGAGCTGGCTGCCCAGCCGGTGCCGCCACATGGCCGCAGTGGCAGCCGGTCATCCCGAAGCGTCCCACTCATCTGGTGCCCCTTCTCATTGAGCAAAGCCAACTCTCAGGATGGGGGACCCCAAGTCAAGGTCCGAAGGCAGAGCGCAGTCGGTTGCGGCTGGGGTCTCTAACAAGAATCCTAGAGAGATCCATTCTGTGTGCACTCGCTCCCTGACTCAGTGGTCCTCTGGAACCCAGCCAGCCTCTCTCCTTCCATGCACGGTTTGCCCACACAACACGACACCGGGCGTCAAGGGTGTAGCTATGAGCGACAGTCTCCACCTGCCTCTCCCTCCCTCCCTCCCTTGAGCCATCCTCCCTTCCTCCTTCCAGCAAACTCCAAGCTGCACATACCAAGGCACTGGGGTAGGTGCAGTGCTGAGGATAACACTGCTCCAGGTCCTCCCTTCACAGACCTTCCAGGCGAGAGGGGGACAGAGTTACCTCTCAAATAATCATAGTACGCAAATCATTGCAAATCGGGCCAAGACTCTGAAGGCAAGATCCCGGGTATTTTAAAGAAACACACCAGGGTATGAATGGATAAAGAAGATGTGGTATATATATACAATGGAATACTATGCAGCCATCAAAAGAAACAAAATGTTGCCATCTGCAATGACCTGGATGGAACTAGAGAGTGTTATGCTAAGCGAAATGAGTCAATCAGAGAAAGACAGTTATCGTATGATCTCTGATATGAAGAATTTGAGGGGCAGGGCAGGGAGTCATGGGGGGTAGGGAGGGAAAAAATTAAACGAGATGGGATCAGGAAGGAGACAAACCATAAGAGACTCTTAATCTCAAGAAACAAACTGAGGGCTGCTGGGGGCGGGTGGTAGTGAGGAGGAGGGAGGGATGGGGTGGTTGGGGGATGGACACTGGGGAGGGGATGTGCTATGGTGAGTTCTGTGAAATGTGTAAGCCTGACGATTCACAGACCTGTACCCCTGGGGAAAATAATACATTATATGTTAATTAAAAAAGAAAAGAAACACACCAGGGGCCCTGATCCAGGCTGGGGTGTTGTCATTTGGCATCTAAGAACCAAATGATGACAGAGTCAGGGAGGAGGGTGCATGGCAAGGCATAGAGAAGCAGAAAGGCAGCGTGGCTCGAGCAGGAGCAGGGGGGAGGGCACGGTCCGTGAGGCTGGCGAGAGACGGGGGCCGGGGGTTAAGATCTCAGAGGGCCTTGAGGGCCAGGTTGCAGTGTTTGGATTTCATTCTAAGTGCAGTAGAGAGCCGCTGAATTTCCCAGCCAGGGAGAGCAGCAAGAAAGGAGCACTATGACCCGATGTCCCTGGATGGGCGTGCAGAGAGGAGGTACAGGGTGGCGGTGACAGGGGCGGGGAGGACAGATAGAGGAGAGCCAACCACAGGAATCCAAGAGAACCCAACAACTCCACCCATGCAGGGAGGAGGAGCTTCTGGCTCATTCCCCTACCAGACTCTCTTGCAAGAAAAGCAACAGATCTGCCCCACCCCAGACAGGAGCTCTACAGGATAAAGCCAGAGCGAGGCACAAAGGGCAGAGGTGTAGAAGGGAGGCTGCCCTCGTATAGCACCAGAGAGGATCCCACTCTGTCTGCAGCAGCCCTCTGCAGTGGGACTCCAAGAGAAAGATGGGTAGGGACCTCCTGTGCCTCTCCGACTCAGAGATGCAGCTCCATCCAGGGTAGTGGGCCGGGGTGGACACGGAGGTCTCCGACCCAGCACCCTCTCCACTGCGGGCAAAGAGCTCGAGGCAGCGGTGGTGGCCCAGAGACAAGCCAAGCCAGAGACCAGTGGTTGTTTCTACCCATGCAGCTCAGAGTGGAAGAAAGGAGCAGAGGGAACGGGAGGAGGCAGGAGGGGTTCCTGGAGGGGAGCAGCCTCTGAGCGTCTCCCTGGGGCAAGACAGAGAGGCTCTATGATGGCCGCAGCCTGATGGCAGGTCCTCTCGGAGCTCAGGATGCACCTGCCAGGACAGATCCACTGTCACCCACCAGATTCTACCTTGAGCCAGAGGAAAGAGCATTCTGTGGTGTCCCTATGACCACAGGGCAGCTCAGGGTGGGAAGGGAACTATACAGACACAACGTTCCCAGGGAGCCTCACCAGGGCTATGATATGTAATCCAGGCGGGCCCGGGAACAAATAAAGGAGGTCCCGCAGCCAGACGGGAGGGACGGATGAGGGAGGTGGGAGGAAGCCCAGAAGTACCAAGGGCAAGAGGAGCAGCCTGGGTGAAAGAGGCCCATGCACAGAGCAGGGGGAGCCTTGTGGCTGTGCGAGGGGTCCCTGGAGGGCTGGGAACCCAAGGGTTAGGGGCCCAGCTTGGCAGGCGTGATCTATCAGTCCCTGTCAGGGGAATGGAGGGACTCGGCTCCTCCTGACCTGAGCAGAGAGACCTGCCTTTGCTCTTTTGGTGTCTCCAAACCTCTCTGGAAGTCCCCTAAGGATGGAGAGCTCATTTCACGGAGGAGGACACAGAGGCCCAGAGAAGCACGGGGGTCTTGCTCAAGGTCACAGAGCAGCCAGCGCCAGAGCCGGGGCAGGGGCCCAGCTCATCTGCCTCCCCTTTCCTTGGCTGTTTCCCAGGGGCCGTCCTTCCTTCCTCTGACTGGGCACTGAGGGTGTGCGCCCGAGGTGGGAACTGCACTGGAGGCAGCCACGGATGAGTGAGTGGCAGGTCATCGCTCAGTGACAATCACTATGGAAACAAATGGCAGAGACAGATTGGGGCCCTGAAGTCAGGGGTCAAGCTTTTTTTATTCTCAACTGCACATTTTGCCAGAGGAAGACGGTATGTGTTGCTAGGATGTGATTCAAGTCGGACAGCTCTGGAGGCAGGGACGACTCTTTGCTTCATTAGCAGAGCGATGGCTGCCAGCTGCCGCCCCCATTTTAGAAACCGTGCCCTGTGTCACAGGCTAACCTCACAGTGCCACAGCGGTCCTCACCCTTGCGGCTTCCAGAACCCGCACTCTCCCCGCTGATGAGTGGACATCACTGTTCCAGAAGGGTCTCTCTCGCTCTCTCTCTCCCGAAGCCTCCGCGCATCAACTTTGCAAGGCATCGTAGAGGCTGCGAGTCCCACCCTTTTCAATCTCCCAAAGGAGATCTCGTTTAATTCTCCGATGACTGTGAGTGGGTCTGTCACTCCCATTTCATGCATGGGAAAACTACAGCCCAGAAAGAGGGCTGGCCGGAGGACCCACAACGAGGGAATGACAGAGCGAGTCCCAAAGCCAGCCCTTGTGAACTCCGGAGCACTCTTCGATTCCTTGACTCCCAGGATAGTAAAAAGAAAGCATGTCGGTCCGCCTCCTCCCCTTCATCCCAAAACCTCAGGGAGAAGGTTGGCATTGCAATGGAGAAAGCCCAGAATGAGGACAGAAACGACCACTTCCCCCTGTTCTCTCCTCCCCCACTTCATCCCTGAACACTCCACCCCCCACGTTTCAGGACAGAAACATCGTGGGGGCGAAGATGGAAGAAATTAATACAGATCACGGGCAGGCTACAACCACATCACACTTTACTGTCTGCAAAATGCTTCTGGAGTCCTCACACCATCTCCCCCTCAAACAACCTTGCACAGCTGGAGAACGTGCAGAGATCCTTGTCCGGTTTATAGACCAGGGGACAGACCCCAGGGGACTTGGATGCAACTCTAAGCCACCTGACGCGAAGTCCTGTGATTCTTCTATGCATGTTGCTTTTCTTTGGTCTGTACTGGAATGATAGGGAAATGAAGAGAGGGGCGCCAACATTCGTTGGACAGTAATACTAGAAAAGTCAGTGGAGATTATAATCAGAGCCACGAGCCTCATCAAACGTCCATTGTGCAGACTAGTCCTGTGCTAAACACACTCCACACACCTTCCCATTTCGTCCCAGCCCATTTCTGAGCCCATTTTACTGACAGGGAAACCGAGGTTCGGGAAGTTAAGTCCCGTGGCTGTTTCCTCTGGCTCACTCTCACTGTGTCTTGTTTCCTAGTAACCGAGTCATCTTTATCTGTCCGGTGCACGCTTCCTTAGAATTTTGTCTATGGGACTCATGTGCGTATCCTAGAAGGCAGGTGGGTTCTAGATAAGATGTGTGTTCGCTTCGGACAGTCTAATCACTCTAAATGAAATCCTTGTCTGGAGGTTTCCCGGTCACCACGTGGCACGAATTCAGTCTGAGAGCCCACAAAGAACTTGCCTGCAGTTCTAAATTTTCAGCCACAATTTATTGACCACTTCACACAACGCCTGTTTAAGATTGTGGATTTTCCTTGCACTTCCTGCGGGGGACGAGGGTTGATATCAGTTTCCTTCCTTGTTACCTGGTGGTGTGGCCCTTTGGGGGCTGAGCTTTAGTGAGGGGAGATGCTGAACGTATCCCGCAGCCTTGGGCTCAGCGTGGTGACAGCGACAGCAGTTGCTGGGGATGATAAGTATATCTGCTTAGCAAGAACTTCCAGGTCCAAATCTCACCAGACTCAAGGAGCAGGCTGATGACTAAGGACTAGGCAGAGGGACGTGGGTAAAGAAGGCAAGCCCATAGCGAACAGCGTAGGGAGCTGGATGGGGGCGAACTTACAGGGGAGAGGGAGGAGCACCGAGAGAGCAGGGGTTCTATCAGGTGCTGACCATCGGGACCCCTTCTCTTGCGCAGCCACATTGGCTCTGTGTGCCAAATGGGAACATTTCTGTGTTACCTGCTTTGCAGGGCTGCCTGGGAGGGCTGAGATGGGGGGTGAGATGAGTTAATAGCGTGGTGAGAGTCCGGTGCTTGCTGGAAAGTTCTATGCAGACCGAAGCTACTGTGGTCACAGTTACCCCTGTCCCTCTTGCCAGAATCCACCCCTCATGGGCAGAGTGATCAAGGCGGATCTGGAGATGATCTCTGCTCCCCCAAAATGGACCCACAGGGCGGCCACCCCTTCTGCTCCCCCTCATTCCCTCCACCTGGAATCTCTCCTGAAGCTGACATTTGGGTCCCCCAACAGAACAGGACCGTCACCCGGTCAAGGGTGGTTGAGGATCCATTTGGATCCCTGTGCCAGTTCTCAAGGGCCCAGCAGATCCCTGCTCCCAGGGGTAGGATCGTGTGTGGTCGCTGCTGCCTAAGACGGTGCAACTCTACAGACTCTGGAGACAGAGGCGTGGCCCCAAAGCTTGAGCATGTGAGTTTCTGCCGTGAGCCCTTGTTCTCAAGTCATTTACTCTCGGTTTTCTCACCTGGGAAAGGAGCACCGTGATGTCTATCTCACAGGATCAGTGAAAGCATAAAATGGGTAACAGATTCACAGCCTCAAAGAGCAGCACCAGTGTGGGGCTTACCACGGTTCCTGGTGGTCTCGGGACGGGCGAGCCCACCGGTGAGGGCAGCCCCGGGGTGGTGAACCAGGAGGACTGGTAACTTGGGCAGCCAGAGGCCCCAGGGAGGCAAAAGGGTTTGGGCAGAGGACCAGCTCAGAGTCAGGAAAGCAGTTTTCGACGATGAACACCAAGGGCAAGAGGAAATGGAGACAGAGACTGGGCAGCGAAGTGGGTAACCAAGAAGGTCCAAGCCAGTAGGGTCGGACACCGCCCACAGACCCCATGAGAGCAGTCCAAAACCTGAAGGGCAAGAGCTGTCCCGGCGCTGAACTTCCATGCCAAGCCCCCTGTGGCTCGTGTGTTAGAGGATACCCCGCGGCCCCAGTGAGTCCTGTGACGTTTCTCCAGGTCTGTTGAGGTCTCTAGAGGAGGAGCCACAAGAAGCCACCTGCTCTGATTCAGCCCCCCACGGAAAGCAAACACAGCAGGCTTCCCCCGATGTGCTCGTCTGCAGAGCTGGCCGAGCCGCCTATCATGCCGGGCACAGCAGGGACCCACGGGGACAGCATCCAGTGGGAGGAGGAGGACTCGTGCCCACCGGCTGCAGGCCCCCGAGTGGACAAGACATTGCGATTAGAGCAGAAAGATCCATAAGGAGATTCTGACAAGGCAATCCCCACCGAGGGGCTAGGGAGGCACCCTCAGCAGCACAGATGAAAGCCGGGGATCATCAGAGCTTAGCTCACGCCATGCCATGGGGGCATGTGGATCAGTACTGTGACCAAGGTGCCCCATGCCTTCTAAGTACAGAGTGGGAGGAAGGGGCTGGGTCCTATTACGGGTCCCCTTGGTCTCTGTGGGTCACAGCCGGGGTGGCCCCTCAGCCTCGGCTTCTGCACACAGACCTGTGCAATTACGTGCCACCTGTTACTGAGGGAGCATCAGAGGGCTGGCGATGCGGCCCCTGTCGGTCTTCTGAGAATCCTTCCCCTGGCGCCTCGCTATGGGTTTAAATGATAGGATCGGGGAGCCCAAGGCCAGAGGGAAGTCGCAGGCTGTCAGAAGTTCCAGGGGCTCCCGGCCTTGGTAGAAATACCAATATTTCTTTGAACGCTACAAGAAGCTGGAAACCAATTAGCCTTGGCCTTCCATCAGACCCCTCTGAGCAATACAGACTCATCGCAAACTTGGTCATCACGCTGCATTCATTTGTTCTTTCACTTGCTCATCCATTCACTTCACAATCGAGGAAGACCCACTATGTGCCAAGTGTAGCGCTCGAGGCCATGAGCTCGCACAAAAGTGAACGAGACACATGTACCACCCTCCTAGGAACCCAGAGTCTAGGGGGGTCACCCCTCCTGGAAGGGGGTGGGTGAGAAGAGACTGAGAAGGCTCTCCTCTCTGGGGGGTGTCAACTGAGACTTCCACGTGGGGCCTTTGGGAAGGCTGAGCCAGGGGGCCAAGGGCATCAGTGCTGCGGGCAGAGACGGGCCTACGCACATGTCGGGGTGGCAGGGCCAAGTCAGGGAGCAGACACCAGCACATGATCTAAGATTGGGGGGGGCACAGGAGGATGAAGGGCGTAAGTGTAACCATGAGGAGGGAACGGGGAAGGGATGGAGCTTGTGTGGAATGCTCCCTCTCTGCCCCCATCACGAGGCCCAGGGACATGCCTTCCCTCCACCTGAGCTCATGGTATGACGTTCTGACTTCTACTAAGTGAGACAGACAACCGGAAGTCTCATAAATCTGATGGGACATGAAATACGAGAGGACATGAAATCTGATGTGTGGATTGGAAAGCAATTCACAGTTTTATCTGCCCCACAGTGGTGTAAACGTCACACAGTTTTAGTCCAGATGGAAAGGAAAGCTCATGGGGAGACCTCGTGTGGCCACATCCCCTCTGGGGTGAGAGCAGCATGCCTGTGGAGGCATGGGCAGATTTTCTAGGCCCTGCTCCTCTGGTCTTTTATTCTGATTACCTCTCAGAGACAGCCTCTACTTAGACTCTACTTAAAAGGTCCAGCCTCAACAGTGAGCTCAGTTACAATGGACTAAATGTTCTAACACAGCTTATGTACAAAGTGGTGGGGACCTGGAAGAGGAATCAAAGAAGGTGCCGGGAAAGGCTTCATAGAAGTGGTTCTATTTGAGCTGGGTTTTGAAGGATGAATAGGAGTCCGTGAAACAAAGAGAGGAGGGTTATTCATGTAGAGACACATTCATATGCAAATGTATACAGAATAAAGGTGCCTGCTAGTCTGGGGGATGATTAGTAGTCCATAGCTCAGGATCCACTGAAGACGGAGATGCATGAATTTTCCATCTATCCTTCAAAGAGATGAATTCCGAAAATATCTGGAGGGTCTTAGACTCTCCAGGCTGCTACTTAGAACTTTTAATTTCTAGTCCAAGGAGACCATCCAAAGGACTGATATTTTTCCTTATTGTGTTCAAATGGAGTTAAGTCACAAGCTATGAGTTTTTAGGCCCTCTCAAATATTTCCAGATTCCCACTTTTTAAAATATGAATTAAGGTTATAACTAACATTTATTGGACCCTGCCATGTGCCAGGTACTTGAGACGCTATACCCTCCACCCCACCTTCACCCTCTTGGCCCTAAGTGGTTAAGTACTATTATTGTTCCCATTTTGCAGAGCAGAACATGGAGGCTGAAAGTGCTGAAGTCCCTCGTCCCGCACTAGCAGCCTGTAAGTGGCAGGATTGGGATTTGAATCTGGGTCCAACCAACTCCCAAACCTGTGCCCCTCCCACTGCACTGTGCTGGGTGGGTACCGAGGGCTGGGCTCAGACAGGGCCACGGGGACATTCCCGCAGAGAGCGAAGATCAGAGGTGGTAGATAAGCTGCTGCCTCCGGGTCTCTTAGTTCTGTCTGCCAAGAAACAGATTCAACCCTCCAAGAGTCCCCGCACGGAATGACAGGGCTCCAGAGAGCCAGGCTGGAGAGTGGGGACTGAGACCCCACACAGTGCCTCACCTTGTGGCCAAAGCCTTTGGAGACGGCGTGCGGCCCAGCCCTCTGCGGCACTGGCCAGAAGTCACGTAGCTGTGGCTCAGAGAGTTGAAAGATACTAAAAGCCACCTAAG
Organism: Procyon lotor; assembly: GCA_028646535.1. NCBI lineage: Eukaryota > Metazoa > Chordata > Mammalia > Carnivora > Procyonidae > Procyon > Procyon lotor. The sequence continues at coordinate 15,560,501 of CM053619.1, read as the reverse complement.
ACTCGGGATGGAAGGCTCTTGCCCTGTGATGCCCAACCCCCAACCAGGATCACAAGCCTGCACCTCCAAAGCCAGCCAGCCCCTGACTGCACAGGGCGGTGGCCTCAAGCACGCAGTCTCTGCCCCCGCAGGGCATCGGAGCAGACCACAGCCTGCCCTGGGCTCCCTGCTTACTAGCTGTGCTCTTGGGCAAGTGACTTACCTTCCTGGATCCTCAGCTGGGATATCTGAAAAGAGGGACTGTTAATGCCTAATTATTTAAGAGGTGATCGGGAGGATTAGACAAAGCATTGGAGGGGGGATGGTACAAATTGTATAACACACACACACACACACACACACACACACACACAGGTAAAGGATCAGAAGGAAGATGATGGTGCTAGATAGCAGAGAGCCACAAACCTTTGCAAAGGGCTCAAGCATAAAAATTTTAGGTTTGCAAGCCACAGCGTCTCTGTCACCACTCCTCACTCTGCCGCCACAGACAATACGTAAACAATGAGTGTGACCTTGTTGCAATGAGTCTTTACTAAAGGACCCTTCAATTTGAATTGTTCCTATAATTTTCATGTCTCGCAAAATACCATTCTTCTGTTGATTTTTCCCAACCATTTGGAAATGCAAAAGACCATTCTCAGCCAGAGGGCCGTGCAAAAACAGGTGGCGGGGGGGCCCCATTTGGCCCGCAGGCCGTGTTTGCAAACGCCTGACCGGCGGCGGCGTCTCCCTCGGCGTCACCCGGTTGTGTACGGTAATGCACACACTCACAGGCCACCCCTTCCGGGAAAAGCTCCCTGTCCCCTCCTCAGCCCCGGCCTTCAGTGGACTCCCCTGTGGACAGCACAGATGTCACAATACACTGTGACCACGGTCCAGGAGCTCATCGGGGGCCAGACCCCAGCTTGTCCAGCTCGTATCTACAGAGCCTGGCACAAGCCGGACACAGAAACCATTCACTTCATTCATTGCTTTTACAATGAATGCCTTTGCTTTTATAAAATAAACACTCTACACCCTTCCTACACTGCCTCGGAGGCCTATGATTTCTTACTCTATTCCACAGAACCGAAAGGATTAATGAGGATTATTTAAAAATATGCATTAGGTCAATTTTCATGAAACACGCATTCTCTCTTCCTTTGGCTTCCTTGGGTCTGCCCTCCAGGCTTACTTGACATATAGGCAAAGCTTTTGGCAGATACGAGCCTTCGTTTCTTCATCTATAAACAAAGGTTCGCATGCGGTACCCACGCGGGCCAGCTGCAGTGGGACTTGAGAGGCAGGCACATAAAGTCCCGAGCACCGTGCCCGGCAACTGGTAAAACCGCAATGAAGATCAGTTCTTATTTGATTATCCTCCACCATAGAAATCACCGTCCACATTTCCCGGGGAGAAACGGAGGCTCTGAGAAGGTAGGAATGTGCTTTAAAATCAAAGAACATCTTGATCTGAAGCCTGGTGTGATCAAGCCCAGGCCCTGCTCCTGGGTCAGGAATCTAGGCAGGCCTGACTCTGCCTCTGGCCAGTGGCCTGGGTCTCAGCGACCTAAGGCCACCAGGGGCATGGGCTCCAAGAAGCTGAAAGCCAGTGAGCAGTGGTCCCAGAAAGCATCTGGGGAGACTCCTCAGGGCCATCTGCCTCCATCAGACGCCCTTGCTGTGTGCGCCCCCCCTTTCCACAGAATAGCAACTCGCCTCTCAGCCCAACAGGTGATGAGCTTCCGGGCCGAGCTGGGGGCTGCTGGGAAACTCAGCACATTCCTCCAGCAGCAACTGACCTCTTGTGGGCGAGGGGGGCAGGGGAAGCACCCCTCTTCCTCCTCCGAACACAAAAGCAGCAAAACCAAAATGAAATCAGACTGTCATCAATGCCGACCACGTTCTCCCTGCCAGTATCGAGACAAAGTCTTTTCTGCTGCCAGTCACTCAAAAAGTAATAAATAGTGAAGTTATTAAAAAAAAAACAACCCACGAACAGCAAATACCCCTCCTGAATACTGAAGGGAAGGTGTTGGGGGGCCTGGGGCAGTGATGAGCAGGGACCTAGAGTCCCCAGCCTGAGTCAGTGGGTCCTCAGACATCACTGGGACCATAACTTTCCTGCTTTCTCCACGGAGGGCTGGAACCCGCCCTGGGGAAGGGATAGACATCATAGGTTAGGGTAGATGTCTTGATGACCTTGGCCTCTATTCTCTGGGACCAGTGCTTTCTGGGGTGTCTTCAAGGCCTGGGGGGGGCAGGGTGATCCCCAAGGAAGCTCACCACCCTGCACAGCCCTCTGTGTCTTCACACACATGTGTTATATAACATATAACACACACATGTTATAGATTTTCTCACAGCCCTCTGTGTTTTCGTCTTAGGAAGAAGAAAGCGCTGACCCGGCTGACACCAACTCTCTAGCTGCTTGGCAATTACGTCTCCTATTATAAAGCCGTCAGTTAACCAATGCATCTTCCGAGGTATGATTTAGTCTCGCATTTGTCCAGGCCTGATTGATTCATTGGGATCAACAAGTTTAGAGTCAGAAAACCTAATGGTAAATCCTGGCTCCATCTCTTAGGAGTCAAGTGTCATGGGTTCGATTTTTTTTTTTCTCTCCGAGCCCGTTTTCTCCTCTATCTAGCAAAGTTATTAAACCAATCATCATCATCATCACCACAATAGATCCCACTGCTGGAACACGTGCTGTGTATTAGGCAGCACGATAAGTGTTTTATATGCACTATCTCCTTCCTTCCATCTCCATCCGCGGTGGTCCACGGAGGCTGATGGCTAAGCATCGTGATGAAGAATCCATAGCAAGTTGCAGAAGAAGCTGAAATTCCTGGGCAGGTCTCTCTGATGACAAAGGCTGTTGCTGCACCAGAAGCTAGCTCTTCTCAGCTAGACGTCCGTAGAGCCCCCCACTCCTTTGTACTTCCTGATAAGTCCCCGTTTCCAGCCCTAAGGGAAGAGCGGGGGCCATGGGATGGTGCCGCTGACCCCCCACATTCTTACCAAACCAACTTCTTTTTCTATTCAGTGTCCCGGGGCTTCAGGGGAGGGGAGCGCTGGCCGTGGGATCAATTTGTGGAATCTCATCCTACTGCACCCACCGGAAGTGCACTGCTGCAAGTGTATCATATTTCAATTTGAAACATTTAAAAGAAGAGAGACCTGACAATCACGAAGTCTTCAAATGGCTTGTAACTGGAAGACAGAGCGAGCGAAAGCGAAAGGAAGAAAACGTGGTCAATGGTGAAGGGAACACGGGCATTCACTGGACTACTCTTTGGGATTTTCTGTAGCCTTGAAATTTACCAAGTCAAAAAGGTAGGGAAGAGACTTAAGGAAGAGCTATATCCGCCTCTTAGGTGCTGTGTGATCTTAGGCAAAATATCACGCCAGGCCTCAGTGTCCTCATCTGTACAATGGGCAAAAGGAATGATAACAGGACCACTCCCTAGACTATCTATGAATATGAAAGGAGATCATATACATAAATCACCTGTCCTGATGCCCATTCATAATATGCACTGAAGAAAGCAGAGGAGCAAAGTGAAGGAAGGTGTCTGGGTCCTTGATGAGATCGCTGAGTCACCGACCTAGTCCAGGGGCAGCCCCTCCTCTAGACATGGTCACATAAGACTTACTCCCTCACAAGCCGTTAAAATTTGGGTTTTTATAACTAATCAAATCACACTCTCTTTCCTAAGGAAACAATCCGAAATTCAGAAATGATGCATTCATAATGGGAAAAATGGAAAAGCATCCTAATTACACATAGGGATAGAATTAAATTATGGTGTACCTGTAAGAAAGAATACTATGTAGCCATTAAAAACCATGTCAGAAAATTGTTCCATGGCATAGAAAAATGCTCTTACTCTATCTAACACTGATATCTGAAATAGGTAAAAGTGCAAATATAAAAGATTGGAAAAAATATAGCCAAATAGTAATAGTGCCCTAGATTTAGGTATTTAATTAAATGCTTCAATATTTTCTGTATTTTCTGACTATTATATATTATTTATATGATAATTTAAACAGTAGCTTCTAAACTGTATTTATGACACATACAAATGTGGGAAACAAAACTATATATTTGTATGAGATTGCCTAAATAAAACGCATGCAAAATTGGAAGAAAATATAACTTAAGAATCATTACCACTGACCTGTAAAATTACGGGTGACTTATATCTTTTTATAATACACACATATGTTATAAATTTTCTCCAACGAGCACATGTTGCTTTATACTCTGAAATGAAAAATCCAATTCTTAAAAATACCAATTTATAATTTTTAGGTCCAATATCACTGCCTTCAGACTCTGCGTCCACACCTTCAATCAATTCAATAGATGGTCATTGAGTGCTTAATATGTACTGAAAGCATGTATAATCATAATAATTACGAGTACCTTTATTAGACACTGGGATCGTAACTTCATATACATTATCTGTAATCCTCTCGACAGCCCCATAAAATACTAAAGGAGTTGAATCAAATTTATTTAAAGCCATGACTTGCCAGTGATAGGCTCAGGACTCAAGCCTCAGCCTCCTGTATTTACCTAGCAGCTCATCATCTTCCATCTGTAGCAAAATATAAATCCTGCAATATACAAACCCCATTTAAAAAATCAAAAATCCCAAGGGATCTGAGAGAAGGAAGAAACAACATCAGGCTGGTGAGGCCCGAGGAAGTTTCAAAAAAGGGGGTGGTAACATGCCAAGTCATTGAGTGGGGTGGAAAAGGGAGGTCAGTTTGAGGACGGAAGAGCCACTGTGGCCATGGCCAGGCTGTGAAGGATGTTGACCATTCCTGGGGACCGTGATGCAGTCCATGTTGGCTGGGAAAAAAGAGTAGGTTAGAAGGAAGGAGCAAAACCGGAAACCACAGATGTCAGTGGGCCCCAAATGCCAACATTTGAGATTTTAATTTCATCTGCTGGGCAGTGGGGACTGTGGAACATTCTAGTCTATGTGGAGCGGGAATGACTTTAGGCAGAGTGTCTTTTGCTGAGAGTATTCAGGCAGGATCTTGAGAGTGAATTCGAAGAGAACCCAAGGAACGGGGGTTGAGGACATTTAAGAGGCACTCAGCTAAGCCCGTGCACATACATTACCTCTCTTAGGGACACTGACATACAGAGGTTTAAAAGAATCATCCCAAGTCACATGGCCAGGAAAGAACAGAGGCAGGTTTAATCCCCAGTCCATCTGTCCCCATTGCCTGCCCCCCCCGTCCCTGCCTCTGTGGAGGTGGGATGCAGCAGTGGCCCACGAAACATGGTACAGGACTGTTCCCTGGCCCTGAGATCGGGGCTGGGGAGCAGAGAGGGGAAGGCTTGCGCCCCCGGTGCCCTAGTCTGGCCACTAAGGTGTGTAGAACCGGCTGAGGTGCACACTCTGGGGCCCTCCCCATTTTTGCCTGCTGCTCATGGTAACCTCTATGCCTAAAGCTGGGAGTGAGCTCTCATTTTCACCCAGGGACATCCGGGAGGCTTACCTCGAAGCAGTGAGCAGAGCTCCGAGGAGCAGAAATGTCTCTGTTAGAGCAAAACATCATTAAGATGAGAAGAGACAACACCTCTGACACCCGCACAGTGCCAGTGGGGCTGTGAAATGTGCCTCCAAATGAGATGTGGGGAAGAGCTCCACCAGCTCTGGCTGATCATCCCCAAGGACAAGGGCAGCCCGACTCCCTCCGACTTCCCACCCCCAGCTCTGCCACAAAGCTGCGAGTGTTTTGTCTGAGTCTATTTGAGAGGTCTTATGCAACAGAACCTCATCTCCAAGAAGAGACGGTTTGCTTTCTTTTGTACAACCTTCTCATTGTCAGGGAAGGTTCCCTGACACGAAGCCTCGTGTGCGCCTTTCTCGCTTATAAGAGGAACTTTGAAGGCTCCAAAGGGATACGCGCTTAAAGAAGTTCAAAGCCCCAAATAGACTGTGGCTTTGTTCTACAGGGAAGTATTTATTGAGAGCCACCCCACCACCTCTGTCTGAAGGTCGGCTCGAGCCCCACGGTCCTTGCGTGCACTGCTGTGGCACGGACTGTCTTCTTCCCACCAAAGTTACACAGGGTAAGGGGTTATGTTCCCATTTCGCAGATGAGGAAATGAAGGCTCAGTGATAGTGGTGACTTGCCCAGTAAGTCACACTGAAATGCAGCAGCGGATCTGGGTCCACGGACTCCGAATTCAGTGTCTTTCCAATACCACCCTCTAGCTAGCCTGGCTCTAAGCACAGTGTGGAGTGAGGTCAGTGACAAGTCACAGGCCGGTTGTTAAGTTCTTTATTGTCTCTAAGTTTCAAACCTGCCCTTCTCTGCGCTATTTCATCTTGCTCAAGGGGCTACAAATTCACTTTGGCTTTGACCCTGGGGTCCTGGCAAGGTTCTGCCAGCAGGGGGTGCTGCATTTCGGTAAAAGCAATTGTTTCTCTCCCTGGGAGGGCTGGTGGCAGCTTCTTGGGGTGGTTACTAGGTTACACCTTAGTGTTCTATTTTATCCTTTCACTTAGCCGGTGGACAAATGGATCACCTAGTCAAAATGTCTCATATGAACGTCTCTCTGTTCAAATGACAGGTGTCATTTGAATCTGTCCTATCTCCCAGGGGGGGCCACTGACTCACAGAAGACAGTTGAGGACCTATCATCAGGGTATAAGTTGCAATGGTAGAAGCAAATCTTAAGAGAGCCAGCACATAGTAAGGCCTCAAGAAGGAGCTAGTAAATGAAAAACTAAAAAGTTAAAGGAAGGCCATAGTGTTGAGGGAATGCTTCTTGGGCGGTGACCCAGGTAGGAAAGGTGATCAGAGAAGTGGTTTGAGGGAGCAGCTCATACAGAAGAGGTTCAGCTGCCTGGAATATGGGGATTAAAAGTGAGGAGTGAGGGGCACCTGGGTGGCTCAGTCCATTAAGCCTTCCGTCTGCCTTCGGCTCAGGTCATGATCCCAGGGTCCTGGGATAGAGCCCTGCATTGGGCTGCCTGCTCAGCGAGGAGTCTGCTTCTCCCTCTGCCTCCGCTGCTCCCTCTCCCTCTCTCCATCACTCTCCCTCTCTCTCAAATAAATAAATAAAATCTTAAAAAATAAAAATAAAAGTGAGGAGTGAGTGAGGGGCACCTGGGTGGCTCAGTGCGTGAAGCATCTGACTCTTGATTTCCGCTCAGGTCATCATCTCAAGGTCGTGAGATCGAGCCCCGTATAGGGCTCCAGGCTCAGCAGGGCATTTGCTTGAAGATTCTCCTTCTCTCCCTTGCCCTCTGTCCTCCTGCTCCTCTCCCTTCCTCCTCTCACTCTCTCTAATAAATAAAATGAATCTGTAAAAAAAAACAAAACAAAAAAAACAAAGGAGGGGGTCGAGTGAGTGACATCTCAGCCCCTGTTCCAGGAAGGCCGTCCCAGGGCCAAGGTCAGGGTTGTGGCATCACCCAGCCCTTTGACTCACCAGAAGCACCTGTGATTCCAGAGTGTTGACATGCCCACAGACCTGTGACCTGCCCGTGGCCTGGCCGGTGGGAAAGCAACTCATCAAGGTCCTGAAGGGCTCCATGTCCTCCACCCTGCAGTTTCCTGAGGAGGGACTGACTGCCTTGGGGTGGCTGCCTACCTCTGCAAGTACAGAGGCTTCTGGAAAGAGGCAGGGGTCACCTTGCCTCGGGCCCGGCAGTGGCTGCCCTATTTACTGGGGCCTCACAACCAGAATGACAGGCATTTGTTGTCACACTCTCTGCCTGGCCCGGAGAGAAGGAACAAGCATCTGGAGAAAGTTAGGGAAGCAGCCTGAAGCTAGTTTGGGCTCTGGAATGCCCTCCAGAGGATCCAGCCACCAACACAGCATCCCCATGACTCCCCCCCCATGACACGCCCCTGCTCACACATCCGCTTGTCCCTACACACCTAAAGCTCTGAACTTGAGCCCTCTGGATGCTAAGACTGTGCTCTCCGGTCCTGGTGCATTCCCAACCAGCAACCTCCAACACAAAAGCTTGGAGGAGAAGAGCAGGATGTCCTCAGGGGTCCATAGCTTGGCCGGAGTGGGAGGACTATGTTGAGGGTTCCTGAGACACCACGTCACTGGGATGGGCTCTTGCTGTTCCCGTGTGCCCAACATGCATTCCCCAACCTTCTAGTGATGGCACTCAATGCTCCCTTTGGGGAACCACCTCTCTTCCACTCTCTGTCCCTGGCTTCTGCCTGGGCTCCCTGCCCTGCCACATCCAGGGGCTGGCCCATGGCCCAACCTATCCATCAGCCTATTCCAGGCCCTGGCTTCAGTCCTTCCAGGAATGAGCATCAGACACAAGTGGGACAAATTCAGAGCCCATCTTAGGCCCTTAAGGAAATTATTGGGGAAGGGCTCTTCCCGCTTGGAAGTCCACTCTCTTCCTGCTGTGAAAACTAAGGCAGGAGAAGCATTGGCCCGCAACTGCTGGCCACCATCTCTTCCTCTGCCACTCTGTGAGGAGAGTCTAAGAATGGAGCCAGCACAGAGGCAAATCAGAGCCAAGAGATGGAGAGGGACATTGGAACCCCTAGATCCAACCGCGCCTGAATGCTTTAATCCTTGAACTAACCCGTTTCCTTTCTGGTCAAGCCTCTTTGATTCAGTGGGGTTTCCACCGCTCCAGTTTGAGAGTCTCGACCAAGGCAAGGGTTAGTGAGGGGGGTGAATGAGTTACATACCCGAATGCTGGGCTGAGGATTTATCGTGAACCATTAGACCCATGGGGAGACACGACCTCTGTCAAAGCTGCTTTCAAAAGCTTCCCGTTCTTCTCAGGATAGAACCCCACAAGGCCTTACCCATAGTTTCAGAGCCTTCGGGGATCGGGCCCTTGCTGCACTTTCTGGTCCCGTCCACACCTCTTTTCTTCCCAATCTCTATACGCATTCACACTGGACTATAAGTTTCTGGAATGCACTTTGTCTCCTGCCTCAGACTTCTATGCACGTGGTTCCCTTCACCTGCCTAACTCCCACGGATCCTTCAAATATCAGCTCAAACTCACAGCTTCAGGGAGGCAGTCCTTGGCCACAGAGGGGCTGGCTCACCCTCTCAGGGCCCCCACAGCTTTGGAACTGTTTGCTCACCGCCTGCCCTCCCCCGACCCCCAGGACGCCAGCTCCAGGCCAGCCACAGTCTTGTCACCACCCTACTAGGACAGATGCCCCATAAACGCCGTGTGCCGGACACCCGAATAAGGTACACAACACAGTGGGCCACAGGGAGGTGGGAGTGAAGGAGGTCAACACCAAGACTGAGAGACCTGCTGGGTCACAGAGATGTGGGAGGTAATCAAAACCCGAGCCAAGGTCATGACTCCAGGAAGAGAAAGGACAGAGCAAGGAAGGGGCGGGAAGACCACGTGAAAAGCGGGAGCCCAAGACCAGAAAAATGTCATCAGCTCTGATGACAACTGGCAAAAAAATCTGTGAAGAGACACCCAGACCATGAATCATGTGGGTGAGGGAAAGGGGTTGCCACTGGCCGGGGGTGAGGTCATGGCTGAGGGGGTGCTCTGTGCAGAGGTAGGCCACACCTCTGCATTTCGCGGGACCCTCAGAGATGTCAGGGGTGGGCAGGAGGCGCTTCCCCTGACGGACCGATGCAGTCAGCAGTCAAGGCCAGAACAGAGCGGCGAGCACATCCGGGCTGGTGTCCCCGGAACTGGGAGAGCATGATGGGAAATTCCACCCCCTGACACCGCCTGGCTAACGCTGCGCAAGCAAGGTGCCTGCACTCTCCTGTCCACCAAGAGGCAGCCGCGTGGCGGGGTTACTGTTTGCATTTCTCCTCTGGAGCAGGTTTGCTGTTCTGAGAAGATTGCCGGGTGGTTTGCATGATTGCCTGCTCAGGTGATGACTGCTCAAGCCGGGCAGAATATCCAAGCTGGTTTTGCTGGAGAGACTGAGGGACCTACTGGGGAGGGAGGAAAGACCTCAACTTAAGGGAGCCGGCCAGGTAGCCCCCTGCTGTCCCTTCATCCAGGGAAGCATCATGGAACCTCAGAACCTAATGCCTCTCCCACATCTGCCTTCCAGCCTCCACATCTGGGAAGCAGTCAGGATCAGTCCAGGAGAAGCCAACTCAGGAAACCCTAGGCCAGTTCTATAGACCTCTCAAATAGCTATTGAGCCTCTGCTGTTTGCTAGAGAAAGAAATCAAGGAGCACACAGTCAAATGAGGAAGTCAGGCACAGAAACAGGACAAAGGGAGATATGTAATAGACAGAGTTCTTTGGAAACACAGAGGAAAGGCTTGGAGTCCAGCAGAGTTGGGAGGTAGATATCCAGGAAGGCTGCCTGGAGGAGGTGACATCTAAGTAGAGTCCTGAAGGAGTTTTGTGCCTGGTACACAGTCGATGCTCAAATACCAATAAATGAGTGACCAAATGGAAGGATGAATGGGGAGGGCAGATGTTCCAGGGAGACAAAAGAGCTGGCTGAGTCTGTTCTTCATCCCAGAGCTGCAGGGAACTCGGTAGTTTTCCTAACGCCTTGCAAACTGCACACATTTTGCAGGGTGTGTAGAGCATGGGACTTCTGCTCTGTTATCACTTGGAGTCAGGAATAAAGTGCTCGCGTCAGCTTGTACTGGGGGCTACTGTCAGGAGAAAGACAGGGACGCAGCTGCCTCCCCTCCCCAAATCAACAGGATGCTCTTTAAATATGAAAGAAATCCACCCGGGCCACTGCTAGCACTCTCTGATTGTCTTCAAAGTGTATGAGAAATGTGCTTAATATTCACGCCCCATTCCAAAGAGGCACAGATAGGGACCAAAGAGGAGAAAACAACTGGAGGTAAAAAATGACTAGTGTCATTTCCTAACCCTCGCCCCACACTAACATATTCCTGGAGGCTGACCTTAAGCCACCTCCTACAGGAAGGCTTCCTCCACTACAATTCCTCCCTCCCCCCCCCCCAACATCTTTCTGTATCACTCCTTGCCACATCTGGACTTTGGGGGCAGTGACTGCACCAATCACTGGGGCTGCACCTCTGTGCTCTCCCAGGTCCCCTGCAACATCCATCATAAGAACTCAGCGCTACAGGTAAGAATGCGGAGCCTAGAGAGGGGATCAGCGACTAGGGGCCCACGGATGCCTAGGTGGGAAGTATAGGAGTCAGGCTTCAAGCCTGGGTTCCCCCAAACCTCTGCTGTCCCCCACACTTGCACTAGCCCCCTTCCACGCCTCCCCGTCTCCCCATCTCCTTTCCGGTCCATCTATCTACAATACAGTGCCGTTTTCTGGATGCATTTGGGGTACACTGTCTGGCTGGGCACCTTAAGAGCAAAGAGCTGGGGATTCACATTTTCCTATCTGTCCTGTGCCATTTCCCCATTTCTGGGCACAGAGTAGGTGCCGACAATGCAAAGCACAGAGAGGAAAATGTCAGCACGGAGAGGAAGCATCTGTTCTAGTTCTTTCATTATTCAGACGAGAAAACTGAAGCCCAAAGAGGGGAAGTGCCTTAAATATGCACGGAGTGGAGCTGGGCAGGAGGCAGGCTACTCGTGCCCTTGGACTTAATACGTGATGGGCACTAAATTATGTTGTTGTTACATTATGCATAACATATGTGGTATATAAGCATGTTAGGAAGAGAATAGATATTACGTATAGTATATAGAACACATATGTACATTATATTTCATACGTATTCTAGAGAGTATACAGTCTAGGAGATATGTTGTATAAATCATACATAATACGTGTTCTATAGCACCTTCACCATTGTCATTTGTCAGCGTCTGCATGGAAATGTGAAACTCGGCATACATCGGTAGTGGGAGTTCTGAGGGATTCACAGACATGGGTCTCTGCAGCCAATCAGGAGGACTGCATGTGACTGACTTTCAGGCAAGCAGAGGCCAACAGAAAAAAGACTGATGTTATACTGGCGAGGTGTTTTGTAAGCAACATCTGACTTCATGGAAAGATCACTGAATTTGGTCTCAGAAAACCTGGGGCTGGGATGCTTTGTCCATCAATAACTGGGTGACCAGGACTGAAGCATTTGTTTTCTTTGAGGTTCAGTCTCCTTCCTTGCAAGATGAAGCAGCGAGGTAAACTCAGAAGGGAAAATTAGAGAGCACTCAGGCCCCAACTTCCTAGTGCTATGCCCATGGCAGCCATTACTAATTGATCACCGAGCTCCCTGTGCCCCACGGAAGCCCCAGACTGCTACCCCTGACAACCACCACCAACTGGCTAGAGTGAACACGTCAGATGAAACCAAGCGGTCACACTGGGGTAGAAGTTTCTACAACCCACTCCAGCTCTGACCTTCTGTGATCGCCTGCTTCTGACTGCCAACAGAACAGCTTGGGTTCCTTGGCTAAAGGCACTATCTGCTGATGGAGCTCTTCCCTACGCTGGAGCTTGGGTGGGTACTGAGGGAACCCGGCTTTCCCAGGAGCCTCTGAATTCCACTTCCCTTACCCCACTTAAAATGCACAGCATGATCCATAAGTGGAAAATGAGAAAGAGGAAGCGAAGGGAGGTGGCATTTGTCAAGAGCCTACCATGCCCATGTGCTAGCTCATAGGCCACTTTATGCATGGGAGAACCAAGGCTCAGAGAGGCTGAGCCACTTGCCTCAGATCACACAGTAAATGGCAGATTCGCACCACCTACTTCCGACCCAACGTTCTTGGCTTCATGCTCCGCTGATAGAAGACACAGAGATGAATGAGCACCACACCGACCCTGCCTCCCAGGACTTCCAGCCTATCAGGGAGATAAGCCAGCCACCTAACAGCGGCCAAGCATGGAAGGGTGGGTGTGATCCAGGAGGCACAGAGACAGACGGAACTTCACGAAGGACGTGGTGTCTTTTCAGGCTGATCAGGCCTCCAGAACAACAATAACAATGATGGAGGTGACAAATAATAATAATAATAATAATAATAAAAGAATATCCACCTGGGCTAGTTCACTGATCTATGAGATAGGTGCTATTCTTATTCTCATTTTAAAGAGGACACAGAACGGCTAAGTGACACATGTGAAGTCCCACAGCTTGGAAGTGACGGAGCCTGGATTCGTTCCCAGGCAGGCAGGCTCTGGAGTCCATGCCCTTTACCACCCAGCACTCTGCTGCTCCTCATGGCATTGCCTCCCCCCAGCTGCCACCCGAGGAAGCACGAGGAGGCCCAGGGGACCACAAGAAAGCCACTGGGGCACCTTCTTCTCTTTAACAGGGGAGTGACCAGCCCAGGGGGAGTGGGAAGTGTGGAGGGGCAGAGCTCAGCTTCCCTCCTCTGGGCTCTCGCCTGCTCTTTCCTGCTCCCCCAGGGCTGCTGAGATACCCAGTCTGCCAGTCGCTCACCCCACCGGGCTTTGTAGAGAGGAGCAGAGCCCCAGCCCCTGGGAATGGCCATTGTTCAAGGCACTGGGATGACGTGAGAATAGCAAATTACCTACAGTGAACAATTCCATAGAACAGGGAGCTCTCTCGCCCCACCTGCATCCCTCTGCAGATGGTATTGTGAGCAGGTGGGCTGGAGAAGAGCCAGGGTTGGGAGATCAGTTTTTGCAAGTTGTCTGTCCTGTCTATCCTGTTCTCAGCAAGCAGTGCGGATGGCATGGGCTCCAGAACGAGGCAGCCCTGGGCTGACGTCCCATCACGACACTTTGTAGCTGGGAGGCCTTGGGTAACTGACCTAACCTCTCTGAGCATCCTATCCGTACAGTGGGAGTACCAATATTCCAGGAAGAATCTTGTGAGGATTCAAGGTGAGATGTATGTAAACCAAAATCACTCCGAAAACAAACATACCTAAATCATCATAAGAAACCAGTAATAAAAACAGAATGTAAACTCATGAAAAAGATCCAAGAATCAGAGACCAAAGTGGGAAGGGAACTAAGTTGCATTGCTCATAAACCGATAGTCAATATGAAAAATAGTTTACACACACATCCCCATTTTACCTTTTCTTCAATGAATGATCCTGTGCCCAGTTCACAGATGAAGAAACTGAGGGTCACAGAAGCTCCGGATCTTCCCTGGCAGGAATGGCACTTTCTCAGCCCCCTCCTATTTTCCTAGATTGGTTCAAAGCTCCAGGCTTCACTTACTAATTCTGGACAGAGTTGATTTCCGGTCCTATTTTATCCCTAGTTCCTGCAATCTGGAAATGTGCTCGCCACTGATCATTTCATCTATCCTGGGACATCAGCCATCTCCACGTGGGTCTCCATGAAAGCCCAGCCCCCACCAAGTCTTCATCTGAGCCCTAAGGCTGGCCCTGTTCCCCAACTTCTAATGGCCTGTCTTGCCTCACACCAGCATCCCACTGACATCTTAGATGCTCTGTGGCCCAAAGCCACTCACCGCACCCCTAAATCTCCTATTTTGCTGAATGGCATCCCCCTCCAAGCCCCTAGCAGTGATATCTCTTGGGCTTTTCGCATGCTTTTCTCTCCCTGGACGCTCCTGTGCGAGTCGTTCCCCACTTCACCGCCACCCCCCTCCTGCTCCCCCCACAAGGCTCTGATGCAGACTCTTACACACAGTTTTGCATTGGCCCAAGTGTCTTCTGTACCCTCACTGTCACCTTACAAAGTTCCAGCTCTGCAAACTGTCACCCGAAGCTTATTAAATTTGACGGCAATCTATTTCTTTCTCCCTGTGATGTGTGTCTTCCTGCTCCCACAACAGATCTCATGCTTATTTAGCGGTAGCAATAAACACATCATGTCATAAGCACTTTACATACATTTCCTACTAACTCTGCCCCATGACCTTCTTTTTTTTGGGTCACCACCCTGTCAAATTTATGATTCCAATGGCATGAATAGGTAGTGCTCGCGGTGACCCCACACAGTTTCCTGCCCTCTTGCTTCTGTCCAGAGAGAGAGGTCTGTTCCTTCCCCCTTTCCAGGGGTTGGGGGAATCCACTACAAGCCATTTACCCAGATATGCCTCTTAATGCATTAATTTAGTGGGAGTGGGGGGGGGGGACAGTTGAGTTTCCGAAATGGGGGGAAAAAAAGTACTGAGTGTCCCATCCGACCTCCCCCTACCCCCACCGGCCAAATAAGTCCCTGCTACGGGGACATTTCTGTTGCTTCTGAAATCTTGGAATAAAGAGCAAAAGAAATGTCATTGAGTGTTGAGTGATGGCCCTGAGTGGGCCCCAGAGCCTGGCAGATGGAACGTCACTGTGTCCAGACTGTCTCGAGGAGTCAGGAAGAATGCGGGGCTTGTGGCTGTGGCTGACTGGCAGCCAGATGCGGGGACCGTGTACCCCAACCTTTTACCGTAAAGAGTGTACAACTGGACCATCACCCAGGGTCCTGGGCTCAGAAGCACTCCATGCCTGGTTTAGCGCTCTGTGGTCACTCTGCTGAAAATTCTTCATTTCTGAAGGGCCTCACATTTCCATTTTGCCCTGGGCCCTGAAGACCATGCAGCCAGTCCTAGAAGTAGGTACTGTTGATATACCCATTTTACGGATGTGAAAATCAAGGCCCCACAGCTAATAAGCCCAGGGACTTCTGACAGTGGCCGTTGTACTAAAGACCTACCGTGTGGCCGGTCATCCTACCATGGGCTTACTATGTGTCACCCGCTCAAGGACCCCCCCCTTCAGCTCACGCCCGCCCCACAAAAGTGGGTGGCCTTCCCGGTCATTTCACTTCCTGAAAGTTAAATGACTTCTTCACGATCCCCAAGCCTGTCAGCGACAGAGCCGGGATTCAGCTCCAGGTCTGCCTGACCTCAAGCCCGATGCCATTCCTGCCAATGGGGGCCGCGGGGCTCTGGAGCCAGCCCGAACATCTGGTGAGTACCGCCCAGGGAGGGCAGAGACCCCGCAGAGACTGCTGAAGGTAAACCCCAAGCGCACTGAGTTCTGAGACCTGAAGAAGCCTCAGCACAGACCACGGCTGCCGCTCCCCTGCACTGCAAGGGAGGAATGGAACAGATTGTCAGTGCAATTAAACCATCACATGGAAAGCCCAGAGAGACTGGGGAGGGACGGGGGATGCTGTTTCTTAATGGTCCGCCTCTATACTTAGCCTGAAATGCGTCAACCTCTAACCCTTCCAGGGGGCAGGCAGAGGTGAGAGCAGAGCCAGGGGCTACGGCACCCTTGGACTTGGGTGCCAGGAAGGGCCCATCTGCCGGCGTGCGGCCCCATTAGCGCTCTGCCTTACCAGGGCTCACCATATGGCGGGGCAGGAAACCCCAAATGTAAAGCAGGCAGGGAAAACCACGGGACAGCCTGTCTAGGTGAAATCTGGCAGGATGATTCTGTAAGGATGTTAAATCGACGCTGGGGAGCTGGCCTTGTCCCATGGGGTGCCACTTTTCCTCGGGGTCCAGGGGCACGTGTGGGTGATGTCTTATGGTCAGCCTTGAGCTTCAACCCCAGGCATGGGGGGCTTCCTTCCTCTCCTCGGTCTTCATCCTGAAGCCTGGGCTCTTAAGTCAGGCACTGTGTGTGGGGGTGGGAGAGGGGAGCACCCATTCCCCCATCTGTGTGCACATGGGCTTTGCAAGGGCCTTTTAAAAATACAAATGTCGCAGCCCCGCTCCCAGAGACGATGACTCATCCTGGAATGGGGCTCAGCACCATCTGTGTTTGTACAAAGCCCTCCAGGTGATTCTGAGCACGGCCAGCTGAGAAGAACTGGTAGGTATAATGGTCATAAAATACGACGAAGAGTTTTGGCTTTATATTCTAGCTTTGGTCACTTAACTGTTGGAGGGACTCCGAACAAGTGCACGTGTACCTTGGAGCCTCAGTTTCCTCATGTTTAAGCAGGTAGGGATGCTCAGCTCCTGGCGCGCGGTGAGTGCTCTCAGGGAGTGCTGCGGGCGGACAGAAGGGCCGGCTGGCTGAGCCATGTGAGGGGATGAACGGGCATATCCACCAGCCAACAGAGAGGGCTGCTTGTCCCAGGTCCGGCCACCCCAGAAACCAACTCTCACGCAAGAATGAAGGAGTCCATTTGCAGAGTGGTCCCAAGAAGCATCAGCAGAAAAACTGGGAAGTGAGGACAATGGAGGGGAAGGAACAGTAGAGGCTGTGTTAAGGAGCCCGTGACCCCCGGGGACAACTGAGGCTCGGTCCCCACTGGCATCTCTGGGACACAATGCCGAACATGCGGGGGGATTGACCCCCAGCTCTAACCATCAATGGCTGACGGCTCCCCCCTCCCAAGGAGGGTGTGAGCTCCAGGGCACTTCTGCCCTGTCTTGCTTGTGGGTAGAGGGGATGTCCCCAGGAGAAGGTTGGAGAGCCTCTGGGGTCTGCTGCAGGGCACTCTTGGCCACCAGGGCAAGGAGGAGTGGCCAGATGATGCGGTGAGACACCCATGATTGGCATCTTCCCGTGCTGGGTGGTGGAGGGGAGGGCAATCCCCACCGGTGACCGGTAGCCCAAGTTCCCCGCATCACACAGCTGCCGGCACCTCCAAACTCCTGGGCCTCTCCCCTCTTGCCCATTCCCTGGGCAGAGGCAGATCTCGGGCTGCATCAGTATTTCCCAGCCTCTGCACTGCGAACAGTTTGGGCTGGGGAATTCTTTGTGGTGGGGGCTGTCCTTTGGGTCCCAAGATGATTAGCAGCACCCTCCCACACCTCTACCCCCTGGAGGACACTAGCACCTCCCGTTATGAGAACCAAAACATGTCCCCTGGGGGGCAAAGTCACCCACAATGGAGACTTGCCGGGGAGCCCGGAGGCCTTGCCTCATTCCTGAGACCACAGTGGTTCCCCACTCAGACTTTCCAAGTGGTTTCGTCCCCACCAGGCCCCGGCTCTGCTTAGTCTCCACTCAGATGGATGCTGTGCCTGGAACCCATCCCAGAGCCAGGCCGGATCCCGGGTGTGGAGCATGCCGCCCCCTGCGGAGCCGAGCCCCAAGCTCCAGGCACGGGAAGTTCAACAGCAATGGTGGCCCAGGCATCCCTGGGATCACGGTTGGGCAACGGGGACCATGCTGAGTGGGAAAGGAAGTCTGGCAGCTGCAGGAGCGGGAGCCCAATCAGTAGTCAGCCCTGGGGCCTAACCCTTGCAGACAGACCCAAGGAGGTCCCACCGGAAGTACTGGTGAAGAGCTCTAAGGGCTCCCCGAGGCTACATAGCTCAAGTACACAGCCAGCCAGGAAAGCAAGCCAGACCCAGAGGCTCTGAATGGCTTCCTTCCACGACACCAGGGGATACCCTGGTCCAAGGGGAGGGCCTGAGACCGCCCTCCCGCAATGAGACAGAGTGATGCTCAGAATAAACCCAGGTGTCCTGACAGCTGACTCGCTGGCCCTGAGTCCTCCAAAGATGTCGCCAGCCTCCCCCTCGCTTGCCAACTGTCCGTCAAGTCTGCGAAGCCAAGCCTGGGCATGCAGAGCTGTGTTTCTCCCTTGGTCTGCCTCCTCCACTCCCTCTCCTTTATGCTTCCCTCCAGGACGTCTGTGCAGCGTGCATGCCAATCAGGGGGCACATGGTGACATCCAGCCCTCTGGCAGAAGTGATTGACAGCTAGCCCCAGAAGCTGGCTAAGCACCGAACCAAAGATGGGCAGGGGGGCCCCAAGCCCGCTGTGCCATCGGCACCCCTACCCCTCCCGCCTCTGTTTCCTGGCTTGTCCATGCAGCAGCCTACCTGGGCTAACAAGCTAAACAATAGGCGGGAGCCAAGAAACCTCTCTCCCTGAGCGTGGCCTCCGCCGCAATCTTCAGGAGGCCTGAGCAGCTGGGGCAGAGCCATGGCACGTCCAAAAGCTACACACACATGCGTGTGTGCGCACACACACACACACTCCACGCCAGCCCTGGAATGTGGCAGTTCTGTCCATCTCTATCCATGCCCTGCCATTCCCATGGATAATTAAAATTCCTCTGGGTGATAAGAGAGATAAGGAGGAAACCCAGGACGATATTGGCTGGAATGAACTCTCCAAAAATGCAAGAGGCATGCCTATCTAGAGGTAAGGACACATAAACACGGAGAATTAGAAAGTCTTCGAGGAATCTAGCTGCCTCACTTGTATTTATGAGGAAGTTATAATGCAAAGAGAGGAAGGGGGTTTGGGTAGCCCAAAAGAGAGCTGGGACTCGAACCTGGACCTTCCGATGCAGCCCTTGTTAGGGATCTGGAAGAATCTGCTGCCGTGGTTCAGCTGGGAGAGGAGGAAGGGGCTGGAGTCCTCGGCCAGTCTCCACGGAAACGGGAGTTGGGAACCTGTTGACGTGCGTAATAATTCTGCCCCAAGACTGAGAAAGATATCAGAGGGGACAGTAATGACCAGGCTCACAGAACTTCCTGTTGCCAAATGTTTGCACGGCCCTCAGATCATGGAATCTTCATGACCACACGGGGAGGTTACAGGTGAGGAAACTGAGCTCAGCAAACTTGAGTAATGCCGGAAACTATGAACTCCAAACTAATGTTATCAGCAGCAGCATTTTACCCCTTATTTGCCAAATGCAGCCCAAGATGTCTTAAAGGCAGACGGTCATGCCTTATCCAAACACGATAATCCCCCACAGGTACCAACCAAGAACTTGACATAGTCAGGGACCCATAGCCACTTGATGATGGGCTCGTTTCCATAAAACACCACAGCAACCCAGCAGGGAAGAGGGGAAAAAACTCACATCCAGTGGGTTTGGGTTTCATGGGCTTACATCCAAAAAGGGTAGTTTTGCATGCTTTAAAAACAAGCAAGCAAAGGTGTATACCGCCCAGAGCTCAAGTGATCTCCAGGCTCAGAATAATAGCATCTGAGCCCTTTACCCAGGACTGGTCCGGCTCTTGCGGTTCCCTGCTAGTGTGTCCCTTTCTGAAAAAAAATTTCTTTTCCTATCTGAAATGTGCACCTCCCTCAAGCAAAGGTGGCGAGGAGGTCAGTTACATGTCTGTGATGAGCCCACCCCGCCTTCTTAAGGGGTATTTCCTAAGACTAGCTCCAGTTTGACTGCTGATGCGTAGGGAGAGACCAGGTAGTTTTCTGCGCCCCCCAGGAGGGCAGGGATAGGAATTCTAGAGTGAGGACGGGAGGGAGTGCTCTAATGTTCAGTTACTATGCGTGTACCAAATGGTGCTTCCCGGAGGTCCCTCCACTGCAGGGCGTGTTTGACTTCGCCTCCCACGACCTCCTGAACATATAGACACACAAAGCCACGGCTGGGTCCCGCTCGCTCGGCCAGTCAGGCCGCGGTGGGGC
>CM053619.1:15505732-15531578 GCA_028646535.1 Procyon lotor | reverse complement strand
ATTTACTGCTACGGATGACGGGCTGGTTGACTGAATGCTGTATCTGCAAGTTCAGACCCCACATTAGCATTTCGGTCTCTCCTGTGTCCCCGCTTTGCATATTATCTGCTGTCGTACATCACTGGGCTGGAGTCCCTGCACCGAGGACCGCTCCTCGATGTCAGCCCATGTCTCTGAAGCAGAGAGCAGAGGAGGAGCATGGGGGGGGTAGCTCCCAGCCTCTGCTGAGTGGGGATGGTCTCTCTGATCACCATTAGAATTTGCAGTGAGATGGGGGGCAGGGGGGAGTCAGTCATGTCTGCCTTGGGTCTGAACCGGGTCTAGTGTGAGTGTACTCTAGGGACAGTGCCTTCTGAACGCCCTGGTCCAGGGTGCCCAAGAAAGAGCAAGGCCTTCTGTGTCAGCTCGACATGAGTTCCATCCCGGCTCTACCACATCAGAGTTAGGAAAACACTGACCTGCCGGGCATCATGGTTTTTTCTCCCAAGGAGAGGAATGCTAGTAGTTACCTCCTGGTGGAAAAAACCATCTCTTATACTAGACAGCTCAAGCAAATTGCCTAGTAAACAGAATTACTTCAATACATGTGTCTGTTTTCATCCCTGTAAGAAATATCCCCAGAAGGGCTCAAAAACCTGTGCATATTGGGGATGATTCCTATTTCTGAAATTCTCTATCCAACCCAAGATTCTCGAGCCAATGGAAGATTTGTTAAGAGGTTTTATTTATTTATTGGAGAGAGACAGTGAACACGAGTGGAAGGAGGTGGGCAGAGGGTGAGGGAGAAGCAGACACCCCCCCACCCCAGCTGAGCCGGGAGCCAGACACGGGGCTCCATCCCAGGACCCCTAAATTACAACTTGAGCTAAAGGCAGATGCTTAACTGACTAAGCGTCCCAGACACCCGCCCTCACCCCCCCCCAAAAAAAAAGATTTTCAAGGTAGCTTCAACCAGGTCATAGGCGAAGAGTATTCTAGCGCTGTGGCTGCTAGCTTTCTACTTGACATGCATTCCTGCCTGCAAGGATGTTGTTCTGCTGAAGGCCTGGGACCCAGAGAAGATGTAATGGCACAGCTTCTAAATATCTTTGGGAAGAAGTCACCATAGTAACTGAGCCCAGAAGGGTAGTACGGCTTCTCCATCTGATAGCATCTGTGCTGAGGCTCTCCGGAGGCTGTGAAATGTTTTGCGGGTCGTTCTCACTTCTTGCAGGGAGGCATGGCGCAGGTTCCAAAGGCCCCGCTCCCCAGTCCCAACAGGGGTGCATGTGGATGCGATGAATGTGACGGTCCTTGCGGCGTCCTGTTTGCTCTCACTCCCCACAGCACTCCTCTGGGTGAGACCCGTGGCCCTTAACCTTGGCTGCATGATAGGGAGTTTTTGAAAACACTGATGACACAGCTCTGCCTCCGAGCATTTGGATCAGAATCTCTAAGGACAGATCGATCCCAGGGATTTCTATGTTTAAAGCTCCCTAGATGATTCGAAAGTGCAGGCAGGATGGAGAGCCACTACTTAATACCAGTGCTTTTCAGATTTTGAGGTGCATACAAAATTTAGATCTCATTAAATCGCAGCCTCTGAATCGGTAGATCTCTGGGGTGAGGCCTGGGACTCTGCATTTCTTGTGATGTCGATGTTGCCGGTCTGGGAGCAAGCTTGGGCAACAAGTCTCTGCAGCCTTCCTCCCCGCCACGGCTGTAATTATTTCAACCCCACCTGCCGATGCACGCTGACACACCTTTCTCAGGACCAACCGTGAACAGGAGAAACCTATTCGGCTCGAGTCCCTCTTCTGAGCCCAGCAGTAAGCCCCATGGCTGTGAGTCTTACCCATCGGTAGCAGGCCTTCTGAAAATTGGAAAGTCATCTCACGTCCAAACCCCTGGTTGTATAATCCAACTTTCTATTCCCAGATAGCCTCGTCTGCCCAAACTGGTATCCACAGAACACTGGGAAGCAAATATAAAGCTCGTCCTTGTTTAAATTAACTGAGGATTCTGAACTGAGTGAATTTGAAATTTGAATAAGTTTTTTTTTTTAAGGTTTTATTTATTTATTAGAGAGAGAGAGAGACATCACAAGTAGGCAGAGAGGCAGGCAGAGAGAGAGGGGGAAGCAGGCTCCCCGCTGAGCAGAGAGCCCGATGCGGGGCTCGATCTCAGGACCCTGAGATCATGACCTGAGCCGAAGGTAGAGGCTTTACCCCACTGAGCCACCCAGGCTCCCCTTGAATAGGTTTCTTTACCATAGGATGTATCAGACATGGAAATAAATAGGCGTTCTGAGATCTAAAGTGTGCAGCACTTTCCAAAGTTGTTTTTTGTTGTTTTTTTTTTTCTTTTTGCTATAACATACTGTATTTATGAGACACCTAATAACATTTTGTAGATCCAGTGAGCTATAAAACCCATTTTGGAAAATTCTACTTTGGATTTATTTCTCCAGACGTGAGATAAGCGCCAGGTTAGATGAGTATGGAGATTACGGGTTGGAATTTCCCATCAGCATGTAAGAAAGGAGAACCCTCCATGGACCATCATAAATTGTTCATGCGTCTGCAGCCACGAGAGAAGAAGCCCAGGCCTGAGAAAAAAAAGATGGCCAATGGTGCTAATTTGCCATGATTTTGAGAAATAAGGAGGGGGGCATAATTTTAATGGCTGCTGGAAAGGAATAAATTGCTGCTACAGTGTTTATAGCACCGAGGAGAAAGGTTGAAACTGAAATATTCTTGCAACGTCAAAGGTCTTGGGACACGGGCCAGTGGAATGGATACTGCTCTGTCTAGGATATAATTTCCTCTCCTCTTATTTTTTATTTTTTGGAATATGAAAGAGTCCTGGGGGGCCCGCAAGCAGAGAAGACTGCCGTGTTGGGGCAAACATGCCATGCAGAATGGGGCCAGAGGCTTGCTGTGATGTTGGCATCTTCCTGTGGATTTGACATTCATCACCTGGAAATTGATGAATTGGGGGGGAATGGTAGCATTTTCAACAGTTCTGGCAGAATTTCTGCTCTTCTTTTCCACTCCTTGAAGACTTGGGGTCTTATGGGCTCCCCCTCCCCCACCCCACAGATGTAGGTTCCTAGGGAACCTGCGACCCACTGATGGGTGGAAAGCCCAGATGATCATTATCTCATGTTGATTCGGGGGGGCAGGGGGCTGCTTATTCACTGGCCTGGGGCTGGTCAGTGTAATTTTGATACTTGAAAACACAGACAACTTCAAAATTAGGAGCCTCTGGCCTTAGGTGAGCAGAAAGGTGTGTATTTCAGGGTAGACCCTAGTTTACTTCAGTGTGAACTGGATTCTTTGCCATAATGCTAGGTCTCTTCTCCTCGTGGGTGCTGTCTTGGTTAAGGCTTAGAGGCACTCATTAGAAAGAACTCTGGGTCATTGAAGGAAAGGGATTTATGACTCAGTTTTAGGTGGCTTCCAAAATAATTGGCAAGGCTGAAGGAATAAGATAAGCTCCCGGGAACGATTCCCAGTCTTCAGAGCCCCTCCTGTTTGCAGCCCGTCCTCCCTGCCGCCCTCTCCCTCCAGCCCCTTGCAGAACTCAGATTCCAATTTTGGTCTTGTACAAGGGCATCTGATCAGGAAAGCCTAGATCCCAGTCAGATCCCCAGGTCCAAGGCAGTCTGGGAAATGTAGTTTTCGCTTTCCCAGTTTCTGCAGCACTGAAAGATACACAAAGAGGAACTCGAGGTTGCCGAGTGAGCATATCGGCAAGCCCCAGGACTGGAGTGATGGGACATAGCTACAATATCATTGTCATTAAGCCAGTGATGAAACCCATTATAATCACAGGGCAGTCGTCCTCCTGACTGGAAATGCACAAGCCCTGATTGGAACCAGGCTGCCAGGGCAATTTTGCAGAGTCCCGGAAACAGGTCAATATCACTGCCTCTCTGTTTACCAACATCGCGGTATTTGCTGCACTGTCAAAAGTTGACCCTATTAAAATTCTGGAGCTTAAAGGCATGCCGGGAACGAGCCTGTTCAGATCCCTCATTTCATAGAGCCGATCACACGGTTGCTAACTCTTCACTTTTTTTTTTTTAAGATTTTATTCATTTGTCAGAGAGGGAGAGCACACAAGCAGGAGTAGTGGGAGAGGGAGAAGCAGGCTCCCTGCTGAGCAAGGAGCACGATATGGGACTCATGACCTGAGCTTAACCGACTGAGCCACTCAGGTGTCCCACCTAGCTCTTCATTTTTAATCTTGTCTTCCTCTGTGGAATGTGGCTTTGCAGGAACTGGGACTTGGTCACTTTTATATTCTCAGTGTTGAGCTTGATTTCAGGCACATGGTGGGTGCTCTGCAAAATCAAAGAAGGGAAAATAAAAGAAAGAATGGAGAAAGGAAGTTGAGGCCCACCTCAGGGAATTCACCAGACACGGGCCTGACCCACGGACGTGGGGGAAGAACCAGGTGAGAGCCCGGATGCCTTATCTCTCCCGGTGGGAGTTCAGGGTCGGGACCAACAGCCACAGTGATGAGGCTGCTGACGGCACTGTCCCTTTTCCAGGGTCTTCCTTCTGTGGCTGCTGGTGCTGCTGTTATCCCAGAAGTTTGCTGAGTTTGGAGAGAGGAAGGCGAGGGAGAGGCGTGAGATAGCCAGAGGGAGGAGTCGGTGGTGAAAAAGAGTGCAGAGCTGGGGGTACGAAACCAGCGATGCTGGGAGCCAGAGAGAGGGGGGACAGGGTCCGAGGAGCAGAAGAGAGAGCTTGGTCCTGCCTGTACACCTGTGAAGGGGTGCCGCCCTCAGCGGGATTCCCTCTGGGTTTGTTGGGACCTAATGCGTAAAAGAGGCGCTGAAATCGAAAGAAGTCAGCTCCCAGGACCAGGAACCAGGGAGCTGTGGGCTAATCTTCCTTTCTCTCCAGTTAGCTTCGTACCACCTCCCGTGGTCTTCTGCTCAGCTCAGTGATGGGAAGAGGACTGGAGCACCCAGGTAGAAATTTGTAGCCTCCTGCTATGGTTCGCAGAAGAGCCTCTAAGACAGTGAAATGGCTAAATGAGCAGCCCATCCTCCTCCCCAGATGCCCCCGCCTTCTCCAGCATCTTTGGGCTGCCTTGCACCTCACTGGGTGTGTCTATGAATGGGTCTGTTAGTGGGTCTTTATTGTGCTTTGGCAAGGAAATTTGTATGAAAATAGACCAAGCATTGCTGTTCTGAGGTTAAGGACTTTTCACTTGGCTGATAAATAACCTGATAGGGATTTTTTGGTTTGTTTGTTTTTACTTGTCTTGAGTCAGAACAATACAGTTAGTGTTTAGATTTTTATTCCTACCCCAGCAGTAACAAACAGAACATAGTAGGGCATTTATTTTAATGAGAATGGCCAGGCTTTCAGTGTTGGGAGAACACGTGGATGGGGTATTTGCTAGATATATATTAAGATGATGTGCTCCATGGGGGTGTGGGTGTCACAGGAGGGACCCTCTGGAATAATATTCAGAACAAGAAAGCAAAACCACTAATAACTCTTTTGCTGGTCAGTCTCAGGAGACCACCTGGGGGATGAATGTTGTAATGGCTGCCTTCCTCCCCACGTTCGACTAGCTGGGGAACACACATTGGCTCTATTACCCTCATGCTCAAAGAATGTACATGGATCCTTATTAATGTGTAGTGAGGGCAGTGGAGGGAGGTTAGGAACTAACTTTGCTGGTCTCTACTCTGTGCTGAGTACTGTGTGTTATCTAGGTTAACTTTTTGAAACACTGGTCAACCCTGTTGACCAGTGAAGTTAAGGTAAGGATACTCTTCCCCACCCTCATAACATAGTACTCATTCAATAACCTATGAAGACTGTCTTTTTTTTTTTTTTTTTAAGATTTTATTTATTTATTTGACACACAGAGACAGAGAGATCACAAGTAGGCAGAGAGGCAGGCAGAGAGAGACGGGGAAGCAGGCTCCCTGCTGAGCAGAGAGCTTGATGCGAAGCTTGATCCCAGGACCCTGAGATCATGACCTGAGCCGAAGGCACAGGCTTTAACCCACTGAGCCACCCAGGTGCCCCCCATGAAAACCATCTTGTACAGTGGTACAGCTTGTGCACTGCACAACTCCAAATAGTTCATGTGGACACCCTGGAATTTTGAGGTTCTTAACCTGCACAATTGTATAAAATATATTAAGTGCTGGGAATAAGGAAGCAGGAAGATACAGTCTCATATGCATAACATGAAGACATCTGTACATAACACGCAAATTACAAAATACCCTTGTCATTGAATTTTAAACACACGTTTTAAGGTTCAAAATTGAAGTGAGACAGTCCTCTCGTGTATCTGATACTGGGTCTCCCAGGCCCTTTCGTAGAGAAGGGACTCAGACTTCTCCACTAGAAGTAATCCACATCATCACCTCCCAAGCCTTATCCTGTTTGCTCCTGGCCTCTTCCAATAGGATCTGACTCTCACTAGCGCGTTGCTCAGATACGGCATCTCCCCTTCTGCCTTGTCCATGTCAGATCCCAGCCATCCTCTGGCTTTGGTCACACCAGCTCTGTTGCCACGTTTTCCTGACGCTCACTCCGGGAGCCCATGCCTAGTTTCAGCTCATTACTCCCGCCTCAGTGCTGACAGTTGGCAATAGTCTCGCTCCATTATGTGGCTAAGCTAGGACATGGGAGAGGTCAAGCACTTCGATGATGCTGAAAACTTTCTGCATCTTCTCTTTGGGGAGTTTCTTGAGAGCTTTGACCCAGCTTTTTTTTTGACTTGTTGTTTCTCCAAACTTGAGAATCTTCACGTTGGCGACTGAATTTGAATTTAGGAAGCGGAGAAAAGTCATTGGAGGCAGGGAGAAGTTGAGTCAATCAAAGCAAATGTGACTATAAATTGGAAGCTATACTCGTGGGCCCTATAACCTGTCAATGATAAGGTACTGTCACCATTTAGAATTGGGACAAAACAGAGACATTCAAAATAACAGACTGGTACTCATTAAAATTGCCAAGATTGTGAAAGAAGGAGTGGTGGTCACAGGTTGAAAGAAACTGGACTAAATTGAAAGATATGACAACTCAGTATGTTGTGGGATCTTGCACTGGTCTGGGATCATGTATGTCACTAACATTAAGGAAGGCTGGTTGAGGGATTACAGGAACTCTACTATTTTTGTAGCTTCTCTGTAAGTCTAAAATTATTTCAAATGAAAAGATTAAAAAAAAAAAAAAGAAGGAAATGTGGGCAGAGCACCCCACCTGGGGATAAAATGAAATTAAATATCACCTTATTTGGAATCCCTTAGCCTTGCCAGTATCTCGTATAGCTGCAGGGAAAAATCTATGACCCTTCTGTGAGCCCAGTACCTTCTGCTGTCCTACCTCCTCCCATTTGAATATAAGTAGTCGGCATTGCTCTAATTGTCCCAATAACCTATATTCATTACCTATTTGCAGTTTCCACCAGTGTCCCTGGTGTAAATCAGGGACTGTTTTCACAGTAAATCAGACTTGTTTTGACCATTGCTGTAATTATCCGCACAACAGACCCCCTCCCTCCCAGGAGCCCTTCCACAACCACGCTCCTGGGGCTGCATGCTAGCTACTGGGGGGCTCCCCACCCACAGGCTCTGGCCCCGTTGGACCTCTCCTCAGCGCTCCCGCTAGAACTCGACGGCTACAGAACTGGAATTTCAGATGCATCTGAGCGAAAGCGGTGTCGTTGGCAGTGGTGTGGAGCTTTCCGAGGAGATCCACTATCTTGAAATGCAGCCCTGTTTGACACATTTAGGGGCGTCTACTGCCAATGCTGGCGTACCACTTTCCAGCCCTGCCTTTTGTGTGTTGGGAGTGGCTTCCAACTCAATTTCCAGGGCAAGTCAATATCAACCAATTTGAGAGAGCAGGATAAAGACACATTTGATTCAATTCAAAACCATTTTTAAAAAGATTTTATTTATTTATTTTGACAGAGAGAGAGAGAGATCACAAGTAGGCAGAGAGGCAGGCAGAGAGAGAGGGGGAAGCAGGCTCCCCGCTGAGCAGAGAGCCCGATGCGGGGCTCGATCCCAGGACCCTGAGACCATGACCTGAGCTGAAGGCAGAGGCTTAACCCACTGAGCCACCCAGGTGCCCCTCAAAACCATTTTTTAAATGCCACAATGGAGCAGACGCCGTAGTATGCGATGGCGGCACAAAGACGATTAGGATGCGGTCCGTAAGCAGAGCCAAGTGTGATGGGGCGACACTCCATCGTCCAGCATTTCATGTGAAAGGGGGAGGTGGGAGAGAGAGGCTTGTGGGCAAAACCATCTTTTTTTTCCCTGGAGCAATGGACGTGCCTTTGATAGAAGCTGCACAGAATATCAATGAAGTTGGAAGGAGGAAATGGGCTCTGAGTGCGTCCCATCTTGATGCTCCGTATTTGGAACAGCGGCTCACGTCTCTCTCCAAAGTTCCTCCTGTTCAGTGTGTCTGCCGGCTGCATGTGCAGATAACCTGCTAAGTGACAGCATTGCTTTAACGTGGCGAATGCCCACGACTCTCCGATGGGCCTGCCCATCAGCACCAGCTCAGAGCCCTAGTAAAACTTCATCATCTCAAAGCCTCCAGCCACCCATCCCCGGATTCCAGCTCAGCAGGAGCCAAGGAGCTGCTCATCTTACTCGTGTCTGACTCATTCCAAGCAAGGGTGTCCTTCAGTCGCCCTTTATCAAGAGGGTGTGTGTTTTTGCTCTGGGGACTGGTAGAGAGCAGACTACGTGAGCGACAGGTGGAGCTAGGACCACCTTGTCATACAACCCCAGGGGACAGCAGACACATGGAATATAGCATGAGTGTTGCCTTCTCCACTGAGGCCGGATAGGCCTGGGCCACAAGCCACAGTATGGATTGCAATCTCGGAGGTGAACGGTTTCCCATAATATAAATGCCATACACCAGTCTCAAGAGGATTCAGATCAGTGAGATGCTCAGAGAGCCGAGGCTCTATCCCAGTGAGGCTGGAGCCACTCTCGAAGGAAGACAGGATCCCGCAGAATCCACCAAGCCACAGAGAGCCCTCGACAGGGGCCAGGCCATGGGGCAGAAGCGTCCTCTGGGAGTTCTGAGCCTCCACAGGCCAAGGGTACAGACCCTCCTCCCTTCCCCCCTCCTCTTCCCCTCCCCCCCACTCCTCCTCACCAGCACATCCTCACCCTCCTGTCCACTGCGCAGCTGAGGAGTGGCTATGAATATTCATCCCCTGGCTGTGCCAGAGTCACTTGCCTCTCTGCATATGCAAAACCAGAACTTACTTGGGCTGGCGGGAAGGAAGATTCCCCCAAAGACAACATCTGATGGAGTGGGTTGAACCGGTAGGGAAAACAAAGCTGGTGATGGGAAACAGGAGGGCTCTTGTGGAAGAGGCTTCCATTGCTGCTCCAGCTTGCAAGATGCCATCCCGGGGAAAGGCAAGCATTCAGACCAGGGAGAGAAAGACCGTCCTGGCCTGAAGGCAGGTGACTTGGAGCTCCTGCTCACCCCCTCCCAGGCCCCAAGGCAGAGAGAGAAAAGAGCGTAGATAAAGCATTCTTCGCCTAGAGGCAATCGGAGGTTGCTTGGACAGCAATATAAATAGAATGTCACAGGCACATTTGAAAAACATCGTCCCTTACTGAGTACCTGCTGTATGCTAAGTGCTTTGCATCTCTTATCTCATTTAGTCCTCAAGATTACCCTGCAGGCTTGGCTCTTGCTGTCTGCACCCTACACTGGAAGGAGCTGAGGCTCGGAGGACTTAAGCATCTTTGCTGCAAAGTCATGCGCTGAGTAAACGGTGGATTCAGGATTTGAATTCAGGTTTGATCAGGTCTAAAGTCCATGTTCTTCTTTTTTTTTTTTTTTAGATTTGTTTATTTATCATTTGAGAGAGAGCAAGAAAGAACACAGGCAGGGCAGAGGCAGAGAGAGAAAGAGGGAGAAGCAGACTCCCCGCTGAGCTGGGAACCCAATGCGGGGCTCCATCCCAGGACTTGGAGATCATGACCGACCTGAGCTGAAGGCAGACATCCAACCATCTGAGCCACCCAGGTGCCCCTAAATTCCATGTTCTTATCTTACCACTGTCTGCCTCTTACGAGGTGATTTAAAGAGAATCCCCTGATTTCAGAACATGCGGGATAGACACCAGGTCAGTGCATGGTGGAAGGTAATCAGAGATGATTCCCCACCAGGACCAGCTGAGCCTGGGAAGACATCCAGGTATCAACCACGCTTGAATTATAGAAGTTTTTCAATAGCCATTTGCCTGCTGACCCTGACTAAATGAGGCAGTCCCGTAAGGGGTGGTGTTGGCACCATCGTTTCTTTTTTTTTTTTTATCATTAAAGATTTTATTTATTTATTTATGAGAGAGAGAGAGCGTGAACAGGGGAAGCAGCAGGCAAAGGGAGAGGGGGATGCAGGCTCCCCACTGAGCAGAGAGCCTGACGCGGGGCTCGATCCCAGGACCCCTGGATCATAACCTGAGCTGAAGGCAGACGCTTACCGGACTGAGCCACCCAGGCAGCCAGGGCCATCGTTTCCTAAGAAAAGCACACCCGGCATGGATGGGGGCCTATCCTGCCTCCAGACTCACCACGGACCAGTGAGGGGTAAGCACATGGCACAGAGTAAATAGTAGCCACAATACCATCACCTAGCCCGATTTGTATAAATGAGGAAATCGAGGGGTGGAGGGTTAGAGCAATCACTCAAAGCCATGCATTTAGAAAGTTCTGAGCTTGGAACTAAATCCTGGTCATCTAACCCAGAATCCACCTTCTCCAACTTGGGCCAGAGTTAACAACATGGGTGTGGGAAGTGTGAGGACTGATCTGTGCGTTCAGGAATATCGACCGTGTTTGTCATTAATGCCAGTGGTCCGAACTGGCAGGGCCGGGTTGTCAATCAGTCCTGCCCTTCTGTGGACTGCCGGGGAGACTGAGGCCCAGCAACGGCCAGGGTCTTGTCCATCGTCACGTAGCGACTTAGGGCTACGCTGACCCCAGGTCGGTGACCAAGATCTTGACTACGGCACTTGTCTCCCCTACTCAGCACCGCACTCTTACTGACTCCATTCAGCAGATGAGGAAACTGAGGCCCATTGAAGTTAAGGGCTTTGTCCCGGTTCACACAGCTAGTGAGAGTCAAAGCTTGGATTTACTCCAAATGTGGGCTCTTATCCCTCAGGGGATGTCAGTCAGTGTGACTCTCATATTGGTGGTTCCAGGTGAGAGGTGAGAGCTGCCAGGAGGGCACAGCTCGGCTAGTATCAGAAATACGTAAGCTTCTCAGTCCATCCTCCCTTCTTCGCCGCCCCTCACCCCCACTCGGGATCCCCAGCTGGCTTCCCCACCCATTATCCAAATGTACTCTGGGTTCATACCCAGAAGCTTAATTTCACATCTGGCAGGAAGCAATTCTGCAAAGTCGCTGAATCCTCTAATCCACCCCCTTAGGGGGTTCACCAAGCCCCGTCATCCCAGAAGTGTCGAAATATTTTCCATTCCCCGGCAAAACCGAAAGTCGCATAGAGTTGGAAAGTCCATAACAAGAAAGCCTAAAACCAAGCAGCATGAACGCAAAATTCTCCAGGAATCCGTGGGGCTATAGGTTCTGCCCAAGGGGCATGTAGCTGAAAGAATGCATCATATGCCTGATACCAACTTAGGGGAGGCTTTGTAAGAGTAAGCTCTCAGAAAGCCACCCATCAGTGCGGGTGGAGAGTTCAGGCAGGATAGACATGCAGGAGGATGGGAATTACATTTGTTGAGTGTCTCCTATTGCGAGCCGCGTGCTTTGTGAAGAATCACTGGGTCCTCGCCCTGGCATCCGATATGATCCATTTCACCTGTTTTATGGATAAAGATCCCTGGACTAAGAATCCAGGATCCTGAGATTTTTTTTTTTTCCTGATAACTGGCTGCATGGCCGTAAATGGGAAGAGAGAAACCCAGAATGGGCTCTGAGATCATCAGACATTCTCTGGAGGAGTGGCTACCTCTTGTGTATGTGCACTCCCCTCCCCCCACCCCCCAGCTTGTACCGATGGCGGACTTTGCTAACTGATCATACAGCTCCTTCCCAGGAATCCTGGATGAACTTCAAAATCCTTTTCCAAAGAGCCTTGTGAGTGACCACCTCCTATACATTGGAATTGGCGCAAGAGATGAATTCTGATAGCCCAAGCTGACCTGGGTCCAGTCTTTATTTTGTAGATGAGGATATCAAGGCTCAGAGAGGAGCAGTAACATACTTAAGGTCACACAGCAATAAGAAACAGGTCTAGAACTCAGGGCTTAGGGCTCAAAGTGCATTACCCAAGATGGCTCCTCATATAGGGAGCGATCGTGCCAGCCCTGTGTGGCAGAACACATTTCCATCTTGTTTGACCAAATGGATTTAAATTCTGGAAACGGCGCCTCAGGCTCTTCCTTCCATCATGCCCCTTCCTTGCTCCAGCTGAGCAGCCAAGATGAACATTGGACCCAGCCAGCTAATGTGTGCCTGGCATTAGCACAAAACTAACATTTTATTTCCCCTTCATAGTATGTAATTTCTTTGGAAGTTGAAGTGTAATGAAATTGGTGTTTATTATAATTAATAAAACCCCATAACTTTAAATTGGGTCATAAATCTTGCAGGGAAATCCAATACCGCTGTAAGAGTCATTCCTTTCCCAGAAGGGGCTCTCCAGAGGAAGGAGGCAGGGGGCCCCCTCCTCCCCAACAGAGGCTGGCTGTGCTTGCTCAGGCGACCAGCTCTCCACTGCCGATCTCTTCGGGTCACAGACAGAGCACAAGCAGCTCGTGGCTCTGTAAACAGAAACGTACCTTAGACTGGAATCTGTAGATACCGCTCGAAGGTGAACATCGCAACAAGCTAAGTTGTCAGCTTAGCAGAGGCTTATCTTGAGAAATAAAACGATGCACTTTCTAGGTGCCAGGACTGTCCTAGAGAGAAGGGGGATGTTGTTCTTGTTCTCCCCAAGGACAGTCCCCAGGCTCCTGGTCCAGGGCATGCTTGCTAACTTGCAGGTTCAATTCAATGTGGATTGCATGGGTAGAGGAGGAGTGTAGACGTGAAGCGGTTGACCTTCTCTCTGAGTGATGCCAAGCATGATGGGGATTACATGGTAAGAAGGGTTTTGGAAGCCGATTAGAGAGGTTACCAGGTGGGCACAAACATCCTTCCAACACATCCCTCTCACCACTGAATCAGAGCCCCTCTTCTGCCTGGAATACTCATCCTACGTCTTTGAGTGGCTGGCACGTTAGCATGCAGATTTCAGGGCAAATATCACCTTAAAAGGCCCTTCCTCCCTCCCCTCTCCACCCATGTCTCCTCTTCCCACTCTTCCGCTATCTTTCTATTCCCTTTACAAAGTTAGCGGCTCTGTGAAGTTACATTTTTTATTTATTTGTTGCCTTGTTCATTTCTATTTCCCAAGTGCCCAGTACAATGTGAACACTGTTACAACGAGCACCTCCTCTAGTTTATTTACTGTTGCTGCCCCTGTGGCCAGAACAATCCCAGACCCCTCATGGACAATTAATAACTATTCTAGGCAAAGATTCATGCAATTGCATGGCTCATTAAAAGAAAATTGTTTCAAGCAGATTTAAATATTGCACTCAATGTAAGGAGGGAAAATGGTATACAGAGATGTCAAAGCAAAAGAAAAATACAAAATCACCAACCGAAGAGCCAGGGGTTAGGAAGGGAGCTGGAATCAAGAAGTTGTCATTTGTTTGCTGTGGGACATGCACTGGGAGCTCCCTAATTTACCTCCCCCTCCCTTGCAAATTTTGGTCAAGTCTTTATAACTCATTAAAATAAATAAGCAGGGGCGCCTGGGTGGGGCAGTCAGTTGGGCATCTGACTTGGCTTCAGCTGGGGTCACGATCTTAGGGTACTGGGATTGAGCCCCACAATCGGTCTCTGTGCTAAGTTCAGAGTCGGCTTGGGATTCTCCCTCTCCCCTCTCCCTTCCCACTCATGTTATTTCTCTCTCTCTCTCTCTCTCAAATAAATAAATCTTAAAAAAAAAATAAGCAAGTAAATAACTCCGGCCCCAAACCAGGTGTAGAGTTAGTGTATGTGTTTCATGGGCCTTAACGTCATGCTACAGGTGAGTAGCAAATTTGGTTCTGAGCTTCCTAACCACTAAACAAGGAGAAATGAAATTTGATAACTTTCAAACCTCAGGGACTAGGAGATAAACCCAAAGCCATTCCTCAGGAGAAGCTCAGGTTTCTTGACCTGAGACACTTCCCCACTGGTTTTCACAGGGAAATGCTTTGAAGTACCGAGAGTCCTCAAGAGCATGACTTCAGTCCACGCAAAAGAGTTTCGCTAGAGCGAATTGTCTTATAGCAGACCAATGACCTAATGCCTAAGTGCAATTTCACAAAAACCTTTCTACAAGCAGCCCAGACCATGCCATCTAAGCTCATCTCTGATGGGCTGACCAGAATGAGATGGAGAGCATCTTAGAGAAGTGGAAACATTTGTCTAATGTATGTAGGTGGTTTGATGTTGAGTGCATATGTGTTTACAATTGGTGTATCCCTCTTGACAAATTGGCCTCTTTATCTTTATGTAACGATCTTTGTTGTTATAGTTTTTGACTGTGTCTAAGTATATTTTGCCTGATGTAAGTACATTACCCATGCTCTCTTTGGGTTCCTATTTCCATGGAATATCTCTTTCCATTCCTTCATTTGGATTCTTTTTGCATCCCTAGGGTTGAAGTGACTCTCTTGTAGGCAGCATATATTCGGGTCTTGTTTCTTTATATGTACCCAGCTACTCTATGCCTTTTGATTGGAGAATTTAATCCATTTAAATGTAAAGTACAAATTGATAGGTAAAGATTTACCAGTTTTCCCATCTCAGCAGTTTTTTCTATTTTATAGTTCCCTGTTTCTTTCTTCCCCTCTTGCTGTTTTCCTTTATGAATTGATGCTTTTTTCATTGTGGTATGCTTTGATTCCCTTCTCTTAACCTTTTGTCTATCTACTGCAGGCTTTTCTTTGTGGCTACCGTGAGGTTTGCCTAACACATATTATAGATGTAACAATCTATTTTAAGCTAACAATGACTTTGATCACTTACACAACTCTACTCTTTTATACCCCCACCACATTTTATATTTTCGATGTCAAAAGTTATCCCTTTATCTATTATATAGCCAATAATAAATTATTGTAGTTATAGTTATTTTTAATAATTCTGTCCTTTTACCTTTATACTAGAGTTAAGTGGTTAATACACCATCATATTACCTTATTGGAATATTCTGAATCTGACCTTGTATGTGCTTCCGTCAGTGTGCAGATTGCTAATTAGCAACTTTTATTTCAGGTTGAAGACCTACGTCCCACATTTCTTGTAAGGCAGGTCTAGTGGTAATGAATAACTGCATCTTTTTGCAGTTATATTTTGCAGATAAAAAATCTTTATCTCTCCTTCATTACTGAAGGGCACCTTTACCATGTAGAGTGTTGTTGGTGGGCAAATTTTTTTTTTCAGCACTTTGACTGTATCATCCCACTTTCTCCTGACCTGTAAGGTTTCTGCTGGGAAATTTCCTGATAACCTTATGAGGATTGCCTTGTATATGAGGAATTTTTTTCTCTTACTGGCGATAAAATTTTCTCTTTGATTTTAAGAGAGTTTTATTCTACTGTGACTTGGAGGATATAATTTTGGGTTGAAATTTTAGGAGAACCTATAAGCTTCATGAACTTGGACATCTAGATCTCTACAGATTTGGGGAGTTCTCAGTCCTTATTTCTTTAAATAGGCTTTTTCCCTCTTATCCCTCTCTTCTTCTGGGACTCCAGTAATGTATTGATTTCTTCTCTTAATGGTATCTTGTAAATCAAAAAGCCTTTTTGACTTCCTTTCATTTTTTTTTTTCCTCCTCTGAGGGGATAATTTTAAATTACTTGTCTTCTGGCTAATTCTTTCTTCTGCCTGGTTGAGTTTACTACAGAAGCTATCTATTAAATTCTTCGGTCATTGTATTCTTCATCTCCAGGATATCTCTCTGGGGTGTGTGTGTGTGTGTGTGTGTGTGTGTGTGTATTTAATGGTTTCTGTCTCTTGGTCAAACCTCTCATTTTTATTACATGCTTAATAATTTTGTTTAGTTGTCTGTGTTTTCTCAGAGTCCGAAGAGTTTAAGAAAATTATTCTGAAATTTTGTCAGACAGTTTATAGATCTCCACTTCTTTGGGGTCAGTCATTGGAATTTTATTAGTTTCCTTTGGTCATGTCCTGTTTCCTTGATTTTGGATGATACTTGTGGCCTTTATCAGACCATCAAAATGTATTAAGCAAATACTAACAAATCTGAAGGGAGAAATAGACAAAATACAATAATAGTAGGGGACTTCAATACCACACTTTCAATAATGGGCAGATTATCCAGACATAAAATCAATAAGGAACATTGGACTTGAACTGTAGACCAAATGCACCTACCAGACATATGCAGAACATTTCATCCAACAGCAGCATCAAGTACACATTGTTCTCAAGTGCACAGAGAACATTCTCCAGGGTTGATCGTATGTTAGGTCACAAAATAAGCCTTAACCAATTGAAGAAGACTGAAATCATACCAGTATCTTTTCCAACCACAGTGGTATGACATTAGAAATCATTAACAGGAGAAAAACTGGAAAATTCACAAATAATCAAGAGAAATCAAAACATATCTTGAAACAAATAGAAATTGAAACACAGCATACTATATAAGTTGTGGGATCCAGCAAAAGCAATTCTGAGAGAGAAGTTTATTGACAAATGCCTACATTAAGAAAAAAAAGATCTCAAATAAAGGATCTAACTTTATACCTTAAGGAAATAGGGAAAGAAAAAACCAAATAAACAGAACAAACTAAGCCCGAAGTTAGCAGAAGAAAGAAAATAACAAAGATCATGGTAGAAATAAATGAAATAGGATACAGAAAATCAATAGAGATGATTGACAAAACCAAGAGTGGTGTTTTGAAAATATAAACAAAATTGACAAGTCTTTAGCTAGATTAATTAAGAAAAAAATGAGAAGGCACAAATAAATAAGAAATGAGAGAGGAGACGTTAGGAATGATACCACAGAAATACAAAGCATCGTAAGAGACCACTGTCAATAATTTTATGCCAACAAATTAGATTACTTAGAAGAAGACAAATTCTTAGAAAAACACAGTCTGCCAAGACAGAATCATGAAGAAATAGAAAATCTGGATACACAAGACGTAATAGATGAACAATAAGTAAGAGATTGAATTACTAATACAAAAAAGTTCCCAATAAAGAAAAACCCAGGACTAAATGGTTCTCCTGGTGAATTTTACCAAACATTTAAAGAATTAGTGCCAATCCCTCTCAAACTCTTCCAAAAAAATTGAAGAGGAGGGAACACTCCCAAACTTATTTTACAAAGCCAGTGTCACCTTGATACCAGAGAAGGATACCATAAGAAAACCAGGAAAACAAAACAAAAAAAGGCCAATATCTTTGAAAAATAGAGATGCCCAAATTCTCAAAAATAGAGATGCCAAAATCCTCAAAAATATACCAGCAAACCAAAGGCAACAGCACATGGAAAGGATTGCATACCATAAGCATGTAAGATTTATTCCTGGGTTGTAAGGATGGTTCAACCTAGATAAATCAATAAATGTGACATACTACAGTAAGAGGACCAAAGATAAAAATCACAGGGTCATCTCAATAGATGTATGAAAATGTTCAACAAAATTCAACATCCTTTCATGATAAACACTCTCAATAAATTAGTATAGAAGGAAAGTTCTTTGTTATAATAAAGGTCCCTCAGTTAGCTTCATGCTCAGTAGTGAGATGTTGAAAGTGTGTCCTCTAAGATCAGGAATTTGAGTGCTCACTCTCACGACTCCTATTCAAAATAATACTGGAAGTCCTAGCCAAAGTAATTAGGCAAGAAAAGGTGTGGGGAGGCATCCAAATTGGAAAGGAAGAAGTAAAATTATTTCTATTTGCAGATGATATAATCTTATATATAGATAATACTGAACATGCTACCAAAAATCTATTTGAACTATTAAATGAATTCAGTAAAGTCACAGGATACAAAATCAAAATACGGAAATAGTTGTGTTATACCAGCAACAGTCTGAAAAAGAAATAAACAATCTCATTTACAATAGCACCAAAAACAATGAAACACTTAGGAATAAATTTAACCAGGAGAGTGGAAGATATGTACATTGAAAAGAGTAGGACATTGATGAAAAAAATTGAAGACAACACAAACAAAAGATATCCTGTGCTCATGAGTCAGAAAAATTAATATTGTTTAAATGTCTATACTACTCAGAGCCATCTATAGATCCAGTGCAATTCCTATCAAAATTCCATTGCATTTTTTCATAGAAATAGAAGAAAGCAATCCTAAAATTCATGTGGAACCACGAAATAGCCTGAACAAGGAAAACAATCCTCAGAAAGAAGAACAGAGTTGGAAGCAATCACATGTTCTGATTTCAAACTTCATTACAAAATGGTATGGAACTAGCATAAATATAGACATATAGACCAATGGAACAGAATTAAGAGCCAAGAAGTAAACCCTTGCATAGATGGTCAACTAATATTTGACAAGGAAGCCAGGAATACTCAATGGGGGAAGGATAGTCTTTTCACCAAATGGTGTTGGGGAAAATGGATATCCACGTGCAAAAGGGTGAAATTGAACTTCTGTCTTACATCACTCCCTCCAAAATTAACTTGAAATAGATTAAAGACTTAAATGTAAGACCCATCACCATCAAACTCCTAGAAGAGAACAGGGGAAAAGCCCCTTGACATTAGTGTTGGCAAGAATGTTCTGCATATGACACCAAAAGCAGATGCAACAAAAGAAGAAATAAACACATGGGACCGCATCAGCCTAAAAAGCTTCTGCATGACAAAGGAAATTATCCACAAATGAAAAAGCAACCTACAGAATGGAAGAAAATATTTGCAAACCATGTATCCTATAGGGGGTTAATATATATCCAAAATGTATAAAAAACTCATAAGACTCAATAGGAAAAAAAAAAAGAAAAAAGAAATAGCAAGAAACAAAACTCCCCAAAAAAAACAAACAAGCAAAAACACTAAAAAAACATAGTCCAGTGAAAAAATGAGCAGAGGGCCTAGATAGACATTTTTCTTTTCTTTTTTTTTTTTAAGATTTTATTTATTTATTTGACAGAGCGATCACAAGTAGGCAGAGAGGCAGGCAGAGGGAGAGGGGGCAAGCAGGCTCCCTGATGAGCAGAGAGCCCGATTTGGGGCTCGATCCCAGGACCCTGAGATCATGACCTGAGCTGAAGGCAGAGGCTTTAACCCACTGAGCCACCCAGGTGCCCCGAGAGAGACATTTTCCCAAAGAAGACGTACAAATGACCAGCGGACACATGAAAAGATACTCAACGTCACTCATCATCAGGGAGATGCAAAGCAAAACCATAATGAGATATCACCTCACACTTGTTAGAATGGCTCTTATCTAAAAGATAAGAGAGAACTAGTGTTGGTGAGGATGTGAATAAGAGGAACCTTTGTGCCCTGTTGGTGGGAATATAAATAGGTACGGCTATTATGGAAAACAGTATGAGAAAACAGTATGTCTATTGAACACTTGAAATGTAGCCAGTGTGATTGAGGAACTGAATTTTCATTTTAAAAATATTAATTAATATACACTAAAATAGCCATCTGTGGCTGGCCACCATATTGGACAGTGCTCCTCTAGAAGGAGAAATGGGAGCTTCTTGCTGGAGTCATGGGAGGCAGCCTTACCTGGGCTGGGGTCTAGCTCTATGCAAATGCTGGAAGAAGGTTCTGTTTGGGGGCGCCTGGGTGGCTCAGTGGGTTAAAGCCTCTGCTTTTGGCTCAGGTCATGATCTCAGGGTCCTGGGATCGAGCCCCGCATCGGGCTCTCTGCTCAGTGGGGAGCCTGCTTCTCTCTCTCTGCCTGCCTCTCTACCTCCTTGTGATCTCTCTCTGTGTCAAATAAATAAATAAAATCTTAAAAAAAAAAAAAAAGAAGGTTCTGTCTGTTTTGGGGCCATTACCCTTCTCCATCCCCCACTTACTGATTCTCACTAAGCCGGCCAGCCAGTCCTGGTGAGGCGGTGAGATTCTGGAAAGTGCGACCTATGGTCT
Source organism: Procyon lotor (assembly GCA_028646535.1). NCBI lineage: Eukaryota > Metazoa > Chordata > Mammalia > Carnivora > Procyonidae > Procyon > Procyon lotor. The sequence continues at coordinate 15,511,380 of CM053619.1, read as the reverse complement.
GATTCTGACCTTTGCGTCCTCAGGGTCTAGTGCAACGCCCGGCACTGGAAGTTCATTAACTCAGCCTGAGTCTGCTTAACTCTTTCCCATCTGTGCATCCGTGCTGCGGTGAGGACTGATTACTTTCTCCAAATGGGGCACTAATGGAGATTTTAAAGACAGGTGTGAATATCCGATTGAAAAGGCAGATGCAGGCAAGGAATTGCCACTCACACTAGTATTATCTTTGTAAGAAGCCAGGCTGCTATCTCACTGTGGAAAGGAAGGTTTTTTATTTTTCCTTTTTTTTTTTTTCAACTGAGAGAATTGTTTGCCGTGGGTTAAATTAAACCCATGTTCCAATATAAAATGCGACATAATTCAAGTCGATGTTAATAATGATGGGAGATCTTGAGAATTATCTTTCACAGTAAATTACCTCTGAGATTGCAGGTACCCCTTACCAAAAGTAAATTCAGTATGAAGAACACTAAACATGAAGAAGTGATAAATTACGGAGCGAATCCGCCCGCCGTCATTTGGGTCGTCTTAGTTTTGAGTTTCCGGGAGCAACTGTGACTGTAGGGGAGTCTTTTCCTATCTCTGGGCTGCAGGTCCCTCATCTGAAAAATGAGGGAGGTTGAACCAGATGCTCTCCAAGGAGCTTTGCAGCTCTGAAAATTTATCAGCCTCAGATTCCATGAAACGGATCCATTTGGCATTTCATTCTCCAGTGCTCTCGCTACAACAGAGACCCTGTTAATTTAATAAACTGAGCGGTCTCCTCAGAGGCAGCTGTCAGGAGTGGCTCCTCTCCTGCCCCTCCCCACACAGGAAGCATTTGCACTCAGCAACATGAATTTGCAGTTGCTGAATCTGTTTCCAGGGCCGGGCCTGGGGAGGAAGGGTTGGGGAGGCGGGGGAATGTTCTGTGTCTCTGCTTCCCCAATGCAATGCGGTGGTCTCCTGCCCTAGTCGCCCGGGGGACAGATTGTTTCAGAGAACCCCAAAGCGTAGCTGATATCTCAGAGGAAGGTTTTTCTCCTCCCCCTCTGTGGTCCCTCCACTCAGCCACTCGCATATTTAATGATCTGCAGATCTTCATCTGACATGCACTTAGAACCGCTGTTCAGGGAGGTTAATTGTACTTTAATTGCCTCTGTATCCAGGGGCACTTACATTATCGCTTGTGACTCAGAGGTTTGGGGACAGGCGACTAACTCCTCTGTCCCCTCGGTGCCACTAGGGCTGCCTCACCCTCACCCTGCTCCCCACCTCCTTCTGCTCCCCCTAATGTCACACTTCAAAAGCTGTCTCCCCTTTTGGTCCACGCCTTCCTGATGTTCCTTGTCGCCAACCGTATGCTTTTTGCCCTGGCCCCTGGCCCCAACTGGGATCCAGGGCAGGTGGGGTAGGGTTAGGAGGTAGGACAGATTTCATGGCTTCAACTGAGGAAGTCATGGGTCTTTAAGATGCAAAGGGTCATGGATATATGTTTGTATATACCATTATATAGCTAACGTTTATACATTTATACATTAGACATATACATATGTCTAAACATTAAGACATTATATAAAAACATACATGAAACTTGCATTACATTAAAATTATTCACATCAAAATAAACTATAGGTTTCACTGGAAATGCTACCTACCCTACTCTAGATTAGCTCAGAAACAGGGCAAGGCCTGAGCCTATACATGTCAAAACCAAGAGGCTTAGAGGGAGGCTGGCCCCATACTTTATTTCTGACCAGAGTGTCTCCCTCCGCATCCCATCAGGCTCCTACAATTCAGTCTTCCAGATACTCTACCTAGGAACACTGAAGACCTCACCCTTCCTCCTTCCAACCCTAAGCACCAGCCATATTCAGTATTTCTTTGTTGCCTCAGTGAACTGAACTGCCAGGTGCTGCCTGAAAGATGCCAGACCCACTGGAGCCCCTGCATAGCAAATTCTTGTTCATACCGTAAAGACTGCCTCCTCCATGAAGCCTTCCCTGATGCCGCAAGACAGCCTGTAGTGCCTTTTTTGGGGCTCTCAAAGTACAGTTTCACGGTACTGTCAATATCTGCTTGCAAGTCATCTCCCTCCCCTCAAGGGCAAATGCTTATCACGACCCTTATCTTGTTCCAGCCCGTGGCAATAGTTCCTGGTTTGTAGCAGGCATGGAGACCAAAGTTCGCTGACTTAGTTAATGAATGAGTGAATGGTGAGAAATGTGGGAAAATGCATTTAAGGTCATGGGCTTTTGGCAACGGCTGTTAATGCTGCTCCCACATGGTACAAAATAGCAGATTCTCTGTCATTTTCTCCTGTTTCTACAAAATTAACATGATGAGCTTTCAACAGTGGTCAGCACCACAGACAGCTCCCAGATTCCAGCAGGGAGGGAACAGGCATTTTCCTTTGGCTTGTCTACCTTAGTGCTTCTCAGATGTGAATGTGCCGTCAGAGCACCTGAGGGTCTTGTTAAGATGCAAAATCTTTTTTTTTAAAAAGATTTTATTTATTTATTTGACAGGGAGAGATCACAAGTAGGCAGAGAGGCAGGCAGAGAGAGAGGGGAAGCAGGCTCCCTGCTGAGCAGAGAGCCCAATATGGGGCTCGATCCCAAGACCCTGAGATCATGACCTGAGCCGAAGGCAGAGGCTTTAACCCACTGAGCTACCCAGGCACCCCAAAGATGCAGAATCTGATTCAGTGGGGCTGGGGCAGGGCCTGGGAGTCCACACGTCTAGCTGATAATGCCAAGACCAACCCCTGTTTCAGGGATGACTCTTGAGTAGTAAGAGTTTACTCCATTTCCTATAAAAGGAGGGATGCTTTCTAATTAGAAGCCCTAAAAAAGCAAAAAGAACAGTGTGACTTAGGAGAAAGGGAGCTTTGGAGTTAGACTCAAGTCAAATCTGGGCCCTACTACTACGTTACTATCTGGATGATCTTAATGTAATTTCTTAACTTCCTGAAGCCTTGGATTTGGTAGACATGAAACAGTGATGCATAACCCCTCACCCCCACAGATGTGTGTAAGGTGCTTCTTGCCTTGCGGTAGACCTTCCATAATGAGCTATCCATTTCTTTCTAAGTGGAGCCAGCCTTGGCTTTTCCTTCTAAATGGATCCACTGCTTGTTTTCTCTGATATATCAGACTTCTCCTCCATAATCAGAGCCCTTCTCAGAATGAAAGTCACAGCCCTGCCCCTGACATCAGGACTGTCCATGTGTCCTGCCTTGTCCCATGGGATGGGGATGCAATCATGGATATCACCTCCAAGCTGGAGCTAGAAGGGCCAGCCTGTCTCCTCTCATCTTTCCTCTGTCCATCTTCCACGAGATGATCGATGACAGAATCAGGGGTTCTTCCTTCAGCCAGGGTCCCAGACTAAAGGGGGCATGCAGCTGAGCTCCAGTCCACTTCCAAGGACAGTATTAGATGAGGGAGAAATAAACCTTTTTCTCTGAAAGCCACTGAGCTTGGAGAGGCTGTTTGTTACTGCAACACAGGTAATTTGTCCTGACTGATAAACCCTACTGTGCATTTGTTGCCTTCCCGTCTGTTCTATGCAAGGTACTGAGATGGTCCCTGAGATCACACCTTGTCTTATTGTCCTGTGACTATCATAGCAGTTATGTCCTGGAAGCACTCAGAGCCAGAAATGTACATTCCCAAGCATAACACACAATGAAATTCAGTTCTTCGGAGCAGGTCCATAAGGGAGACTGCAGCAGAAAGATTAGTGGATCCTTCCCAAGGAATTGAGGAAGGTCTCAAGAGAGTAGGGGCATTTGAGCTAGGCCTTGAAGAATAAATGACTTTTGATCATAGTACATTGAACATAGCATATAAAACAGTGTATTTGGGAATCAGAAGTCCCATATTCCGGTCTCAACTCCAGCATTTGTTTGCTGTGTGCTCTTGGGTAAGACACCTAACCTCTCTGTGTGTCACTCTTCTGCAAAGCAAAGCTCATAAAACATCTCATATGGGGGAGGTCTGAATAAAACCCTCTACAAACAAGCACTTCTCTAAGCACATAGCTTATACAATAGACATAGTAGTATATCATAGAATAATCCTGTCTTATGATAGGGCCGATTGAAACACCTGCTCACATTTTTGAGAGCTTTGTTTGTTCTTAGTACTGGGCTTCATACTTTATTTAATCCTCTCAAAACCCTGTGTGGTGGGAACTATTATTATCCCTATTTCGCAGGGAAGAAAATAGACTTTAAAAAAAAAAAGATTTAATTAATTTATTTATTTGAGAGAGAGTGAGAGAGCAAGAGAGCGAGCAGGGGGAGGAGCAGAGAGAGAGGGCGAGGCAGACTCTGCACTGAATGGGGAGCCTGATGCGGGGCTCGATCCCACGACTCTGAGATCATGACATGAGCTAGAATCAAGAGTCAGACGCTTAACTGACTGAGCCACCCAGGGGCCTGGGAAAATGGACTTTGAATTGGACTTAGGCAGCCAGACCCCAGCCCGTGCTCCTAACCACTGCACAGTCCTGCCTCCCACTGTGGAATGAGAGAGGCCCCAAACTCCTCTGTGCATGTGGGCAGTGGAGCTGAATGGGAATCAAGGGCAAGTAGAGAGGACTAGAAGAGCATTTGAAGCTGCTCACCCGGGGATTGCAACACTGGCGGAGGTTACAGAATCTTTGAGGATGCTCTCGCCACAGCTCTGTGCCCCCGTGCTGTACACCTTTCGGAACTTCACAAATAACGATAATACTTTCTTCACTCAGCACAACCTATACTGAATATAGGCAAGGCCCTTAGAGAAATACAAAAATGATTCAGACCTACTCTAGGTTTTGGAGTTTGATTTTTATTCTTTGGGCTTTAGGGAGCCATTGGAGGGTTTTGAAGAGGCAAGTAGAGGAGTGAATCTGGGCTTTGCAGGGCGGGCTTTGCCTGCCGTGGAAGATCCATTGGAGATCTAAGAGCCTGTGTGTGGGGAAGCCAGGCAGGCAGCTAATGGATAGTGTAAGATGGGGCAGGAAGAGAGAAGAATGAAGTGCTAGATAGCGGCTGGTGGCCGTCCCAGGCCTTCAGAAGGCTGGGAGAGGAGATGTGATGGGAGGGAGAGGGCAGAGGGGACACTGAGGTTTCAAATTGGAATGGATTCCTGCAGGAAAGAGAGGGAAAGAACTCTTACAGAGGTATGAGCAGGGAGAAGGGAAGCAGCAACTATGGAGAAGCATTCAGCGCAGATGAGACGGGGAATTATTCCTGGCTCTGGGACTGTGGATGAAGGTAAGGAAATGGTGTCACCAGACCCTTGGAGGAGTCATCACCGTAGAACTCAGCTCCCACTAGTACGAGAGTGAGGTACGGAGGAAACAGGTAGGGCGTGAGGGTAAATATCCCCATCTTTTTCCCTCCCAACCTTCTGATCACCCATTGGCCATACCCAACCTTCAGCCAGAGGGCAAGGGAGCTCAGACAGCATGGTGCCTAGAGATCAGCCTCCTGAAGCCCAGAGAAGGGCAGAGGAAGTTAGGGGACTGACCGGTGTGGGGTTGCTCACAAAGAATGCCTAGTGTAGTGCCTGCAGAGACGGACGGGTCTTATGCTCACACACGGGCCCTGGAGCCACACGGCCTGGATTTGAATCCCAATTCTTGCACTAATGATATGACAGAGGGCAAGTTACTTT
>CM053619.1:15492283-15505632 GCA_028646535.1 Procyon lotor | reverse complement strand
CTGACTTAACCTCCCATCACAGGGAGGCAACTAACTACATAACCCTCTGCCTAGTTTTTCCTGGGTACAAAGTTGCTCATGTGAGTTACATGGTTAGATAGAGCCAGAGACAAAGTCTGGTCTTTGTGTGGAGCTAAGTCTGTTGACCCACCAGGCTTTCATTCATTCATCAAAATTGGACTCGGTACGCGGGTGCGGGATACTGTCCGAGAAAAGGTGGGAAAGAATAAAAATGATCAAGAAATGACCTTGATCTCCTGAGCAGCTATTACCTATTTTGATATATTGAGATAAATTTTAGCGTTTGCTGTGGTCATGTGCATATTCTTGAATCTTTTGAGCTTAGAAATCATGCAGAGCTCTACTTCCTGGCTCAGAAAAGCAAAAGGAACATGAATTGACAGGGGCCACTGGCTAATAAGGGCATTCCAAGGGAGGCTGCAGTTCTCAGCCAAGTGGACAGAGAATCAAGTGTGTTCAAGTCCATGAATGCTCCAGAACCTTTGGGTACCACCATTTACCTGTGGGGCTGGACTGGGTCTGCTCTACTCCTTGCCCATCCATATGAGCATGAGAAGCAGACCTGGTTCAGATCCCAAGTTCAATGACAGCTGGACAGTGAGCTCTGGCAGGGGACTGCAGGTTTCCCACATCTTTCCCCCCGGCAGTCCCAGTGCCTGATGCGGCAATAGTCAGGCAGTAGAATGTGTAAAGCAATAGGGTGTCCAAGACAGGATATTTATGAGGCTTTTATTAGGCAAAGGGCTGTACCGAGTGCTGAGTTTTGCCGCCCTGGGCATCTTACTTAACTTTTCTGATTCATTTTCCTCATCTATAAAATGGGGGAGAGTAATCCCCCCACCCCTACCCCAGGCTGTCGTTAAAGGGACCGAGATAGTGTGCAGTGAAGTACTGATCCCTGGCAAGGGGTAGGTAGAGAGGAAGCTCAAAACTATAAATTACTACAGCGTCAGTATTCTTATCATTGTTTTGTTTGTTATTTTTAAAACATTTGCTTAGTTGCAGATGTTCTGGTTTGAGAGATCGTCGAAGTCTTGTTTCCTAACCACGTGGCAGATACGAGGTGACCAGCCAGATGTGTCCTAGGCGCCCGCAGTGGCGATGTCCCCAGGGCCTTCCCAGGCAGGAGATTCCATGTGTGGGGGACACTGAGACCCCCTCCCCTCCCCCCATTTTTTGACTGACATGCCTCTACTGCTCATTTGGCCCATTATTAATTATTTCATTCTTATTTTAAATACGTCTGATGTCAGATGCCTCCCTTACTTCTTAAGACACACACAGCTGAGCACTTGTTCCCCAATTTAAGCGTTTTTCTTTTCTTGGGATAATCAGTAAGATTTCGCTGCCCTTTACTGGAATTAAGAGACCTCCGTTGAGTGGTATTGTAAAAGCTAGGATTAAACCACTCGCTCTTGAGCCCTTTGCTCTTTCAAGGGGATTATTCTTAAAGGGAAAAAAAAATCCACCCAGTTAATCATTTTGCTGTGGGCCGGGTTACTGTGGTTGGGATGAATTCCGTGGCCAAGGGTTTAGGGTCAGCTCATTCACGAAGCATCTCCTAAGCACACGGCCGGGGTGCGGGGAAGGCAGGGCCAGGGCGGGAAGAGGCTCTGGGACAGAAGCTAGGGAGTGACTAACCCAAGGACAGCTCCCTGCAGGCACTGGGGATGGAGAACCCACCTAGGAACACTCCGCCAGGTGCGGCAGCGGCCGAAATTCCACCTACCCTTTCTCTCCGTGTGTCCTTTTTTCACTCTTTTGGGACATCTTCCACTTTGAGGCTCTATTGCCAAAGGAATTACTTATTTTATATGTGCTTATATGCATGGTTATAAAAAAATGCCTGTGTGGAGAGGACCACAGAATGGTGATCCGGGCGAAATTGGCCAACCGTATTCTCTACACCCCTGCCCATCAATCAGGGGGATTTCTATTTTCAATAAGAAAAGTAATAACAAGTCCAACTACCTCAGAGCCTCAGTTCCCTATTCTGTTTTCATTTATTCCGCATATGCCCTAACGGGCTGTGTGCCTTGTGCTGTCAGCTGATGGGGAACAGGGTACGTATTGGCTCAGATATACGATGCGTATTCTCTCGGAGCTCAGAGGTGAGCTGTCGTCAGGGCTTGGTGTAGGGCAGAGGGGAGGAGGGCAGTTAATTTTCACAGGATGGAAATACTGCTGGTTGGAAGGGGTAAGACTTAGAAATAGCTGCTTTGCCTGATGATAAGCTCCCCAGAGAGCATGTGGCGACCTGCAGCAGGCCACTCAGCATTCACAGTGGCCAGCCGGGAGAAGGTGGGCGTGAGAGTTGTCTGCGGCCCGCAGAGAGGTGCGGGGAGACCCCAGGGCCACTGGGACGGTAACAGGGAGACACCGTCAGAGTGGCTGGGTTACTATGTGCTGGCTCAGTCCCCCGCGAGTGGAGACACACCTGTCAGATCCGGCTGCAAGGGGCACTCCCAGGTAAGCCACTTTCTGGGATCTGCCCTCATAAACAAAAGGTTGCGGTCCATGGGAAATCATCAAGGGCTTTGCACAGCCCCGGAACCGAGGCTCAAAGTTGTGGGAAGAATGGTTGAGTTGAGGCTAGGCTCAGTGGATTTGGCAAAGAAAAATGCAGAATACCTAGTTGCCTTCATATTTTGGAGAGGCAACGTTTTTGGTGTATTTTAGGTACACTAAAAATTGATTTGCTGTCTATCTGAAATTCAAGTTTAACAGTGTCCTGTGTTTGATCTGGCAACTCTGCCCGAAGCCGAGACCTGTGGCCCTTCCATCCCTCCTGCCCATATGGACAAATTTAGGGGTCCCCATCAATCCAAGCCTGGTCAGGGGCAAAGTAAGATAGTAAGAACCAAGGAGGGCCCAAACCCAAAGATGGGGGTGCTAAAGCCCTGGTCTTCAGACCATTAGTTAGGAAGTCTAATCAGGCAGGAAAGACTGAAAAAGAGGTCAACCCGGAAGAGAATGGGCAAGAACTGGTTAAGTGGGGGAGAGCCCAGCTGCCTGGCTAAGACATAGATTCAAACTCCTCTCTCCCAAGTGTCAGCGGCCACTGGCCCGTAGGAGGGAGGCCGAGCCCCAGGCTACCCTCTTCCAAAGGGAACTCTTCCAGGGCCTGTCGTGGACACACAGGATTCTCATGTCCTTTGGAATTACGTGTGCCAGGGGGCGGGGTGAACCATGAACAGATGTGTGTGTGTGTGTGTGTGTGTGTGTGTGTGTGTGTGTGTGTGTGTGTGTGTATAAAATCCTCATTTGACTCACAGGATCAAATCCTGCCTGGACTTCCAGGGTAGGTGTGTTCATTAATTCTGAGTTTGGTGGAGCTGCTCTACGATGAGAATTGTTATAAATAATCAAAGGGACCATGTATATGAATCTCCAGGCTACAAACGGTTTCATCCATGTTCCTTTTATTCTTTGTCCTCAAGTGTTTTGATGTTGTTACAACTTGGAGGCCAGTCTGCAGGCTCTGGCTAAATACTTCCATTTGCTTCTTCCCTGACATCTGCCCTCATAAACAAAAGGTTGCGGTCCATGGGAAATCATCAAGAGCTTTGCAGAGCACTGGAAATCCAGCGTCTGTGCCTTGTCCTGTCTGATCTGGCCCTTCGAGCACCCCACCTCGCCCCCTCCACCTTCTCCTACCACTTCACTCCAGCCCAAGCAGCCTTTCTGCCATGCTGAGTGTGCAGAGCCCCTCCCTGCCCCAGGCCCTTCACAGGCACTGACCTTCTGGTTCTCGTGCTCAACAGCAGCTCCCTTGTCTCCTGCCCGTGGCAGTCTTCCCAAACCACTGTAGCTTAAGCAGTCCTTTGCCTAGTCAATCGTACCAGTCCCATCCTGTTTTTCCTAAGCACTTATTATCTAAAGTCAGCATGCGTGTTCATTGCTGACTTGCATTTTGTCTGTTTCCCCATCACATTATTCCATGAGAATAAGTATTGTAACTGTGTTGCTGATTCCTGTATTCTCGGTATTGGGAGGAATCCTTTGTACATAGCAGTACTCAGTAACCATTACTGATGAATGAATGAATGAATGAATGAATCCATCCATCCATCCATCCATCCGTCCATCCATCCATCCATCCATCCATCTGTCCATCCATCCATCCATCTACCCACCCATCCATTTACTCACCCATCCATCATTCCTTCCATCCATCCATCCACCCACCCACCTACCCACCCACCCATCCATCCCTCTTGGTATCTCCATTGCTGTCTTATCTCCATTAACATCTCTCCGCCCACCCATTCAGACCAACCCTCACTGCAGGCTGTCTGTGGGCTCTTGGCTTCCCTATGTTTTGGGTCTCTATGGCTCTCTGCTCTGTGGCCTGTCATCAGTCAGTCCCATTCCTGGTGCAGCTTCAAGATTCTCGGGCTGGGCTCAGAGGTTGCCCACAAGGCAAGTTCAGACACACGCGGGAGGCAACAGGAGACTATTTACATCCCCTCCTTGCTGGGGGGAGTAAAGTCTCAATTTTCTTCCGGCTAGTCCAGGTGAGACACCTGGAGAGGGGCAAGGGAGGGGGACTGAGCCTGCAGGCCAAGGAGAGGAGGGTTCTCAAAATAGCAGTAGTGTGGCTCATCAGGAATACGCACTCCCTCCCCGGTCCTTTTGGGGTCCATGCTCCTCTTTCCCTCTGCAGAGTGTGACTCAGCCCAAAACCTCACCCCACCTAGAGGTGGGTACAGCTGACAGACTAATCACCCCTTTGGCTGTGACTCAGCGCCCAGCCTCCCCTTGCTGCTGTCTGCCAGCAGCTCCTCAGCCATCCGGGGACTGTTTACCATCCCCTCTCACCATGCATAATTCATCCGCCTCCCTCTTTCCTGTGGCCATTTCTCCCCCTACCCCCATCATTCTGGCAGCCAAGTCTTCCTCTTCTGTGGGCTCTGAGAACCCAGAAGGCCCTTCCTTAGTGAGGAGGAAGCTGCTCTAAGACAAGGATGGAAAGGGGAGGGGGCTTAGGCACAGGGGATCCGTCCTGATCCTGAGCAAGAGAAGTTTATGATGCTGTGATGCTGGGGAAAAGCATCACACACACAGGCTTCTCCCTCCTTCCCAGCTACTCCCTGCCCTTTTGGGGCCTCTCCCACATTGTCCACCCTGGAGACTGGGAAAGGCAGCGAGTCAGGCTTAGCAAGCAGGAAGGAGGCTGGGCTGACACTGGGGCTGGGGGTGGGGGGCGGGGGCAAGGGATGCCAGAGGGGGTGTGGCCAGCACCTTGCTGCCTTGTGGCAGCAGTTAGCTTCAAGTGTTATTTCTTCAAGGGTGGCCCCAGATTGTTCCCGTTCATCACGCACTTTTAATTATTCTGAAGCGGTGACCTGCTGTAGTCTGACCCTGCCTCCTTCCTGTCCCAGATGAGCTGACTGAGACGCTGACCCTTAGTAGGTGTCCCAGCCCCACCCAGACTCACAGTCCCTCTCAGGGGTAAGAGCTAGAAGTGACCTCGGGCGGTAAACCTGGCCTCTCTCTGTGAGAGCCTGAAGCAGGTGCTGGGGGTTCATATGTCTTCAGGAAGGAAGGGAGAGAGGGAGGGGACTGTCACTCTGCCCTTGACCCCCACATCTCTCACATGAGGAGAACCAGCTCCCAGCCACAGCAGGGGCCCTGACTTCTTCAAGGAGACACCACCTGCCAAGACAAGGCATCCTTTAGTGAGGGCCTGCCCCAAATCTGAGAGTAGGGTGACAGACATGACTCGGGCAGCCGCTGCTCTGAGAACTTGGCGTGTATCGACTCACTGAATGTTTGCCATGACTTGGTACGGTTCTGCTCACTTTACAGGGGAGGAAACTGAGGCATGACTGTGGGCCGCTGGCCGAGACAATTTACACGGAGAAGGTCTTGCCTCTTCTTGTTCCTCTTTTCCCCCCTGAGGCAGACTCTTTGCCATTCTGAGGCTACCCTTGTATTGTGCTTAGCATGTATATTGAGCTTACATAGACTAAGTACTCTCCCAAGCACTTTACAAATACTCATGGAATCTCGCGACAACCCAACGAGGTGAGTGAGGATTGCAATTGTCAAGATGAGGACTATCAGTTCTGAGAGTTGTCGACAGTTGAGCCTTCCTAGCGAGAACTGATAAATTAGTACCTCCCTTTCCCTCTTTCTAAAAAGTTCAGGTCTAGGCTTCTCCCCACACACCAACCACTTCAATAAATCTGTTTAGAAAATTACACTCCATCAGCTGCTAAAGCCAGAAAACTGGGGAAGCAGCTTAATTCCGCCCTCCCCCATCCCTCCAAGTTCAAGCAGCATCATGACCTCTTGTCCTACCGTCTAGATATCTCTCACTCCATCCAGCTTCCCGCTGGTCTGTTTCCACGCTTGTCCTCTTCCCACTCATTCTTCAAACAGCAGCTGGGGAGAGCCTGTGATAAACCACTTAGGGGGAAAAACCAACCAACCAGAATTCATCATGGCCCCCAGGCTCTCCTTGACCCTATTGTTCCTCTCTTTCCCGCATTGTCTCCTTTAAAGCATTGTTTCCTTTAAAGCACCTGTTACAATTTCCCCCTCCTCTTCTTCTTCTTCTTCTTCTTTAGATTTATTTATTTATTTATTTATTTATTTATTTGGGAAGGGGGAGGGGAGAGAGGGTGAGGGAGAGAGGATCTCAAGCAGACTCCCTACAGAGTACAGAGCCAAAGCAGGGCTCAATCTCATGACCCTAAGATCATGACCTGAGCCGAAATCAACAGTGGGACACTTAACTGACTGAGCCGCCCAGCACCCCACCTGTTACAGTTTCTAATTGTGTGCCAGTTAGAAATGACTCCATGTTCCACTCTGGTCTCTGCCTCTAGACTCTCTATGCTCTATCAGAGCAGGGGTGTACATCCTTTTCCCTTCTCTGTTTCCCCCATCCAGCGCTCTACCTGGCATCCTGTAAATTAGGGGTTGGAAAACTATAGCCCTCAGGCCAAAGATAGCCTGCCAGCTGATTTTTAACTGTTTGCAGTATAACAGCTTTATCGAGATCTAATTCACATTGCTTATGATTCGCTGATTTAAAACATCCAGTTCAGTGGTATTCTGTATAACCACAGGGTTGTGGAACTATTACCCTAATCAACTTAGAGTTTTTTCACCATCCCAAGAAGAACCCTCCCAACCTTCTCTGACTCCTCATCCCCATTCCTAGGCAACCACTAATCTGAATTCTGTCTCTGTAGATTTGCCTAATCCTGGTGTTTCATATAAACAGAATCATGCTGGGGGTCTTCTACTTAGCATGTTGATTTCAAGCTATGCCAATGTTATAATGTACTTTGTTCCTTTTTTATGGCTGAATAGTATTCCACTGTATAGCTATACCACATTTCCTTTTTTTTTTTTTTAAGGTTTTTATTCCTTTGAGAGAAAGAGAGCATACAGATCATGGTCTGAACTGAAGGCAGACATTTAACCAACTGAGCCACCTAGGTGCCCCCATATACCACATTTCCTTTATCCATCAGCTGATGAACATTTTGGCTCTTGTGGATAATGCTACTATGAACAGTCATGCACGAGTGTTGTGTAGACATATATATTTATTTCTTGTAGGGGTCATGATAACTCTATGTTTAACTTTTTGAGGAACTTTAGACTAGTTTCCAAAACAATTATGCCATTTTACATTCCTAGGAGCAGTGTCTGAGGATTTCAATTTCTCTACCCCTCCCCCCACACACACACTTGCTGTCCTTGGTCTTTTTTATTATAGCCAAGGTAGTGGGTATGAAGTGATATCTGATTGTAGGTCTTGATGTACATTTCCCTGATGGCCAGTGCTATTGAGGATCTTTTCATGGGCTTACTGACCATTTATGCATCTTCTTTGGAGGAATGTCTCTTCGGGTCCTGTGTTCATTTTTTAACTGGGTTACTTGTTGTCTTATTTTTGAATTGTAGGTTTCTTTATATATTTTAGATACAAGCCCCTTATGAGATATTTGGCTTACAGTTTTCCCCCCATTTTGTGGATTCTTCTCACTTTCTTAATGGTGTCCTTTGCAGTACAAAATTTTTAATTTTGATGAAGTCCAATATATCTATTTTTTCCCCTTTTGTTACTTTTGCTTTTGACGTCCTATCTAAAAATCCATTGCCTAATTTAAGGTCATAAATATCTATTTTGTGTCCATTTTTTCCTAGAATTTTATATTTTCAGCCTTTTTATTTAAGTCTTTAATCCATTTTAAAAGTAGTTGTATTTGGTTTGTGGTAAGGGTTCAACTTCATTCTTTTGCATGTGGCTATCCTATGTCTTATGCCATTTGTTTCTGTAAATAAAGTTCTCTTTTTTTGAACACAGACACAGACACACTCATTCATTTTAATATTATCTTAGGTTTCTTGCATGGTGCAATGGTAGAATTGAATAGTTGCCACAGAGACCATTCATCTAGTAAGTCTGAAATATTTACTCTCTTCATTCACACACACACACACACACGCATACACATACATGCAATAAATTAAAAAATAAAATAAATTGCTATTTATTTTTATATAAATAAATTGCTATTTTTTATATATAAAACTATATAAATATAATTACCAAATATAGTTACCAAATATAGTTACCAAATAAATAAATGAAATTTAATTAGTATATAAATATATTGTTATCCATACTACTTCAATAGCTTGGAGAAAAAATGTCCTTGGCTCTTGCTAAAAGCAAACAGTTTCAATGACTTTCTTGCATGAAAATGATGAGCCAGGAGATGTGAGTTCAAGTCTCAGCTTTGCCACTTATGTAAGTCTCCTTGAGGAGAAGCCATTAGTGTGGCTTTCTTTACATTCCAGGTCCCTGCTCAGCTTTCAGAAGGTGCCAGATCTCGGCATTCACATCCTTCTCTGTACTTTGTCTGTCTTGTCAAGGTGCTCCTCATGGAATTCCCTGCATGTGGGGAGGCAGTGGTGAGCAGAGGGAGGGAAGCCCCATGGCTTTGACCTGTGGTGGAAGAGCCTTGCTTTGTTTTGCTTTTTGTTAAAATGTCTTGTGAATGATGAGAAGAGTCTAGTTCTTGGGATTGTTTGGAAACAGTTTCTAGTCATCCTTGTTCTTGCTGCACAATCTTGGCAAGTTAATTGGATTCTCTTTGAGTCTTCAATTCGTCACCTGAGTAATGGGGGAACACAATAAATAACTATATCAGGGTATTGTAAAAACCTAACGAGAACCTCCCTCTACAGGTTCTAGTGCATTGGAGGGGGTCTGGAAAGAAGAGTTATTGATAGTATCCTATCCCTTTTCAAGCTTAGTAATCCCATCCAGCCTGTCCCAGATGTAGCAGCAAATTTATGAATTTTCCATAAAGCCTTTTCCATTGCTGCTGGAAGTATTTGTTCCCTCCTCTGGGCTCATAGAACATGTCATTTCTCCATTATAGACTTTTTGCTCTAAGTTTCTGTCTCCCAGATGTCAGTGGTCTCTGGGTACCCAATGTCTAGAATAGTAGTTGGCCATATGGCTCTCAATATATGTCTGAATGTCAGCATTCACATGATCTCTTCTTTTCTCCCCACATGACTGATATGTCCAAAAGACCACATATCCAGAAATCACTGGGATCCAAATGAATCATGTTCTTTGGCAACAAGGTGGTATGCTCTAAGCTATCGAGAGGTTCGATCAAAATTCAAGAAGCATATTTCAGAGACTGGCTCCTTCCTAGGCTTGGGGAAGGAGAATTTTGTGAACTATGATCCTTATCAATGGCACCTCTCGACCCCACTTCTTCACCCCATCTATCCAAGGCTGCCCCAGGAGATCAAAGGTCAGTTCTAGGGGGCCCAACTTTATGGGACAATTGACAACAGATTGCATTCAAGGAAGCAAGCAGGAAGGTGAACTTCAGGAACACCCAAGAAGATCATGAAGTTGTAGGAAATTAACTTTAGGAAACCTGGAAATAAACTCAGGATACCTGGAAATATACAAATTGAAAATACATATACTCTTTGGTCCCCCAAATATTGTTCCCAAGAGTTCATCCTAAAGAATAATTCCATAAGTGCTCAAAGATAAATATGAAAGATATTCATGGAAGCATTGTTTTTTTTTTCTAATAAAAAATGTATGTAGAATTAGAAACAACCCAAATTTCCATCAATAGAAATCCACACGTATATCCATGTGGTAAAAACATGATGCAGACATTAAAAAGGATGAATTTAGGAACCCCCACAAACTGATGTTGGAAATATAAATTGGCACAGATGTTATAGAGAAATGACAATTTCACTCATGGATATATGCCCAAGAGAAGGGTCTTTACAAGTGTACCAAAAGGAATGCAGAACACATCTCTATTTGTAATGGTCCCAAATTGGAGACAACCTAAAATTTCATCAACCCTGGAATGGATCCACCGATTATTAGATAACCACACATCGGAGTACTATAAAATAAAAATGAACTATAGCTATACAGAACCACATGAATGATTCCTACAAAATGTTGAGCAAATAAGCCAGACACAAAGGAATAGTATTTGATTCCTTCTATATGAGGCTCAAAATCAGACAAACCTAATATATATTTGAAGTCAGGAGAATAATTTTTTCTTGGAGAGAAGGAAGGGCTTAGTGTTTAGGAGGGGGAGGGGATATAAGGGAATTATAGGATAAGCAAGTACCAGGGAAGGGGAGGCTGGTAATGGTCCAAGTATTGTCCTCGGTGGCAGTTTCATTGTTTGTGGATTTCCCTCTTTCATATGTTTGTTATAGTTCAGTAAAAAACAAAAAGAAAGGACATCTACCATATATTAGAGCGGGGGTGGAGGGAAGGCAGACTACAGAACAGTATGTAGTAATGTCTCATTTAGGTCAGAGAGAGATTAGCTATGAACATAAAATTCTGGAAATATATGTACCAAGCTGTTAATAGTTGTGGTTTCACTTGGCAGGAGAATTTTAATATCTATTACTTTATACAAAAATAAAAAAAAGATGCTTCGATTGTGAAAAATGAGATGGCAGGGTCCTAATCCTGCCAGGTGGCTGGGCTGGTCAGCCCAAGGGAAACAGAGCAGAATGAGGCTCACCATTTATGTAATGGAAATTGCCTCCTGTGGCGCTTGACCACAGCCTGATGTCAACGTGGATCCTCCAACCTGGGGTGTCAATTGAACGCATCACTCCAGGCCCCCCAACTCCATGCCCGTTCGTCTCCTCAGTTGCTAGGCAATATGTAATTAAATTTTGGAAAGCCTCCTCCACCCTGGATATATTATCCTGGAAATTGGACTTTGCATCTGGCAGTCTTAGAAAGCAAAATTCCGCTCCCCTCAGCCCCCCACCCTCTGGCTTGCAATTGACTCACAATTTAATTAAAAAGATTTCAGGGACATCTGGTCTCCTTTTCTAGGAGTGCACTTGCAGTTGGTTTTTCTGACGTGTTTTTGTTTGCAAGCCATGGATTTATTTACAGAGGCAGAGAGACTCATTTTCCTCCCTTAGGTAGATCTCTGTGGTCTTTATTAATGCTGTTTTATAATCTATGATGGTTCTTCTGTATTGGAAACTCCTAATGGTCTGTTTCTCCCTGAGCTCTGTTGGGTTGATGCCTCGGTGACCCCATATGGAACATGGGTTACCTGTTCAACATTGAGGGGTCCAGAACACAGCCCCTCATCACCCTCCAATCCCAGCCCTCACACCCCTTCCCATCCACAGAACGCTTTGTTGGCCATTTCTGTAACAGTCGCAAAATAAATGCAGAGAGAACTCTTGGAGATAATGGACGGCAGAGAAGAGTGGGGGAAACCGAGCCAGGAGCTGGGTGTGCAATCTCGGGCAGGCCACTTGCCCTTTCTGGGCTTCTGTTCCACATGGTTGGACTTAACCAGCATTTTCTGAACATTGGGTTATTTCCATATTTGCATGATTTGTTCCGTACCTGCATGCCTCCTAAGCTGTATATTTATACACTCTTTTTCTTCAGATTGACATTTTTTTTCCCCTTCAGAAATGTGTGTATTTATAATGGGAACTTTAAATCACTACACGAATGGTAAAATATTATCGCTCACCATAAATAGAAGGTAACTGTAGAAATGCATATAATGAAAACAAACCAGTGTTGCTAACTTGTAAGTAGACGTTGTTTTCTGCCAAGGCTCTGTGCCCAATACTTGTCCTCTCTTTGTTAAAAAAAAAAAAAAAAAAATTAGCAAATGTTTAGAGACTTGTCAGAGGCACATTAATACCGCTGGGGGACTCTCTCCTTAGGCAACACCAGAAGGACTCAAAGATACCTGACAAGGAAATAAGCTCTGATTATAGGATAATTTAAAAGGAACAGCAGCCTGGGCAATCTTGAAAGTCCTTTCTGGTTCCAGCAATTACAGGGGAATAGACCATAGAGGAGGGGAATTACCGACTCCAGGAGCTGATGTCCATTCCCCAAGTCTGCCCACAGTTGTCAGGTCGCCCAAACTACCTGATCCCCAGACTTCGTTTTCCTGTGCAATGCTCCCCAGTGTTCCCGTCGGGGCTCTCTCAGGCACAAGGGACCAACAAGTGAACTATCTTCAAGTGAAATATTCTGGGGCTAAAAGCATCCTATGGAATTCAGGGGCAGGAGTCCTAGTGGGAGCCCCCACGAAGACCGGAGCTGAGCTGCTCACTTCCCAGCTGCCCCTCTCCATCTGGTGCAGGACATTCGCCAACTGTGTGATGAACGAGAACCTGCAAGGGCCATTTCAGGATTCTTCACTGAATTAGGACAACCTGAGTCCTCAGAAAGCGGGAGCACACGGGTGCACAGGAAGGGGTTGCTGTTAAGGAGTATCTTTGATCAGCAGTTGATTCTGTCACTCATTCAGTTGGGGAAGGCCGGCTTGGGTATTCCAGAAGAGGGGGGATCACAGAGTGGGGTGTGAGTTCGGATAAGGGCATGCCGTGTACCAGCCATTCCACTAACTGCGTACTTGTCTGCACCTGTTTCTCAACTATAGGCTTGGGATGGAAAAGATGTCAATTTTAGACGCTTTGGTGAAGCTGAGGTGGAGCTGTGGCTTCTCCGTTCCGGAACGTTCGCAGTCTTGTGGGACAGACTGAAATATACAACCCAAAAGGCAAACGGTGTGCAGCAAATAGGAAGGGAGGATGTTCCCCGGGGTTTGCAAAACAGAGGATGGGGCAGCCAACTCTCCCACCAGCAAGAGTCGCCATTGCTGACCTCAAAGGGAGGGGTCTCTTTCAAGGCAGAAAACAGAGGAACAAGGTGGAGCCGTGGTGAAGAGGGGGATTGTGGGAGGTAGGTCCCCCACTGAAAGAGCTAATGCAGAGCCCAGAGAGGT
>CM053619.1:15449885-15476470 GCA_028646535.1 Procyon lotor | reverse complement strand
AAAAAAAAAATAAATGGTGGGAGCTGTTACAATCTAATATTTTATGATCACAAATAGAGTTAGACAACAGGAGCACACTTGATATTTGGCAACTGGATAGTCTCTTAAAGTTGATGAGAGAATTGGTGTCTTCCTTTGCCATCAAGTGGCGTGAAGGTCATCACCATCTCTGTGAAGGTTTGGGGGCTGGTGACTCTCCATCCCCAAGTGGCTACCATCTCTCTCTCTCTCTCTCTCTCTATGTGCCCATCTACCCTCTCCATTATGGAAGTACCTTTGCCATGTGAGCCAGTTGGGACAGGGAGTCTGAGAGTCATCGTTCTTGCTTACTTGGAGGCCTGTGATGGCAAGTCTCGTGGTAAAGCCCATGATTGGGCTCATCTCTGTCTGCCCTCATTGCTGCAGTCTGTGTGGTCCTCATGCGTCCGAAAGGTTGGGTCTCCATCCTGGGCAGTCTGGGAGGATCTCAGATGCACAAGGAACCCCTAGATTTGTCTTTGGTAATATTTAAGCCTGAGGGCTACAGGAATCCTGCAAGATTTTTAAAATCAAGCTTCATTTATATATATATATATATAATATATATTATCTATAAACATAATATAAATATAATATTTATATTATAAATATTAAAATATTTATATATTTTATATATATTTTTATATATTTAATATATATTAAAATATAATATAAATATACAATTTATTATAATTAATTAATATATATAATTAATGTGTATAATATATAGTAATATATCATAAATATAGATATATAATTATATATGATTTTAATTATATATTGATATATAATATACAATGTGATATAATGTATAATATGTTAAGATTATTATATATTATATATATTAACATTATATATAATATATATATTTAATTAGCAAAGTCATTCAGAACAACAGTGCACAACCTGAAATGCCGCATATCCAGTTGCAACCACAAATCCATTAGTTTGTTTTTACCAGATCACTTGCGTGCGGTTCTGGGAACCCTGCTCCCAGGAGGGTTATTACACGTCTCTCTCAGAACTTACGGAAAATGAGTCGTTGGTTATGAAAGTTGCATCCTGGCGCTGATTTTGTGAAAAGATAACCTCACAGCTGGGCTTCCACCTCTGTGGGAATGCCGGTCCCCCGGCACGGAAACACAGTCCTGCCCAGGCGGGAGTTTGGCAGGGAGAAGGGGCCGTGCTCCCAGCACGGCCAGCGGTTGGCTGTATAATTATACCCGCGTGTATGACTCATCAGAGTCATGATAATGTAACACATCAAAATCGAATCGGCGCTTATTGTCTGCTTTGCCTCTTCTCGTGTGACTCCTGAATGGACAGTGAGCGGCACAGCCCACTGTCCCAAACCGTGAGAGATTTAACTTTCCAGCTCGACGTTACAGCTACTCCCTTTTCAAGTTCCTGCATCCGTTTAATTAGAGAATTATCCCAGCATTGCCAGGATTGGAGGCTAGTATCATCTGCAACTACTTCTCTGCGTGAATCAGGGTTTATTTCTCAGTGCTCCACAAGCCAGAGAAAGGAGATACATTTTATTTTCGGTCTTTCTGGTAGCCTCAGTTTCAAAGGTTTTATTATGTTTATCCAGACAATCTCGAGGCTCTCAGGGATTCTTTTTATCGTAAGTTAAAAAAAAAAAAATGAATGTTTTATATGGGGTCTTATGACATAAATGTGGTATTATCAAGATGCCACATTAATCTGTTTTATGTACTGGGGTCCCACACGTCCTCCTCGCCTCATACTGTGTCTCCCTGGAATTCCTCTTGTCTCTTCTGGTGCTCCCTGCTGGCCCTTCTGGGTGGGTCTGACTTACCTATCACAAGACAGCCCAGCAGGTATCCGTGTGCTGGGCTGGTGCCCTCTTGGGCCTTCAGGGGTTGGGGTTCTGCACACCCCCGGAGCTCCCCGTCTCATTCCCTAGCCGGCCAGGGCTGAGGTTCCTTGGAATCCCTCCCAAAGTGCAATGTCCACGCCTGAAGTCACTCTACACATGATCGGGGCAGAGCAAGACGATCTCATTCTTAATCCCCTTCTTTTCCACTGCCTCCAACTGTATACCCACTTTCCCGCCCCCCCTTCCAGTTTCCTAATGCCATGGGCTCCTCTCTGGCTTCTGGTCCACCACGTGGCCCCCAGAATTGCCTCATGTGTGGGCGGCTGACTCATCTCTTCAGCTCCTGGACATTTGCGGTTTTGTGTTTAGACCTCTTAGTGTGGGACATTGCAGGATGCTCTCAGTTGTGCCAGGAATGGCCACTCAGGAAGACGGATGGCCCCCTCTCTAGGGCTTCTGCCAGTTCAGGTGGCCCTTGGAGCGTGTCCATGTTCTTTGCACCGGGGACCCTCCCTGGGGGACACAGCGTGTTCCCGGTGGCTGCCTTTCCCTCTGTGAAGTGACATTATCTTTGGTTCCAAAATGAGCCCTTTGAGCATCAAACAGGGCCCGGTGGGTCAGACATTCTGGGTCTGAGACACACACTGACTATAATTCTGCAGCCGTGGCCGCATGGCCTGACTGCCTTCCCTCGGGTGGCTAAAGGCCTCCAGCACTTCAGGCCTCTAGGCTGGCTTTCAGACTTTAATTGGAAAAAATATTAAAAGGTCCGTGTAAGTGGTCCCAGCCTCCCACTAGCCTTTTCAGTCCCTCACAGCATTTCCCAAAACAACCAGAAAGTGTGCTGGTGAGGACCTCTGGCCCCCGCGTCCACACCTTCCCACCCCCCCACCCCCCCACCGCTCGCTGGAGAATTTTCCTTCTGTCACATTTGCCTTTCTATTTCTAGTTGTTGTCTAGCCCTTGCCCTTGCCCGAGAAAAGGACCATGTCGCACCTGTTAACTCTTTCTTTGCGGACATCCTCCTGTCACAGTGGTTTTGGGTCCCTAAAAATTAAGGGACCATCTGCTTGCTATAAAGCTTAGCACATTCTCTTTGGAGACTTCCTGATCGAGTAGCTGTCCATCAGAATGGCCACCCCCTCTTCGTGACATCAGGATGCTCCCCTCGGAAGAAACCATTCTACTTTTTTAACCAAATAATCTTGACGCTATGTCCATATAAATATATCTGCCCAGGTACCCGAAGCAATGACCTACCTAGATTTGAATTCATATGCTGGATCTTGATTTAACACAGCCACCTGTTTTGGACAACATAGGACCAGGGATTTCTGGCCTATAGAATTGAGCAAAATCTCACTTAAAAGCCAACTTTCCTTCTGAATTTTCCACCTGACCACCTCCAGGGCCACCTGTAGACTGGATAATATGACCCTGGCATGGCCCCTTTAAAAATCTTTTATTAATTAATGGCTTAAAAGTTACGGGATCCACTCCAAACATCTTAAGGTGGCACTAAAGGTCTACTGTGACTGTTTCTGTTCCCCAAACTCATATGGTCAAGCTTTATACCCCAATGCAGTAGTGTTAGGAGGGGAGACCTTTGGGAGGTAATTGGGTTTAGGTGAGGCCATCAGGGTGGAGCCCCCATGATGGGATTAGTGCCCTCATAAGAGAAAGGAAGAGATCACCAGAATTTCCTCTCCCTGCCGTGTGAGGACACAGCAAGAAGGCATCTTTCTGCAAGCCAGGGAGAAGGCTTTCGCTAGGCATCAAATCAGCTGGCACCTTGACCTTGGACTTCTAAGCCTCTAGAACTGTGATTTAAGCCCCCAGTCTAGGGTATTTGTTGTAGCAGCCTGAGCAGACCAAGACAACAGGACTGAACTGTTTACGGACTACCTACTACCCCTCTACCCACAGTCCTTATTCTGACCATGCAGAATTATTCCTACAGCGTGCTGTGTGGTTACACTCCTGTATGCCTTGGTACAGTGTGTACCCTCTACCTGAAAGGTCATGGCTCTTTTCTTTATTTTGTTAAAGCCCCTTTTGAAAACCATTTCAAATAATAACTCCTCCAGAAAGCCTCCCATGAATGCCTATTTTGGGAACCCCCTGTCCTGGACTCCCCTAACACCTTGTGTGTGGTTGGCTTAGCATTTACCCCATTGCATTGTGACAAGGGTGCCGCTAGAGGGCGGCAGCTGTGCCTCAGTTGCCTTTGTATTTCCAGGACCCAACTGAGTATTTGGCACAGAGCAAGTACACCAGCCAGGAAGACCAGACTAGGTACATCATCAGAAGAAATTTAACATATAAAAAAATGTTTCAACGGGTTTACATGGAGCATGTCGGTGTCACCCACATATGAGAAATGCAAGAAATAGAAACTCGCCCCCAGAGCTGGAGGAACAAGGGAGCCGGTGGACCACCAGAGTCTAGAAGCTCAGGGGAGGAGCCTATGGGGCTGGGGCTCGAACTTCCAAGGAGGGACACTGCCCAGCTTCTGTGACATCTGGTGGGGAGCACTGAGCTGGCTATGAGTGCTGAGAGAGGTACGAAGCCAGAACCAGCTGCTGCCGCTGGGTGGCACCTTGCCACCAGCTGGGGTGTCGGTGTCAGAAACCGCAAGACAGCCCCTTCTCCCTCCTTACTAATCGCTCCCTTCTCCCTCCTTACTAATCGCTCCCTGGTGACACCTATTTGCAGAACCTCATAGCAAGCCAGTGAGAATAAGTAAGGGGTTTTCAGGGATGTGGGCCTTTCAGTGCTAAAATGGGGACAGTTGTGGGCAAACTGGGACAGTTGGTCCCCTTAGAGCCAGCAAGCAAAGGAGAAGAGTGGTTTGCAGAGTCTCAGGCCCAGAAGTATATAGCAGAGCGTAGAAGGGTGAATCTGGGGCTGGGAGACAAGAACCAAGCAAGCACTACCCCAATGGGCGATCCATTAGTCTTGTCTGAATTAACTTGTGCATTGCCAGGACAATTTGGAGAATGCTAGGACTGTGGGACTCTGGGTACTGGGGATGTGATAGCCAGTTTATAGTTTAAAGCCTTAACCTAGCATTTCTCCAATGTTTCTGAGTACCCGGCTATTTACAGCAATCTCTTAAGCATCTGTTTCTGTTGGTGGCTCTCTTTAGGCCCATCCTAATTATCTTGATTGTCTTCTGGAGCGTTTTTCTGGGTTCTTCCGAAGTCAGACAGTCTTTGTTGCTCCCCAAAGTCTGCAGAGCGGCTAGCACCTAAATTTCAGAAGCACTTATTAGGGCCAATAATGCATCTTGTGGTTATATATGGCTCTTTCCAAGAAGAGCTCTTCGAGGAATTTCTACAGAATAAAATGTATTCTGTATACATGCCCAGCTGCCCCTGGGTCTTGCTCTTTACGAGGGTGATCCATGGACTAACAACACTGGCCTCACTTGGCAGCTTGTTAGAAATGCAGACTCTTCGGGCGCCTGGGTGGTTCAGTTGGTTACGCATCTGCCTTCAGCTCAGGTCATGATCTCAGGGTCCTGGGATCGAGCCCCGCATCAGGCTTCCTGCTCTGCGGGGAGCCTGCTTCTCCATCTCCCTCTGCCTGCTGCTCTGCCTGCTTGTGCGCTCTCTCTCTCTCTCTCTGTCAAATTAATTAATTAATTAAAGAGAAGAAATGCAGACTCTTGATTCCCTCCTTAGACCAGAGGAACCAGACTCTGCAAAGATCCCTAGGTGGTTTGTATGCAGGTTAAAATCTGAGATGCGTCCATCTCCAGTAGAGGCTTCTGCCTTGGTTGCTCTTTGGAATGACGTGGGGAGCTTAAAGTTCTTCTGATGCATGGGTAACAACCTCAGAGAGCGTCAGTGGGTTGGGGTGGGCAGAAGGTGGGGTCTGTAAAGCCCCAGCTGATTTTAATGGGCAGCCAGGAATGCAGACCCCTGATCCCCGCCCGAAAGCGATCCTAAGGAACCATACTGTTCGCTGTCCAATTATCTCACTTTTGCTGTGTACAGAGGCAAAGAAATGAAATAACGGAGCTCCAGTTATCCTAGTTCTGCAGCAATTTAATGATATTTCTGAAGCTACAACTGAGATCTCCCAACTCCCAATTCAAGTCCTATCACATAATGACCCCTGAATGTTTGTTGACATTTGTAGTTACTTATCTATGAGAAGATATGTTAAGGATGGGTCAGCAGACATTTGATCAAGCCTTAAGGGTTTTACTAAACAACTACAAGCTCTGTTTAGGGGTGGGTGAGGAACAAGATCTAGATGAATCATGAATGCAGAAGCTCAGCTGGGCATTCACTTAAGCAGGACCAATACTCACAGATTAGAGGAATCTTAGTGACCGCCCCGTCTTTTTGTCTCGTAAAGAGCCCAGCAGTTGGGTGTTACCTCTTCTATTTCCCATCCCTTCAGTGTGACTCTGTTTAACTCAGGAATCATTTACTCAGCATCTATATGCAAATCCCTGTGAAGGTGCACAGAGAAAAACAAAGGACCGCTGTTTCCAATCTTCGTTGGAGAAGTGAAAGACCTATCTGTATCCCAAATTCCATTAGAGAAGCGTAAATCAGTATGGAACCTAAAGGGAAATAGAGCCACATCCAAGTTCAAGCAGACAAATTACCGGATGTTTTTGGTGAAGGCTTGAAGGAGAGGTGGGGTTTTCATGCAAATAGGTGGTGGGAAGGGTAGTTCCAAAAAAGGGAACAGCATAAACAAAGGCCCGGAGAAGTACTCTGGTGAGGAGATAGTGACGAAGAGGGGAAGATGAGACCGGATGGGAAGATTGGAGGCCATATTGTGGAGGAAGGAGCACGCAGGGCCAGGCATTAGAGTGCAGTTAAACAAGGGGGCTTATCATGGAGGGTGGATTAAGCCACATGGGCAAGAGTGGAGGCAGGCAATAGACCACTGTGCCAACAATCCAGATAAGAGTAAGGCGATCTTGAGGTAGAGTGGTGTTTGGGGAAAGGAAGGAGGGGGTAATATGAAACTCATTGGATGTAGGCCTTAATTAGCACATTTAGGAGAACATTTATGGGATAAGTAGACATTGTGTTTACACTGGTTAATTGAAAGTACATTTCCCTGGAGCTGAATTACAGTAAACACTATTAAATCACAATTAAGGTCTATGTGGATATCTACGCCATTATGGATTTTGTATGTTGGGACTGGCTTAATTTATTGGTGGATAGCACTGTTTTTTCAAATTCCCCAATATTTTTTAAAATCAACTGTAAACAGCAGCTCAGGGCCAACTTGGGACCTCTGGTTGAGGAAGACCCCAAATCTTTAGTCCTTTAGGACTGCCCTAGGAGCCATGAGGACCATCCAGGGTTTAAAGCAGCAACTCTTGCCACCACTTGGGAATTTGACGGATCCAAAGAGAGAGGGAACCTTATTTTCCACATGAAGGCTTATATCACGTACCATATCACCAATTACACACCAGAGGGCCCAGAAAGTCCACACCAAGCTAAAGTGTATTGAACTTTCAGCTCAGCAAATTGGTGGAGAGGATGAACAAGAACTGTAGGAACTCACATATAATTTATTGATCCCTTCAATTAGCATTTAGTTTGCCTTAACCATTAAGCCACCAGTGAATTAAGGTCTGTGAATTACAAACAGTGGAAAAAGATACAGGTCGACAGATCCAGATTCAAATTCCATCTTTTTTCACTATGTGACCTTGGGAAACTTGCTTAACTTCTCCAAGGATTAGTTTCCTCATCTATAAGATGGGCATAATAATAGTATCTGCCTCTCAAAGCAAGGGTTAAATGAGTACTTATATAAACATCAGTACACATATGTATTTATATTATATAGGCATATGTGTAGGCATATGTATTACATATATCTACGTATGTAAGTATACATGATAGTATAGAGATATAATTTATACAATTAATGTATGTTATATATAATATTAATTACATATGAAAATTTATGTCTGTAAACTGCTTTAAGAGCACAAATCTTGCCAACTCTAAGAAGTCTTTCCTCATCAACCCCAAATTTACATATATATATATATACACACATATATATGTGCTACATATAGGTGTATGTTACTGTTTAATGCATATTACTATAGATATATATTACATAAATGTTATTTAATAACTATATGCAATTACATATGTGTGTGTGTGTATATATATATACACGTACATATTATCTCATACAGGGAACATAGTAAGAACTCAGTAAAATAGCAGTAATTGAAATATTTTTTTATTACAGCACTCTATGTCGTGATGAAAGTCAGAATAACACAGTAAAAAGTCATAGAATTGGAAACCAGGCTGACCAGATTTTGAGCCCTAGCATCTAGCATTAAGTGTGACTTTGCTAGTCACTCGCCTTTTCTGAACCCAGAGGGGACAACATTGTATCAACCTAAGTGTGATGGAGCAAGTTTGCAGGGACAAGGGGGAGGGCTAACGACCTGGGGTTTACCAGAAAAGACTTATTAGAGTTGATGAGATTAGAGCTTAGAGCCACTTCTAGACATAAATTAATGGGAAAGAAATAAAAGTCTGTATAAAGGACTGATGGCTGGATTTAGCAATTCACCTGTAAGAGATATAAAATGCATTGACCTAGAAGTGGCTGAATCTTGTTGGGATATAGTTAGGGGAAAAAAAAAATTACTGAGTGCTCACCGTGTGCCTCTGTATTTCTAAAGGATTTCCGTGTATTTCAATGTATCTTGTCTCCCATGCAAGCCTATGGGATGGGTACTGAAATGAACTCCCTTTAACACATGAAGTCACTTGTCTAGGATTCCACAGCCAGTTGATGGTTTAGCCAGGACTGGAACCAGGCCTTGTGGGCCCAGAGCCCACACCATTAGTCATGATGCTACAGCGATTCTAAGTGCAGAGGAGAAATAAAGAGATCACTAGAATGACAGTCCCACAGGGTGGAAGTCCCATGAGAACAGAGATCACACCTTAATCATTAATATCCCTGCAGCGTCTGGCACATGGAGGGGGCCGGGGCAGGGCGGGGGGGGGGGGGGCAGCACGCAGAAAGTATCTGTGGAGAACGCGCATGGAATCCACAAGCACAAGCAGAGGTATCTCTTCGCGTGTTTGGAAGACCGTCCTGGGCGGGGTCTGCAGGAGTTCTCCCTTCTGGCCAGTGGGATGGACCGAATGATGCTCGGGCCCGGCAGGGCTCGCAGCAGCTTCTTAAATCTCTGGGAAAGATGGTAATCTAGCTTACCCAAGGGACCGCGACAGCACGCTCTTGGGGCAAAGATGAATTTGCTGCAGTGAGAAAAGGTAGAAACGGTGTCATTCTATGTCTTTTTAAAATAGCATTAAAACACTTTGCTGGTTACCCGATGCCTAGGACCAGTAGCAGGTTAAGGGCTGTAGAGGTTCACTCCCTTTTTCCCTTCTCCCATGTTAAATCTGGCCACATCTGTGGAGTCACCACTGTGGAGAGAGACTTCCGTCCCCCCACTAGATGGCCCTTCCCAGCCTTGCTAGTGATCAGAAGGCCGTGGTCCGACTAGCATCTATCTTGTTTCACACGAGAGAAGAACCATCTATAACAAAAGCCATCAAAAACCAGTAACTGGGCCTGGATCTTATTCACCGGGCTCCTAGAGATCTCCACTAGAAGGAGCATCATCTAGAAAGGAAACTTGCCTGCAAGGTTTCAGAGTGGGAACTTCAGGGCTGTCCTAGGTATGGTATGGCTAAGACACCATACCCGGGCTCTGCTATGACGTCCCCTCTGCCTAGAGGGGTCTGTGAAGGAGAAGGTAGTGACGGGAATCTGCACAGTGTAGGGATCCATGCGGCAGCCAGCTGTACTACTTTAGTAAGAATGAGAGCGGCTTATATAGGTTTGGGAGACGTGTACATTTCCTAATCAGGCCTCTCTGCAGTGGTTTATTTTGAACCACCAATCAGCCCGAGGAACTGTACCAGGATCCTCACACTATAGATGAAGAAACCAAATCTCAGGGAGAAGAAACCAGAAGAAACTCCAGGTCTGGTTGTCTTCCACTTTTCATCGTGCTGTTTGTACCTAAAATCATTATCATGCCATTTGATGGAAGAAGGTACATAGTTTCTGCTGGTCCAACAGTTGGGCCTTGTGTACACACACACACACACACACACGAAGACATATGTGATACATATGCTAGCTTCTTTCCAACTACAACATGATATCCCTTAACATCTTTTTACTTTATTTTACTTGTCCATATGCTAACAATGGATGTCTCTGCTGGCTCCGTCTCCCTCCCTAACAATCAACGCTCCAAAGAAACCTTTGTGCGTGCCTTCCAAAGAACCTGCGCAGGAATTCAAAATCTACTCTCTAGAATAGATTTCTACATATTGAACTAGAGCCACTCTATTCCAGAAATGAGGCTACTGGGTAATGTGGCCAAACATATTAAATTTCATCTTTAGGTATTATTTTTTCAAATTGCCTTTTTTTTTTTTTTAGATTTTATTTATTTGACAGAGAGAGAGATCACAAGTAGGCAGAGAGGCAGGCAGAGAGAGAGGAGGAAGCAGGCTCCCCGCTGAGCAGAGAGCCTGACGTGGGGCTCGATCCCAGGACCCTGAGATCATAACCTGAGCCGAAGGCAGAGGCTTTAACCCACTGAGCCACCCAGGCGCCCCTAGGTATTATTTTTTAATGAATAGATATCAACACAAAACTTTTTAAAGGTAGCACAGTATGAGTGGTAATGTCTGACTGATGCTAAATGTTTGGGGCTTTGCAGCATCTTACTAGCTGGCTGCAGACTCCTTAGCTGGGTGTAAATGAAGGGTGATTTTGATAGCATTCAACCCCTGAGATGCAGTCTCCATCTTGCCGCCAGGGGAGCACTCAAGTATTTGGAACTGCTGTGGTCTAGAAGGCGGCGTCTCATTGGGCTTTCTGGTCGACCACGAGCTTGCCCTTGGGTTCAGGGTTATTAATTATCACACCAAGATCCCCCACTTGCCGTGACTGATTCAGGACCTGTTTCTGTGTATGTCTAGACTTTCGTGGGTGATGTGAGATGACAGGAATTGTGAAGGATCCGTCTCTCCTGACACTCACAAAATCAGCTATGTTTTGATACCACTTAGCTAGTGTATCTAGGTCAAAACTTGATTTTGTTTTTTCTACATCTAGGGAAAGTAAAAGAACAAAATGCTTAACCAGCCATGTAGATCCTCCTTCATCTTTCAAGCTAGAAACAAGTATCTGGAGAGGAATTGAGATGATGATAAGAGGTAGCTCGTCACCCCCTTTCTCTATGGACCACGGCGGACTGCCATGCCTTTGATGGCATCTTCCACGATGATGCTTTGGGAACAAGCAAAAAGAGAGCAGAATGGAAAAGGACAGAGAAAGGAGGCTGGGAAGGACTTGTGGGGCCTTTGGCAGCAGCTCCAAAGGGGAGGATTTCTAAGTCAAGGGTACAGGGAATCTTCTCCTTCCCTCTCCTCTCCTCTTCAGTCTTGTTTCTGGGTCTTTTCTCTCTTCTAGAGCACAATCCTGACAGTGTGCCATGCACTTGCGAAAGGATAATTACATCTGTACCCTCCAAGAGACAGGCCTGCTGTCAGCAGGGAGGAGTCTGATGGGGATGCAAGTGTATCTAAGTGCCCGCATATGCATAAACACTGACAGCTCCTGAATTAAATCAGAGACTAGAAATTTCTCTGACCAAGACTTTTCCTGGAGCTTTCTTTAACTTTGGGTCAGAGAAAGATTCAAAAATTAACAGCTTTACCAGTCAGCTCGGTTATGTTCTTTTCTAAAGGAATAGAAATGACCGAGAACCCCTCAAGAGAAGGGAATGTGCCCTGGTCTTTGGTGTGGCCCAGAGCTTGACATGAGGCTTGAACCAAAGCAGGGGCTCAATGGATATGGTGGAACTTCCCTACAGCTTGAGGAGACAATGAATCTGCAAGAGAGGCAGGAGAGATCTTGGGCCAGTGAGCCCAAAACCCATTTCCATCTCTAAGGTTCTCCAGTATCTAGTGGGTAGTGAACAGGGCCCCAAAACTCCCCTGGGGAGGAGGAAAGGGCACCATAGTTTGTGCTCAAATGTGAATACAGGCTCATCAATGTTTTCTCAAAAGGACAGTCAAGTTCCTAAGCACTTGCTTTTGAAATGCAGATACATGCTAAAACACCACCAGGGAGTTGCTATAAGAAAATACACTACTAGATGCTTCGGCGGGTAGAGAAAGGAAAGGCCACATGATCGCTTTCAGGCCCAACTGGGACTCATTTCCCCCTCATACTCATGCCAAGAACAGGGGAGGGGCCTTGTTTTATTTTAACAAGGAAAGGGCAAAAAGGAGGAGAGGAAGTTGATGCCAGGGCAAGTCACCCCCACTTCCTATTGAAATAAGACTCAAGAGAAGCAAAGAGAAGTTACTAAAGAAAGGACAATGTGGAATATTGAGGTCTAGAGAAGCTGTCCTGTTGGAGTAGGCCTTAGCTACCAGCCAAGGTAAAATCTGCAGAAGTAAGCCTTCAGCTTAGTATAAAGAAGAGGTTTTTAACAAGTGGGATAGAGTTTTAAAAAAAATAAGTTATGGGAAGAGCTGCCTGTGATTATACTGAAATCCCTTTTTTTGGGTCTGTTTCAGCAGAATCTGCCTCCCTTTCAGTGATTCCAGAGCAAATATTTCTGCTTTGAGTGGAAAGTTAGATGCTATGTGATATTTGCTAATTCTAAAATGATTATGTTTCTATAGATAAAAAAAAAATTCAATAAACAGCCCTGAGTAAAAATGTTTAACATGACGCCCTGCCTTGAAGCAATTCTGTAACATTCTGTTCCTAATCTTCCCCACAGCCTCAGGGGTCCCACCTGCTCTCTCTCTCCAGCGTGGCTGTGACTTCCTGCTCGGGAGGCTCTCTCCTCCAGAATACTCTAAGGCAGGACCTGCTATCTCCCCATCCAGACTGTCTCTGAGAACAAGCAAAGGGAATGCTCTTATTTGGGGAGAGTTTGCCCATTGTCCACGGGGGGAACATAGACAGCAAGAACCTGAGATAACCAGGAAAGAAGAGAGTCAGTGATTCCAGAACCCTACAATGGACTCGTTTTTCTATGGACTTGACCATTTCCTACATGATTTGCAGTAAACTCAGACCTTTCTGCCTTTTTTAGAATAACTGAGGGTGCATCAAATTGACCTTCTCCTCACCCTTAAACCCAATCCTTTTCTTGACCATCTGGGGTCTCCTTCTCAGGGAAGGCCCTTCTCTTTAATGCCTAGCCCTGAAGTCACAGGCAGGGTCAAGCTATCAGTGGAAAAGAGTGGTGGTTGTAGTTTATCCTGGTTTAACTCAATCATCCATCCCAGAAAACTCTTGTCTAGGGAGGAGATTGCCCATTTTGTCGTATCTCTGCTGTATTCCAGGCTCTGAGACAGACGCTTTATGTCCCTACTCACGTAGCCATCATGATGGCTTTAAAAACAGGGGCTTCATCCACTAGCATCCTTCTCCCTAATTTTAAGTAGCCAGTACCCCTTGGGAGCCCTGTGCTGTGAGAAGACCCAGGGTGGATCTTCTGAATCTCTCTTGTCTTGTTGTCTGCCTTGTGTTCTCTCTCTTTGGGAGTGAGCAGTGAGCCATCACGAGAGGGGAAGCAATGTGCTTCTTCAGTGCATATGTGAGTAGCACTGTAATACATCACCCTCTGTTTCTGGTCCATGCTTTCTCATGCCATCATTTCATACTTCATGCCAAGTTTGTGTCTACATTCAGATTCCATGCTAAGAGGCCCCAGGAGAGAAGGACCAGGGACCCTTCATCAGTTGTTCGTGTATTCTCCTTGGACGTCTCATGCGACAAGCTGACCTCTCCCTTCTGTACAGTGCCTGCCCCGAGCCCTAAAAGATTTCCAGATGGATTTGAGCTCATTCATATCGTGACACCAGTGATGTGAAATCCCCTACTCTACCTCACAAGGTGAATATCAGTGGATCAAAGGCATACCCAAGTTGTATAACTTCTGTAGACAAAGATGTCAGCTGCAGGTTGTCACATGGTGGTTCTAGCTTAATAGATAAGGGTGTTTGGGTTGTAATGGGACCTAGTCCTATGAGCCTAAAGTAAAGTAAATACTAGCCAACAGGCAGGCATTGGCTTCCTGTCCTAGGTTTTTGATGCAAGGAGCTTGGTTTAGCTCCCCCAGTGGCAATTATTTCCTATTAGGCAAACCCACACCCCATAATGGCATCTTACTCCCATTTCATAGATAAGGAAACTGAGGCTTATAGAGCGTCAATAAGTTTGCGAGAGCTGTGTGACTCCAGAGCCACATTAGATGTTCCTATTATTTATGACACACAGCAAATATACCCATCCCTTCAATGATCCACATGGTTCAAAACCACATCTGGGTCAGGCTCCTACAATACGTAAAACTGTCTCCATTTTCTGCGTCATGTAACTTAGCACCTAATTATATATTGTCTTATAATTTTCTCCTAATTGCTTCAAGTGTGTTTGTTCTGCTTCTCCATTAAGTTTATCACAGAAATCTTTGAGGATGGAATTTTCCCTTTCATGATTTATCTCGTTTTCCACTCTTTCTCCCACTCCATTGTTTGGACATGAATGTGAAATCGTAAGGGCTGGTCCAGTCCACACTCTCCTTGGTGCTTAGGAGCTTGGCTGGGGTAGGGAAGGGGAGTAAGAGCCCTTGAGGGGAGTGGAATGCCTGTGCTTCAGTCCTTCCTTTCCTCCTGCCCATCTGCTCTCTCTGGGTCTGTTTCCACATCGTGGAACTAAGAGCATTGTGCTAGATGATCCCCATTGTCTTTCCAGCCCCATGAATCTATCTCTCTTCAAGGGCAAGGGGAGCCTTGTGAAAACAATCAAGCCAAGATCCTGGAACCCTGCACGTGGTTGGTGGGCCCATGGCTGGAGACAAATGCTATGGCCCCCACTTCAGAAACAGATTAGCAGCAGCTCAGAATCACGCCCCACTCCCACGCATGTCGCCATGCCCCCCATCACGTGCCACGAAGGTGGCAAATAAATGAACCCACGGGAAGGTTTGAGGAGTCACACTTACATAAGATCTACAGGATCACTGAATTTCAAGGGAAGACCAGAGGAAATGTTCTTCTTCTGGAGAGTGAACTATAAAAGGTAACCTTGATCGCTGCACTGTGTCAGTCTAATCAACTGAACTGATCATTAAAGAGCTAAAAGCTTGGATTCCCCAAAAGGGAATTGATGTACTGCTTAGGTGCCTCTATGGGGACCCATCATAATTCAACATTAGTTAAATGTACCATTAAAGCATCCACGTAGTTAATGGAATTTTGTTGGGGTTTGAGGTTTTTCCCGAGTTGTTTAAATTGCCTCTATCATGAATGACTTCTTGAATTAAAAATTAAATGGACTTTCAAGTATTTAATTAGATATATCTATTACCAAAGTGGAGAAAACAACTGAAATTCACCTTAGAAATCTCTTAAAGGAATACAGTATATCTTCAAGATTACATTTTGTTGGTAAATTTAGATACAGCTGCTTTCAGGGATAAGATAGGAGCTGGGAATTTTCTTTTGTGGTTCTCTTGTTCCTAGATTTTATAGTCTTAAAGGCACCTTAGCTTTTTATACTTTTGAGGCCTTTAAACACTCATGAGGCTCACAGAAACCCGTGATTAATGAGGGTAAGTGATGGTGAACCGGCAGGCCTAGCAAGGTGAGAATCTTCTGGGGGCACAGCAGAGCATTCCCTTGCCCTAATTAGCTATGGGGCAGGCTGGAAATAGTGTGGTGTGTGGGCACAAAGCTCTGTAGGAAACATAGGGTCCTGGTCCAAGTGTGTGGTTGCCTCTGCCAGAGTCTTCTTTAGGGAGGGAACCTTAATACTCGTGTGGCTAAGAGGGGAGTCTAAGTATCTTCTTCCTTCTGTCTAGCACACTCAGGGATCACTTCCTGTTCACCCCCTCCTCCCATAATCCACCTATTGCTTTGGACCCCTTTCACCCCATCTTCTCTGCACAACTGATTGAAGCACTTGCTGCTTCTAGAGACAAGACTAGGGCCCTCTTTACTGTAAGCTCTTATGACCACACATTACAGGGAAGGGAATGACAAAGCGTAAGAACACATGACAAATTTTGTGATTCATTCCAGAACCTAATAATGACAATAGCAAGTGTTTGTTGAGTACGCACTATGCGCTGGGCATTGTGTTTGTCTTTCTGTATCTGTCGTCTTGTTCAATGCTTGCCACAGCTGTGTGGGGAACTATCATTGTCATCGTCCAGGGGAATGGAGGCTCAAGGAAGTGTTGTGATTTGTCTAAAGGAAAGTAGCAAGTGAGTGATGGAATTGAGATTTGCATCGGATTAAGTAGCCCATGCTCAAGAGGGCCTCTTTTCTAACAAACAAACAAAAACTATATAACTGCTGATATCTTCTGAGATGGTCTTTGAAGCCTTGCCTTCAATTTCTTTATTTTGTATCTTTCAGACATCCCTCTCTGTAACGCTTGGCCCCAAAATGGAAAGATACGCTTTCGCCTGTCTCAATAAATGCCCCCCACCTTAGTACATAGGCTTACCTGGGCATTCAGGTCCCCAAATACTACCTTTGTCTCAGCTAAGCATTTTGCAGCCCTGAGACCTCTGATTTGGGGAACCGTATCCTCCTGACCCCTCTCTCATCCACAGAAACAATTTCCATTGGCATTCCCTCACAATTTCTATGCCTTCTATGTTTTTGGCATCACTCTTCTGGGCCATATCCTCATTTCTGACTCAACCGCCTGGATTTGGAACACCCCACTCACCTGGTTTCAGCCCCCTGCAACAATCAGGGTACAGGGGAGAGGGCAGAGCCAGAGAAGAATGGCCCATCCACAGGATCTAAATATCAGGGCAGCTACAACAGATTGGAGGCCAAGTAAACCAACAGACAGGATCTGGAGCAAGCCCGAGGGCCTGGAGTGGAGTTCGATGAATGATGAAGTCCTTAACAGCCAACAGTGGGAAACCTTCAGGTGCTTGAGGCTGGAGAAGAGAGTCGATTGAGGACCTAGAGGCTTTGCTTCTACCCAACCCAAGAGAGGTCTGAGATTGTGGCTTATTCACCTCTGTAGTCCCCCATCTGCAATGTACAGATGAAAAGTTCAGCAAATAAAGAAATAAATCACATAAATGAGCCAACAAAAGAAATGTGGCTAGTGCCCATCAGGAAAGAGATGCTAACATCAGCACAAGACAGTAAAGCAGTCTGCTTCCCCCATGCATGGGCATGGTGGCAGGCTGGGACCCAAGGACAGTCTACAAGAGCATGGGTGTTGGAAGGTGGGCAGGCTCTTGGGAGCAGGGGCTCTAAGGCACTCATTGGAATATGGACTCCAGATTCCATCTGATTCTACACTTACCTTGACTCTATGTCTTTATACCTGCCCCGGGTCCATGAATGCCCATGGTCATCTGTCTAGGTCCTTCTGGACTTTGCTTTCTGAGGATGTAGCATGACATAATGGGATGGGTGTGGTGGGTTTCAGGGGCTGAGAGACTTGGGTGGAGTCCCCTCCTGGCCAGGAGTCCCCTCCTTAGCCTTTTGGGATTGGATAAGTTAACTACAGCCTTGATGAGAAACAGGACTCCTGAAGCCCCTGCTACTGGGCAGGGTGAGGAGTAAGGGATCCTTAAATTAGTTCCCTTCCCATGTCTCTAGGATACCCAGCCAACATTTTCCCAAGGTCACAGAGAAAGCCACTGGTAGATTCTAGAACTGAACTTGGGTTTCCTGTCCACACACAAAGACCCTCTCTCTACAAGAAGGTACTTCTCCACGGAGGTGAACATCAAAGGTAAAAACAAGCTCAGACTTTCCAAGCGAGTGCTCATCTGCTGATCTCACGGTTGAAAATCTAAACCCAACTGTGTGCGTACAGTTCTCTACTTTCCACCATGTCGCTTGCAACTACGTGATCACTAAAGTTTTAGGAGAACAGCATTTTTGCTGCCATGATCCGGGGGATGGGTTTAAAACTTCCCCAACTTTGAGTAAAACCTGTGAAGAGCGAATGCCCACTCACCCCCATGCCCCAGGCCCTTTGGCTGACTTAAGAACCCCCCACATGAACATTCTGCCTGCCGTGCCTGCTTCTTTCCTGCCTGAAGGAAATGAGGACAAGAGTCAGAAAGAAGCAAGAGTAAACACAGGTGGGGCGCCTGGGTGGCTCAGTCGTTAAGTGTCTGCCTTCGGCTCAGGTCATGATCCCGGAGTCCTGGGATCGAGCCCCACATCGGGCTCCTTGCTCGGCAGGAAGTCTGCTTCTCCCGATACCACTCCCTCTGCTTGTGTCCCCTCTCTCGCTGTGTTTCTCTCTGTCAAATAAATAAAATCTTTAAAAAAAAAAAAAAAAAGAGTGAACACAGCTGTTGGTTGATGCACAACTTAGGGTTCCAATGCAAACAATAGCATTCAACCTGGGATTTGGTTGCCTTCACTAAGGATGTCAGAAATAGACAAGGCTGAGAAATCTGGAAGGATTTGCCCTAATGATATACTGAACTAAAACAAAAAGATGATTGGGAATTCCTGGGTTTTTAATTTTTCGGAAGCTCATAAGGCAATCACTAATAGATATTCTGAGCCATGTAATAGTAGCTCTGAGGACTAGACGGCCATTGACTGAGCATTTACCAGACATCAGGTTCTCTCTCCTTGCAAAGCAATCCAGGAAATAGGCATTTTGCTTCCCAGTTCCAGGGTACGGAACTGAGGCCTAGAGAAGAGACATCTCGGTCAGAAATGCATGGTCATTAAGCAGGCAAGCCAGGATCAAGCCCTATCTCTTTCTAAATGCTCCGCAATGTCCTCGACACATTACCACCTTCCTAGTGAAATTAGAAGACCAGTACCACAGCGTCTCACAACCTCAAAGCTGAAAGGGGTCACTTTACCTTGCAGCTTCTAGGTCCCCCACTGAGAAATGCCGTGGTTAGATCAGTGACCTCCACGGACTTTCCCCTCTTTTTTAAGAACACACATGACTCAATCAGGGCAGCCACAGCCCTTCAGTAAACAAGCAAAACAGTTGCCAGTAATCCTGAGGAGGAAATGAGTTTGCTGATGGATATGTTTCAGACCAGACTTGGGGATAAGTGGGAGAAATAGTAATCTCTTTCCACAATTGGTTAAATATCACAAAGCTTTGTGCAAATTGCACTTGGGACCCAAGCTTGGCTGTTCTGCTCCTTATTTGACTCAAAGCACCTGCTGCCTGCTGGTCCCTTGGCTGCCGTGGATTTGCCGGGGAATGGCCATGGGCTCAGGTCCAAATACAGTTTTGGGGGCCTGTCAGGACAGCCAGGCCCAGAAGGCCTGAGACAGAAATGAACGGAGCCTTTGCAAAGATGGGCTGTCTAGATCTGGCAGGACTTGGGTGAGAAGATCCCTCGTAAAAGGAGACACCTTCAGAACGCGTAGCCTGAAGCTCCCCCTTCATAAGCCACTTGAGCTACTAGGCTGAGAGGTGTCAGAGATAGCCACAAGGTGGGACAGCAGGAGAGTAGGACACATTCAGTAAAGGGCAAGTGGCCTGTGTAAGAGGACAGTGAGCTTTTTTTTTTTTTTTAAGATTTATTTATTTATGGGGCGCCTGGGTGGCTCAGTGGGTTAAGCCTTTGCCTTCGGCTCAGGGTCCAGGGATGGAGCCCTGCATCGGGCTCTCTGCTCAGCAGGGAGCCTGCTTCCCCCCTCTCTCTGCCTGCCTCTCTGACTACTTGTGATCTCTCTCTCTGTCAAATAAATAAATAAGATTTTTTTTAAATAAAAGATTTATTTAAGAGAGAAAAAAAAAAAGAAAAGAGAGAGCTAGCATGAGCAGGGGGAGGGGCAGAGGCAGAGAAAGACAAGCAGACTCCTCGCTGAGCAGGGAGCCCGTTGCGGGGCTCCATCTCCGGACCCCGAGATCATAACCTGCGTTAAAATCAAGTGTTGGATGCTTAACCAACTGTGCCACCCAGGTGCCCAGAGGACTGTGATCTTTTAAAGAGCTGGTATTACAAAAGAGACCCAGGACCTTCTAGATCCCGCAGACTCACCCAATCACACCTTCCCACCAGATCCTCAAGGGAAGTGTGTGCACAGGGGCAAGGGAACAGAGTCGGCTCAAGTAGTGCTCCATTCATCTGAAACTTTGACTCTAATCTACAACGTGGAGCTCTGGGCGGAACTGCTGCACCAAGATTTAGAGCCGTCTGGGTGGCCCACTTCAGCACCGGCCTATAGGAACATGCTGAAGCCACAAAAGTAATTCTGTTTTCTGATCGCCACTTTGAAGTGATATAAAAAGAAACAAGCAGAATTACTTTGTAGTATCTCTTACCTCATCCAAAATATCCAAAGTGTTTCAACACGTAACCGACATGGAAATTATTGACTAGATAGTACTAAGGCTTCAAACTCTGCGGTGCGTTTGGTACCTAGAGCTCATCTCAGTTATCACTGGAAATACTTACTCAGCATCTAGATGTCATAAAAGTCACAGCTGAAAAACTAGGTTTGCTGCAGACTTGTTCCAGACCTACTTGAAAGTCTTCCAATCAATGAATCCGGTATCGGTTTTACATTTAAATGTAAATTATTTAAAATGAAACACGATTTTAAAATCAGACCCTCAATCACATCTACCGCATTTCAGTTTCTCAATAGGCAAAGACTATAACTATATTTCCATTTCTTGGGGTGGCCAGCGGCTACCACATTGGGCAGCATGGCCTTCATTATCTGACCGTAGGCTCCATGGGGATCTCAGACGGGCCTGAGCCTCAGGCAATGTACAGAGCACAGGAATGCCAGTAGTTTTCCAGAGCAGATTTGCAACTTCTGCAGGGCTGGATTAATAATAGCAATGCCTGTAACACCGAGCTTCTCCTCTGTGTCATTGTATCTGATGCTTTTTTGCTACTTAGAAAGGCCAAGTGATTTGCTCAGTGTCATTCAGCCCGGAAGGATCCGGCCCAGGATTCAGAATCAAGTTTGTTGAATTCCGTACTGAAGCAGCGTTGAAACCTTCATGGCCAAGGCCACCGTCCTGGAATTAGAATTTCCCACCCGCAGTGATGCCTGATCTTGTACTTAGTCTACCTTTCAAGACAGCAGCCCCATTAGTAGACATAATTCCAGAGGGTGCCCTTGGCACCCCAGGCCTCGACCACATCCAGAATTAACGGAGTTCTGTCAAGAGCATGAGGGCCGTTATTGTCTTGGAATGAATGTATCGCCCCTCCTACTGTTGGTTTGCTAGCTCTTCCTGAAAGGCTGCAGAGGGTGACATCATGCTGCACCCAGGATCTGCCCAGCCTCTAATGGTCTATGCTGGGCTCATTAGGCAGCTTGCCCATCAGCAGTCAAGAGAGGAGGAGAGGGCAACAAAAGCATACCTTCAAGCTAAGGGTTAACTTGTAGTGCTTTTAAAATTCTGACTGCTGACTCCCTTGCAGGAACAGCGTCGATGCAAATGGGAGAGAATGTGGCTTCCCTCCTGGAGCTCCCTGCCTCTCCCTCCAAGAAGAGCACCCGGGGAAGGGGCGGGAACACTTGGGCCACCCAGACTTCAAGCAGCATTCTCCCTGCTCTTGTCTCAGACCGCATCTGGCTCATGACCTCACGGGCTCCCACCTGGCCAGCGCGACGCTGTGTCTCACGGCACAGCCCAGGCCTGCCCGCAGACCCCTCGGGAGACACTACACTCCCCGCCACCTGGCCCTGGATGTGACTCCCACCGGGCCGCCACAGGGCAGAGATTGTAGGCACTGTACGGGATCCCAGCCCAGTGGAATGGACACAGCCAAGGGTTGGGCTAGGAAAGAAGCTAGAAGAATAGAGGAAATTAGAGCCGGGGGTGGGGTCGGGGGGCAGAAACTAACACAAAGAAACACCTTAGAATAAGGTTGTGATTAGAATGTCTCTAGAGCACAGGTTACTCAATCTCAGCCCTATTGACATGTGGATGGGGCGATTCCTTATTTGGGGGCAGGGCTGCCTGTGGCTTGGAGGATATTTAGCCACGTCCTGGCCTCGCTCCATTAGATGCCAGTAGTGTGGCCCCCTCCCCCCAAATTGTGACAACAAAACATGCCTCCAGAAATTGTCAGATGTCTCCTGGCGGGGGGGGGGACAGGATCACCCCTGGTTGGGAACCATTGTTCCAAAGCTGCACTGTCTTCCAATCCAGGCCTGTTGCTCACCGTGGGCGCTGGGGTGGTCCCTTCACCCCTCTGACCTGCATTTCTTCCTTCTGTAAAATAAGAGAAAATGTCCTTCAGGGGCCGTGACGTTCAAGGGACATAGATGCAAAGGGCTTATTGCTAATAAACGCTGTTTGGTTTAGGCGGAGAGTT
The DNA here is from genome assembly GCA_028646535.1 of Procyon lotor. Taxonomy (NCBI): domain Eukaryota; kingdom Metazoa; phylum Chordata; class Mammalia; order Carnivora; family Procyonidae; genus Procyon; species Procyon lotor. The sequence goes on along the minus strand of CM053619.1, from coordinate 15,454,217 downwards.
CAGGGTGTACTTTTTAAGCACCAAACCATCCATTTTACAGTCGAGTAGTAGTATTTCCTGTGTGAAAGGTGTATTTTCCCAGGGTGGTTACTTCCTAGTTCCCACATGCTTCTCCTGAACCTAGCTTCTCTGCCCCTCCCCCACATCAAGATTCTCTGTCTTTGCCCGTTGAATCCAGAAGTACCCATGTGATAGCTTTGAAGAGAATGACCTGGAAGGGACACTGTGTGATTTCCGAGGCTGGGTCGTGAAAGATAACGGTGGACGTAAGCCATGGGAGCTCTGAGCCAAAGTGGAGAGCATCTGCTTCTCCGGAAGCCACGCGGAGAGGCCACACGGAGACAGAGATGTCTGAGGAGCGCTGGTGCCCTCGCTGTCTGGGTCTTCGCGGCCCAGGTACCCCGTGTGGGTACAAGAGGCTTCAGGCAACTCGAGTCCCTGCTTTGAAGCCGCCCCCAGGTGATGCTGAGGAAGAAAGAGACAAGCTCTCTTGGCTGAGCCCTGCCCACATTGTGGAGTCGTCTTCTTCTTCTTCTTCTTCTTCTTTTTTAAATATTTTATTTATTTGAGAGATAGAGTGAGTGGGAGAGAGAGCACACGAGCAGGGGCAGAGGGAGAGGGAGAAGCAGGCTCCCTTGCTGAGCAAGGAGTCCGAGGTGGGGCTCGATCTCAGGACCCTGGGACCATGACCTGAGCCGAAGGCAGACGCTTAACCGACTGAGCCCCCCAGGTGCCCCCCCCCCCACATTGTGGATTCTTGAGCAAGATAAATGTTATTTTTGCACAAAGTTTTGAGTTAGTTTTGATCGCAAAGAAATAACTGCAGCAACAGGCGAGAAAACCAGCAATCATGGAGGTTACACGGCTAGTGAGTATCCAGGCTAGACTTTGAAGCAAAGCTTTCCTGCCTTCCAAGTGACACTGCGTCCCTCTCATGATACTTGCTCCCGAGACGGCTGGGGGTATCCCGACAGGTGGGATCTGGGACTCAGTGGAAGACAGCACCAATGAGGTCTGGGAGCACACTGGCCACCCAGGACTCAGCCTATCTGTATGCAGAGGATCTGGGCATGGTAGGGACAAGACAGACTTCAGGCCTACAGAGTCTGGGGTGGTAGAGGGATCCCCCAACAGAACAAAACAGAAGCACAGGTCAGAGTGAGCCAGCATCAGAAGCTCGTTTCACGGCCTGAGGCTGTTGAAATCCCAGGTGTCTCTGATAAGAATGCACCCGAGCTAGTGGTCCTCACCCCTGGCTCCTCACACCGCCCGGGGGTCTGCTAAGCATCTCGGTGGACATCAGCGTTGTTGAGGGCCCCCCAAGTGGTTCCAGGGTGCCCCAAGCCGTGCACCGCTGCTTGGCGGTGGGGGTGGGGAGCACGAGGCTGCAGATCTGGGCCAATTCAGCGAAGCCTGCCTTCAGCGCTGGGCCGGTTGTGGAGCCTGGACAGAGACAAGGTTTAAGCATTAGCTGAAGTCATTGGTTTGCTTTATGACCCTGCGAGGTGAATTAAAAATCAAACTTCATTTGGCTTCCAGGGAAGATGAAGATTCAGCAGATCGGGAACTGGTAAGGGCCCCATTAACATGCTTACGGGCAGAGATTCCATTGGGTTCTCGCACATGAGTTCAGGCAGAGGGGACAGTGCTGCCCCTGCTGCCCCCTTCCCCCCACCCCACCCCACTCCCTTACAGTGCTGGGAGGACAGAGTCTTACCCTTTGGCTTCTCTCCTCTGCTGTCTGAACGAGGCCAGCAGCAGACGGCAGCAGGGCAGAGTGGCAAAGGCAGCTGCGGAGGCAGGCAGATCTGAGCGCAAATTGCACCGCCTTCTATCCACGTGACGCGAGACATTCCTCAGTCTCTCCACTTGCTTCCTCCGTCGAATGAGAACAATGATGACGTGGTCAGGATGGACCACGCCAACACACACAATACACGAGCCCTTGAGGGATGCTGGCAATGTGGGTTGCGTTCTCTCATTCATCCATTCATTCATCCATTCATACTTTCATGATTCATCTCCTTTTCCCCTTCACGCCTCTACACCTCTTCCTTTTCGGAATGTTAAGAATGAGGAGCAGGTGCCCTGGAAAGGAGCCCATTGCGGTGCCTTAGATTAGGAGCTTCTCCATCTGCCCAGACTCCCTCACCCCCTTCACTTGGTGAGCTCCTACTCAGGAAAAACTCCCATGTCCCCTGTTCTGAAAGACCTCCTTCCTCTCCTCCATCTGTATAGGAGCCCCTCATCTCTGTTCCCACACCCCCACGCTTCTCTATGTACTAATGCCCATCACGCTGGACTGTCGTGCCCACCTCCGTGTCTACTCTCTCCGGAGACTGTGGGCCTCCCCCTGGATGTGTCACGTCATACGCACTCATACAATGTCCGTGAACTGAGTTATTCGGTAGACCCGTGTTACTTCCCCTTCCTGGGCCTCTGTTTCCATGTCTGTAAACGAGAAGGTAGAAATAGCTATAGGCCAAGAGCAAGTCCAGGTCTGGTGGTCTCTCTCTCTCTCTCTCTCTCTCTCTCTCTCTCTCTCTAGGGAACTAGAGAGCAAGGACCAGAAAGAGAGAAAACAGAGCTCAATCAATAAATTCAGGAAGCAGTAATGAGCTGGCAGCAAGTCGTTGCTAAGGGATGACAATGAACTTGACATCAGCGTCATGGGGTGAGCAGGGCAGGGCCACGGCGCCCGGACACGGAAGCTTCCAGGCAGGAGCAGTCAAGGTTGTCCAAGGGGTGACCGGTGGGTCAGAGGAATTCAGATTTTCCGGAGAGAGGTGGTGGAGCTGAGACCTTTTCAGGAACAAAACCGAAGAGTGGGAAGACGTATATGGCTGGGTGGGCCAGAACCGGTTTGGAGTGGAGAGTCACAATCCAGGACTTTCGAGAGCAAGGTGGGAGTGCCGAAACTGTCTGGGGGCTGCCTGCTGGGACCGTACCCCAGACTGGACCAGCCCAGGGTCTGAGGCTCTGCAGGGTGCCTCCGCCGTGGCCAGGTTCCTGGGGAAGTTCAGGAGCTGGGCGGGGAGAAAATCTGTGAGGGCTGTGGGGGGCCTCTGCGGACCCTGCTAGGGGAATTAGGGGAGTTTAGGGGCCTGAGATGGCTCTGTCTTTGGAGACCATAGTCAACTCGTAGCCCGGCAAAAACTTTCCCCAAGAAACACTTGCCTACAGCATACCTGTGCGGTCATACCAATGTCGGTCTGCGCTTGGCCCATAGTCCCTCTTCATGTGACACACACACAGGGTTCGCCGCAGAGACACACAGCGTCTGCTGCTTCATTTTGGTTGACATTTATGAAGCATCTGTGTGGTCATCATTGGGTCCGTAGACGGAGAAACTACAGAATCACTCATCATTTGCCCTCAGGTGAACATCTGCCTCAGTAGACGAACTCACAGACCAGCTTCATGTTGTATGATGCATGTTCACACGTATCTGTTTCTGGATCCCCCATGGATTCCCATACAGGTGCACACAGAGACCTTGAGTGATTATGTGCACACGCACGCGCACACACACACACACACACACACACACACGCCTACACACAGGTGCCACCCACGGGCAGAACCCCAATGGACAAGCAAATGGAGCCCGTGAGTTCCCATCTACCTTGGTTTAGTCAACAGGTGGTAGACTTCGTGAGCCCCATTCCCGTTTGCATGCCCAGTGCAGAAACATTGCTCTGCCCTTATTCCTGTAAGAGAACCCTTCCGGGTCTTTTCTAGGGACATTATTTTATGGCAACATTGTTACCTGTCATTTATGAGGATTCAATCAATAAATTAGATGCTCCTTGTAATGATGCATGGCTGGCTTACATTTGCTTACGAGCCCTAAGATCTCCAACTCCAAACTGGGTGTTTTAGATCTCTCCCTCTTTCTCCATGCCACACAAACACACACACGCACACAGAATAGTACATAAAATGTCACTTTCATCATGCTGGGAAGTGGTCTACTGTTCAGCCTTTGTTCCCCCTTTTCCCTCCCACTAAAGAGGCTGAATCGGGGATGAGGTCGTAAGGGTCATTGTCTGAGAGCCTTAAAAGGTAAGAACATCTCCTGGAGGAAAGAGTAGCGCAGTGACAGGGGTAAAACCCCCATCTTTAGAGCTCCTGCTCCTTGGTACAGGAAAGAAGAGTCTGGACTCAGAGCCGAAAATTTTAAATTTCTCTATGCTTGTCCCCACTCTTCACCTGCCACTGCCCATGGGTGAGCTCTGTGGAGCCACCCACATCAGGGCTGGAGGGAGGTTAGATTTAGGAGTGGGGAGCAGGCCAAGAGAACGTCCCCACGGAGACTGCCATCCTTCTTCC
>CM053619.1:15427716-15449385 GCA_028646535.1 Procyon lotor | reverse complement strand
GCTCCTTGGTACAGGAAAGAAGAGTCTGGACTCAGAGCCGAAAATTTTAAATTTCTCTATGCTTGTCCCCACTCTTCACCTGCCACTGCCCATGGGTGAGCTCTGTGGAGCCACCCACATCAGGGCTGGAGGGAGGTTAGATTTAGGAGTGGGGAGCAGGCCAAGAGAACGTCCCCACGGAGACTGCCATCCTTCTTCCACTGTGCTCTCCCGCCCCATTCAACCTTGGGCAGCCAGCAGGGTCACAGAAAATCGTGGTCATAGAGAACTGCATTCCCAGGCAGTGATGACTCCCGAAAACCCAAAATATGGGGTGTGCCAGCGTCGAGGGTCGAGCCCTCTTCCACCCCCACCACCTTCTTACTAGCGAAGAGGACAATCCCTTTAAACAAACAAACAAAAACCTGGCCTTGATGTTGGCATTCTGCGGCTGTGTTTCGTTGGAGAGTGGGGTTAAGGACTCCTTTTTGGGCAAAGGATGTTTTTGCGAAACGCCCCCCCCCCCACCTTTGCGAAGATGGAGTTTGCAGCTCAGTGGCTCAGGCTGACTTCTCCTTTGAGAAAATGTAATTCCTTCCATCCTGGGAAATGTCACTAATATCCTAAGGAAGGTAGTCTTCTCGGGCTGATGGGGGTAAATCCAGTCCTGCTAGACCATCCACATTATATTCTCTCCATCTCATGGGAGCTCTTGCCTAGTTGTTGTCCCTCCCCTCCTGGGGGCACACGGAATTCCTGATGCTCTCCTGAGCATGCCTGGAGGTTCAGGACTCGGGATGGGGCACACTCAGGTCCTCCCTGCCCATGATCCATCATTCCTCTTCTTCAGCTGCCTAGCATCAATGTGGAGGAAACCAAGCATCTCTCTCGCTTTCCCAGACAACCATCCTCGCCACCCCACCACCACCCCCGTCCCGAGCTCTGGAAGCAAGCGTAGGTTCCCTCTGGCCTCCCCAGAATGCTCACCAGCATCTTCTCTTGCTGTGCTGAGTATCTCCTCTTCCAACTTGTGGACAGAGCGGGGGAAAGAAGGGCCCTCGTAGACTTCTTTATCTGTGTAAGCCTGCTTGTGCCTTTTGACACACGCAGGGCCTTTTCCTTCAAAGCGGTTGTCTCGTTGATTTCAAGAGTCTGCGGTAAAATTCACAAGCTGACCATTGACTGAGTTGTGTGGCCTCGCGGCTGTGGTAAAGCCGCTCCCCACCCAAAGGGCAGTCGGTAAAGGATGTGCTGGTCCCCACCGACCCCTGGGTGGGGGAGCGGGAAGGCAGAAGTGATGCCAAGCCCTGGGAGCAAAATTACATCTGTCAAGGTTCCACGATATCATCCTGTCACATTGGTTAAGAAACAAAACCTTACCAAGAAAAGGGCTTTCTGTGGAGTTAACAGATGCATGTCCAGGATGGTAGGAGAAGAGAGCAAAAAAGACCCCTAAATCCCAGGGGTCGGGGGCGGGCAGTGATGGCAGCTTCACGCAGGGGGCCCATGACCCACAGCTGGGTCTTGCAGAACGAGCAGGGATTCACCATCCTGGCAGAGGGGCAGGCTGTCCAGCAGCGTGGAGGCGAGGGAAGGCATAACATGGGGAACAGCAGGTCAGGGAGAAACTCGAGGGTTAGGAGTCCGGGTAGGAGTCCCAACTGTCCTGCTTGCCTGCAAGGCAACCTTGGGGGCATGGCTTCTTCATAAGGAAAATGAGGGTCCCCCGGGGTGGGGTGAGTTCAGCAGACCCGGCCTCGGGTTCTGAAGCAGATGCAAGAGCAGACCCGCCCCGCCTTATGGGAAATTCCAGGAGCCAATTCTGGTTCCGCAGGAATGTGCACTGTGATCTATTAATGATGTGTGCAAACGTGCAGGGGTGGGGGGAAGCAACAACACACACACCGTGCCTTTAGCATCTGCCGGCTAGTGATTAATAGGGACTCACTATTAGCTAGGAGATGCTGCCTACAAAAACATTTCACACGATGCCTGGCACACGCAGGGACGCGATGAGCGTGAAGCCTGTCCTGTCTAGGGAGTTGTTTGCCCAGATGATCCCTGAGCGAGGGCCGAGCTCCTGTCTGACTCTCTTGGGAGCCCTTGCAATCTGCCTGCATCCCAGATGCCCCGTTCTCCTCCCTGCTCCACACACAAACAGCAGAGGAGGGCCAGAGTGATAGACACAGGAGAGGGGTGGAGGCGGGCGGGCAATGGGACTTTAATGGTTGGTAATTGCTTTTCCAATTGGCCTCCAGGTCGGAATAATCTCATTAGGTGAGCTACTGAAGCTTGTGAGTCGGCAGAGAAAATGGTGTTCCCTGTATTTATTCCCATTCATAAAGGCCCGTACGATTTCCACACCTTCCTCCAGCGACGCCTTCCTGCAAAGGGACTCCTGCTGCCTGGGCTGGTCCTCAGGCTGGGGGCAGGACAGCCAACAGAACAGGAAGAGTCATTGTCCTTTGAAAAACCGATCAAAAGGGGGAACATTTTGGGGGACCTTTTGTACTGGGGGGAGTGTGCGTAGGTGTGTATAGTTTGTTTTGGAAATTGTCCTTCCAAGATGGGGACTGCCGTCCAGGGCGCCACACATCAATCCTCCAGTACTTAACCTCGTACTATTTTTAACATGAAAACATCATCTTTGTCCTGTTCTATGCGTTGCAACAGCATCTCCTGCCCGGAAAGAAAAGATCTCAAGCCTTGGCCACCAACAGACAGCCTTTGAACTTGGATCGCTTTGCTTCTCTGGGGCTGAGGCCCCTGGTCTGTCCCAGGGCACAGATGGCACCTGCTCAAATGGCCTCATGGAGCGGTTGTCAGAATCGGTTGAACTCTGAGGACACCTCCGAAGAGAAGGGAGGCAGGCAGCGGCAGAGTGGTGTTGTGCCCACACCCGTGGTTCCCAGATTTGGCTGCATATTGGAATCAGCTGGAATCTTCAAAAATTCCTGGTTCCTAGTGTCCACCCCCCGACCCCCAGATATTTGACCTTAATCGCTGTGGTGTCCAACCTGGGTTTTTATAGCTTCCCCAATGGCAGCAAAGTCTGGGAACCACTGAGACAGAATGGGACTCCCTCCTGACCTCCCCACGACAGTCTCTTCCAAATCCCCCGAGATGTCAAGAGATCCCCTCTGCCAGAAGGATCCGGACTCTGGCCCACTGCCAAGAGCTTTCTCAACCTTTTGTCCCATTAGCTGCCTCCCAATGAACTATGAATGAGCTTAAATAATACCTCGGAATCCAGATTAGCCAAGTGATCTTTTCCCCAAATGCATAGCTTTTGTTCACCTGTGAGAATCAAAGAGCAGAAGGGTAATGTCTGTGCTCGAGAAAGATAAATCTAAAGTTCTTTCCTATGTAGCCTCTCACTTCCCCAGAGTGAGTGTGGGATCAGCAGAAAGGGACTGAGCTCCTAAGCAGATGTGCGAGAGGAAGAATTGCTTGCTTTGTGGAGAAGAATTCCGAGACACAGGGCCTGCAGCAAGGTGTGCCGGGATCTATTAGTGCAAGAGGGGGTGGGACAGAACACCTGTCTCCTCTAGAATTTACACCCTAAGGGAAGCCCAGGCCCAGCGGCCTGCTGTGAGCTGCCCTTTCTTCCTCAAGGGCAACATGTGAGACACAGGCTTTGGGGCTGGGTCTCTGCTGTGTCACGTCTTCAGTATGGGGCGGGGGGTACCATAGGCACGTCAACTTGTGAGGTCTGTGTGCACAAGGGATCCATAAACTTACACACAAGGAGAGAGTCTATGAGCTGCTCCCTTGTTTTTTTGTTTTTGTTTTTGTTCCTTTGAAAGAAAGAGACAGCAAGTGAGCACAAGCAGGGTGAAGGGCAGAGGGGGAAGCAGGCTCCCCACTGAGCGGGGATCCCGATGCGGGACTCGATCCTGGGACTCCGGGATCATGACCTGAGCCGAAGGCAGATGCTTAACCGAATGAGCCACCCAGGTGCCCCGAGCTGCCCCCCTTTTCTCTAAGCTGTCTTAGCCCTTCCTCCCTTACTCAAAGGCTGCTCCTAGCAAAGCTCCCGTCAGCATCCCACCCCAGAGCAAGTGTTAGGCAGTGGCTGCCGGAGGTGCGTGTGTGAAACACCTGTGGAGTGGTGCTTCTCTTGCCCTGTGAAACCACACAGGTCCCAGCCCGTACTCCCGCAGCAGCCATAACCTCCTGGGTGCCCTCTGCCTGCTACTTCCCTCAGCTCGAAGCTCTCACACTCCCCAGGAAGCCAAGCATAGAGGATCTCCAGTTTGGAGATCGAGGACCCCCGAGGCCTGCAGCTTTCAAGATTGGACTGAGGGGTGGCTCAGGCTGTCAGGCTTTGCACTGGCAGGGAGGGGAGGGTGAGGGAGGCCGCGGCTTGGACCCCGAGGTCATCAGAGAGGGTCTCGCCCCTAAGTCTGGAAGGCAAGAAACTCAAGACCTTGGCTGCCGTGAGTGCCCCTGGATCCTGGGGTGGGAGGGCACTTAGCTCTTCACCCCACTGCCAAGGTAGAGGAGATGACTGAAGGGTCAGGTGAGGCTGACATAGAAAAAAAAAGTGAATGAATAAGTGAATATTTTTAAAAATTAAAAGAGTGATTCAGAATCTGAGCAGTCTTGGATCTCCAGATGGGGACATCCTAGGGCCTGGACAGCAGGCAGATAGGAAATAAGGGCAAGGGGGTGGCCCTGATACTGTCCAAGCACCCACCATGCACCTGCAAGCCCCGTGCAAGGGTCCCTGGACACATCATCCCTCAGTGCCCCCTGCTTCGAGGGAGACCTCACCCACGGTGGGGGTTAGGATAGAGTATTGTCTTCCATGTTTTACGTAAAAGGACACAGACACCCAGAGAGGTTAATGGTGGGGTAGCTGATGAAGGGACGGGCATCCCGCTCCTCTGGGCTCTCAGCCCCACCGCCCACCTCAGGAGCCCTGCCGGCTCGCTCCCCTGTGTCCTCTCTGCAAGCCTGCACCCCAGCTGCCCTCTCCCCCTGGGATCTCCTCCCGCCAGTGTCTCTGCCTCACCACCCAAGTGGAAACTCATGTTCGTGTTTTCAAAAACCAACTCAGGGTCACTACCTTGAGAAAGAATTTCCTTGGGCTCCCGCCTGCCTGCCTGCCTGCCTTCCTTCCTTCCTTCCTTCCTTCCTTCCTTCCTTCCTTCCGCATCCTTTTCATTAATGCCTGTCCTGTAGCAGGCACGCCGCTAGACACAGAGACACCGCAGAGAGCAGAGTATACCCAGACCCTAGAGCGTAGTGAGAGGACAGATGTTTGAAACCAAGAGCCAAGCACGTAACCATCGAGTGACCACCAGTGGCGATGGACTTAAAGAGAAAATGCAAGGTCCTCAGAAACTCTATAAAGAGAGTACCTAGTTGGACTATATCAAGGAAGGCTTCTCTGAGGAAGTGGCCTTCAGGTTTGGAGCTGAAGGGTGAGCAGCGCTCATGGCACGGCAGTGAGCGACATCACTGAGTGCTTCCTCTGTGCCCAGCGCTTGTGTGTATTAGCTCGTTTAAACTTCACAACAGCCCTCTGGGGTGGGCACTATTATCATGCCCATTTGACAGGGCAGGAAACTGAGGCAGTGAGGGGCGAACCAACATGTTCCAAGTCATTCAGCTAATGAGTAAGGGAGTCAGCGTTGGGAGGCAGCCCTCTGGTTCCAGATCTCTTGCTCTTAAGGGGAGAAGAAGAAAGGGCACGTGTGAGGGAGCTGGAAGCATCATAACAAACCAAGAGGAGAGGCTATCGATCGGGGATCTGGAGGCCTGCTGGGCCTATGCCCCCTGGAAGGATTTTAATTCTAAGTGTCACAGCCCCCCATCCATTGCAGGTATATGTGGGGGGAGGGGCATGGTTAGATTAGCAGGTTAGCAAGGGTATCACTGCTTCAGGGAGCGGGTGTGTGTCAGGAGGGCGAGGAGGGGGCCGACATCAGAGTGGGGACACTAGTTAGAAGTCACTTCAGTCGTTTAGGGAAAAAGGAGAGACAGGGAGGGAGGGAGAGGAGGGGAGCCCGAGCCGCTCCGTCTGGCTGGCTGTGCGCCTTCTCCTGGAGTCTCGTGCTGTGACTGATTGATGAGGTCCGCCGCTGTCCCGCTGGGCAGGGAGCTCCAGGAGAGAGGCAGTTTTGTGCTGCTCGCCCACCTCTCCGTCAGCTGCACCCAGCGTGGGGCCTGACCGCAAACAGGTACCCAGCGACTGTTGGTGGAATAATGCCTGAATGAGTCATGAATGAAAGATTCGACGTGACGTCAGCCGTATAGCCGTACAGAAGTCCCCTAAATCCTGCCACCTGCTCAGCTCCCAGAGCCTTCCCAAACCAGCACCTCAAACCAGCGTCCGCTCCCTACCCAAGCCACCGCTGACTCAGCCACTGCCTGGCATCCCGTAGGGAAACTGATTGGCTGATTGAACACTGCCTCGTTTCCCCCCAGAGTGTAGGGGGAGATGCTCTCTCCGGCTGTCACGGCTGGCAGTGCCCCTCTCCTGCCTCGGAGCTAATGGCAAAGCAGATGTGTGGGCAAGGCAGCCAGCTTTGTCGTTCAGGTGGAGAGGGCTGCCTTGTCAGGAGATCAGATCGGTTCTCAGTCTTGGGATGCAGTGTTTATCATGGTGGTGACAGCGTGCAAACACGAGCCCGGCGTCTCGGCGGTTCCGCAGCTGCTCTCGCTGTGGTTAAAACACACAACTTCTTGAGTGGAACTGTGGGCAGAAAGCTTCCAACTGGAACCAGCTCGGATGCCAAATCTCTGGCAGCCAGAGAGCCAGTGGGGCTAATGTTGGCGAAAGAGAGAGGCTCCTTTGGCATGAGACTCCTTCTGGGAGGCAGGGCAACCAGCAAGCCAGCCTTCGATGTGGCGGTCCCTCGAAGAGGGCCAAGAAGAGCAGCCATTGTTCAGCAGACCCATGCTTGACACAGGCTTTAGGAATTGAGGGATTTGCATTGCTAAAGAACTCGTCACAATCTTCTTTAAGGAGCAGGTTCCCGGACATGTTACGGTAGGATTCTATGGGCAAAAATTCACGCAATTTTCAGAAACCTATTTAATGGTATAAAGCAGGAGTTGGCCAACCATGGAACCATGAGCTAAACCAGCTTGCTGCTTGTTTTTGGGTGGCCCATGAGCTAAGGAGTCTTCTACATATTCAGATGGCAGAAGACCAATCAGAATAAGGACAACATTTTGCGGCCTGTGAAAATTATACCAAATTCAAGTTTTAGCATCCGTAAATGAAGTTTTGCTGGAACGCAGCTCGCTCGTTTGTTTAGATATTGCCTGTGGCTATGTTCAAGCTACAATAGCAAGTTGAGCTGAGCAGAGTCTAAAATATTTACTATCTGACCCTTTACAGAAGAAGTTTGCAAGACCCTGATTTACGTGATAAATTCTTGGGTCTATGTATGAGTGCTTCCCTGTGTGTCAGTGGGGGGCTCGGTGCTCCTGCGGGGGTCTCTGTGAAGGCAAAAATGGGAGTGCGGAATGTGTCTCCACAGCAGGATTGCAACTCTTGTGAAGGGGCATTGTTGAGATGGAAATTGATGTCCATAGAGCAATTCTGTTGACTTAGTGTGCACAAGTGTGTGTGTGTGTGTGTGTGTGTGTGTGTGTGTGTGTATGCATGCGTGCGTGCATGTATGGGTGTGCAATACGGAGCAGGGAATTTGGGCAAGGTCAGTATTTTTGCAAAGTGTGTTGTGTTCTGAGTACTGCTAGCTCCAAGGGATGTTATAAATGTGACATTATATTATATATATATATTTTAATTTTTTTTATTTGACAGAGAGAGAGATCACAAGCAGGCAGAGAGGCAGGCAGAGAGGGGGGCAGGAGAAGCAAGGCTCCCTGCTGAGCAGAGAGCCCGTTGCAGGGCTCGATCCCAGGACCCTGAGATCATGACCTGAGCCGAAGGCAGAGGCTTAACCTACTGAGCCACCCAGGCGCCCCTAAGTGTGACATTGTAAAAACGGATTTGGTGGTCCCATAAGCCTGAGAAGCACTGAGTGGGCAAAGCAAGGCAGTTTCTTTTCTCACAGGCGTATGAGGACTTTTATGTACTCTTGTCCATGATGACTTACCAAAGGGGAAGGTCAGAAACAGCCTTCTGTGACTATTGGATTGTAGAGTCCATGATCCAGTAGGAGTAAGAGGCGCTCACGTGCTGTGCTTATCACGAGTCCTCTGCTGCTGGGTCCTTTCCCAACCATAGAAAAGCTGGACAACCATTGCAGCATGGGTCCATGAGAGAGAGCGGCAGAACTGTCCGGCCATCTGCCGAGGTGTCCTGGGGCAAAGTCAGTATCACAGACCAGAAACACAGACCCCCTAGAATATCAATCTGAAGGTCTTAGACAAAGGGGAAGAATTGCAAAATGAAGATGGCCCTTGAGAAAGTTCAGAAGCATCAGACCAGAGCAAGAGGGATCAGGAAGATGTGTTGAGGGGTGCAGCTTCTAGAAGGTTGCCGAGCTTCTGGATGGTAGCCACAAATGCTTTTTACGGAGTAAAAATAATAAAAAGTAATAAAAAATGCTTTTTACAGCTTGGAACTGTAACTAGAGGTGGGGAGGGAGTCTGAAGAGCACCAGGATGGCTTGTACCAAGTGGATTAACTCAGGGTTGGGTCCCAGGATCCAGAGCTCAATCAGATGAGTTAGTGACCTGAGGTGGGTAGGAAAGGTCAAAGGCAGATGCAAAACTGTATGTCAGAAGGAGTCCTGAGAGCCACGACGAATATTGCTGGGTCTAAGAGAGTGCTATTGAGTGGACAAACCATCGAGGGGACCGACTGAGGAGACGTTGGTCAAGGGATAAAGAGCGAAGCTGGATTCTAATAATGCTGCTGCGCCGCCCAGAGCACTCACCTGGGGCACCTGCCGCCTTGGTGGCCTGACCTCAAGGCCCAGTGCTGGGGGCCTTAGGCCGATGAGCAGCCTTTTAAAGCTGAGCCTCCACCTGTCTTCTGGCACCAGCAAAGCCCTGGTCATGGGCGAAGGCTTTCGCTGGTGGAGACTTGGCCTCGATCTCCACATATCCCAAACAGAGCGTCTCTCCCTTCTCTGGTCCCCCTTTTCTGTGCTCTTCACTCATTCCTTTTTCGATATGTTGCATACGTCCTCTGTGCAAAGCAGCGTGCCATGTGGGTGGAGGCCTCTGGGTGGGTCCCTCCCACATATGAAAACCCTCCTCCCGATCCCAGACCCAGAGACTTGCTCCGTGAGGGGGCCGGGCTGCAGGGGCAGACTTTTAATATCTGTCTCATCTCAGCCACTGAGCTACCTTCCCCCAAGGGCTTCCCTGTGTGTTTACAATGGTGCAATTAAATGTCTGGATAAATAACAGTTATTAAATGGGTAAATATATTCCTAGTGCTAAGCAGAGAGCCAAAGCCTTCTGACACTTTTGCTGGACGCATTTGTTTATTTAGATCTTAGGGGAAACTGGGACATGAGGGTAATAACAGGTGACTTCTGACCCCTCTTTTCTGGGTGTTTAAATAAGGAAAGATCTTGGGCTGACTTCGAGGGGAGAGGGCAAGGGAGGGAGGCTGCTCTGAGTATTTTTAGCTCTTTCCTAACAAAAAAATCACTTGCACGCAAATACTGGGATCTCTTTCAATGCCTCTCTTTGGGCTATTAAAGCTGTGGAAATCACACAATTGAGCTACCTTTCCACCACACACTGGCAATCTTCAAATAAAAGACTCCTGAGCTGTAGTGTAATCTGAATAGACGGTTTGCCCAAAAAAAAAAAAAAAAAAAAGGCCAGTTACGATAATTAGGAGAATGTACTTGTGGAAATTCCAGGCCTTTATCTTCCTTCCTGGTGGTGAACTGGAGATCACCTTTATCTTGCAGGGCTTGTCTGAATGGAATGCAGGTGAGGGAAATATAGGTTTTGTGGGTGAAATGAATTTTCTGTTCGTGAAAACAAATTCCCATTCTGGTGATAAATTGGAAGACAAGGCTTTAAAAAAAAAAAAAGTATCAGCCTTGGCCAGAGCTTTCGTTTCCTTATTTTTAATTATTTCATCTTGCAGGAGTGAGCATTAGGTATCCACCCTTATTAACGTTAGTAAAACACCATGTCCTGGGGTGCACATTCCTAGTTCTTGACTTTCATTATACGGCAAGTGCATCCCACTTAGGAAAATCCAGGATGTGGAAATCGACATTTATGCAAACCTCCCACCCTCCCTCCCCTCCCCACACTCAGGCACACACAGAGGGAAGGTCCCTGGCTTTTCTTGTGTGTGTCAAGTTGGACCTGTCTAATTTTTATTCATGCAGATTTTCTCTCTTTACCGCCGATGCTTTCATTTAAAAACAGAGGTCAGAGATGAAGTGTGCTTAGAAATTCCCACACGCAATTACCACGTATCCTCTAGCATTCCATAGTTAGCCAACTTGAAGGACTCTAGACCTTCAGCAAGGCTTCCTGTTTTTCGGCATTCGCTCATCACTGGGAACAGAGGACTGGCTTTGGCGGATAAGCAACAGAGAGAGAGGTTTACCAGTTATCCAAAGACAGTGCTTAGCTACATTCAAGATTTCTTTAGCTTTGGTCTTGCCATGAAGGACGAGGGTAAGGAGGAAGAGTGGCTCCAATGCATTGCTGGAGTTTCTTCGAAGGGCTGGAGATGGGTTACAGAATTGCTCCCCCTTCCTCACTCCCTAGGCTGCCAGAAGAGCACAGGGCAAGGAGGGAGCTTGCCAGGAGCAAATGAACAGGGAAGCAGAAATGTCCGTAACTGCATGTCCAGGCCTCTGGGCCAACGGCAGACAACAGCCAGCTTTTTCATGTAATTGTTCTCTTTGTTCCTCCTTCTGTTTCTGGAGGATTCTCCTGACTGTGGCAGTTACTATTTCAAATCAGGAAAAGTACGGAAATTTGGAAACAGTTCAAGGAAAACTGAACTGGCATATTCCTGTCATTGGAGCAGGCTTCGGGGCTATTTCCAAAGTACATTTCTCACCCTGCCTGGAGGTACATCTTTGGTCCACCCTCCGTGTGGCCAGAGGGTAGCAGGCAATTTAGAAGGTCAACCTCTCCAGTGTTCTCAAATTGCATGAGCTATTTCCCTCCCCCGCCCCAAGGATATAGATCTAATTTGCTTAAAAAAGCAAAATACCCTCTCACCAGGCTTTTTCCAAAGAATTATTGGTTGCCCGAATTTTACCCAAAGCTAACTTGAGAGATATAATATTTTAAAGAATAGTTTGGATAATATATGCTTCGTATATCCTTGTAGATTGGTTTCATCCAATAGAACCTTCCATGACGATGGAAAGTCTCAGTATCTGTGCTGGCCAATACAGGAGGCACGAGTCACGTGAGCCTTCGGAGCATCTGTAAATGAGAAACTGAAGTTCAGATTTTATTGACTTTTAGTTAACCTTAAATAGCCATATGTGGATAGCAGCCATCATACTGGGCAATATTTATTTATTTATTTATTTATTTATTTGAAGTGGGGAGGGGCAGAGGGAGAGAGAACCTTAAGCAGACTCTGCACTGAGTGTGGAAATCTCACACCACCTCACACACCGCCAATCTGAAATCCTGACCTGAGCCGAAACCAAGAGTCAGACACTTGACCACCTGCATCAACCAGGTGCCTCTGTATGTATATGTTTGTTTGTTTTTTAAGATTTTATTTATGTATTTGAGAGAGAGAGAGAGAGGACACAAGCAGGGCAGGGAGAGGGAAGAGCAGGCTCCCAGCTGAGTAGGGAGCCCGATGTGGGACTCGATCCCAGGACCTCATGACCATGACCTGAGCCGAAGACAGATGCTCAACTGACTGAGCCACCCAGGTGCCCCTGTATGTATGTACGTATGTGTATGTATGTATATATTTTTTTATCCCCATTTTACTGGAGAGGATTGAAGCTCAAAGATGGCAAGGGACCTGCTCAGGGTCTCTCACGTGACAAGCGGTGCAGCTGTGGTCTCAATCCATGTCTGCCTGACTCCAAACGTGACCCACACTTTAGTTTCACTCCACATTGTAGTTGAACTTGGTGCAAAATCAAAAGAAGCACATGAAAGGTCTTTGAGCACGCTTCACTACCTACACTGTTTCCCAAGGTTTCTCTTTATGTAATTTGTCGGTAGGCTGTCTTGCTTTAACAAATATAAAATTATATTGGTGTATTTCATGTTTTGTTGAGCTGTACATGACGTCTTAGAAAGTTAAATATACCCTCTTCTTGCCATTCCAAGTTAAGAATTCACTTTATCTGAGTTGCTGTTGAACATTTTGCTCTGACTTGCATTGACGAAAGTATCCTGTGAAGTGATATTACATGTCTTGTAGAGCTATTGGGAAGGATGTTATTTATTATGTGGTACCACATCCCTGTTATAAATGCTGGAGGGAGAGGGGCGCCTGGGTGGCTCAGTGGGTTAACGCCTCTGCCTTTGGCTCAGGTCATCATCTCAGGGTCCTGGGATCGAGCCCCACGTCGGGCTTTCTGCTCAGCTGGGAGCCTGCTTCCCCCTCTCTCTCTGCCTGCCTCTCTGCCTACTTGTGATCTCTCTCTCTCTCTCTCTCTTTCTGTCAAATAAATAAATAAAATCTTAAATGAATGCATGCATGCATGCATGAATGAATAAATGAATGCTGGAAGGAGAAATTGCTTCCAGACCTAATCACAGAAAAAGAAGGAGATGGCAAGCATCTTCCAAGGCTTACCACGCACCTGATTCTATCGCCCTTTACGCTTTGGCCACAAGGAACTTCGTTTTTTTTATTTCCCTCTAGTAGCTGTGATTTGTAGGCTGGTTTTTACTTTCTGCTTTGACTAAATCTTCTACCAAGCCTGACTCTTGATTATCTTAATCTTTGTATAATCAGATCTTTTCATTACATCTGTATATTTGCACCATCAGTTTCCAGTCCTTTGCACAGTATACAGGGCTAGAAGGTTCAGAATTGCTAGCCCAGGTTGGGCAGAAAAGCTCAGTCTCAACTTTGGTGAGAATGGGATTACCCCCAAACCCCCAAAAGCCAAGGTGTTTTACTCATATAGTGGTCCAGCGTGTCTCTTCCACAGAGAAGGATTAGGAAGAGGAAATAAAGGGGAAGAGTTTCATAGTAACCATTGGGATTGGGAACCAGGACGCGTGCCCTACAGACGCCATCTTTGACTTGAAAGAGTGGACAGTGGGGTGAAGCAGAAGGAGAGTGTAAATGGTGGTGCAGAACCCGGCTCTCGAAATTCGAGACCATGACTGACAGGCACAGGTACCATTCTGTGGCTCGCCATCGTAACCAGGCTCTGCAGTGTTTGGACACACTCCAGCACTTGATTAATTCAGCTAGAAGTTTCCTGATTCATCCTCTGCACACAGCCGTGCCATCAGCACTGGGGGGAACCCTTAGAGGAGTAACAGAAACAGAACAAGTCTGGGAATCCCCAAATCTATCGAGGAAGGCAGGAAGCCAGCCACTCATCTTAAGGGGCTGGGCACTGCTTTCAACCAAAAAGGCAGAGTGTATGTTAAAAGAAAAAAAATAAAATACAGCGGAAGCACTCTTCTTTAATTATCTCACACGGTGGGCATGTCCCTGGGAGAATGAATGTCTCCTGGGAGAATTACCCATGTCCCTGGGCAGAAGTGGGTGTCGGTGCAGCAAGGGATGTTGTCATTAATGGGTAAAGCTTTGATACGAAATGAGACTTCAGCATGTTGCCGCGAACTGAATTGAATTGAACCATATTTAGTGATTTTTCAGTCAGTCCGTGTAAGAACGTTGACTTAGGTAGCCTGGCTCAGTTCGAGCATAGAAGACAGCATCTTCAGAGAAATAGAGCCAGCTCCTAGCTCTTAGCTTCTGAAATACTAAATCAGTAAGAGGCGCCACATGGAATAAGAGGGAGGTGATACTCTAGAGCGATGCGACTCAAAGTGGGGTCCCGGGCCAGCAGCTTTGGCATCACTTGGGGGCTCGTTGTGAGTACGGCCTCTGTGGTCTCATCCCAGACCTTCTGAACCAAGATCTGTATTTATGTCACATTTTGAGAAGCACTGATCGTGAGCAGCTTACTCAAGACCGTGAAGTCTGTGAGGTTCTCTTAGGGCAACCCAGCCACCCATTGGGGCTTGTATTTATGAGACATTTGCCAAGCACCTTCGGGGAGCATAGGTGCTCCAAGCACTATGGGGATACAAAGATAGGTACGCCTTCGTCTCCATCTTGAAGGAGTTCAAAGTCTGTTGAATGAGTAGGAGGAGGAACAAAACATACGTGTATATGGAAACTAATAGTAAAACATAAATGTCTTGGAAAATGATGAATGGGGACGGGAGGACAGATGGACCCCATTTTATCAGGCTGGGTATTTAGGAGCTAGAGCTGCCGAGAGCAGAGCCATGCAGGTAGAGATGGAGGGCGGGGGTGCAGAGAAGAGCCAGGTGGTCCCGTCTAGTCCCACTTGATGGCTACCTTTCCCTCCTACCACCAGGCAATGGGCCCTCATTCTTGTCCTTCCTTTCTCCCTGACAAAGCTGTCACTCCATCCTTCACCAGAGCTGGAGTGAATGATACCAGCTTCAAGTGTAGTCCTCTGGGCCAGATTTTGATGGACATCGAGGCTTTTGATGGCATGGAATTCCAAGCACTGCGAGCGTTTGCAAATTTCCTTTTCCCAGAGGGTTTTTTCGTCTCACTGCTTAGGTGATCGATCATTCTCCCTGTGTAGCAAGTTGACAGAAGAGATCCTTTCTTGGCGGGGCAGCCCAGCATGGTAGCCAAAGGGCAGGTGCTCCAGTCAGAAGTTGTTAGCTGTATGACCTTGAGAAAGTTACTGAACCTCTCTGGGTTTCTTTTCCTTCATCTGCACGGGGGCAATAATAATAGTACCTGCCTCAGGAAGTTGTTAGCAGAATAAAAGACAAGTTACTATATGGACAGCTCTTGGAACGGTTCTTGGCATGAGGCCAATGTTCAATCACGTCCGCTATTGTTATCATGCTCTCCTCAAATTTTCTAAAATTTCACGCTTATGGGAATCATCTCTACAGCATTTCCAAGGACTGTCGTGTCCACCCCCGCCCCTCCCCGGAGCTCCTGATACTGTGGATGTGAGTGGTCCTTGGGACGGACGAGTTCAGCAAATACCTCTTGATGATTCTCATTGTCAGAGAAATTAGAGGACTAGCTTAGCTAATGTGCCTGGCCATCTGGAAGTGGACAAGGCATTTAGAAGGAGTTTCCCATCTTTTCTGCAGGGAACTGCTGTCTGTTTCTTGAGTACACTGTGCTAGGAGTCTGCACACGCCGAGGTCAGCAGCGATGGCAGGTGAAAAGCACAAAATTCGGGAGTCTGACAGGTCTCGGTCCCCAACCTGACCCTGCTGCTTTCCGAGGTGTGATAGGTGCTGTATGGGCAAGATCCTCTACCCCGTGATTCGAGACGTGCTGAGGGGAGAGGTGCCCTTTGAACTGAGCCTCCCCAGGGCACCAGCAGCAGCAAGACAAAGTGGACAGAACGCCCTGCTCTAGGGACTTAGAAGGGTCTGTCCAGGATGGAAATGTAACCAGGGAGACAGGGGGCCTGGAGATGCACATGCAGTGAAGAGGTTATAGGGCCCGCCTGGGTCAGCCAGGTAAGCTGACTAAGCCAGCTAAGGTCAGTCTCCAAGGTCTCCATGGGTGTGGGTCAGGGTCCAGAATAGGGGGATAGGAAGAACTAGTGCAGGTGGAAGCCAGTTCTTGGGTAGAAGCTTTTGGTCTAATGCTCTCTTTCATGCCAAGCCAATCCCCAGCATGGCTCTGCAGGACGTGTGCAGACCCAGCTGGGCTGCCATGATTGGATGTGCAGGTTGTATACTGCCCAAGCCCAGGGAGCATCACTGACATTGCAGTCTCTGCAAAGACCAGCCTTTGGGTCGTCTGCTGTGCATCCTACACTACAATCTTGTATGGCAGCCACGGTCACCCTGAGACTATCAGATGTGGCTTATCTTTTTTTTTAACTTATTTTTTTTTATTTTAATTTTTAAAAATATTTTTAATTAAAACTTATTTTAATAGATGTGTCTTATTTTTTTATTCATGCCAGAGTAGAGGTGCCAGGCCACCTCGCCCAGGGGTACCCTGAGACCCCTGCAGGCAACTGGAAGTCTGGAGAGGGGTGTTGTAGCCTTCACACACACAGCACTTGTCCCTCCACTCACATGGAACCTTCTGGTCCTCTTCCCTTTATTTGCCTCCTTGACTTTGATCATCATACATCCTATATAGTCTATTTTCTAAAGCAATTTCCCCCCAACTACAGTCAAAGCTCAGCCTGTACCCAGCACACGGGTGACATTGGATGACTAATTGGGGCTTGTGGAAGAGAGGGAAGAAGAGGAGAGAAGGAGCGAGGGGAAGATATGCCAATCTGTCTCCAAGCTAAACAGGGGTTCTAGCCGAGGTTTGGGGGAGCTGGGAGCAGATCCCCCTACAAGGGAGCAAGAGCGAGAAGAACTAAACAGGAGGTCAAGGTGTTTGTCAGATGTGTTGGGGTTCGGGGCCGAGCTCCTGCCTACTGGAACCTCTAGGTAGAAATCCAGGTGTGAGGTCTGTAGATAGAGGCAGCTCCAGGGCCACAGACTTTTCTGGGCACCACGGAGATGCCTTCTTCCCCAACCCCCGCCATCCCTACCTCCCACCCTCTGAGACCTGTCTGCCCAGAGACCAGCCTGGTGACATCTCCTGGGCTCACAGCCTCTCAGCGCAGGGCTGGCTCCCCCTCTATCCCCCAGCCCTTGCAAACAGCAGAGAGAGCCACTGACCGGCTGGCCCGACTCCCTCTGTATGAAGCCATCCTGGGTTTGCATCTGGTGGTGGTAGTGCTGCCAAAATTGAGCCCCAGGATGAGCTCTTTTATGATTGCTGACAACCCAGGGATGCGAGGACCTCTCAGCAGAGCCCCCAGCACATTCCCAAGGATGATCCCCTCCGTGGCCACGGAACATGGACAGGGGAGTGAGCCTCCCGCTCCGTCGGGTCGCCGGACCCCGCCCCACTCCCGTGCTCCTCAGAGCTGGGTGTTGCATTAGATGAACAGTCTCATTCTTGATGGCTTGGATCTGTGCTTGAGGGATGCTTACCATCTAGGTTTCTTAAACACAGATTGATCTCTGCTAATTCATGCGTCACCACTGAATAGTTTGGCACAGGACAGCTCCTCCCTTTGGAGAATCCGTGCGAGCAGGCAAGCCAGCAGGGACGGCTGGACGATCTGGGCCCTTCCCCTCTGCAGAGCTCCCGTGGAGACCTTTCCTGCAGGGGAGGGAGGCTCAGGACCCAAGGATCTTTGCGCACTTTCTCCCCTCCCTCTCCGGCCTCCTGTCCCGACTTACCTGCCCTCCTTAATTTTTGTCCCCGTACCTTCTTCATTCTCATAACCTCCTCATTTCTAAGGCTTGGTATCTCTCATCATCTTTCCACTTTGTTTTCTTCTTTCCTGCTTCTTCCCTTCCCACCCTGCCACCGTCTGTGCCTTCGCAGTCCTGCCTCCCCCTCCTCAGTGGTCACCTTCTGCCACCACCTCTCTGTATGTGCAGACTGTGATTTTCCCTTCCCCCGAGTCCGCGGTCTCTCTCCTGGCCTTGGTGCCCCTGCGTGGCCAGTCTCTGGGTGAGAGAGCCTCCCCTCGGGAGCTCAGGCAGAGGGGGCAGGTACCAAAGTGCAATGGAGGAGCCTGACCGCCTTCCCCATTAGGTGCTCTGAGCAGTGTCCCCGGGGGGCCAGAAGCACAAATTCAGAGCAGAAAAAGCATACCCCGAACCTCAGTTCTCCCAAGCAGCCTTCTGTCTGCAGGCAGGCAAAACCAGGGAAGATCAAACGCATACCTCAGCAAATTGCCTTGGTCAGGCACTCTGAGCAGCAATTAGCATTTATCAGAATAAAATATCTGCCGGATGAATGAATGAATCCATCAATAACACCGTATACAGAGCCGAGCTCCACATCGACGTGCATTTTCATTTACTAATGATCAATCATGGGCCAACAAAATTAGACATAAATCTGATGTCAGGACAACCACAATCATAAGATGAATGTGTAACATACATACGTCAAGGTAGCAAGGTGCAGATCTACTGCCTAACCTACTCCTGAAGCACTTGGGCATTGCTCTCTGATTCCATTCCCACAGGACCTCCGAGGGATCTCAGCCTGCCCCCTGCACACTTGGTACGCATCATGCCAGACGTCACCCCAACACCCCAGAGGTTTTCTCAGATTCATGCCTTCGCGCTTGCTTCCAGGTCTGCCTGGAGGGACTTTTCCTGCCCTCTCTTCCTACCTTTGTCTTGGTCATCATTAGAGACCCTATACAAGCATTACCTCCATTCTAGAAATTTCTCTGTTCTATGCAGCAGAATGTGATGGGCACTGTCCCAGGGCCACAGCCCAGAGCAAGAGAGCAATGCTCTGGCTCTCACAGCGCCCACGTGGCTCCACGTGCCCCATAGTGTGTCCTCAACACTGCAGCATTTTTCCTTTGCTTGCCTCTGGCTCACCCACCACGTCATTGTCTATGCAAAACATCGTGTGCTTGGAGCATCTGTGTGTCCTCGGTGTCAGTAGAATGAATGAAATTGAGGCTTGGAGATTGAATGGTCTGTCCGAGATCACAAACCTGGAGCTCAGGGTTCCGACTCCTTCACCCCCTGCCAGCCCAGCATTTCCCGATATGTCAGAGGCACCATTTGCCCTCACTCCATACTTGGGGCTCAAGCCAAGCCTTGGCCATGCTATGGATTTGAAGCCCAAGAACCAAAAGAGAAAGGCACTGATGATACCAGTACCCTTGTGGCCCAGCATCAGATGGACATTGGGAGTGCACATATTTATGTGCTATTCACAATACTCAGTGTTTACTTTGGTTTTAGCCTCTTAGTGCACCAGTTAGCTAAGGTTCATTTTCTTTGTAATATCAGGATTATCTAGATATCATTTCCAGTAATAGTAACCGACTTCGCGGGCCGCGCTGATGTTCCACATATCCTATTGTTTCTCCTTCTAACACAACTCCTGCAAGTTAAGCCTTATTTTATCGGCACAAAAACAAGAATTCTGAGAAGGGAGCTCGCTCATCCAGGGATGCATTCTAGCAAGCACCAGATTTGGGATCTGTGTGCTTTCCACGCTGCAGAGCTCTGGTGTGTACACAGAGTTTCCTGGGAAGCATACGGCCTTGAACACGAGCCTGATTTCCTTGAAGCATGAGCTAAACATGTTGGTGGTCCAGAATGAAGGCCGGAGTCTGTTTTCTGGTGCAGCCGTGCCTTGAATCCCCTGGGATGATAGCATTCTGCCCTTTGAACGCTGGAAAATGCCCAAGGGGTCCTGGAGACTTTTGCGGCAAAGCCACGCCCAGCCAATCTCACAAGAGCCTCCTCTTAACAGCTCTGATATTCTATCAGCATTCTTCCAGATTCAAGGAGTGTCCATGAGTTTCTACCGTGCGCTTAACTCAGAGATTTTTTTTTTTATTATTTTTTGAACTTCAAGGGGAAGATTTGGGCTTCTGGGTGCCAGGATAAATCAGGCTAAAGGAGTTTGATTTCATGCAAAAGAAGTGCTGCTCTTTGATACTGAGGTTGCAAGAACTTGGGCTTTATCTGCGGTTCCCTTTCAAAGTTAAGCATTCACCAGACCCCCTGGGCCATATTCATGAGAGCTGTCTCAGTGCTTGGAGCGCCCAGTCCACTCCCCTGAAACCACACAAGGGACATCTGGGCCTGCATCCCAGGAAATGCATCCATTCTGAGTGCCCCCCTGCATTTTAGATTCCTTGGGGTTCCATGGGAATGTTTAAGTTCCCCCAAGAAACTTATTCTTAGAGATGTGCATCCAGGAGGTTTTGGGAGTTGGTCTTGGGAACGAGTCCTATGAAGGAGCAAGGGAAGCTGGATGGGACAGAGAGAGAAGCCTGTTTTCCGTGTTCCCATGAGGAACCCTGCAAGGGTGTCCCTCATCCAAGGGAAGGGCCGAGCCTTTGGGCCCCAGCATCACTCACTCAGTGAGCAGTGGGAATAACGTTGGGTGAGGCAGCCTTGTTAAGTGGGGGAATGAGTGCTTCAGACCTAATGAAATGTGGGGGCCACAAAGGGTCCCCGTGCTTCATGGGGAGAAGTGTGTTGTGGTCGCCCAGATCAAGCCCCTAGCATCTCCAACTGCTTCTCGATGCCCTCGGTGCAGTAACAGATGGAGTTGGTGCCCAATAAATGTGTGTAGACTTGAACTGCATCTGGGGTCCTCATGGGTCTTTCTGATGATCTAGTTCCTTTCCTTTTCTTTTTTAAAGATGTTATGTATTTACTTGACACAGAGAGAGGGAGACAGAGCACCTGGGAGCACAAGCAGGGGGAGTTGCAGAGGGAGAGGGAGAAGCAAGCTCCCCGCTGAGCAGGGAGCCTGATGGGGGGCTCGATCCCAGGACCTCGGGATCATGACCTGAGCCAACGGCAGATGCTTCCCCGACTGAGCCACCCCGAGCACCCAGTACATTTCATCTTACAGAGAGGGGTCAGGAGTCTTACTCAGAGATGCAGAGCTTGTCAGAGCGAAGAGTTAGAGCCTCACTCGGGGACTGGTATCCTCTTTACCAAACTCTACTAGTTGCTCATGGTCTTTTTGGTCCATATGATGAAGGGCTTTGGGTTAGAAGGAGATTTCGTGTTTTAACGAATATGCCCCACAAGGGGGTCTGCCTGTTAGTATCATAGAGAGCCTGCTCGCTGCTGTGAACAACATTGGAATGTAAGGGTCTCCGAAGGGCTCACCCAGGATTGCCTGGCAAATGTCATTTTTCACCATGAACTAACTTCCCACCGAGTCATGTAAATGAGTATTTCCCCAACTGTTACATTGAGGATGGAGCATCAGATTTCAGAAACTAAAGGACAGCTGGCCCACAGTGGTTGAATGGGCACCCCTCCCCAACACACACGTTCATACATACAACATACTCCCCCATTCACCCACAGCTGCCAGCCCCACTGAGGGTCGTCGCCCCCTCTCCCCTCCCAGGCAATCACTGGTGAAGCGTGGGAGGTCACCTGTGGTCCTTTACCCCCTGAGGAGCCATCACGACACACAATGCATGGGAACTGAGGGTCTATTCCCAGATGCTCTGTTGCACTTGGCCTTGCTGTAGGGATGTCCTGGGCCCCGCTGCTGTGTGCCTCCAGGCACTGATTTAGGGGAGAAGAAGCCATTCCCTTGTCATCAGAGAGATTATAAAATCAGCGGGATGTCCCTCTCCTCCCCTGGGCAAATTGGGGCTCCTAGGAGGTAGCCCGGTGGGCCTGGGTGGGCTGGCGGTCTGGAAGCTAACTTTGAATAGATCGTTCGCTCACTCTCTCCATTCCCCCAACTGGAAAGCAGGGATAAATTGTACCTCCAGCACAGGGTAGCTGTGAACAGAACCGTGCCTTCAAGTTTTCTTGTCTGTCTTTGCTTACAAGAATCAAACCATAGGGGCGCCTGGGTGGCTCAGTCGTTAAGCGTCTGCCTTCGGCCCAGGTCAGATCCCAGGGGCCTGGGATCGGGCCCCACATCGGGCTCCTTGCTCAGCAGGAAGCCTGCTTCTTCCGCTACCATTCTCTCTGCTTGTGTTCCCTCTCTCGCTGTGTTTCTCTCTGTCAAATAAATAAAATCTTAAAAAAAAAAAAAAAAAG
>CM053619.1:15408664-15427216 GCA_028646535.1 Procyon lotor | reverse complement strand
TGAAGGCCGACCCCCCCAAAGTGGCTGTATTTGAGGATGGGGTCTTTAAGGAGCTCATTACGGTTACATGAAGCCCTGAGGGGGGGGCCCTAACCCAAGGGGCCTGGTGCCCTTCTGAGAAGAGGAAGGGACAGGTGTAGAACTCTCTCTGCACACACAGAGGAAAGACCACAGGAAGGCCCAGCGAGGAGCCGGCCGTCTATAAGCCAAGACCAGGGGTCTCACCAGAAACCGACCCTGAGACTATCTTGTTCTTGGATATCCAGCAGCCAAAATGGCAGGAAAATACATTCTGCTGTTGAAGCCACCCAGTCTGTGGTGTTTGGTTATGGCAGCCCTCGAGGACTAAGACACTCCCTGTGTTCTGGCTACACCAACCTCCTGGCACGGCTCTCCCGTCCCTCCTCCCCTGGGGTCACTTCCATCTCTGCTCTCCCCATCTTACCTAAAGTAGAGCCCAGAACTCTCAACCTCCCACTTGGAGTTCCTGCCACAGCTAACGAGGTACCTCACCCAGACGAGAGCACCTTCAGGGACAAACTTGTTTCAGCCCCTGCTCTGGTCTTCACCCCAAAATACAGCTGGCGGTGGAAGATGCTGGTAGGTTTTTCTCCATTGACTAAATGGATGGTGTTCAGGGCCCCATGTTTGCTGGCCCTTGGCCAAGCATCATTGTGTCATTCCTGGCCTCTCTTCAGTATAGTGACCAGGGGATCTGCCCCGGGTGCCCTCAGAAGTGGCAGGTGCCCTTAAAGTAGACTCAAGGAGCAGCCCGGGTTAGAGACAAGGGAGCCAGAGAGCCTCAGCTGGGAGTCCCACGTTGGGGGGGGGGTGCAGGTGTTGAGGAAGGGCCACGGGCCTGCCCTCCATGATGTCACTATAGCAGGGAAAGATCAGGGAGTCTCACAAGGTCGCAGCTGCAAGGGTTCCTGAGGGTACCTGGCGAAGCCTCCATCAGAGAGCTGAGCCCTCCCCACCACACTCTCAACAACAGCTTCCCACTTCAACTAGGGCCCCTCGGGGAGGGGTGCTCCCCAGCACTGCCCGGGCATGGGCAAGTTCTCATGTTTACACACGTCCTCACACTGCCCAGCCCTGCCTCCTGCATCCGACCCCTAGATCCTCATCTTGTTCTCAAGAGCCACCGTGATCTGGTCTTGTTTATCTCCCACTGGAAAGCTCACCATTTTCCCTCTCGAAGCTCAAAATCTCTGTCTGCAAATTCTCCTTTGGAATGAATGAATGAACCAATGAATGAATGAGTGGTTTTAAGTTCCTCCGGGTCTTGGTCACCCTGCCTGGTCTCCGTTTTTTCTATACCTTCACTCCAAATGTATTGGCCAGAACATTTCTTGGAATTCTTTTATCCCCACTGCCTGATATAAGCAAAAGAATAAAGGTAGGAAAACAGCGCTCATAAATGTTTGTTGGCTGAGTGAGTGGATGAAATCCTGCTCTCACTGGGCCCGCTGGGCTGGGGCTGCAGGGATGCCACCTGGGGAATTTATTTTTCCTCCCACAACTAGAAAAAAGATTATGAAACAGAAAATCATCCTGCTGTCGCTAAGGAAAGTGGGGTTTTGGTGGGGTCAGTCCGATGCCTGAGGCAGCGATAAAAGCTCAGGCTGCTAATAATTCCCATCCCTGTGAGTTTATTAAAATCCTACATTTTATCATGCAGACATTTTGGAAAGGAAATACATTTTCTCTTGCCTCTGACCTTTGTGTCCCTTTTCCAAACTCAGGCTGCCCCGCCTACCGCGATGTGTCCAGCAGCATGGGTGGGTCCAGAGAGCCCCTGCCCAGTGTCCCTCACCAGCCTGCAGGAATGGTGAAGCCCCCAGGTATCTGTTTCCTCCGAGGCAACTGATTTTCATCAACCCAGCAGACGGGCCAGGCTCCTGCGCTGATCCGCAGACTCTGTTTTGGCTTTGCTTTTATAATTTTTTTAAATCAAAGCGATACAAGCTTGTAAGAAGTCAAATTGGAGAGAACTGTATAAAGAACAATTTAATAGTCTGCCCATTTTTTTCTTCTGCTAATTATAGCTTCCTCATCAAGATCATTAGGGAATGACCTTCCATGCTTTCCCTGTGCTTACATAAACGCACGTAGGGACGCATATGTCATTGCTCCCCATTATGGAGGCCCCAAAATGAAATTATATCCCACACTTTATACTGAAACTTCCATATAATATGACCATCTTTTTGGTCAACACCCGTGCATCTAAAAGGATCTTTTTTAAAAACAGCTTTATCGAAATGCAACAGATCCAATAAACTGTCTGTATTTAAAGTGCAGGATTTGATAAGTTTGGCCTTTATAACATAGTCCTTTTTTTTTTAAATTTTTATTAACATATAATGTATTATTTGCCCCAGGGTACATGTCTGTGAATCGTCAGGCTTACACATTTCACAGCACTTAACAGCACATACCCTCCCCAATGTCTACAACCCAGCCACCCTATCCCTACCCCCCCCACCCCGCCACCGGCCACCCTTAGTTCGTATCTTGAGTCAAGGAGTCTCTTATGGTTTGTCTCCCTCCCCATCCCTTCCTGTTTCATTTCTCTCCCCTACCCCCCCAAACTCCCGCCTTGCCTCTCAAATTCTTCATATCAGAGAGATCATGTGATACTTGTCTTTCTCTGACTGACTTATTTCGCTTAGCATAATACCCTCCAGTTCCATCCACGTCGTTGCAAATGGCCAGATTTCGTTTCTCTTGATGGCTGCATAGTATTCCATTGTATATATATATATATATATACCACATCTTCTTTATCCATTCATCTGTTGATGGGCATCTAGGGTGTTTCCATAGTTTGGCTATTGTGGACATTGCTGCTATAAACATTCGGGTGCACGTGCCCCTTCAGATCACATTTGTATGTTTAGGGTAAATACCCAGTAGTGTGATTACTGGGTCGTAGGGTAGCTCTATTTTCAACTTTTTGAGGAACCTCCATACTGTTCTCCAGAGTGGCTGTACCAGCTTGCATTCCCCTGTAGGAATGTTCCTACATTGTAGGAGTGTAGGAGGGTTCCCCTTTCTCCGTATCCTCACCAACATCTGTCATTTCCTGTCTTAACATAGTCCTTTTAACAACAGTTACCTAATATCCTGCTGTCTGATACAATATGATCTGGCCACCTATTCCTCTTGGTAGACTTGAAATTGTTTCTAGTTTTTGTTAATACAAAAAATGCTGTAAACAGGCACACGCGAGCGCGCGCGCGTACACACACACACATACACAACTTGGCTCATTTACCCTTATAAACAGAGGTTTTGTTTCTACGAGGTAAACAGCTAACAACAGGATTGCCGATATAAAGACATGCTAATTTAACCTTTTAATCAGTCCCTTCCTACCTCCCCATGTCACAGTCCTGGCTATCATGGGCAGGCTGTGTCTCTGGATTGCCTTCTTTCCTGCAGGACCATGTCCTTGAACGACACTGTGAGTGCCTAAAGGCACACATCCCTACTCCAGCATTCTCGGTAGGACTGCCCTGCGTCTTTCCTGAATGGGATACCCAGGAAGGGGAAAATCTGGTGTGCTTCCTTACCTCTCAATGAATCAGGGAGGCTTTCCGAACTTCTAATCTGGCTTCGACCTCCACTGAGCCCTCTACTCCCTATAAACCGAAGCAGGCTATAGGTTTACTTCTCTGATCCTGCCTGCTCATATCTAAAACCAGGCTGTATAGGGGGATCCACTCTCTGGGTTGTGGGAATACAGAGAGAGAGCCAATGTGTCAAAGACTGAGAGCAGTACTCGGGAATGTAGTGTTTGCTCTGTAAATGGCAACTGTTTCTACTGCATAGAATCCTCAGCCACCTGCAAGCCGTGTCCACATCATCCAGGTACGGGAAGGCATCATTTGTTTGAAATTGCACAAGAATCCTAGTTACAGTTGAAACTTTTGAGTGGGAGTCTGAGAACTTTCTAGACTGCAGTCCACTCGGTTGTAGCAAACGACCCTTGAGCTCCAATCTCTTACCCATTGCAACTTTCCAGAAGGAAAACAAAAAACTCAGTTTAAAAAAAAGAGACAGAGAGAGAAAGATGAAAATTTAGAGAGCACTGACCCAAGCTGTTGGTACACTTTAATAGCTCCCTCGCTCAAGTTACTAGTAATCCCATCTTGTCATACATAAACGCAGTAGGCAATTGAGATTATTGGCCTATAAAACCAAAAGGAAGGGCTTCATTTTGTGACCACGGCTAGACCATCTGGGGTCACGAGGAGCATGAAGACCTTAATTCTAGTCTCTGCTTAGAAGAACACTTGCTCCATATTCCTACCTAAGGCAGGAACTAAGGAGCTTTATTCATCTGGTATTTCTTTCTTTTTTTTTTTTTAAGATTTTATTTATTTGACGACGAGAGAGATAAGAGAGGGAACACAAGCAGGGAGAGTGGGAGAGGGAGAAGCAGGCTCCCCACTGAGCAGGGAGCCTGATGTGGGGGCTCGCTGAGTACCCTGGGATCATGATCTGAGCTGAAGACAGACACTTACTGACTGAGCCATCCAGGCGCCCCACCATCTCATCTCTTAAACATGACTGATGAGGGAGAACTCACCACCCCATAGGAAAGCCCCCTCCTTTGTTGGATTACTCAAATCATTAGCTTTCACATGGTGCCTGACCTTCCTGATGGGTGCCCCATGAATGTCGTGTCTGAGGCAGAGGGAGCCCAAATCTTGTGATGTACAATGTGGAGACAGCGAGGACACTGGAAATCCGATGGAGAGAGTGGGCTGGGAGCGGATCTTCCCTCCTCCCTCAGGGCAGAGAGAGGATGAGATAATCATCAGATGGCTTAATTAAGTCATCCACTCTTCCCCAGAGAGTCTGCCACAGGTCTGACCACAGAGTGTGGGGCGGGGCTTTGGGACCAAAGGCCTGACTCTGTGGTAACTGAATCTATTTCTCCAAAATTCTGTTAGCTGCTCTGAAAAATAAGGGGACTGCCCCTTCAACAGGGTTACTGGGAAAAGGAAGGCTTGCTCTCTGGATTTGGAGCCCCCTCACGGCACTCCAAGGGTCTCCCGGCACAGCCCGCCAGCCCTTATTACCCACCCCTGTGCCCTACCCCCTGCCCCCAGGACAGGGTCCCTGCTCGGGCAGACCCAGGAGATCGTGGGAGCACACACAGTTGTCCCCAGGAAGGTCAAGGGCATGGGGGAGAGGCACAGATAGTGTCTGCCCCGGGAGGGCTCTGGACCCCTAAATTTCCTCTATCCTGGCTCCCCCTTTTTGGACAAAGAGGTGCTGGTGGGTAAACACACTCTCCCCTCCGAGGAGTCAGAGTACCTAGTGAGATTTTTCAGTTCCTCCTCTAATGGCAACACATTGCTGACAATCTCTGGGCCCTATGTTCCTCATTCATGAAATGGGCATATTGATATGCATTGCACCTGTCACGCAGGGCTGGCAGGAAGATCGGATCAGATAAAGGAGGATGAAGGTTGTTTGGATGCTGATGATTTTGACACAAGTGAGCTTGCTGTTTGGGCCTCGTCCCTCCAGGGCTGCCAATTTCCATGAACAGCAGATTCAAAGCTCAGCACCCCAGAGAGTTTGAGGAGACATAAAGAGAAGGCACCTAAGAAGCTGGGGCTGGGGTGATGAAGAGTCCCCTGGGACCCCAGGGAGGCACTGAGCAGCATCTCTGGGCCCTGCCAATAGACAGAGTCATCCATCTCAGTTTCCAAATGTTTGTGTTTGCCATTGATATACCGCTGACGGTGACAGACAGATTTTCTCCTGCTCTAGTCAGATGCGACTGCCGCACGCCCAGCCCCAGCACCAGACCACCCGGGCTCACGCAGGCTGCCACATTGGTTCCTGGGGATTTCAGGCAGCCCCCGAGGCCACCATTCCTAGATCCCCAGCCAGAGTCCAAGGGATGGGGGCTGCCAGCCAGAGACGAGCTGAGCCCAGCAGTCTTCATTGGGTGGCCTGGGCAGTGGAGAGGAATGGGAGGTTAGCTGGAGCTCATGCTGTGAGGGAGGGTGTCCGAGCTGTCATCACCACCCACCAACTCCCGTCATGGGGACAGGCCAATAATCAGAAGGCCAGGCCCAACTGGACACAGAGGGCTTCCAGTTGACAGGGTCGCTGGGGACTCTGGAAGAAGTGGGGTCTGGATACAGTCCTTTGCAGAGAAAGTATGAAGGCCAGTTTCAGGGACCAGGTTGTCGCAGGTGTTTATTTAGATCAATCCAGATACAAGAAAGCAAGACAGGAACTCAAAACATGTACTTGCACAGCCTCCGGCCTCCCCTCCCCTCCAGCCGTAAGGGAGGACCACAGCTTTCCGCCGCCTGTGCCCAGTCGGCTCCCCCTATCTGGAATGCCATTTCCTCTTTCTTTGTTTCGGCTGCCTGGCTCACTCCTACTTACTCCTCAGAAGGAGTTAAAGCAGAACTTCGTGCCCCCGCCCCCCAAGTTGGGTGAGCAGCCGTTGGCGCTGTGCTCTCTCTTGTCGGCCTTAGTATGGTTCACTGGGATTGACGGCATGGTGGGCATTTTGAGCTCCTTCCCAGGGGGGCTTCCAGGGCACAAATGAGGGGCAGAGAAGCTAGAGGATGGGTAAATTCACAGAATCGTACAAAAAACAACTCCCAACAGAGGCAGAGATGCTCTGGAGATTGGCATCTGGGAAATGGACAGAGTGGCCCAGAACACAGTCACCCTCCTATAATCGTCTGGTGTTCATTAGTCACAACTGAGGATGCTGGAAACTGCTTCTGACCAGGTAGTGACGTGAGCTGCCCCGGCCACCGTCCCCTCACGCCCCTGGTCACACATCTTGCTCGGCACAGTTTGGCAAGCCCCGGGGTCAATCCTGCTGGCTCTCTGAACCAGGTCTGCGCCGACGCCTGCTGTTCCTATGCCCTGGCAACCTTTTTTTTTAACATCAACTTTAAAAGAAAAATTGTAGTCTAATTGACACAGAATGTTACATTAATTTCCATTGTACAACATAGCGACTCCCCAGGTCGATATGTTACACTCGGCTCACCACAAATGTAGGTCCCATCTGTCGCCAGACGATGCAGTTACAATATCCCGGCAATGTTCTGATGATAATGCTCTTCTATAGATTTTTCCAGCTCCCATTGGGAAATCCTGCTAATTTGCTTGTCTCCTGCTACTGGCATGGGCTTCCTGACCGTGGTCCCATACCCTGCCTCCTTCATCTCCATGGCTGGTCCAGTTACCGACCTCACCCTGTCATCGGGAAGGATCCCAAGCTCAGGATTCCCACTTCTGGATGGCAGCGCAAGGGGGTGTGTGACCCATTCCCCAGCAATATAGGCCAATCTGCTGAAAACTAGTTTACAAAGCTCAACTCTCTAAATTCTCTGAAAATTGTCCCCAGCACACAGACAACACACGAAGGAACAAGTTATTCAAGATCAACTCAAATGTAGTAAGAAATAACCTGAGTCGCAACCTGCTCCCTGTCCCTGCCCCCACTTCACCCCCCAGCTCAGGCTGGTGGAAACTCCACTCTGGTCAGGAGTGACTAAGAAGACCCGGCTCCCTCTCCCTTCAGTTGTCAATCAAGGATCCTCATACCTCACCTTATTGGGAGGGACATGCCACTAGTCTTTCTCAGCCCCTCTAACTCCAGACTGAAGAGGCAAAATTTCTGGTATGTGCAGCAGAAAGGCTGAGATTCCCTCCTCTGTGTGGCCATCGGTCACAGGATAGGGGCTCTGCCCCAAGGGGCAGTAGGTTGAGGATGCTGGGCTCCCATTGGCCTAGCCCCAGCTCACTCCTAGGACAGATTTCACACTGGGAAAGGCAAGCTGAGAAGACAGAGGCTTCGGCTCCACCCAGAGCCCAAAGTAGTAGCTCAGAGATTTTCCCCAGAGGCAGAGGGAGAGGCAGCCCAGAGTAAGAGACCTGGAGCTCTCTTTGGAGAAATTAACCTTATCAGAAACAGTGTGGGGAAGTTCAAGCCTGAAGGTGTACTTGAAAACAATAACTTCTCTTAATCGGGAGCAATAGGGTTAACTACAAGTTTGTTTGTTCCCCCAGAGAGAACTAGGGAAGGAGACAGCTGAAAAGAGTCCACTTAGAGTCAGAATAAACCTTAGGGGAGCAGCTTCAAAAACTACCTCAGCACTTATTTAACTGGATTGGACTGCTAAGCAATTTGGGGGTTTCATGGTGTGATGGGTCAAGAGGTGGCCTGGGCAATTTCTGTACCCCAGGATGTTGTCGAAAACAACAGAGGAAACAGTCAGTTATTAGTGGAGCTCAAAGGCTAGTTATGATGCCCCTTAGCTTAGCAGAGAGACCAGATGGGGAGGCATGCAACAACATCTCTGCCTGTCTTTCTCAGGGTGACTGTGCACATACCCAAGGCAGTGCCCTCGGAGAGTGTCCCCAAATGCTCCACACTTCAGGGAAAAATAGAAGTCGTTCAGATAGCAAGCCAATGGGCAAAAGGATAAATAATCAAACCACAATAAGCCATACCAGAGACGGGAGAGGAGAGTCAGTATGCAGCATCGCTACACTCTATCACCTTAAATGTCTGGTTTTCAACACCAAATTACAAGACATGCAAAGAAACAGGATAATGTGACCAATATGCAGGAGAAAATCAAGCAGCAGAAATGGTGAAATGTATGAAAGGGATGTTCAAAAAGCAGAAAGAAAAAAGTGTCAATCAAGAATGTTTTATATCCAGCAAAACTATCTTTTGAAATGAAAATGAAACATCTTGCTGCACTTTGCCTGATCCTGGGGCTCCCCAGTCCGCATGGGCAATGATGCCTTCACTTTTGAATGGGATGAAGATCATTCTGCTCCTTGCTTCCCCCCTGTTGCTGTTAGGATATGTCCCCTCTCCCCTAGATGCCCCTAGTTTCCATTTTTCTCTCTGCGGACCCCACAGAATGTGAGGTTTGAAAAGGTCCTGAGAAGCATTTGAGCCAACCCTTCGCTCCAGGGAGGAAGTGACTTCTCAGGCCACAGGCCTAGACAGTGGCAGAGCCCGGACCAAGCCCCTCGGGACACAGCCCTACAGTCCCTGAAGCCAGCCTCCGACAGGTGGACGTTGCTTCAACCCCTTCCTCTGACATCATCCCCATGTCTGCAGGTCACTTGGACATCCATGAAAGAAGACAATGCTTCCTGAGTGCGTAATATGAGCCAGTGATTCTGTGTTCTCATTTGACTCTCAGCAACTGCTAACGGGAACGTACCACTACGACTCCCATTTCAGAGATAGACAAGTAGGGGGCTCAGGGAGGTTAAGCAGCTTGCCAGGGAGCACACACCCTACGGGCAACGGAGTCAGCTTTGAACACCCTTAGTCTCACTGCAAAGCCTACCCTTCTGTGACCGCCAAGCTCCTGGGGAGCTCCTCTCATCTCTCATCCTTGGGGTCATTGTCCTCTTAGCTCTGATGGCCTCATGCCTGCCTCGCTGTAGCCTCCCCTGAGAAGCCCATCTTGAGCTTCTCCCCTTCGAGCTGCCCCACCCACGGGGGCTGGAGCTCTGGGACCTCTGACCCAAACTCCTGTTCTTTTGCTTCCCCTGTCCTTCAGCACAGGGGACCTGGCCTGCATCCCGAGCAGTTCATGGAACCCTTTGGCCTCAGGCTGAGCCTCTGTAAGAGGGAACACAGCACAGGTCCTGCTGCACAGGGCTGGTGGGGGGATGAGGATCCTGATAAAGGAAATGAGTTCATCTTTTAAAGCAGAACTTCCTGATACCAAAGGGAAAAAATAAAACAACCTCTGGGACCCAAAATCATTGACTCCCCTGCTAGTGGGGTGGATAAGACACCCCCTCTCCTGATCTCTGGCTCCCCATCTATAACACAAGACACTGGGGCCTCTACCCTGTGGTCCCTTCCGGCTCCCACCCTCTGGATCACTTGGGAAATGGAAGCGGCCTTGTAATTTGTGAGCTGCCTGGGGGCTTCGGCACTCCAGGATGACAAATGTAAGGCTTTATTATGTCCTTTTCTTCCTTCGTGTGCCTCTTAAGTGATTAGTGTAAGTACACAATAGACTTTTTTTTTCATGACAGACTTTTAATTAATATTTGCGCAATGCATAAATGCATGTGCCAGCGAAGAGCTCGGGCGGGAAGGAACTAGAGTCTGTGTGACAGCAGTCCCCGGAGGCCATGAGTATAACCCTCTACCCCTCCATCCCTCGTCACAAGAAAAACAAGCCACTGGACGCCGCAGCATGGGGGCCCCAGGACTGAGAGGGGACCCCGGCATAGCCTCTATGCCTTTGGATGCCTTCTTCAGAGATGAGAAGAAAGGAAGCAGGCACCCCTCTCCTACTTCTCTTTCTTTGTCTCCTGAGCACATGGGCAGGAAGGGGAAATAGCGAGGTGACCCAAGAGAGACCCAGGATAGGGCTGGCTTTCTTTGGAAGTCTGGGAGCAGGAAGGTAGTGGTTCTCTCTCCTGGGGGTGCCTTTTGTCCCCGCTCCCTATTCTTGGGTCTGCCTCCCTCCACGCCCCTGCCCCCAGAAACACAGCCCACCCCCCCGCCACACCCCCTCCCACCTCCTCCAGGTGCACTCTCCCTTCCCCTCATCCTCACTTGGTCCAACCCGCTTCCTTTACTGGGAGGAGGAAGGATCAGCATTTTCCCTGTGGAGCCCAAAGATGCCCCACAGAACAGTGCAAGTGGGCAAGAGGCGTTTTTACTCGCTAAGCCCCATCTCTTCTCTCCATCCCTGTGGGCCTAGGAGTCTCTAACACGGATCCCCCATGGAAGTGAATCTTGGGAGTGCCCAAACAGCAGCCCCCATCACAGATCGGGAACTGGCCTTGGCCAGGTGGACCACACTCCATGCCTCCCGCCTCATCTCCAGAGCCCCCTGCCCTGCCACAAAGCTGCCTTCTGAATAGGCCGATGGTGCCCCCCAGACTGTGGATGCTCGAGGAGAAGATCGCTAGCATCTCTGCAGCAGGCCCGGGCCTAACACAGTGCCTGCGCCAGGAAGGAAGCCGACGGTCAGTGTCACTGCCGTGTGAACCCTGCCCGGTGTTCTCCACCCTCATCCCCCACTGCCTGTGCTCAGGCTGCCCCGATTTCTGAGCCAATCCCAAACCAGTGTGGGCTGAAGTTGGGGGTCTACCAGCAGGGATGGGGTTTGGGGCCCAGCTGTGTGCTCCTGGACACCTCCATCCTGCCAGGTTGAGAGCTATACATACGGCAGGTGAGAACAGGGGCCATCCTCGGGCCACCCCCCCCCCCCCCCCCCCCCGTCCCTTCCCACCTCAGTTAAGGACCAGCTTTGGGCACCTGCCTCTCTCTTTGATCTAGGCACCACTCCCCAGCTTGCCACTCATTCCCACACTCCTTATTTCACCCCCTGCTTACCAACACCTATTCTGTGCCAAGAAGAGGGAATGAGGTTGTGATGAACACAGGGCTGCATAGTTCCTGAGGCTCAGGGAAGTCTAAGGACAGGGAGTCAGATGTGGCGTCAGGAGACCCAGAGGGTCCTCGTCTCACCCGGCAGAGGGCTCCCCGGAACACTAGGCAACCCCTTCTTCCTCCTGCATTTTGGTCCATCATCCTTAAATGAGCAGATCCCAAGGACTGGAGATGGTGGTTCTTAAAGCTTAAGAGGCTGACAAAAGCAGGACCCCTTCCAAAACATTCAGATGTATTCTTAGGCACGACATTTTGCAGAGTGCAAATTCACCGGGGGAAGGTACCCAAGAATTGAGCTCCAGATACCCCCTTCAAGGCACTGAGCCGACCCTAGAACCAGGAGTGAGATGGTCTCCAGGGACCCTTCAACTCCTACGATGACTTAACTTAGTGCCCAGGGCTGTACTTGTAGATAAATCTAACCCCTGCACAGAGTGTGCCCACCTGGATGTCAGGTTCCTGTTTCTCTTCTTCTTCTTTGATTTCTATTTTTATTTTTTTTTGCTTCATTTTGACCTAAGATCACTGTGACAAGAGGCATCTTCTGACTGGTCCACCAACACAGCAGAACGGATGAGTGATTTCTGGAGTCTTTGGGATGGGCATTCTCCTTCCCACCTACACTGAGCAAGCAACAAGCTTCCGGAAGGGGTGGGGGTGGGGCTGAGTCATCTTCCTAATAAAACCCATCCATCCAGTTTCTAGAGAAAACAGATTGGAGATATCCCCAGAGCTAGACGTGGGGAAATAAAGTAATAATGTTATCAGTCTTCACAGAGCTATTTAAATACAGATTGGGTTGCTGGGGAGATAAAAGGGAGCCCCTTTTGTTATGAAAATGAAGGGAAGGAGGAGGGTTGCGTTTGTGTTTTGATATGCTAATGAGCTTGAACGCCAGCCACCCGGGTGGGGACCGCTGGGGAGGCGGTGTTGCCCAGCGTATTTATTTGTGCAGTTTAATTTAACAGCTAGGCTACAACTGGGCTGCAATCGGGATTGTGTAAAGATAATTACAGCCCCATTATTAATCAGACGCCTGCGGGAAGTAGCTTGCTAGCTTGCTAGCTTGCTGCCTGGGCTGCAAGCGAATTTGCAGCCTCACTGACTCGGCACCTTCGTGGTCTCCTTCTGCCATCTAGTGGCAGCCCTAGGAATTGCCTGCAGGAAAAACGGGAAAAGAAAAAAACGTTTTGGTTTCTTTTTAAATGGTGCCAGCCACCTTCTAGAACGAACAGGAACTGCTGCCGTTTCTGAAAAAGTAAGATACAGAAGAGCCTTTGGAAGCCAAGCAGCCAGTCTTCCCTTTTTAGTGGGGCTGAATCTGAGGTCTGAAAGCCTAACTTGCACAAGGACACAGTTTTTGGCTGGGATGAGTTTTAATTTTTAAGGCCAAATCCACTGATTTTCTTAAAACGCCAAAATTTTAAACTTAAAGTTACTTAATATTTCGCCAACCCTTACCCCCTTCATCTTTTCTGTTTTTCAACTCATTCATTCATTCACTCATGATTCGGGTCCTGGTTTTATTTGATTCTAGTTTCCCCGGTTCCTGTACGAAATGACTTCGAGCGAGTCCAAATGGAAAACCATTCCAGCAGCTGAAAGAGTAGCAGACAGAATGCACCAGCAGAGAATAAATACACGGCCTTGTAGCAGCGTCAGGAACAGACTGTGCCCAGAGAGAGATGATTAGTGGACAAATGCAAGAGGCTAGGTACGTGGGGACTCTCTGTGCTTTCTGCTCCACTTTTCTATAAACTTAAAGGTGCTCTAAAAAAAAAATAAAATCTATTTTTTTTTAAGATTTTATTTATTTGACAGAGAGAAACACAGCGAGAGAGGGAGCACAAGCAGAGGGAATGGTGGGAGAAGCAGGCTTCCTGCTGAGCAGGGAGCCCGATGCGGGGCTCGATCCCAGGACCCCAGGATCATGACCTGAGCCAAAGGCAGAGGCTTAACAAATGAGCCACCCAGGCGCCCCCCAAAATAGAGTCTATTAATCAAACAAACAAGAAATGAAGAGGGAGGCGGGAAGGAGGGACTCACTTCTGTCCTCGAATCCAGCCCTCATGACTTTTCCTCCTCTGCTCTATCCCTGTTTTTTCTTACACAGCTTCCTCTTCCTCTCAGTTTCTAGCATGCATTCTTCCCAGCTCTTTCTCAGATTCTGCCCCTACAATGTCTGGGAGCTTGCGGAGGGTCAGATATGGAGAGAGGGGTTTCTTTCTGTATAAATTCACCAGAGGAAGGTACCCAACAGTTGAGCTCCGGATACCCCCTTAAAGTCACAGGCATGCCCCAATGTCACCTAGGTAGAAACGGGCCATGCCTGGTCACTACATCCCCTTGGAGGTCACCGCCCAGCCCCTGGGCTCCTGAGGAGCTCCTGGGGGCCGCTGACTGTGTACACGTGTATCTCCCCAGCTAGAATACAAGCTCTGGAAGGGTGGGCATGGTATCTCACTGACGTTGGTAAATTTGATCAGAACAGTCGAAGTCCCATGTCAAAGGCAGAGCATGTGCCTAAACACAAATGATCAAATAAAGAGCAGACTGAGTGCCTGGGGTAGGTCAACACTGGCCCCCAAATGACTTTGGTCCTAATCCCTGAAATCTGTGACTGTTACCTTATATGATGAGGGACTTGGCCGATGGGATTCGATTAAGGATTTTTGAGGGGAGGGGAGTATCCTGGGTGATCCGGGTGGGCCCAATGTCATAAAGAGGAAGAAGGCGGCATAGGGAGATTTGACTACAAAAGAGAAAGCAACAGAAAGAAGAGATTTCAGAGAGGCGAGCACAAGCCAAGGGATGCTGGCGGCCCCCAGAAGCTGGAAAAAGCCAGGAACACATTCTCCCCCAAACCTCTGGAGGGAGCACGGCCCCAGGTTTCACCTTGCTTTCAGCCCAGTGAAACCCATTTCAGACATCCGACCTCCAGAACTACTGTACCGGTGTGGTATTGAGGCCCTCGGTAGGTGGCGATTTGTTACAACGGCAATGGAGAACTAATACAGTGTTCCTCCTCCTCCTCTGGGATGGTTGCTTCCTGATTCTGCCCTTCCTTCTGGCTGTTTCTTTGGAAGGCCATCTTGGTTTCATTCACAGATTTGGTCGGGTAACTCTCCTCGCCCCAAGAGTCCCCGCCGGTCAGGGGAAAGGGGTGCCCATCCCGGCCAGGGTGCGGGGCTCACAAAGCTCTCTTGGGTCCAACTACAGGAGTAGAAGCCCCTGCTCTTGTGTGGGGAGTCCATTCCTGGGCACTTGGCAGGACAGGGGAGGCCACGTTTTGGCCCTGGTTGTCACAAGAGGCATTAGAGCTCTGGTATGTGACCCAGTTCCCCTCCCTAGTCTATGTGTGGGGACTTATCCCCACGCTCTTCGCCCTAATGCCACAAGCCCACCCACTCCCTAGTTATAAGGGGCCTTTGTCAGAGGATCCCATAGAAAGAGCCAATGCTCCTCATTGAGGGAGCCCCAGGGCTGTCTCTGTCGGCAGCTGTCGGAGAGCTGAGGGCCTGACCAGGGCAGCGCTCACCAACGGGAAGTCCTTGGAGAGCTACTGATGGGCCCCGGTCGGGGGCTCGGGCCCACTGAAGGCTTGTGCCACTCACCGCATTGGTCTGCTGGAAGGCCATGTCTTGTCCATTGGTCAAGTGCGTTCAGGCCATGCGGACAGGCAGATTATTGGATCGGATTTTCCATGAAAAGGGGAATAGGAAGCCGAGATGCCCAAGGGCTGGACTGACCATTCCCACAGGTGTCAAGTAGGGTTGGAGCAGGTGTCTCTGATCCCGAGTCCCGCCCCCACTCCTCCCCTCCCCCACTGTGCCTTCCCATTCTCGGGCACTTTGGCACACATCACATCTGCTGCTGGTTCTTCACTCCTTGGCCGGGTGCCCCCCCCCCCACGCCCATTCTCCGGCCGTCTCCTGAGATGAATTTTCCTTCCAAGATAATCCAAGCCGAGCATGGGTTGGGCAGATCTCACCACTCAGGGAAGGGTGCTACCTGACTGACTAAGGCGCTCGGTCTCCCAGTGATACCCCGTGAAATGCACGATTCTCTGAAACCCAGTTTCTGTCTGTCAGAAGCCTCCGAGAGACCCCGGCCGTCCTGGAGGGACATGATGCGGCCTCTGGGGCTGGGCTCTAGGAGGCACAGTGCTCAGGGAGTCAGATTCCAGTGGGTGCGTTTTCTGCAGCATCCATACCATTGTCCTTATGCTAACAGCAAACCAAGAGAAGACACTGTCCTCCTTGGGGAGGGACTCTCCTGTCCCACCCATGTCTTCCACCTGGACAAGGGGCAGCAGTTTCCCTCCTTGACTGGGCATTAGTATCCTCTCCCCCGTATTTTGCACCCAGAGGCCTGGTGATCACCGGTGGGGGTGCCGGAGCCTAAGGGGAGGCTCTTTTGTTTAAACCCAAACAGGAGGGTAGCAGACCCCATAGGTCTTCACTGGTCCCCCAACAAGTCCAGTTCTTGGGCCCCTTGCCCCGGACCTCATATTTTTAGAGGGCCACACATGCAAAGGACAACTCAAAATAAATGTATCCAAATGCTCCTGTACATTCTGCCCTCAAGATCCACCCATTGGCGTCTACACAGAACCATCTTTAAGGCTAAACATCTACCTGGCGATGGAGAGTGTTGGGTCCTGGGAAACACCCCTACGCATCTCCTGCCCGACGTCCTCCAAACCAAAGGCCGCTGTGTTGGAATTCCAGGCAGGCGTGTACTGCTGTGTGGGCAACAGCCTCGGACAGAAACAGTGCACTAACGGGTGGGAAGGATGTGAGTGGCACAAGCCTCAGGGTAAGCAAAAAGAAATGCATTCGCTTTTCAAATCCCTCCTCTTAGACTGTATGGCAACAACGGATTCCTGCTTAAAGAGAATGTCCAAGTTCTGGCTTCTTCTGTTGCAATATGTCCATCTGGCAGAACTCCTGAGTTCGGGGGGAATTGACAAAATCGCAGACATCATAGAGGGGGCTGAAAATCATGTTGGGATAAGAAACGAGCTTATTCTTAAATTTCATTCCTAAATGTGTGTCGTTAGTGTGTCTGGGTGTGTAAATCATACACAGGAGCCAGTGAAAAGCTCAATACAAGTCATAGTGGGTTAGTTAGGGTTCGAAACAGAACCAATAGGCCATAAGGGGTTTATATAAGAGAAGATGTACTACAGGGTTTGGCTCATGTAATTATGGAGACTGAGTCTGCTCTCTGCCAGCTGCAGAGCCAGAAAGGCCAGTGGAGGTGTCTGAGACACGGGAAGACCGATGTCCCAGCACCCAGCACTAGCAAAGAGATCAAATTCACCCTTACTCTGCCTTCTTGCTCTCTTCAACCCCTCAACAGGTTGGGCAATGCATCTGCGAAAGCCACTTCCTTTATCCAGTTGCTAATCTC
The DNA here is from genome assembly GCA_028646535.1 of Procyon lotor. NCBI lineage: Eukaryota > Metazoa > Chordata > Mammalia > Carnivora > Procyonidae > Procyon > Procyon lotor. Next base: position 15,410,352 of record CM053619.1, on the reverse strand, counting down.
TTCCAGGACACGGCCACACCCAGAAGTCCTGTTTACCAGCTCTCCGGGCTGCGCTTAGCCCAGCCAAGTTGATACATACAATTAACCATCATTACATATTTGATAATAATTATGAGGCAAAAATTTATCACAGGCAGCCCCCTTTGCAGTGTTTGAACATGCCATGTAAAATTCAGTCTTTTTTTGAAACTAACAATTATTATTTTTTAAAGATTTCATTTACTTGTTTGACAGAAAGAAAGAGATCACAAGTAGGCAGAGCGGTAGACGGAGGGAGAGGGGGAAGCCGGCTCCCCGCTGAGCAGAGAGCCCAAGTTGGGGCTCAATCCCAGGACCCTGAAATCCTGACCTGAGCCGAAGGCAGATGCTTAACTGACTGAGCCACCCAGCGCCCCTAAGAAATATGTTTTTTAAAGGTTCATTTATTTATTTATTTATTTATTTGAAGGAGAGAGAGTACATGAGTGGGGGGAGGGGCAGAGAGAAAAGGAGAGAATCTCAAGGAGGCTCCTCGCCCAGCATGGAGCCTCATGTGGGGCTTGATCCCAGAACCCTGAGATCATGACTGGAGCCAAAATCAAGAGTTGGATACTCAACTCGCTGAGCCATGCAGGCGCCCCAGAAACTAAGAATTATCTTAATTAATATTTTTATGGATGATCCCAGTTGCTACTAGCTCAGCAGGGCCATTTGTCCAAATTGGAATTAATACTGGTAATAAAAAAGTAAGAATTACAAACACTCAAGAGAAGTCTGATTTGATACCACTGCCTATAAAACACATCTTATGTGAAAATATGGACTCTTACAACACAATTAGTGCTTTTGCTGAAATGAAAGCAGGAAAAATAAATTTTATGTGATAAACATAATATTTATAAATAATGTTTTTATTTTATTACTCATCTGAACATCATTGTATCACTGATGGGAACACCCACACGTGTGCAATAAAAACTGAATTCGGTCGTCTTTGATATTTTGCTTTCAGTCACATACAAAAAACCACGGCCAGATTGTGTATATACACATATATAAAGCAAGATGTATGTGCAAATAGAAAGTTACATATATATGCATATATATATATACCATATACATGTATATATATCATAGCAAAATTTTATATATAATTATATATTTACATATATTTAACTTTCTATATAACTATATATATCTATATCTAGAAAGAGGATAGAACATATTTTATTTCTTCGGGGAAGGACTTGATTTTTACCCCCTGGATATTCAGACTTAAGGCCTCAGGCTCCATTTGCTTTCATACTTGAGTCTCCCGGGACCTGACTTTGCAACAGAATTCTTAAGTCAAATGCGTGTATAAGCCTGAACAAGAGGGGGTTCCTCCTAAGCTATCTGGTTAACGGGCTGGTCTTGGAGTCTACAGTAATCCTTTTTGGCTGAGGCGGTGTGCAGAAATCACTTTTACAACGAGTTTGCTTTACTTGATGTTTGGGGTTCAAGGGAGACCCTACGGAAGAACCACTGAACCCTAGGGTTTGACAATCAGACGACTGTCATTCTGCAGCTGCGCCGTGAAACCACAACGTCCAAGGCCTACCCCCCTCAGGCTCACTTTTTAGAGACCTGCTCTGCACCCACTTCCAGGAAGTCCGCCGGCATGGTCCTCATTGAAAGGACACACGGCCGACCCCGCCCCCGGCCACAGC
>CM053619.1:15369700-15402796 GCA_028646535.1 Procyon lotor | reverse complement strand
GGCCCGAAACCTGAATATTTAATGTTGTCACTACGGCTTTTCTTCCTTTTAATTGAGGCTTTTACCAAAGTGACATTTTCCCTTTCCTCCACATAACGTCCCTGGCTCACTAACGACGTGTTTATTCAACACAGAGCATGGAGGCTATTTGTTCTGACAGCTGTCCCACCTGCGCCCCCCGCCCCCACGTGTGAGGGTGTGGGGAGCAGAGCTGTGTCAGCCGCAGCTCAAAGCATAGGGCAAGCAGCAGGGCGGCTCCATGTCCTGCCTTTCTGCTGACACCGGGGCAGAGTGGAGACCCAGAAGGGGTCTTGTGACAAGCGCGGGGTGCCTGCTTTCCATTCAGGGCTCGCTCGGCAGCATTTTCCAGACCCGGCAGCCGCCTCATTCAGTCCAAGACACGCTGGTGAAGGTGATGATGGCTGAGACCTATTCAAGGCGGCGCTAAGATTCGTGTTTTCCTTTTGTAGGAAGAAAACAAAGGGGAAGGAGTGTGCGCTTTACTTAAGGCAATGGGAGTGTGTGTTGGGGGGAGTATTGATAATTTTCTCCTTATTAATCCAAACTCAGCTACCTCTTCTACATGTTACGGGGTGTCTAATTAGCATTTCAAACTCGCCATGTTCAAATTCTTGACCACTCACCTTTACTCTTTTTATGGCTCGTTTCAACTGAAGTACAATTTACACGCAAAATGCCCTGATCTTTTATTTTTTTTAATGCGCAGATCTTAAGTGCACAGCTCAAAAGAGTTCTACCTTTGTGAACACCCAGGTAACTACAGAATACTTCCATCACCTGGAAAGTTCCTTTATATCTCTTTCTGGTTAATACCCACCTACCCCCCGGGGTAACCCCTAGTCTGACTTTATTCACTGTGGATTCATTATGCCTGTTCTTAAACTTCACTTATATGGAATGGTAGAGTATGGACCATTTTGTGTCTGGATTCTTTCATTCAGTACAATTTTTGAGATTTGGCCACGTTCTTGTGTCAATACTGTGTTCTTTTATGTTGTAAGTTTTGCATTGTCTCTATACCATCTTCCATCTTCCATTGTCTCTATACCATCTCTATTCCATCTTCTCTATACCAAAACTTTGATGGACATTTGTCTTGTGTTCAGCTTTGGTCTGTATGCATCCCTTCTCTTCCTTTCCCCCGGGTATGTACCTAGGAAAGGAATTCCTGGTAAATAGGATAAGCATAGGCTTACCTTTATTACAATTGCTAGCCAGTTTTTCCAATGTGGCTTAACCAGTGAAGGATGAGAATTTCATTGGCTTCTTATTTTTGCAAATACTTGGAATTTTTCTTGGAGTGTATAGTAGTATCTAATTTTGCTTCAAAATTTCACTTCCCCGTGGAGTCCTGAGGTTGAACACCTTTCCATTGGCTTATCAGCAATTTGGGTATCTTCTTCCATAAGTTACCTGTTCAAACCTTTTGCCCATTTAAAAAAATTTGCTTATTTGTCTTTTCTTACTGACTTATACGATTTCTTTTTGTATTGCAGACATGAGTCCATATGAGTTATGTGTCACCCGTGTTTCCTTCCTGGCTGTGGTTTTGCTATTTCACCTTCTCAGTCCTGTCTTCTGATGTGACCTCATGTCTTGTCCTCTCATTTACTTTCCCTGACCCTTTTGCACTTCCTGTGTCCCTTCCTGTGGCTTTCTGGCTGCTCCTGACTCTGTGCCTTAGTGGACACTCTCCCCTCCCTCCAGGGTGATTCCTCCCCCACCCGCAAACATCCAGGTGTCTGGATAGTTCACCCCCTTGTTGTGTCTGGGTCTCTGCTAAAATGTTGTCTTCTCAGAGAGCTTTCTCTAACCATTGCATCCAGAGCAGCTTTCCTCAGGCCTCTTACTCTGTCTTATTTTTCCTTGTAGCATTTACAACCTTAGGTGTATGTTTATTTATTAACTGGTTTGCCTCTCCCCACTTGACTCTAACTCTTTGAAAGCAGGGGCTGTGTCTGTTTTGTTCCTTATGAACCTCCAGCACTCATTAGATAGTTTAAAGAAAGTCGTTAAATAAAACACTGAAATTAGTAAGAATAAGTACAAGTCTGGTGTAATAACAAATAACCCCCAAATGCCAGTAATTAAAACATCCAAAGATTTATTTCTCACCCATGCTGTATGTCTAATATGGGTCAGAAGTGGAATTCTGTTCATTATAGTTATTTAGATACTCAGGTTGATGGAGAACCCACTATTATACAATGCCACCTTCTCAAACACTGGCTCTGAGGTTTGCTGTGGTCAGGGATGAGAATGTGAGAATAGAGCACTGACCATGAACTTACTTCATCCAGAAGTCACACATATCACTTATGCTCATGTTTCAATGTCCAAAGCCAGGCACATGGCCAGACCTAACTTCAAGGGGTGTGTGCCTGTAGAGAGAGGAGAACTGAAAATCCCAGCAAACACCAATGATGTCCACCACAATGAACGAAAGCATGAATAGATTCCCAGACGCTCAAGTGAATGAATGAATGAATGAATGAATGAATAAATGAACAAACGAACAAATGAATGAATTCAGGAAATAATGATGAAGAGATGGGCCTTGTAAGCAGTTGTTGGGCAGCCAATTTGTTAAACTTCTCTCACAGTGTCACATGGGATCAACACTGTCTTCAGTTCAGAAATGGCTGGGCAGAAGAATGCCTGTAACCATGTTCTAAGGAAAAGAGGAATAGCACTGAATATTTGCTATGCTTTCATTGTATTCCAGGACAAAATGCCTCAGGTTTGTCATGATTACTAAATTAGATAGTACTTGCCTCGTATAACAATTGGGTCAGTTAAGACCCAGAGAGATAAAATATAGTCCAACGTCTTGCAACTAGCTGGCCAGACTTTGACTAAAACACATGCTCTTTCTACAGCATGCCAAGTTACAGATGTGGTCCCATCGTGCACTACTCTATAATCTTATATCTCTCCATGTGGGTTTGAGCTGGAATCACAGGCATTGTTTCATTGTCTCTGTTGGCTTCTTACTAGAGCCCAGTGACCCCAAGCTATCCCATACCAGGTCAACCTGGCCCATCAGGTCACTTGACCAATGCTATAACCTAACAGTTTCTGTCCATTCACTCATGTTTCTTCATTTTTTCATTCAGTAGGCTACTCATGAGTACTCACGATATGCTTCATTCCTCAAGTTACTAAGACTAAACACTTGATATAGTAAATCAAGCTGTGTGTGCCTGAATCCCCGAGTAAATGCATGTCACTGGGTGAGTCACACAAAACTTTGCATTGTGGTTTCTTCATTTGCAAAATGAGGATCATACCAACTGTGCCTTTTACCGAGAAGTATTCTGTGGATAAAATGATATGGGGACTATTAAAGCATTTTGGGAACTGGAGAGAAATGTAGAAACCGATTCTCGTGTTATAACTATGTTTATTGGCATCAAAGACAACTCAAAGCCTGCTGTCTTCTTAATTCTTCTGCTCCTAGAGACCCTCACTTACAAATTTAGATTCTTTTTTTAAAAGATTTTATTTATTTATTTGACAGAGAGAGAGAGATCACAAGTACGCAGAGAGGCAGGCAGAGGGAGAGGGGGAAGCAGGCTCCCTGCTGAGCAGAGAGCCCGATGTGGGGCTCGATCCCAGGACCCTGAGATCATGACCTGAGCTGAAGGCAGAGGCTCTAACCCACTGAGCCACCCAGGCACCCCACATATTTAGATTTTTTAAATGAAAAGACAAATGGGCTGGACAATTATTCTATTTCTAGAAATGCTTGTGTCTGATGAATGGCATTTCTCTTGAGTCTGTAGCCCAGCTTCTTAGGAGGCGAGTTTGAAGTTTGATCTGGGAAAGACAAGGGGCCAGAAACTGCCCAACCCCACCCCAGCCCTGAGCTTATTTGGAGAGCAAATCCCAAATAAGGCAAGACTCGGCCCCCTCATGCAACCTCAAATGAAATCTGGCTTCCAGCATTGACTGGAAGGCTTCACGTCCCACAGAGGTCCATGTGTTGTACGTGGACACTATGCTCCAACTGTCACCCCTCCCACAGCTGCCATCTTAGACTTGTCTATTACAATAGTGTAGCTTAGTTTTCTAGCAGATGGAATTAAAACGTCTTGTTCTAGGAAAATCAGCATATTATGACAAGTTCCTGACAGATGCAAAGTAAGCATCTTGAGAAGGGGCCCTGTCTTCTGATGTGTACTAGCAGTGGCCCCACTACTGGGTGGGGGTTCGGGGCAGTGGAATGGGTTGCTCAGAACTCTCTGTAGAGCACAGCTTCATCAGATGCCCCCCTATGCCTCCTGGGTTCTGACTCGCCTGAACAGTCTCCCCTGTGCTTCCCCCTTGCCCTCATCCACACCCACTTCTCTGTAGAAGGAAGTCCATCGTCCCAAATAATTCCGTTGTGAACCAAAGGCATGGGGGCCGGTCTGTGACCCCGACAATGTGAGGGTCTGATTTCAATCCTGGCAACACTGCACACATAGGGTTGCTCCCATCATTTTCAGGGAGATCTCAATGGTGGACTCAGCCCCCTGCCCCCAGGGCTGCCAGTAGGGGCACAGAGGGATAGTGGGAGCTAGCTCACTTCAAGCTCATTGAATCAAAGTCACTCTGCACCCCCCTCCCCATTTCTGCACCATGTGAAGAGTAGAATAGGATTTTGTACCCATCCTGAATTTGTTGAGATGGGTGCTGTATAGACCGTGTCTCCCCAAAATTCATACATTGAAACCTAATCTCCAGTGTGATGAGTAGGAGGTGGACCTTTGGGTGGTGCTTAAGTCACTCTTGGTGACCTAATAAAAGAGACCCCAGAGAGCTCCCTTGCCCCTTCCATCAGGGGAAGACATAGCAAGAAGACTATCTCTGAGCCAGGCAATAGGTTCTGACCAGACACGCAATCTGCTGGCACCTTGATCTTGGACTTCCCAGGCTCTAGAAATGTGTCAAGTGCATTTCTGTTATTCACAAGCCACAGTCTGTGGTCGTCTGCTGTAGTTATGGTCTTCTCCTCTCCTCCGGACAGAGGAGGCAGTAAGGAGAAGTCACGTCCTCCCAAAGCATCTTCTCATACTCCCTGATCACCTAGACACCTGGCAGGTGAGGGAGGATCATCCCACCTCCTGGGCCCCCCGAGTCCCTTCCACTCTGGGCCTTGGGACCCAGAGGTGTGTGTGTGCACAAAATGTTCTTTCCACGTATAGAAGATTCCTCCTGAGACGGTAGAAAGTGAGAGCTTCACTAAGTGTCTGGGTGGTTTCCTGAGACAGGGGTCACTTTATCAGTCCTTTTGGTTATTATGTTTAACCAGCTTACCCCCAAGGATAATAAGATGATAATGTAATAATAACCCTAACTATGTTTATTAAGCATTTTCACCGAGCTGAGCGTTAGAGCCATTTCCCCATTCAGTTCTTGCAGCACTCCTGCGAGGGAGGAGAAGCTACCTGCGTTCTAGGGAGGAAGCATCTGGGACAGTTGGGGAGATTGAACGTGCTCTCGGCTCAAAGAAGACTGTCAGTGGGGTCTTCTGAGCCGTGGACAGGGAGCAGCTCTTTGGATCGGGGGTTGGACGCAGCATCTCACAAGTCCATAAAGAGGCCTCTGGATGGGAAGGAACAGGCAGCCTTGGAGACCCCAGGAATCTGGACGGGGCACCTCAGTGAAGCCTCGACGGGGCAGCTGGGTCTTCCTGGGGTAGGGAGCCAGCATCACCTGCTGCTTTCATACAGTCCTTTATTAGGACTGTTAGTACTCCTGGTGAGTGGGAGGCCTCCCAGAGAGGCCCCTCAATGCCAGAAACATTATCAGCAACTGCACACTTGTCAGCCACGGCATGCTAAAAGCCTCTCCCATCCTAGCCTTGCCCTGCTGAACAGCAGGCTCCCACTCGTTTTGCCTTCGCTCCTTACCTATATTTTGAGCGGGAAGAAAAGCGTACTTTTTTTTCCCCGTTAATATCCATTTTACAACCATTTGGTGCAAGATCTGAGAGCTGTCAGAGCAGTAATGCATTGCATCAAATTAACATATTTTCCTGAAATGGTAATTACACCCTTTTTGTGTGCCTCTGAATACACATTTTTTGAAGTGTGAATGAGGTGCTGACATCAAAGTCTCCCCTTAAATCATCGTTATTAGTGCATCTGTCCAAATGATTCACGGGAAATGGCTGGCAGAAGTTTTTAAGTTTAGAGGAATTTAAAGGTAAGCCACAGAGCTTCTTTAGAAAAGTTGAACTGCCCGGCATCTTTAACATGTGTTTGTTCCTTCGCACCCGAGAACTCTTCCCAGGCCGGTGATGCTAGTCAGCTGAGTTCAACGCATCTTCTTTGAGCACCTACTATATTAAAACCCCTTGTTAGGTCACTGATTCAGCACAAGACGTTTGTTCCTGTCTTCAGTCCCTGGCGGAAAGGACAGACAGATGTCCTGAAGAGGAAGAACCCAGGAAATGACATTCGGACATGGAAGATAGAGAATCATTCTGAGTGTGCCTGTTGGGGGAAGGAGATTCAACCACCGAAGCCATCTTCAGAAGGTGGCCCTTGAGCTGACCTTGAAGATAGAGCATTGAGGTCGATAAACACATTCCAGGCTCAGAGAGGGATCCCTAAAGCATGAGTCTGGGAATGGTGAGAACCCAGTTTTCAGTGCCTGGCATCCTAGCAAAGGATCATAGCGAAGGGGGCTTAAGGAGATGTTCTCTGTATCTCAGGCCCCTCAAAAGGAGCACACCAACTGCAGTGTGGCTGGAACATAGGGATAGAGGTGGGGAGGTGGTCAGGCTATCGTGGGAGGCATTGTAAGCCAGTGAAGATTTGGGTCTTTATCTTAAAGAGCCAGAGAAGCCATGGAAGGTTTTAAGGAGTAGAGGGACATGGACAGATTTGTTTGTGAGCCATCACTGTGGCCACTCAGTAGATAATAGATCGAAAGCAAGGGAGCGTCAGGAAGTGCGAGTTAGAAGGCTGTTACTAGAGTCTAAGTAAGTGATCTGGGCCCGGACTGGGACAGTCCAGGAATGGGCAGAAGAAATGGAGACAAATGGATGGTTTTAACTGGCGTTCAGAAGGGAGACCGGGCCGCGCTTAATGATCAGTTGACTTACCGTGTCAATGGAGAAGGAGGCGTTAATCACGATTCTACAGATAGTGGCCCTGTTAAAGGTGGTGACGGAATGGAGTGGAAGGCCAGGGGCTGGAGAGAAGTTGATGAGTTCCATCAGGACACAGTGAGTTCCCAGCCCTTCTAGCCACTTTGTTTCTGTTTCTGGATGACGTCTCTGTCATTTTGACAACTTGGTTGGGTTCTTCTTGTTTCGATGCATAGGGACACGGTCTTGTCTGGGACATGAATGTTTCAGTGGCAAGGAAGTGACATACACGGGAACTGATTTCCTGTGAGCGATGGAAGAGATGAAAGGACACAGTGGCACCCCACAGAAATCCAGGAGCAGTGACTCAAATTTGGACAGGCTTCATGTAAAGCAGGATGAAAAAGATAGCAGGTTGAAATCATTCCTTCCTTCTTGCTCCGGTTCCAAGGATTGCCTGCAGTCCTAATGCCCCAGCAGAAATTTAGCAAGAGCCCCACCTGTGAAAATTGGGATGATTCCATAGCTTAGTTGTAACCAGGACCTGAAGTTCCTCCGCCCAACTCTGTTCATGCTCTTTGCACGGGTCCAGATGGTCAGGACGTCCCAGCCTTGCCCATGGCCATGGTGGTTGTGCCCCACATTATTCCAAGGGCCCACATTCCCGTGGAGACTTAGTCTTTGCAAACCTGGGCCTTATGTTTATTCTTCATTTATTTATTTTAAAAAAGTAAAAAGTCAGAAAAAAAATCATGAATGGTGATAATAAATACCGGTGAAGCAACAGCATTTGGTTGTTTTGCATTAGGTTTCTAAAAATATATGCATAAAAGAAATAGGAGAGTACAGAGCCAGTTAAAGTTTTCCTTGTTCCTCCCATTCTCTGCCCTCCATGCCTCAAGCCATCAAGATCCGTGAATTTGGTTGATTTCCTTCCTGTTCATTGTATTTAAACTTTTACTGCACATATATATACACCCATAAACATAATGTACTATTGTTTGGTGTGATTTTATTTAACATAAATGGCACCATTCAGTATGTAATGTTTTACAATTTGCCTTTTTTTTTTCGCTTGGTATTGTTTTCAAGATCTATTTATATACATTCGCATAGATCTAGTTGGTTTAATTGCTGTATGATATTCCGTCTTAGGAATATACTGCCATTTGTTTATCCATTCCCTCACCGAAGGACATTAGTGTTGCTTCCAGATTTTTGCCATTACCCACGATGCTGCAATGAATATCCTTTTACATGCTTCATTATGTGTTTATATGTAAGTTTCTCCGTGGTGAATTGGGTGTATTAAGCATACATAGGAGTGGCATTGTCATGAATTGGGGCTTTAGTGAACATGTTCATTTTTCATTTGATTAAGTATTGCCTGATACCTCCTTGTCTAGAGTGAGGGGTAAAGGAATCAATATAAGAATCACCTTCAGGCAGTAAGTCATCCCCCACCCCCAGAAATTTGTATACACTTCCACTTGCTGAGAAGACATGGACCCCTGAGAACTATTGCTTTAAATTTTTAAAATTTTTTTTTTTTAAGATTTTATTTATTTGACAGCGAGAAACACAGCGAGAGAGGGAACACAAGCAGAGGGAATGGTAGCGGGAGAAGCAGGCTTCCTGCCGAGCAGGGAGCCCGATGCGGGGCTCGATCCCAGGATCCTGGGATCACGACCTGAGCCGAAGGCAGACGCTTTAACGACTGAGCCACCCAGGCGCCCCAAGAACTACTGCTTTAGTGACACGTTCTTGGAAGGGGATGTCACAGGCTTGGGTGTGCTGTAAGAGGAAGAGATTGGAGATAATTGACTTTAAGATCACAAAGACATGGCCAATTTGTTTTGATGTCTTTACCTGGGTGACCAAATCCCTCAAAGTCTGGTTCTCAGCAGAAACAGTGTCCAGATCCCAGGGGATTACAGGGGACAAATGTATTAACTGCTCTGCTACTAAAAATCCCTGGATCAGCCTCAGGTTAGGGGGATCCTAGAGCTGGACTGATCCTCTCAGAGGCACCAGCACCAGGCGGCGAATACCCACATCATTCTTGAATAGCGGTAGCCTGCGCAGTGGGACCGAGTTTGGGCTCGATAACAATAAGAGGATGGAAAGTGGAGTATGAAGCGAGGCCATTGTTGGGGGAATGGAAGGGGCAAAATTTGATGCTCTAATAGACAGCTATGTGTGTTAAATAAGTCCCCCCCCCAAATTCATATCTACCTAGAATCTGAGAATGTGGCCTAATTTGGAAATAGGGTCTTTCCAAATATAATTCATTTAGGGAGAGGGAACTCCAACAAAGAGAGGGAAATTCAGACACAAAGACACAGATGTGTGAGCCAGCCTTCCACTGTTCCAGAAGCAGCCAAAGCAGCATTCACTTGGGCCTCTTCATTGTCATGTACGGCAAAAATTAAATTATTTTCTTTTAGTATCACTCATTTTATTTCTGTGAAACCACGTATATTCGTTCGCATTATTTCCGATTCTTCCGTCTGTATTAAGCTTTTTGAAATTCAGTATTCAATAAGTACTATTCCTGCCTGGAATATAACTCCCCGCTCTCCCCCAAAGAAAAGAAAGAAAGAAAAGTAGACGGTGACACACAGGGAGCTCACCACACCCTGGGGTGATGGAAGAGAGCTTGGACAGATGCAGGGGCAAGCCAGGGAGCCAAGGATCGACAACACCAGCAAAAACTGGAAGAAGCAAAGAGGGATTCTCCCCAGAGCCTTGAGAGTCCTGCCAGCACCTCAAGTTCGGACTTCTGTGCAAGAATAAGCTTCTGTTGCTTTGGGCCACGCAGTTTATATGGCAGAAGCCCTAGAAAACTAATAGAGCAGCCTTTCCAGATTCCCCAATTACCAGCCCTCTAGGGCTCATGCCCTTGTGCAATGCTTTCCCCCCTTTTTTTTAAGGTTTTTTTTTTTCCAATTCATTTATTTGAGAAAGAAAGAGAGAGAGAGAACAGGAATGGGAGGGGCAGAGGGAGAAGGAGAGAATCTCCAGCAGTCTCCCCGCTGAGCACAGAGCCTGATGCAGGGCTCGATCCCATGATCCCGAGATCATGACCTGAGCCGAAACCAAGAGCTGGGCACTTAATGGACTGTGCCACCCAGGTGCCCCTCTGCCTTTCCCTCTTATGTGGGCTGGGCCAGGGACCCACTCCTAACAAATACGGCAGATGTGACAAAATCAGGTTTCCAAAATCAGGTCACAAAAGACTTCTTCCTTCTAGCTTATTCTCACTTGCTCTGTCTGATACAGCCAGTTGCCATGTCAGGAAGCCACTTTATGGGGAGGCCCCCATGACAAGACACTGAGGAAGGTTTCCAGCCATGGACGAGTGGAATCCTGCCACCGCCACATAAGTGAACTTGGAAGTAGAGGTCCCCCAAGGTGAGCCCCAAGATGACTACAGCCCCAGCGGACACCTGAGTGGCAGCCTATGGGGCTCAAAGGCAGAGGACCCCCTACGCAGTGCCTGGGTCTTTCACCCACAGAAACCGTGAAGTAACCAATAGTGAGTTTGTTCCTTTAAGCCCCCGAGTCTTGGGGTAGTTGGTTATGCAGTGAAAGGTGACTGACAGATACGAAGAGTAGATCACAGCAGGTGCTTGGGAACAAAGACCACGAAGACTCCTGGTTCCATGTCTGTCGCCTGCTGGGGATGGTGACTTGGAGAAGCTACGGAAGCATGAATCCATCCGTCCTCTACATTATATACACGTTCCTGTCACCTGCAGAGAAGGCAACTGCTCAAAACTAAGAGTGCAAGGAGCCGTTGTCGGAGGCTGTGTGCTTCGGTGGAACTTCCCCGAAGGGAAGCAAGGGATTGTATCTTTACAGACTGTTTCAGACAGACTCAGAAACTTCCCCAAAGGTCCCTTCCTGGCCCTTCCCTTCTGTATCCAGTGTGGCACTGAGGGAGGTATGGAGAAAAGGGGAAAGCAGACCTCGCCTGAACTGTATCAGTAGAATTTCCTCAGGCATCCCTACCAATATGGTTGGATATGCTGTAAGCTTTCCTCTGCCTCAGTTTTCCTATTTGTAAAATCAGAAGTTAGCTTTTCTAATCTTTAAAGGTCTCTTCTGCATTTACATTTAATCATTCCTTATAGAATAACCAGAAGGCCTGGGAAAAAGGTAGAAGCAAGTGAGCATTCATGGGGCTCATCTTACAAAACTCAGGCATCACCTCCTCTGGGAAGTCTCCCATGACCTCATCAGATCGTGGGCCTGATTGAAGTTCTCCTCTGATGCAAAATCCAGGCACATATTTATCAACTATAATGTACACAGTGATGGTTGATTTACGAATCTCTGTTCTTTGCTCTCTGGTCAACACTTGCAGCAGAGACTGCCTCATGTCTTATTCTTCTTTGTATGCCCAGGACCTCGTGGAAAGCTTGGCACACAGTGATGGGCATTAACTATTTGTTGAATAAGAGAGTGACGAGATGGATGAATGGATAAGGGACTTTTTTACCCATTGTGGATATCCTGCGTACTGGGGAAACAGCCTGGGAAGTTGTATCTTTCTCTTGTCACGTGACTTGCTGGTGACATTTGCATAATATGGCCAGAGAAGGGCAGACAGTCACAGAAAGTCAGAACTCAGGATGTGTGCGGACCCATGAGGTTGGGTGAAAGCTCATCTCCTTTCTTTCTAACAATCTAGGGAGCTTGGAGGCAGAGATAATTAATTCATGGCATACGTGGTGACAGATGTTAGGGAAATGGGACAAAGATAACAAGGCCAATGCAAAAAGAAAGAAGAGGATCTGAATACTGAAGTGGTAGAATGGGTTGCCCCATCAAGTACTGAACACTCATATAACTAGAAATGCCCAAATAGATCACCATCAAATAGAAAAAGGAAGAAGTATTTAGTAGGTTAAGTGGTTTGTTCAAGGGCACAAAATAAGTGGCTTGAACTTACTCTGTCTGTGCCCATCAAGGACTTTCCCCCAATGCACAGATGTCAGAGGGGGAATGTTTAGACCTTTGCTACAGCTAAGGGTCAGTAGGGTAGACAACTGATGGTGGTGGTATAGAGTCTCCGACACAGTCACAAGTAGGAGACATAAGAGTAGTAAATACGAGGTGTGGAGGCAAAGATACTCATCCTTTAGATCCCAGGGTGTAATAGAAAGAGCATGACATTGATGTAAAACTGATTTGGGTTTGAGTTGCAGCCCTACCAATTACTAGTTATGTGCCCTTGCCTGGATATGTCATCTATCAGCTTTCTCAGCCTTGGCTTATTTATCTATGGAATGGTAAAGATAATACTTATTGTAAGAATTATTGCCAAGATCAAAAGAGATGTGTTTGGGGAAGCACCTAGCAAGTGCATGGGGTCCAAATTCTACTTCAGGGACTGGAGCAATCAGGTGAAGTGCCTCAGCCACAGATGTTGTTCCAAGGTAGGATATTTAAAAGGAGGTTTAAAAGAAGCCATGTCTGGTGCAAAATGGCGGGAAGAGTGGTGCAGTATGACAGATGGGGCTGGCTCTGCTCCACATCCAATAGGGAATAGAGTTTCAATAACCACCCACTTGCAATTGGAAAGAAGTTTTGGGGCCACCAATTCAGACAAGGAGATCTTGGCTTTAGAGTTAGAAGAGGAAAGGAGAAGAGAGGTTGTTGTAAAATGTGGATGGTAGAACTCGGGCACTTCTTTCCACTCTAATCCAAGTCCCTCCTAACATGAGAGTAAAAAAAGAGGCATGCTCTCATGAAGACAAAGACTGGGAAAGGAGAAAAGAAAACAGAAACATTTAGAAACTTTGCATGCTAGAAAACAGATGGATAAGTAAAATTTAACTTTGCATAGCAGAAAAAGCTGAAATAAAATGCCTGCAAGATTCTTGAATGGGTAATCAAGGAGGCAACTGATTTCTCCTCTAGAACCCTCTGGACATAGGGAATAGGTATGTTTAAAAGTGAAGGTATGGTTGGAGCTGAAAAGTAAAAGAATGATTGAAGCACTCAGTCCCCCTAGATTCCCTTGCAACCCTAGGCAACCATGCGACTCTTCCTCCCCCACCCAGCAGGAGACTGAAGTTTTCTCTTTGAAGAAGTGGTGTACCAGAGGAAATCAGAACTCAAGAATACCATGCACAGATTGGACAGAGTGGGAGGTGCAGATTGTTGCACAGAAAACTGGGAATTGGGGAAGAGAAAATCTCTAGCCCTTATAACAGAAGATTGCAGGGTAGACAAGATGACCTGTAAGGGAGAAGTGTCTTACAGATACTCATAGTTGAGGTTCCCCTTGGCCAAATTCCATGATGCCTGCAGAAGCATCCTAATTCAGCCTGCCCCTGGATAGCACAACCCATTCCCACAAAACTAATCTTTTCTTCACTTTTAAATGTGGAAGCACACCAGACCCTGAAAAATTTTAGTAAAGCCTCTAAATAAAAATAGACAAACAGAATAAAGGAATCTGAGGAAAACAGAAACAATGCAGAAAGCAGACAGGAGGAAGCTATAGAGGAAGCCTCTGATTTATATCCTCAGAGAGATAAGAAAAAATGTTGATACTTTAAAAAATATCTTTAAAAATAATAAATAAAATTTATTGGAAATTAAAATAATAAGAAACAAAATATGAAGTTTGATAGAATGGCTGAATATTTGGGAAAAAAAATTCAGGCAGTGGAATAAAAAGGCAAAGTGATAGGGGAAAAAGTAGGGATCAGGTAAGTACCTTAAAAAATTAATCCAGAAAATCCAGTCTGAGACAATTTCCAGAAAATGAAGAATTTGGACCAGAAAAGGCTATCCAAGAACTAGTAAGAGAAAATCTTTCGTAATTGAAGGCTATTGGCTTCTAAATTTAAAGGGCTTATTTTATGCTCAGCATAACGAATGAACTCATTATAAAATTTCAAAGTTAAGGAGGGTAAAATAAAACTCCTAAGAACCTTCAGAGAGAAAAACAAGATCACATACACAATAACAGAGTTCAGATTTGCATTAAAATTATCAACAGCAGGATCAGAAGCTAGAAGACAATGGAGAAATGCCTTTAAAACTCTGAGGAGAGGATTGTTCTAGATTCTATATGTAGCCAAGATAAAGATATGCAGTAACACTTTCATGGCGCACACCCTTTCTCCAGAAGCTACCGGAATTGATTCTTCATTTCGATGAGGCGCAATGGAGAAAGACAGAGGATCCAGGAAGCCAAGGCTCTCCTCCAAAGAAGGAAAATGATTTCAAGGATAACAGCAGAGCTATGGACGTAGAAAGGAACCAAATCTGACTGGGTTTGGAAGATGGGGAAATCTAGGAAAGGTGTTTCCAAGGCAGGGGCCAGGGTATAAAAATTAGATTATCTCATGTGTTAGAATGTAATTGAGAGAGGTTTTTGTTGTTTTTTTTTTTTAATTTCTGTCAGAGAGTTTGGAGATGCAGTTGTGGTGACATATACAGAGTGGGCAAATAAAAACTCGAGGCAATCATTAACTCCAGAAAACCAAAATGTAAATTTGGTACACCACATGAAACAGCTAGGAATGCAATTTGTATCAGTGTGATGATAATAATAGACTATAGATTTAGCCAAAAGCTAAATAATTATTGTGATATAATTACTTTGGAAGTTGACAGCATGATGAAGAGAAGTGTGTGTATATGTATGTGTTTCGGAGGTATAAGGGTTTTAAATCCTTCTAAAAAGTACAAAATTAACACCAGAAAACATATAAAATATATGTATGCTTTCTGGTTAAAAATATGGGGAAACCCCGAGGCAAATGATACATTATATGGTAAAAAAAAAAAAGGCCCCCCCCCAAAATAAATAAGATAAAATAAAAGCTGTCAGAAATTTCAAAAAAAAAAAAAATGGGGAAAATTTCCGGAAGAAACTGCTATAAAATTTAAAATATATGTCTCTGCTGGGATATGGGAGGGGTGAGATGGAAGACTAATGCTTTCCATTTTAAGCCTTAAACATCGTATTTGTTTTCTGTGGCTGCTAGATAACATTAGCACAAACTGGGTGGCTTAAAGCAAGTGAAATATATTTATTCTCCCACAGTTCTGGAGGCCAGAATTCTGATTCAGGCTTCCTGGGCCCAACCAAGATGTCAGCAGGGCTGTGCTCTTTCCAGAGGGTCTAGGGGAGAATCTGGTCCCTGTCTTTTCCAGCTTCTGGTAGCTGCTGACATTCCCTGGTTTATGGGCTCATCACTCCGGTCTTCATAGCCAGCATCTTCAGATCTGGCTCTGGTCCAACTTCACATAGTCTTCTCTCTGTGTGTAAAATTTCCCTCTGCTTCCCTCTTATAAGATACATGTGACTGTATTTAGGTCTTATCTGGATAACCCACAATCATCTCTTTACCTCACGATCCTTAACTTAATCGCATTCTGCAAAGACCTCCCCCCACCCCCAATAGAACATGATGTCCACAGGTTTTGGAGATTAGGACAAGGATACATATTGGGAGGAGGGCATCATTTAGCCTACCACAAGCATTTAAAAAATCTTTTTAGTACATTTATATGATATATACATAGATATATGTATACACACATACATAAATATATAAATATATATTATATTATATTATATTCTTTTAAATATTCTACATCATGTATCTCTCTGTAAGTACTCTTGAAGAATGAACGTATATTACTCATGTGAAATGTTAATATGAGGGGGAAAAAAAGAGGCAGGGAGAAAGATTTCATGCTTTGGCTGATCTACATTTGAGACCAACTAGTTCCAAGTCTTTCATTTCAAATATAAACACCAGGCAAGTCTCCAATTAAGTGACACTGACATTTATGTTGTTCCCTGGAAGACATATGCGTGTTTAAAACATGCAGCTACCAGAAGCCAAGAGCTCAGGGGGCTAGAGACAGGTTTTGTGGGGTTTCAAAACAACAAAGAGTAGTTTTAAACCCTATCTAGGGAGTCATTTGCTCTCACACATACAGCATATCTTCTTCTAATCTTCTGGCTTTTTTCCTCTTTTTCTCAGATGCTAGAATGGGCCATACGATGATACTCCAAATCCAAGCACCACAGTTCAAAGGGACCTTAAAGACCATTGGATCCAACCCTAACATGAAAGAGTTTAGGGAATTCAGAGAGGACCAGAGAGGTGAAGTAGTATTTCCCAAGGCAGCTGAGGCAGAACTACACCCCAGGGCTCCTGGCCCCTGGTGTTCAGAGCACTATCCTGTTCTCTAGTCCGTGAACCTCTGCCCCTCACTTCTCTATCACTTAGAAAGTCTTAAAGGCTTGGGAAGCAGGGAGAGTAGGAGATCCCCAGCTCTCCTGGATCTTCAGTATTCCCGAGTAGGTCACGTACTCACAGGGATCTCCTGAATTCCTCCGCCAGGACAAGCGCCCTCTTCTTTGGACAAAGTTACAGAGGATTCGTGTAGGTGGGCTCTCACAGAAGATGAAGGGACCCCTCTGTCTGCTCCCCTGATGGGTCATCTCGATCTCCAGCTCCAGTGGACTATCCCAGTTGGGAAATGAGAGATGCAGGTTTTTATCCTTTCTTCCTTCACAAGAAGACTTCCTTCTGCCTTGGAACTTTGTTTCTGTGTGTCTCATAGTTAAACCAGTGCCATCCCCTCTGGAGGTGCATGGAGCTAACTATGGCTGACATATGCTCAACATACTTTCGGTGCTTTACCAACACGAAGTTAACTTGATCCTCTTTAACAGTTGGGAAAGATCAACATCACTGTTTTACAGATGAGAAAATGAAGGTAGTTGCCCGACGTACCAAAGCTAGTATATTTCAGAGCCAAGACAAACTCGCATCTTCCAGACCCCTAAACCGGAACACCTTCCCTGATGCTGTGTTGGAGTGGAATGAAAGGGAGATGCTGCTGCCTTTCAGTATGAGCCTTGTTATTTACCACGCCAATGGGAACACCCCGTCCAGCTGGCCCAGCTGAGCTGAACCCCGACATCTTTCACCATCTGCAGATCTCTGGCTGTCACTTAGACAAATTGGCCACTGGATTAGGAGTATTGGCAGTGAAATGCACGCATCTTGTGATGATCCTTAGAAAAACACAGATTGATGTGGGAGGGAGGATGGACTATTCCTAGCAAGGGAACATTGTTGGAAGATGGCTGATTGCCATCTTAATCCAAAGGCTTTCTAGCCAATTGTCTTGCAAATGCCTCACTCTGACACTCTCGCCTGATCGAGTTGGTTGAAATGTATTACCAGGGTGGTGCTACAAAGACTATATCTCAGCATGGAATGATGGCTGGCCCTGACCAGGAGGGAATCTATACTGTGTCTAGGTGTTAAAACTACGTTGAACTAGTGTCTAACCAGGAGAGACCCTGGGACCAATACCTTAGAATTCAGCCTGTTGCTTGGGAGTCAGACCTACTTCCTTTCCCTTGTGTAGGAGTGAATTGGTCTCAGTACTGTGACAAAAAAATGACTTTTTCATCTTTGTATCCTGTAGAAGACAGTTATTTCCATGGTGAGTTAGTTAGCTGTTTAGGTATTCATTTATTGGCTGCAGTCAGGTGAGACTATAAAGAGTATGACCCAGGGCTTGGCCAATCAGGTACCTGGTGCAGAATTTAAACATTGAGCAGAAATGCAAGAGATAGACAGGAGGTCCATTCCACCCCAGCATGGGAAGTCCTTACACCCCACTTCTCGGGGTGCCCCTGCCTCTCCATCTGAGCCCCAGACACTCCATCTGAGGAGTTCCAGGTTCCTCACTGTCCCTGATACATTGTGATTTCATCAAAAGTAATGTGTATTAAAACCAAAGCAGACTGACCTCTTTGGAAACTGGACATCAAAATGATAGCTCCACACTATGACATCAGTGACTTTATTCCACTCTCTCTGACTAGTGCTTTTTAAAATCATCCCTGTGGAGTTATTCATCTTAAAGCAAACCTCAAAATGATACCCTTCACTTTGACCTTGTAAAGTCCAGGGTCGGGCGGGGGGAGGGGAGAAAGTAACACGCAAAGAGACATTAAAAGCACTGACTAATGATATTAGAAGCTAAGACTCTAATGGGTTCATGACTTCATATTTGGAAGTCATGAACACATGACTTATGACTTCATATAAGGAAGATGCTTTGCAGCCTAGAAGCTTTGCCAAAGCAAACAGTTGATGAGATACACAGGTAAACTGCAGTCGTTTTCAGATTTACAAGGTCTCACACCATTCAGGTGCATCCTTTCTTAGAGAGCACCCATGTGGTGGAGGGAGTGATCTGAAAATGAGGAGGGCATGGAATGCAGGGAAGGGTGAACCCAAAAGACAGGGATGGCAAAAAAGTTCCCAAGAAAATCCCAGGATGTGAATTGCGCCTTGCCATGAATAAGAACAAAGAATGTTCCAGAAGTCTCTAGTTTAAATCCTGCTTTCGCTATTATGACTACTAATTGGTAGACAATAGGTTATCATCTGAAAAATGAATTTAAGGAAGCCGAGAAGTATTGAGATCAAATCATACTCCTGTATAGAAAACCAAGCTTTTTGAAAAGGCAGAGATTAACCCAAGAAAACTGAAAATTGTGTTAGAAAGGAAATGAATCACAATAAAATTCTCTGATTAACAGTGAACAGTGTTTGTATAGCTGTAATAATGTAAATGCTTACTTGATTTAATAGAACATTGAAATAAGATGATGTTGGAAGGATGGAGGAGGAGCAGAGGGCATGCATTAAATATCCCTCTCTCCAGGCAGGAAGAAAAATATGAAAGAGGTTGCTATGGGGTAGTGTAGCTGAGGGGTCAGCCAAGGGAAGAATGGGCAGGGTGCTGGTATATTTATTATAAGACTTTGAGTTTTTTGTTTTTTTTCCTAATTTTTTGAAAAATGTATGCATGTATTACTTTGAAAAGGTTGTTTTCTTAAGAGTCATGAAATAACGTAGAGAATTTCCATATTTTTAAAAAAGCTTTAGTTCTTAATAAGATGAGCTCTCCAAAGTGTGGCAAGCTAAACTATACAGAAGGACCTATTTCCTGAGACTTCCTGAAAATAGTGTTTTCACCGGACAACTAAACAGATGAAAAGTTTTGTTTGTTTTCACTTTAGATATATTTTACATACACATACACACACACACACACACACATACACCGACACTAAATATAACCTTATAGATAAAGACACATGTCCCCCATTTCATTCCTATACACCCCATCTCCACGAAAGCAATTTGAATTATAAATTTAATGTCATTCTTTCCAGTCGATGCTTTTTAAAATGTATTTTTACTGCACATACACATACTCACACACATACCTGTACAAATATATTTACTTTTCACATTTCAGAACTTTCACTTAAATTTTCACTATATCATGCATATGTTATTCTGCCACTTACTTTGTCCATCCTGTGTTGAGACCCGTCCATGTTGAAATATGGAACTAGTTCATTCATTTTATCCCACTGTAAGGATTGCCCTAGAGTTTCTTTTCCTTCCACCTTTCTCTCTTACAAACAGTAGGGGAATGGATACCCTTATACAAGCCTCTTGCTACACACGAGCAGGAGTTTCTCTAGGGTAGAGACCTAGAAAATCGCTGGGGCACAGGATAGGTACATTTTCTACTTTATTTATTTATTTATTTATTTATTTATTTATTTATTTATAAAAGATTTTATTTCTTTAAAGGAGAGAGAGACAGCAAGAGAGGGAACACAAGCAGAGGGAGTGGGAGAGGGAGAAACAAGCTTCCCACTGAGCAGGGAGCCCAATGTGGGGCTCGATCCCAGAACCCCGGGATCATAACCTGAGCTGAAGGCAGAGGCTTAATGACTAAGCCACCCAGGTGCCCCCATTTTCTACTTCATTAGATCACTGGGTCAGCTTTGTTTTGTAAGTACAATTCAGTAGTGCTTCCCAGGGGCGCAGGCTCCTAAGGCCAGGGACTGGTACAAACTGGGCCCCAGCTGGGGGTGGAGGCCATATCAGAAATACCATCTGTTACCTGCTTCTCCCCTCAGACACGGCACTTTGGGACCATAGCAGAGAGATGGCTTATTCACGTTCTCTCTAACAAGCTCTTATCTGACGTTTAAAGGCTGCCAGGGTTCTTTTCCCTTGTACGCCTATGAGGGGAAAGCTCCAGTTAGCATGTTGCTGAGAAGATGGAGTGTGGGACAAGATAGGATTAAAGACTCAGTAACAAAGAGGGTCCCGTGGGCACGACATGGGTGTACCCCTTCTTCCATTCATCCACTATGTCACTACTTATTAAGAATGTGTTGGGAGAGGGGCCCCTGGCTGGCTCAGTCAGTAGAGCATGTGACTCTTGATCTCAGGGTTGTGATTTCGAGGCCAGTGTTGGGCATGGAGCCTCCTTAAAATATATATATATGGAATGTGTCAGCCATGGAACTGGATGCTGGGGTAGAAAATACCATAAGAAAGGGACAATTCCATTCCAGCTGGGCATGGTGGTTCCTTTCCAAAGAAACAGCCTAGGTCTTGGGCAAGCAGCCTTCTTCTAAACCATTGCATTTCCTTTCCTCACCTCCCTCTCATCCTTGAAAGCTATCTTGGCTGGACCAGGGAGCGGAGGGGGAGGGTCACCTGACTCAAGGGCTGTTAATCCTAAGACCACTCAAGGATGTGTGGTTCACATTCTGCATCAAGAAGTGGAAGGACACCAATCGTATGTGCTTAAATGCCCTGGATTGTCCGTAGTGGAGTCCGTGGTCGAACTGGCTTAATGATAACGAATGTATTCTTGGGACAGGCAGCCCTGTGGTAGAGCAAGGGCTGACTGTGTTGTGTCCCCATGATGCATGGTATCAGTATTGCCCTGACCAGCTCTTCAGGGGGTCAGAAGAAGGACACCGGTAGAGACAGAAGGTAGAGTGCTGTCGGGCTTACATCTTGTGGGAATAACCATGGGATCAGTGATGGTCCCACTGGTCTGACTGGGCCAGCTGAAGTCATGTCCACTCTGGGCCAATCGCATTCATGGGGAGGTTGTCATGCACTGAATGGATGAGCCTGGGTTCTGAACCCAGCAGTAGAAAAGGGAGAGGAAAACTCTCACTGGTATATAGCAGTGACATTTTACTCCTGCAGCTGACCGTTAGTCAGTTTCCCCCCAGTCACACGAGCACCACTAGGGAGGAAGAAGAGAGGAGAGGATACCGGGCAGGAAACAGACGGTGTCCACGGTCATAAAACCCTGTCTTAGAGTTGCTGGAGATATATGAAGTACTAGCCTTTGTTCACACCATAGCTGTTAGTTCCCTTGTCCACACTTTAAAGCCAGTTCGTGCTTAATTAGCTGGGGTAAACACAAACAAAGAAATGGAGATGCAGATCTCACATTCATTTGGGTTTCTCTCTAAACAGAGGTCCCGACACCTTCCTTTCCAGATACTTAAAGGAGAAGCAACTTCTATTTGCTTCCAGAGATCTCGCCGTCACAATTTACTTGGATATGCGATCAGACCTGCCCTCGAAGATGAGTGAAGACAGGCAGATATTTCGACCCCTTTATAAAGCCCACACGGCTTTTATAGTTTGGGGACAGCTGTGTCCATCAGGGGCCCGCAACCACAGCGTCAACACCTCGGGTCAGCTGCTGCTCTTCCAACTGTTGTGGGTGCCCCTGTGTTTCCCACAGAGATACCTGGGAAAGTCCAGGCCATTCAAAGGGACTCCCAGAGCCCCATTTTTCTAGCTAAGAACTGGAGGTAATGGCCCCATAGCAATGGGGGAGGGGCAAAGTAGTGAATGATTCACATGTCCATGTGTGGAATACTGTCACATAAATGTATTCAGATTTGGACACAGTAGTCTTTGGGGCGGGGTTGGAGGACGACGGAAGCATTCCTTCAAGCTTATCCAATCAAATAACTTCATTATCATGTGAGTAACTATAGACTATATTGCTTCTCGATACTGCTGTTGCTTCTTGCTGGAGCATGTGGCATGAGAGGGACAGGCCGTGGCTTCCGTGCCATTTCTAGGACGTGGCTCTCAGGCCAACCTTAATCTGCCACTTAATTCAGTATCTCACAGGTGAGTGGGTGTAGTCCTATCATCAGGATGATTTTCATTCCATTGAGACCTATTTTTGAAGTAAACTGTTAGGAAACATTAGTATTTTTACCATTAGTAGTAAAAACTAACTTGCAGCGCACCTTGGGATGGATCCCAACCCACAGTGGGCCACAAGAGCGGCCCTGTTTTGTAAGCGTCTTTCATTTAATCACATACACATGCACAAAAAGAGTAAGAAGTCGCCAGGGCTGAAACACATCTCCGTTGGGCAAGATGAAACCGTTTGAACTAATAGGCCTGGGGGCCACCTTGGCTTTGATAAAGGTGGTTTGCAGAATTTTCCAATTAACACCTATGTCTCTGCCAACACACACACTATCCCCTCTCCCTGCACCTGGGAGGGCCTGCGTGGGCTCTAAATTGAGCCCAGATACAAAGGAAGTGAGGTTGACGGGGCTCTGAGAAAAAATGCGATGATTAGTCTCCTTTGGGCCTTCTCAAGTTGGTGTGATGGTTTTGGTCCTCAAATAGGAGTGATTCTCTTTTCTGAAGCAGCAAAATTACAGGTAATTGCTTTTGGGAAAAGCCAAATAGCGGATGGCTTCTCCTCTGACCAGATTTATTTTAATTCTCAATAAACAGAATAATCGCATCCTTGCTGGGCTCTCCAGGTCATTAGGGAGGCTCGGACTGTGACCATACCTGGGCACAGGACCTGCAACCAAATGCAGTAAACTACATTCGATGGGTAATTATCGTCCGTTATTATTCAGCTGCAGAGGAAATGGCCCATGAGCTATCTGGCTTCTTCCTTTGGCACCTGCCACCCACGGCCATGTTGAAGGGGAAAAGCACAGTGTGAAGGGATCTGAGTGGCCCGGGCCCCATGGGGAAGGGGAGCTTTCTCTAAGAGCCTTTGTCTTCTCGCCTCTCACAATACCAAGGGTACAAGTCCGTTGTGGCAGGGGAAGGAGGGGCCTGACCTTCCCAGGGCATAAGACTGAGACAACATGGTTCAGGAGTTGGAAGAATCTATCCTGATGCATGAGAACATGCCCCATGGTGGCCACGTCTGTCCCTTCTGTCGGTTTGAGCCTCCTTATGGCTACGCCCCATCTCTCTCTGCGGGGAGTGATCCAGTTCCCATCTGAACCTATCCCTCCAGACTCCCAATTCCCTAGGTCTCTGCTGTGAAACTCCCTGGCCCTGACCCCCTCTGTTTATAGACTGTGAAGCTAAAGAAGGTGAAGAAAGAACTCAGATTAGGCGCCTGCTGTATGCCTGGGATGGTACTACATATTTTAAATGCCATCCCATTCAGTTTTCACAATAATCCTAAGAGGAAGGCACTCCTCCTGTCCTTGCTGTGTATGAGAAAACTGAGGCCCAGAGAGGTTAAGCAATTCATCCAAGGACACACAGTAAGTAGGAGAACCAAGATTGAAACCTGGGTCTATGTGACCCCGAAGCCTGCACGTGGTCTCCTCAGTCATTCATGCTGTAATGCCCCCGATTTCGAATCCAAGAGACCACCGAGGAGCCGATACCGATGCAAACGCACGAGGATTTATTTTTAAGCTCGAGCTTGGGCCCAAGTATACCCGACACAGCGGGGTCAGGACTTGGACCCCTAGGTCAAAGGGCTTAACAGTTTTATAGGGGCCAGTAGTCACACAGAAAGTTGCATAGTCATGTCGGTCCACACACAGGTGGCCAATGAGATTGTAACACACGCGGAAAGTTGCATAGTCATGTCAGTCCACACGCAGGTGGCCAATGAGATTGTAACACACGCGGAAAGTTGCATGGTCATTATCGGTCCACACACAGGTGGCCAATTGAATCACAATTTACCCTATAGTAACCGTTTCAACTAGCCTATTACTCTGGTCTGAATTGGCGGGCAAAAGGTGGGGTTTGCATCCTGTGACAGTTAGGGGTTCTGCATTCCTATGGGCTAATTCAAACTAGTTCAAGGACCAGCTAGGCAGTGTTCTGACATTCTGTGACCTTTCTCAGGAGCAGGTCCTGTAGGGGTTATATACAATATGATAGGTATAACAGAAAATGAAGTTAGCCTTTTTTCTCCTCTCTCAATGAGAGCATCAGCTAGACTGCATTTGGGCTTTCTTTTCAACCCCTTGCCCTTTCCTGATCCAACTCCATAGACAGAACCCACGTCCTGTCCCCACCCTCCCCACCCCCCCACTCCCACCACTCCGATCCAGCTATGGCCTGAGGCTCTGGCTGCTCAGACCTAATCTCCAGTTGGGAAATGACTTCCTCAGTTCTGCTTTCAAGATTTGTTGCCCTTAAGTCTGATCCTGTCAACTGTGGCCAAGATTAGGGCTGGGGGCGGGGGTCCTCCTCACTGATCACAGTTACTACGTGAGGAGATAAGCACTTAGGGCCACCTCCCTAGAGAGGGAGGCATGCTAGTGGCAATGGTCTAGTGAGGAATAGACTCCACTGCTGTGGGAATATTGCCAGTGCCCACCCTCAGCAGGGTGACCCAGGCCCTCCGGGGTCCCCACCACTCAGACCCTCCTCCTCTCAGCCTTACCTCTTGCTGCCTCAGGAGTCCCGTTCACCTTAGTACCTGTTCATGCTATGACCTTTGTCCATGATTGCTTGGCCTTCAAAATGTTCTCCCTGCCCTCCACTTGCACCTGGCTCACTCCTTCCCCTCTCCAGCTTGGGCATTCTTGTTAGTCGTCTAGTACTGCAAATGTAGTGGCTGAGGACCACAATGATTCACGATCTCAGTGCCCATGGGCGGGCTCAGCTGGGTCCTCTGCTTAGGGTTCCACAAGGCCACAGTCAAGGTGTGGCCTAGGGCTGCTTTCTAGACAGGGGGAAGTCCATTTCTCTTTTTTTAACGATTTCTTTATTTATTTTGGGGGGGGGATGGGGAAGGAGCAGAGAGAGAGGCCAACAAGCAGACTCCCCGTGGGTGCAGAGCCCAACACAGGGCTCAATCCCAGGACCCTGAGATCATGATCTGACCCTTAAATGACTGAGCCACCCAGGCGCCCCAAAAATCCACTCTCAGGCTCACTCAGATTGTTGGCAGAATTCATCTGTTTACAGCTGTAGGACTGAGGTCCCATTCTCTCATTGGCTGCAGCCAGGACTGCTCCTTTAGGTCCTAAAGTCCCCGGCCACATGGCCCTCTGCACAACAGGTTGGTTTCCTTCTTTAAGGACAGCAGGAGAGCATCTCTGGCTTCATGGGAAAGCCTATACCCCTTTGAAGGGATTCCAACTGATTACATCAGGCACCCCCAAGATAATCTTCCTTTTGATTAATTTAAAGTCAACCGACTTGGGACTTTAATCTGTAAAATCCCTTCACCTTCACCTTATACCTTGACCTAATCATGAGAATGACATCCATCATCTCTGCTTTATACTGTAGGCTTATCGGGGCATAGCACCAGGGGCAAGTGATCATGGTGCCCACAGCATTGTTTCCCTTCAGGAGACCTTCTCTGGTATCCACAGGTGGGTGTAGGGCCCCCGTGTCTCCAGCTTGCTTTGTGAAACACTTGCTTTATGTGTCAGCCTCCCACGCTGCCACAGGAGCTCATCGAAGACTAGGGGAGCACTTTGCCCATTTCCACATTCCAGGGACTTCATGTGTAGCCCCTGGAGTTTCATGAACTGGATGGGAATCATAAATGTAAGCTTTTCTTCTTGGCCAGGGATGGTTGATACCCAATGTGTGTGACCCTTCCCCAACATGGTGCCCATGGCAGACATCACTAGTTGATCATAGTTCTCTTGAGCACCACTACCCGCCCCCCACGGCCCCAGGGTGACCCGAGGGTCCTTCTCAAGCCAGAGGGGCAGGCAGCACCGACATGCTCAGAGCCAGGGTAAGAGATGGGACCTCTGTTCAGACTACACCAGACACACGCCACTCCAAGAAGCTGTGCCTTCCTACCTTGCTTTCATCCCCCGACTTCTGATCTCAGCTTAGTGGCATCCTGTCTCTCTTGAATTCTGTCGTCTTTCTCCTACCTGTCCCGGCCTTGTGGACTTTGATTCCCCTGCCTGGCTTTCCCTTTGCCCACTCCTTTGGCTCTGGAAGCACCATTGTGGAATCTTCTGGTGCAGCCAGCAAGCTCAGCACCCCACTTCTGCTCAGTCCAGCCCAGTTCGCCCACTGGAGCCCACAACTTGGACCTGCTCCTCATCCTGAGGTGGGAACCCAATTGGGAAGGTAGTCACGTGGGAAATCAGCCTTGACCCAGCCTTAGGTGGGAGACTATCAAAACATCATGTGTGAGGAAGACCCAGGGCTCTCAGTGTGCCAGCTGCCCTGATGGAGAGCCCCGAGTCATTCACTTAAGGACACACATGTCAACATGAGACTTCCTAACCGCCTGGTCCTTATCTGACTGAGTCAGGGGAGAGACACGGGCATTGCATCAGACACCATGGCCCTTTTACAGCTGTTGAGAATCTTGCTTGAGTGCTAGCACCAGGCCTCAGTCTACTCATCTGACAAATGGAGCCACACCACCCAGGAACTCTGCAATCTGGAATGCAGAGGACTGGCTATGGAAAGGCACAGCAAAAACCAGGGACTGATCAACTCTCCTCAAAAGAGTAAAAGGACCAAGCCTTCCAGCCCCTTTCTCTTAGAATTCAAGTAAGCACCATCTGGTTGGTTAGACTCCTTTCTTGTGTTCCAGGAGATAGGCAACACCATGGGGTCTCGGACTGTGCATTTTACAGCTGGTCAACCCCTGGTGGGAAACATGATCTTCAGCTGTTCCTTACCAAGGACAGGCTGTCAGGGTAATTTAGAGCTCAGGCAGGAGACGCGCAATTGGAGGGGGTCTCTGGAGCATGCAATGGGGAAGGCTGAAGATTCTGGCGAAGGCCATGGGCAGGCAGCCAGATGGAGGGGTGGGATGGCTGGAGCGGGCTGGGGGCGGAAAGCCATTCATTTTCATGCACTGCTTGGGAGGGGGTTGTGGTAGATCGGCAGCTCATTTGGGACCGAGCAAGGGGTGAAGGGTTGGTTTCTGTCTACCCATACAGTGGCAGTGTCCTCTTCTGCCGTGGGGAAAGGGA
The DNA here is from genome assembly GCA_028646535.1 of Procyon lotor. Classification (NCBI taxonomy): domain Eukaryota; kingdom Metazoa; phylum Chordata; class Mammalia; order Carnivora; family Procyonidae; genus Procyon; species Procyon lotor. The sequence goes on along the minus strand of CM053619.1, from coordinate 15,375,578 downwards.
CAGAGCCCAACCTCTATAGGTATGTGCCATGCCTCATCCCTCAGAGGAAGACTTGGCCTCAAGAGTTAGGGGGAAATGAGGACAAGTCCAAGGTCAGAGTGGTAGACTTTGTCATCCCCAGAATGTGTGTCGGTGCTGGGGCCAAAGAGGAAGGGGGGGCAGAAAATCTAGGGGCTGGCTGCCATCCCTGGTTGGACACACATCCCCCCTGGTATTTGTTGCGTGCCCTAGACGTCACGCAAGGGCTGGCTTGAGCACAGGATCCTGCTGTGGTCTATTTCCCAGCTTGGTACAGGATGCCGCACTATCCCCGTGAGACACTGGCATTCCTGACTTGGACCAGTTTGTTCCTCCTCTAAAATCCGAGCATGGACATCTTTTCAACAACAATTTTAAAAATGACATGAACATAATTTCCTCAATTTTAAGGAAAAAAAAAATTCCCCTGAAACCATGGGGGCCTGCTGCTTCCTGTCAAAACCAGAACCTCGAGAAGATAATGATCAATTTAGCAGGCAATTATATGTTTATTATATTCATTTTAGCTTCACATATCAATATTTCATGGTGTTCTGCAAAGAGGAATCATCCTCTCTAGTTGCTCTGATACCTGAACACATTAAAAAAATTGTTTCTCATTGCACTTGATCAGCCGGCTCTCTCTCGTAAGCCACTCCGGAGACGAGTTCCCCGAGGGGGCAGGGCTGGACTCCCGAAATCCTTTGCAGCCAACAGCTTCTCTGACACTTCTGCCTTTTTTTCTGGAGAGCGAGGCTAGCATTTGACTTTTGAAGATGTCAAGCTGTATCATTTGTAGATTAGGTTAATGTAGCCTAGAACCTTTCATGGTAACCTTTAGAAGGCTACAAGCAGAAAGGGTATAGAAAGTGATTAGTAGAGGGGCACCTGGGTGGCTCAGTCGGTTAAGCCTCTGATTTCAGCTCAGGTCATGATCTCAGGGTCCTAGGATCGAGCCCCACATTGGGCTCCCTGCTCAGCAAGGAGTCTGCTTCTCCTTCTCCCTCTGCCCTGCCCCCCATACTGCTCATTCCCTCCCTCTCCCTCTCTCTCTCTCTCTCCATCTCTCCCTCTGTCTCAAATAAATAAAATCTTAAAAAAAATAGAAAAGGATTAGCAGAAACCCTAAAGACAATCAGCTAGATGCGTGGAAAGAACTAGAAGCCAAGTGTACCTGGAAATGGCTGAGTGTTCAAATATTTTGCCATCAGAAATGAGTGAGTAGTGGGTTATGGGTTGCATTATCTCTCCCCACCCTCGATTCATACATAAAAGTCCTGACCCCCAAGACCTCAGAATGTAACCTTACTTGGACACTCAAGTCTTTGGAGATGCAATTCGTTAAGATGAGGTCATCCAAGAAGGTGGGGGGAGGCAATCCAATGTGACTGGTATCCTTCTAAAAAGGGGACATTTGGACGCAGAGGCACCCAGATGGGGAGCATGTCATGTGAAGAGTGGTGTTAGGTTGCTACAAGCCATAAATCTACCAAAAGTTGGGAGAAGGGCCTGGATCAGATGCTTCCCTGGGCCTTCAGAAGGAGTATGGCATTGCCTCCCCCTTGGTCTCAGACGCCCAGCCTCCAGAGCTGTGGCACCATTCGTTTCTCTTCCTTGAGCCACTCGGCAAGTGGTGCTTTGCTGCTGCAACCCTAGAGAACTCATATATAGGCCATCATATCCCTTGCAGGGGAAGGGAGTTCTGGGATGATGCTGAACCCTACTAGCTGTACGCTTTACTCCATCCCTCCCTCTGCTCTTAAAGACTCCATCACCTTAGTACTGGGGAGCACTAGTCTCCAAATTACATCAGCTTCGAGCAACCTTGGCAGGCTAGAAAGGCTGGAAGTTAGCTCTGGTTAGAAGACTTACGGGCATTTCCTATTTCATTTTTTTTTTTTTTTTTAATATCCCAGGCAAGGTGGACTCACCTCTTAATTCCACTCCTTGATTAAACATTAAAGGTTTGCACTGGCTCCGCAGAACATGGAGTCATCTGTTAACTTGCAATCATGCTAAATTCATAAATCTAATTTGGCCCTGGCATTCAGCCAAGAGAAAATGCATGAGATTAACATTTTCGGACCATCCGGGCTGGAAATGAGAATTATTCTGTTACTGGTTTTTTTTTTTTTTTTAATTGATCTATCTAATGTGATTTCTAGAGGCCATACACAGATCTCTTGAGTATGGGGTGACTAGGAAGCAAGAAAAAGCAGCTCACTCCCTCCCAGCGGCTTGCTTACAAAAATCCAGCGACGGAAGATGTCCCCAAGCGATCACGTGTCGATCTGGCTTGCCATTTATGGAATCATCACCTTCTGCCGAGGTCACCTTATATAGGCTCTACCTTTTTATAGATGAGAAAGTAAGGGTCAGAAGGGTAAGGCGGGTTAAATGGTTTGCTGGGGCTCTACCGTGTTCCGGCCACGAGGCGAGTTCTGGGGTGTCCTCAGGGATCCTGCCGCCTGCCCGCAAGGGTCAGATGGTCTGATGGGGACAGAGGATGGAGACGGGCACGTGCACGGGATACTAGAGCAGCACTGAGGGCCTTTAGAATGGTGAACACGGACGACTTTCTGGAGAAGAGACACTCCAGCTGAAGCTGGGGGCGTGACGAGCCACCGGGGCGAGGAGGAGAAGGTCAAGTGTTTCGGGAAGTGGGAACAGCGTGAGTGACAGCCCGGGGCTGAGGCAATCCAGTCCTCTAGCCGTGCAGGGTCTCACCTGTTGTTCCAAGGAACTCGGGCGTCATTGGATAATGGTGGGAAAGTCTTGAAATGCTCTGCAGGGGTGGTGGGGAGGGGGGTGCTGGCTGACCTGTGTGTGCTGAGACAGCTCGATCTGGTAGAAAGAGGGAGGCTGAACTGGAGACAGACGCTTGGGGGGAAATCATGCCAACAACTCGGCTGAGGGTGGATGGGGGCCCAGGCAGGGCACCGGTCCTGGAGGCAAGGGGCCAGAGCCAGACATCCTGCGGACAGATTGGATTTGGACAGCAATAGGCTGCCTCACGAGGGGGCCAGGGGCATAAGGAGGGCCACAAATTTCCTAGTTTGGGGTCAGATCAGGTGGTCACAAGGGACAGGAACCCAGCTGAAACTACCCAGCTCCCTGGGACATCCGGGGGCCCCACTGGTATCAGGACTTTGTGATGTGCTTCTCCGTATTACCTCTGCACCGTCTCATCTCAGCATCTCTGTTGGTCCCATCCCAGTGCAGAGGGTGTCCATGCATACGATCTCAGGGAGGCCCCTGATTTCCTGGGACCATGCCTGTCCCTGGACCCATCTCTGTGGCTGGGGTTTGGGTTCTAGGATTGGCAGCTCAAAAGAACCACATGGGAGAGGGTGTGGGGGGAAGGGGGAGGGAGAGGGAGAGAGAGAGAGGGAAAGAGGGAGGAGTGGCTCTCCTGGGAAGGAGATGAATGCTGATATGCCATGACAAAGGCAGGGAAGGCGGCTGAGCAGGAAGAACACGGTAGACCTTCCCCTTGGCGGTGCAACTACCTGAGGGAGAGGAGCAGGCAGGAGAGGCGGGGCCTGGGCTTGAGAAGGAGTTGCGTCTGAAGTTGCCGAGTCTGTGGGTGGTGACATATCCAGAGAATTGTTGGACACATGGAAGTCTGAGGCTGTGGGGAGAGGTGTCAGCTAGAGCCGGAGCCAACAGTAAACAAAACAGCCCTAAGTCCTGATTCTTCAACTTACTAGCTGTGTGACCTAGCGCAGGTGTCTTAACCTCTCTGTCCTCCGTTTCCTCATCAGTAAAAAATGGGGTATATAGGTGCACGTGCCTTAAAGCCTTACCGTGGTGATTAAACAATGCAGTTCACGGTAGGCAGTTAGCACGGAGCCAGACGTGAGGACAGGTGGACGGATGTGTGACCTGGTGTTACGGAGGAGATGAGTCGAGCGGCTGTCCGGGGAAGGCAGGGAGGAAGAGCATGCAAGCAGAAGGGAGGGTCAGAGTGTCAGAGGCAGCAGAGCCCTTGCTAAAGCCTAGACAGCTTGGGAAGCCCTCTTAACTACAAAATTAGACAGCGAAGCTACTATATATCTAGCAGGGGAAAACACATCCAAACAAATTACACATTTAAATTAAACTACCAAGTACTGCAGCCAGAAGGGGCCATGCGGACGCGGCCCGGAGCCCAGGTCCATTGGTTCGGCAGCAAATGCACCGCAGTGGTTGGGGATGAGACCCATGGGTTCCCAAGGCCTAGGGGGAAATAAATTTCCCACCCGGTCCCAGCAGGAGTTTGAATCGTGGCCCTGCACGAGCTCTCGCCTTGGCAGCTCAGCCCTCACTCTTCATAGTGGAGGAGAGAAGAAGTCTTTTGGGTGCTTTCTGTAGTGAAGACAGACTGTGGGGGCCCTGGGGACAAGTCTCTCTTGGTGTCTGCAGTGCGCCCGGGGTTCAGCCTTGCTCTGTCCCGAATGCGTTTCTGCAAACCTGGGCACTTCCAACCAGAGTTTCACCAGCCTGTGGATGAGCTCTGTCCCCAAAGCTGGGGTATCCAGCCTCCCCTCCCCATGGGTGCAGTAGGTACCCCTTCCCCTTGGCTCAGACAGCTGGAGAGCTGGTGCTCTGGACAGGGCCCTGTGACCTGCCCGCTCGCCTCTCTGGCCCGGTGATGGGGACCATCATGATAGTCACCTCCTTTCCCATGGACCTCCCGCAACTGCTCTGAAGAGAGCTGGGGAGAAGGCCCAGGGGTGGGGGCCTCCCATCTTTAAGCCTCTAGCACATTCCTGGCCTTGCCTCCCCCACTCCATTCAGAGTGGTGTCCAGGGGCTACTCTGCTGGCTGCCCCTCACAGCCCACTTCCAACCATCAGGGGAGATACCCCGCCAAATAGCAAGCCACTCCAAACCCAGTACTCTGCCATATCATATGCTGCTCCCTGTCTCTTTAACTGCAACCTGGGAGCAGAAATAATACCCCACACACCCCCAGGTTATTGCAAAAGCTAAAATCCAGGCTCTTTTCTGAAGCCCACCTGCGTCTCCCTTTTCAGCTTCCATCCCCTCACCATGTGTCATTCTGCTGCTTCAGTCCTGGCCCTTTTCTTGCTCCTCAGCTAGACCACGTCCTGCTGTACCTCAGGGTCTTTGCACTTGCTGTTCTCTCTCATTGGAATGCTGTTCCCTCTGCCCTTACCCACCTGGGTCCTTCTCAGCCTCACAGCTCCATTAAAGGGTCTCGCCGTCCATGTAGGTCCTGCCCCATTCCCTGCTCCACATTGTTCTGTCTGGAATCCTGTCGGCTGCCTTCTATTGGTTTGTGTCCTTATTGTCTGTCTGTCTGTCTAGCTAGCTAGAGGACCGTCTGTGAGGGCAGGGCGGCGACTATATTCACAGCTGCATCCCAGGACGCAGAGCCTGGAGCTCCCCAGCAGGCCACCAGAAAATATGTTCTGAAAGAATGCATGTAAGCATTAATTAATGACAAAACCAGACAATGGCCATGGCCAGTCCTTGGGATGCCAGAGGCAGTTAGTTCATTAATTGTATTTCCTTCTCCTCTTTTCCTTTCAAAAGTGGATTTGCTTGTTCAGTTTGATCACCTGTTGGGAAAGAAAAGGGCCAGGGACAGCTGGGAGAAATACTGGGGCAGGGGGCAGGGGGTACCGGCTAATGAGGGACCCGAAATCTCTGCAGGAAGGAGACTTCCTGTTTTAGCTGGACGCGAGAGATAATCCAAACTCACCTACAACTGAAGTATGTGAGCTTTGCTTCTGTACCACCCTGTTCGAGATATTTCTGGGAAGACTGATTGCAGAGATAATATATGTCTGACCTTTGAGCATACATTCTTGCTCAAACACAATCACACTACACCCAGAGCCGGCCTGGTTGTC
>CM053619.1:15320666-15369600 GCA_028646535.1 Procyon lotor | reverse complement strand
CTCTTCCCCGTCCCCAGAGAATAAGTTTAAGTCCAAACAAGTGAAACTGAGATGTCCTGAAACTCATCCATGGACCCCAGTCAAGAGCCCTAGATAGGAAGGTCTTTAAGGGACCTCCAAACTCTGAGCTCATGCTTTTTTAGCACCAACTCAGGGAAGCTAGCTAGCCCCAAGGTTCCTACTAAGCTCAAGGCCAAGGATGCCCCTTGGGATTTCTAGGTGCCCAAAGCTGGCTTGCGGAGGGATGTGCTGGGCTGAAGGAAGAGCTCAGGTGGAAAGAGTATGACCAATCCCATGAGAAGAGGATTAGGAGGCTCAGACCCTTCTAAGGAAACCAGACTTGCTTCTGGGCTCTTTCTGTTATACTGCATTGGGTCAGCAGAGGGCAGAAGAGAGCAACTTTGCTCTTTTTCCAGGCTTGCCAGGGGAGGCCTGAGTCCCGTGGAAGGCATTATCCATCCATCCACCAGATTTTTAAAAAATTTATTTCTTGGGATGCCTGGGTGGCTCAGTCATTAAGCGTCTGTCTGCAGCTCAGGTCATGATCCCAGGACCCTGGGATCAAGCCCCTCATCGGGCTCCCTGCTTGTCAGGAAGTCTGCTTCTCCCTCTCCCGCTCCCCCTGCTCGTGTTCCCTCTCTCACAGTCTCTCTGTCAAATAAACAAAATCTCTTTAAAAAATGTATTTCTTAATTTACAGGTTGCTCAAAGTTGGCCCAGTCCCTTGATCTTTCTGAGCCTTAGTTCCCGTACTTAACACAGCGAAGAGAGTGGTATTTGCCTCCTAGGGCTACAGGTTTAAAGGACATTAGCACATATATTTAGCAGTTTCTGACACAGAGCAAGCACTAAAAATAGTGGCTATTACTATTACCATTATTTATTGATTCATGAAATAGTTCATTCATTCACTCAATCATTTTAATGTATCGTGGATTCATCTAGTGTCAGTTACATAAGAAAATACTGCCCTTGGTGCTCGGAGGGTGCTGGTGAGTTCCCAAGATGACTCAGACGTGCTCTCCTGAGACAGAGCAAACACTGCCAAGTAGCTGCGATCCACTCTGGGGAAACACGAGGGGGCTTCCTGCTGGTGGAAGACCCAAAGGGAATGTTCTTGGAAGGCTGAGCCTTTGAAATAAAGAGCTTATTGAAAACGCAGATGCACAGACCTCAGCCCAGACCCACAGGATTCCCGGGTCCAAGGACGGTGCTGACTCCTCCTGCCTCTTTACAAAGATCCACAAGTGATTCTGATAACGAGCTTGGTTCAGGGAAGCACTCAGCCGGCTCCTGAAATTTGCATAGGATTTAATCCCCTCAAGATGAAGGGCCACCAGGGCCCCGCCCCTTCTTGGGGAGGGCTTGTGATCGCTGTGGGTGCAGCGGACCCGGTGAGCATTGTTGAAACTTGAAACAAAAGGGATACATTGGGCATGACGCCCCATGGAGGAACCTTCTCCCCCGCGCTCCCGTGCCATGCGGTCCTGGAGCCTTTGCTTGAATAGCCTTCCTCCTCTTTGAGCCTCAGTTTCTCATCTTTACAAAAGGGGATTACATCAGATGATCTTCAGATGCCTTTCAGCCCTGATGTTATGGACTTTCATGCAGACAGCACTGCTCTATAAGGGAACCCGTTAGGTAAGATTGCTTATACTTCAAGAGAGATCTATGCCTTCCCTTCTGTAGTGCCCTGTGCCCCAGAGAGAAAGCCCAGGCTCTTTCCCCTGGGGCTTGGGCTCCTCTTGGATGACAGCCTTGCCTTCTCCTCTGCCCGTCTTATTTTCTTTATACCTCAGTTAAAACGAATGAACGAACAGCCTTCTCGCTCTTCCCTAGGGCCCTTCATATCACCTCCCCTCCGTCCGTCATCCACCATCTTGAAATTCTCTTCATCCCTCCAGCCTTCTCCCTGCCCCCCCCGCACCTGCATCGGAGCCCCCCAAACCCTACAGGGCTTCGTCCAAATGCCGCTTCGCCTGCGAGCCATTCCCCGATTCCTCCCAAATCAAGTGACTTCTCTTTTCTGGGTCTCCGGTGCCAGACTTGACGTCATTGTCACAGTTCCCGCCATCAGCTAACATTTACAGAGAGCCCTTGCCATGGGTGTGTTTTATTTTATTGAGTTCTTTCACGAGACCATGATGTTGCTATCACTGCCATTTCCATTTTATAGGCAAAGAGACTGAGATCTCTGGTGGTTAAATCCCTCGCCCCCGGAGACTCTGCCGTATATTCCAGTAGTTTCCGTAGGCGTCTCATCTCAGTGCTCAGCTGAAGACTCCCCCTAGTAACCCTAAATGCCGCCAGCGGTATTTCTCAGGCCCTATAAGGAGAACTTGAAAACTCGTGTGAAAAGATGCAGTGTCCCTCGGAAGGACAACATTGGCAGGAATGGTTTGGGACACCTGCAAATTGGAAAAATCCCTAAGGAACCAAAAAATCAGGGTCCACTCCACCCTACCCCAAGGCAGTGAACTCTGTGCCTAGCAGGGCGAGAGGACCCCCCCCCCCATTAAACGTTCTGGGTTCAGACCTTGCACAGCCTCCTGGGAAATGTTTAGGTAATGCACTGTGTTAAACTGACGACTTAAAAAAAAGAAAAAGGCTGAAAGTGGAAAATACCAATCACAACACAAGTGAAATCCAATTTTTAATTTGGCTCTCGTACTTGGTGGGAAAGGTGGGCGTGGTGTAGGGGAGAGGGGAGGAGAGCGACGAAACCTCTTTTACGAGGCTGTGATAGGACAGTCACATACTCACTTCCCTTCCTGCTTAGTTGCTTTTAATTCAAGAAGCTGTTCAGATACAAAAAGCTGTCTGTCCGTAATTGTCCCAGGGGCAGCCAGCATTAATGGAGTGTGCAAAACTGGCCCTTTGGGACAAGGTATTTGAAAAAATGCCAAGGGTTAAGAACCCGGAGGTTTATTTTTCACTGGTGAGCAACAAGTCCCACATCCTTCTTTTCATTCTGGGAAATTTTTGTCTCGGCTTTCAAACCTCCAAATGAATACAGGAAGAAAGAGTAAGTGAAGTGGTTCCAATTTGCAACAGGAGTGCAATTTCAGTTGATTTAAAGTGGGGAGCAACACGGGAATGATCACAGAAAGAGATTGGAATTAGTCAATAAATAAGGTTCAAGGTCCCAAGCCTGACTTCTCTTTCATTAGCTTTAAGGAATGAGAATAGAGGGATAGAGAAGTGGTTCTATCTAGCAGGCTCCTAAGAAAAGCAAAACACGGTGCATCCCATAGCTCAGGACCCAGACCAGGTCATGGGAGGCACTAAGGTCTAATCTGGAGTTTCCTCCCTGCAGCAATGGCAATCTTCCCAAGAGCTCTGGCTGTGCCCAGCTGGAGGCTCTCGCCATCTGAGAAACCGGGGTCCTTATGTTTCAGTGACCCAGGACCTTCCCAAATGTTGCCCAAGTAATACATAGGAACAATCCCCCTCTCCATCCTTTGTCCTCATCTTTCCCATACTTCATCCCATTCTGGCTCATGGCTGTAGGGAACTGCTTTCATACCTTCAGTATCTAGCCCTGGACAGCTTCCCAGCCGGTGGAACTTGGTCCTGGGGGTGGTGCAGGGTTAATGCGGATGAAGGCTCAGAACTGACCCTAACACACAGGACACACCCGCTATGTGTCAGTCTTCACTATTGCGGTTGATACTTTTTGGATTTTACCCACCATATGATAAATGTTATGTTCCGTGTATGCACATCCGTGTTTCGGGGGGAGGAGCGGTGAGCACCACATGCCATGTTGAGATGGAGAAAGGAGGTCAAGGAAGGCTTAGGGTATGAGCTCACATGGCATGCAACAGGAAGTTTCAGAGTTTATATCATAAAGAGCTGGGTATGTCTTGGAGTAATTGATGAAGGAGCTGGAGATACAAACGAGAGACAAGGCACCCTTGAGGAATTTGGATTTATGTCCTGTAGGTTCATAAATCTTTCCCTGTCTCGAAAGCAGACCTAGGGGCGCCTGGGTGGCTCAGTGGGTTAAAGCCTCTGCCTTCGGCTCAGGTCATGGTCTCAGGGTCCTGGGATCGAGCCCCACATCGGGCTCTCTGCTCGGCAGGGAGCCTGCTTCCCCCTCTCTCTCTGCTTACTTGTGATCTCTCTCTCTGTGTCAAATAAATAAAGTCTTTAAAAAAAAGGTTCTTAGTCTTGAAGATTCCACATTCCCATGCAATGTAACTAGTTCAGGCTTGAAAAGAACCTCTGTATTAGACAACTCTTAGCATGGCTGGAGAGGCAGGGTCATTCAGAAGCCTTGGGAGGTCTCCCAAGCCTTGGTCTTCACTCCATACTGGTTATGGCTGATCCATTCAAGGCCTGAAGCTACCAGTCTCTGCTTTGGTCAAGTTTGGGCTCTGTGGTTGATGCCAGGCTGAGTGTCCTTGTCCCCCATGTCCAGCCATCCTTTGTAGAATGATCCTGGCATTGCATGGGTGTCCATTTCCTATGGAATTTACTACCCCCAATCCCTGCACTGTCACTGGGGGAAGGACCCTTCAGGGCAATCCACCTCCACCTCTCCCTGCCTTCTGAGCCTCTCTCTTTCTCAGACCACCTCCATCGTCTCTTAAGCTTCCCCTAGGTAAATATCTTTTAGTGGCTTAAGTGACCATGTTACTTCGTGTTATTCTCTGGATTGGGTATGGAGAGTTTAACAAAAGCTGATCAGTGGTATAGCCAGAGAGACCTAGAGATGCTTAATGGGTTATTGTGGTTGTGATTAATTATGATTATACTGAATGTGGAGGAAGTGAGGGGGTCCTTTCCATGTCTGTCCATCCATCCGTCCTCCATCTATTGTCTATCTATCTCTCTGTGTAGATGCACACACACACTTAGTTCATAAACCCATAAGAGTATGTACTTTTGGGGTCTGCTGATTTTCCCCTTTGTTTATGTGGAAGTGAGAACAAGTAGGTACCGCTGTGGGCATATGTTACCTCTTTTATTTATCATCTTTGCATGTTGCAGAGAGATGTTGCTTTATTTCAATTAAATGATATGAGGTGCCTGGGGAGATTTCTGGGGTGGCTGAAACTTTGGGCAGGCATCATTTTTTTTTCCAAGCTCATGGGTGAGAACTTTGGTCACTTACCCAGGAATGACCATCTGGGAGACAGAGTTCCACAACCACATGCAAAAAAGACAGATCAAAACACCTGAATCCTAACATTGCCATTGCTTCAGGATAGTGGATGCTGGTTCCCATTGCCCTGGCTCCCTCCTTCTGGTACTATTTGTTCCAAGGACCAGATACAGTTCAGACACCTGCCTGGTGAGCACAGATTCAAGGAGGAAAACCTCAGTGTGGCCAGGAAGACGTCTTCTAGACCAGCAGGGTCTAAAGGGTGTGAGGAATTTATCTTTGTATCCACTTCTGCGCTGAACACAGTCCTGGCTCAGCAGAGCCAATCGTGATGGGCATTACCGAATACCAGACTATGTTCCAAACATGTTACATGTATGGGCTCATCTAATCCTCACAATTGCCCTCGGTGGTGGATGCAGTTAATTATCCCCATTTAGTGCATAAGGAAATTGAGGCTGTGCTTGGCTTCCCAAAGATGTCTATGACCTAACCCTTGAACCTTGTGAATGCATTACCCTATATGGCAAAAGGGATTTTGCAGACGGGGTTTAGGTTAAGGATTTTGAGATGGGGAGATGGTCCTGGATTATTCAGGTGGGCATAACCTACTTGCAGGAGTCCTTACCATTGGAGAACTGTGATTTCTAGCAACAGAGAAACAGGCAGAAGGCAGCATGAAAAAGACTTTGCCCGTATTGCTGACTTTGAAGATAGAGGGAGGGGTCATGATCCAAGGAGTGTGGGCAGCCTGGAGAAGCCAGAGAAGGCAAGGGAATGGATTTTCTGCTGGAGCCTCCGGAAGGAACACAGGCCTGCTGACATGTGGATTTCAGCTCGGGGACACCATCCCGAACTTCTAACCTACAGAACGGGGAGAGAATAAGTGCGCGTTGTGTTAAGCTACGGAATTCATGGAAACTTGGGACCGTCGTGATCAAGAAGTAATATAGATTTTCTGAAGGGTTAAGTAACACAGATAATAAGTGGTAGAGCCAGAGTTAAACCCCCAGCAGTCTGATTTCAAAGCTTATGCTCTTAACTACTCTGCAACATGGCCGATTCTATGGCCATTATCTATTGAATGCAAAAATGAATAAGAAAAAGAAGGAAGAAAAGAGAGAATATTAGGGAAAGAAAAGAAGAAAAGAACGCAGTAAGAAAAAAAATTGCATGAGTTTGATACAGCCTTGTGTCCTTTTTTTTTTTTTTTCAGCCTTGTGTTCTATCCATTTCTGTTATGAGGATATTTCTGCTTGCTTCACAGTAGCCAGAGAGCTAGCTCACCCTGTCTTCCACTGCACCCTCCCACAGTGCTGGAAACACCTAACTGCACTTTCTAGAATCCATGCCAACAGCACCTTTGTCTGGACATCTCTCTGACCAGGACATGGTAGAATTTCCGAGATGCCAGGGGGCACACGAGCACATTGCTTTGCATTCAGATTGGTGGCTTTCAGTTGAGATTCAGGGAATGTCCTTATTGCATTGTGCCTGTAGATACGCCATTATGCTGATTTCACCTACGATCTAGGTCCTCTAAGCAACTTGTTAGGGCCACAGCTGGAGTTACCAGATTTAGCAAATAGAATCCCAGATAGTCAGGTAAAACTGAAGCTCAGATAAACAGCAATTAATTTTTTAGTACACCTGTACCCCAAACATTGCATGGGATAGATTTATACTAAAAATTGTTATTTGTTGGGGCGCCTGGGTGGCTCAGTCAGTTAAGCATCTGACTCTTGATTTCAGCTCAGGGCATGATCTCAGGATCGTGGGATCAAGCCCTGCATTGGGCCTGGAGATCGGGGGTGGAGCCTGCTGAAGGTTCTCTCTCTCCATCTCCCTGTGCCCCTCCCTCTGTCTCTCTCTTCCTCTCTAATTAATTGATTAAAGTTTAAAAATTATTATTTGCTTACATGAAGTTCAAACTGAACTAGGTATCTTTTATTTTAATGGTAACTCTACCCATAGTACACAAATAGGGAAGCTATTCTGGGGCAGGAGACCTTGTGTAGCCCCCTTGAACCATGCTGAGGAGAGTGGTCTGTTCCAGGTCAGAATGGATACAGGGCTTTCCTACTCTGCATGGACCTTCTGAACCGGTGCTCCAGTCCCAGGCAGGAGGTGAGAACAACTAAGGGAGGAGAGGTGGGGTAGAGGAGTTGGGCTGGGAAGGATATCCTTATCCTTATCCTCTGGCCACCTTCATGACCCAGAAGATGCTGTCCAGACACCTTTAGTCTTACAGATCATTCCTCTAGTGGCCCTAGAGATGCAGTAGTCATGTTGGCCAGGGGAATGAGTCCCCGCTTGGGGCCTTTGGGTCTCCTGGCTCTCATAGTAGGTTGCCTATGGGGGAGATCCCCAGGTTCAGGAAACCTGAGTTGTGGTTGCCTGTTAGCTTTACTGTTTCCCTTAGCCTCATAATGCCCTCTACCACACACCCACTCAGAATCACCTCAACCGGCCCAATTCTTCATCTCGTCCCTTACTTCTACTTTTCTGATAGCCATTGTATTGGTTTTCGGGAATTCAATCCTCTATCAACCCATCAATCAACCAATAAACAAGAAGTAGTTATTGAATGCCTACTGTGTATAAAGCAATATGTTAGCCCCAGGAGTAAAGACAAATATCTAACTTCCAGGAGCTTATGGTCAAAATGGAAAAAAAAAAAATAAGATTTGATTATATGAGGGAAAAATGAGTGAACAACAAGGTGGTTCTGTCGTTTATGAAGCAGCCATTAGACATCCATCGCCATGTTGGGGACTGGAGACGTGGAAAACAAGGCTGGGAGCTAAGCTGGGCTGAGGAGAGTCCAGAAATAACAACTTGCTGGAATGAACAGGGGAGAGGCCCCTAACCCAGGCTGGAGACTGGGAGAAGGTTTTGCTGTGGTGGTGAAGCCTGAACGGTCTCTAGAAAGAGAAGTCCGTTAGGTGAAGGAAGGTCACGGGGCTGGCCGAAGGTACGGTGGGAAGTACAAAGGTACTTTGTAGTACCTTTGGTGAGGAGGGTGGGGTCACGGTGGGGAGGACGTGACTATGATCTTTGCTAAGAGGTGTGGTCAGAAAGGAGGAAGGCCTGAGCGGGAAGGGCTTGTCATAATGGAATGTCAGTCTGGCAGAGACTGTCATTAGACCCGCTGGGCTGGGCGCAGGTGGGTGAGTGGGCCTGTTGTGGATCATTCGAGCATCCAGTGACCAGTGATATGCGACCAGTTGACTTCAGGAATGCTCTGCAGGAGGTAGATACCTTCAGAGCTGGGCAGAGTATGGTGACCGTGACCGGAGTGGGACAGGATGAAGGTGGGGGCCTTTATTGAGCCACTCGCTAGCTCGGGAATGCCACACAGGTTTTCTCGTTTGATTGTCATAATAACCCATCAAGTTGCCCATCGTCTCTGTGGTCCATGTGGGGAAACTCAGCTTCAGAGATGTTCAATAACTTCCCCAGGGTCACTTGGGGAAAGCTGGATTTATATTGAGGTCTGTCTGAATTCAAAGCCACAGGGATGTCCTCGCCCATAATATCCCTTTGAGATCTTGAATATTGAATCCTGCCACCTCCATTTCTTGGGTAATGAGATGGAGAAAAATTGATGTACCAGGATTCTCCCTGGGGAATGACCCCTGAACCTGTCAGGAAAATACACTTGGATAACGATTTTGGCAGAGCGGGCAAAGAAGGATTCTGAGAGCCTGCTCAGGCAACACCAGTGGTCTCTTGACTGCTGTCCCTGAGTGATGAGTGTTAGGGGTTTTGCATTTGAACTTTGATTTTCCTTGAAGGACTGGAAGAACCTAAATCCTGACCCTAAACACTTGGACAATGCCAGCCTGTAACTCATTCATTCAATATGGCCATGTCACTCATGCCCACTTCCTCTGTAGCCAAGGGATAAGAGTCCCGGTCTTTGCTCTCCACGTCTTTACCATGTAGTACCATTGCTATGGAATTTGAATCGGATACCCCTATCACCGCATAATTTTGAACACCTCTCTCCCGTATATGTAAAAGGATTTAAGACATAATATATTACATAAATGTTATGCAAGGACCACTGCTATAGACTGAATGCTTGTGTGCTTCCAAAATTAATATATTGCAGTCCTAATCCTTAATGTGATGCTATTAGAAGGTGGCACTTTTGAGACATGATGAGGTCATGAGGGTGGAGCCCCTCATGATGGGATTAGTGCCCTTATAAAAAGAGACACAGGGAGCCGGTCTCTGCCCTGGCTGTAGGAAGGCATAGCATGAATGTGGCTGTTCACAAAGCAGGAAGCAGATCTCACCAGGCCCCAAATCTGCCAGCACCTTAATCCTGGACTTCCCAGCCCCCAGGACTGTGAGAAGGAGATGTTTGCTGTTTAAGCTGCCTAATCTGTGCTTTTTGTCCTCACAGCCCCAGCTAAGACAACCATTATTCCAGTAGTTTGTGAAAATAATAAAATGTGCACAAAATAGAAAATTTAAAGCATCGAGGAGTAGAGAAAATAAACACTATTCATGTAACATTTTTATTAGCAAAGCATCATGAGTGGTACTAGAGACACTCACCTATTCTCAGATGGTCATTTTGGCAATGTTGACAACATTTTCGGCTGACTTTTTTTTTTTTTAGTCCCGATTAGATCAAAGTGGTTTTTAGCCTAGAAATCAGGCTGATGGGGAGCTAGCCCCAGGAGGACCATAGCAACCCACACTGTTAGCTAGTGTCATTTCAGCCCATGGTTTCTACATAGGAATCTTCTGCAGCCACTTGTCCGTTTGGTAAGGGTTGGTTTAGTTAAAACGGGATAACATATGGTAAAAGTTCTCTTAGCCAGGCACACATACAGATGACCCATCACAGCATGTCTACGAGTGAAAGAAATGGGGCTCAGCATAGCCAAGTCCACTGCTTGGACCCTCCCCCATCCTTCCCTGGAGGCCTCGTGGACTACAGGTGCAGGTGGCCCCCTGATCCTGGGCTGACTTAGGGCACCAGTGTCAATGTGTATAGAAAATATAAGTAAAGCTCAGTTCATATTTTTTTTTTTACCATCTCAACACTCACTGGATCACCTTATATTTTCTACTTTGGAAACTACCCATCTGCAAGGTGGGGCATATCAACGTGAGCTAAAGAATCACACAGATGAATGTTTAAGTATCAACCATGATGCGTGCAATGAAGAAAATTCCAGGCAGCCTTGACTTTGTCTAGGTGATCAGGCACCTCTCCCTGCAGAATACCAATTGAGCTGAGCTCCAGAGACAAAAAATTAGCTCCCCCGATGAAGAATTGGAGAAGAGATGTCCAGGTAGAAGAAACGACATTTGCAAAGGCCCTGAGGTGAGAGGAAGCAGAATCCATCAGGGAACCTGCACAGAGGCTGGTGTGGTGGTACACAGAAATCAAGGGGGGCAGTGGTATAAGATAAAACCCTGACATCTCTTCGACTCTGAGGATGCCTTTCAAATGAGATGCTGAGAAAATATCCGGGGATGAAAAGAGTCTGAGAAGTCAGGAACAGTGATGGTTAGAATGGATTGTTCACTGGGTCTCTGGGTGAGGAGAGGTTTGGGGTGGTCGGTGGTAGGGACTCTAGGGACTCTGTGGGGCGGGGTCTGTCCTGAGCCCATTGATATTCATCTGAGAACATCTCAGAGACCAAGAGAGATTCATAATGACAGAGGGTAGTGAAGTGTGCAGGGAAGGGCTGAGGATCCATTGACAACAATCACAGCTGCCAATAAAAACTCAAACACACTGTCTACGGGCAGGTCTTTCCCTCATTTTATTTATTTATTTTTTTTTTCTTTCCCTCGTTTTAAAATGACAGTCTGTATCCCCGTGCCCCCAATGCAGTGTTAAATTATACATTAGTTCCTCTGCCACGTGGTATGGCTCAACTCAGCTCTGTCCTGAACCTCCAGGCGCAGAGAAGACTTTCAAGTGAAATATAAATTGTCTTATAACCTGCATTTAATTAATGCCACCTTACACTTAAGATCTAAAAAGAACACTCTACAAACACACTTCTGTGTGCGATCACATCCTGCAAAGGCTGGAGGAAGGGAAAAAGAACAAAACTGCAGCATCAATCTCAGTTACATTTAACCAGCAAAAGATGCTTCTTTCCTCTGGGTACACATCTCAAGATCCACCAGAAGCCATTCACAAAACCTATCCTGAGAAACGGGTATTTACCCTGGAATGGTTGTGTTTGGGGGAGGTGGCAAAAGAGCAAAGGTTTGGGGATCAGACAGACGCAGGTTTGAACTTGGGATTCCCTCAGTGACCTGTCTGAGTCTCGAAAGTTTGCTTAACCTCTCAAGGCCTTGATGTTGTCATTCCCCAAATGGGGACAATATAGTCACCTTGAAGGGTTTTTATGGAGGTTAAATGAGATAGTGAATAGAAACGACCAATGCCTCTGACACATACCAAGTTCCCCAGCAGTGTGTGTGTGTGTGCGAGCATGCACACCTGTGTGTGCACTCACACACCTGTGCAGACCTGTTGCATGACATCATCTAGGAAGCATTGGCAAAGAGGCTACAATTGGCAGATCCTCGCCCATTTATATTTCACTGCTCACCCAGGGCAAATATAAACCCTTATGAAAATCTTTGAGCTTTTTGAATGTCCAACTCTCTTATTTTTGTGACCCAAAGAACACTTGCTGGTATGTGACCTTGGTCAAGTCATTTAAATACTCCTTGGAAGGACCCTTAAATTCCAGGAAGAAAAGAGAAAGGAAGGTAGGAAGGAAGGAGGAAGGGAGTATGAGAAGGAGGGAAGGATGGAGGGATGGAAGGAGGGAAAGAAGGATGGAAAAATCAATAGTGTAAAAGTAGAACGCATTTGAATAGAGCTTCCCGTTCATCTGGACCTGCTGTGAATTCTGAATACATCTATTCATTCAACCATCCCAGCAATCCTCCGAGGCAGGAACTACAGTCATCTCCATTTCATAGATGAGGAAACTGAGGCTGTGCTATCTCCTTCTCTGTGGTTCCAGACAAGTTGCTTAGCTTCTCTGACCCTCTGTTTCTTTATCTTTAAGGTAGGAAGAGTGATAGCATCCATCTTGCTAAGTCCTTGCTAAGTCCTTGCTAAGTGTTCTGGTAAGGATTGAGTGATATAACACATACAAAAGATCTTTGCTCTGTATGAGTTCATGCATATTAGGGAGTGTTCTTTCTCAGAGAATCGAGCAAGGATGACCTCACTTCCCAGAGAAGAATTGAGCAAGGATGGACTCTTTTAATAGCCTTGGGGGGAAAAGAAATGCAGGGCTGAGTAGAGGGGAGAGCTTCCAAGATGAGGAGAGTGAGATACAAGTCCTGAGATGTTTGAGAGGGAAGAGGGCAGTGAAGTCTCATCCTTGTAGGGTCCTGTGGGTCTCAGGGCAGGAACAGGTGCCAAGCTAGGTCCTATACTGGATTTATTTCTGCCCAGCACTTGACTTTCCACCAGAGTTCCCAGCAGTATGATGGGACAGAAAACAGAGACCCTGACTTCCAACTCAAAACAATTCCAGGACCTGTTTCTTCAGTAAAAGCCAATGAAATAGCATGACTAGCCTGCAAACAGGTTTTGACGTCCCCGTCCTCAAAGTATTTCCCCAAATAAGTGTCCGCTTCTCTGTAGTTGGCAGCATAAAGCAAAGCTCAGATAACATTTCAGAATGTTCTCTAAAGAGCCCCTCGATTAAGCTTGAGGTCCCAGAGGAGGGACACTAAGTTATAAGGCAGATAGGGAAACTGAGGCCCAGAGTTATTCATTATCTTGCCTGAGGCCATGCCATTTGACTTACAGGGGAAGGTGGATCCATTTGGTTACACAGCTTCAGGGTTTTCTGTTCATATTTATTCTACAAAAGTGGTGGCCCTGAGAGCTGGGCCACCGGGCAGGTCTAAGCAAGGCAAACAAGTTCAGATCTGGATCTCTAACTTCTCGTCCCCTGCTCCTTCCACCATGCTATAGGAACATCTCACAGAGAATGTGCCTTTTGAAAAAGTTAATGCTCAGAAGTGTAGGAACAATTTTCTGAGGCTCAGGTTCCTATAATCAAGGCAGTAGCTTACTAGACATGAGCTCAAGTGCTCGCTCTTGCAAGCTAGTGCTAAATGAGCGTTAGCACCAGCCAAGTGAGAGGCCAAAGGAAAGGAAGGTGCGATTTCATCAGAGAACAGCATGGGCCAAGGAATGGCTAAGAGTTTAGCTTGGATCCATGCGTGGAGTTAAGTCAGACGGGTCACAGTGTAGCTTGCAGAGGGTCCAGCTGGAAAATCTCAAGGAGGCCAGGTAGTAAAGGGCAGCCAGGTGAAATGTTCAGAACAGAGGCTGAGATTTGTTTTGTTTCTTGAATTCCACATATGACACAAAAGAGATGAACATAGGGGAAAGGAAGGAAAAAGAAAATAAGATAAAAACAGAAGGAGGCAAACCATAAGAGACTCTAAACTCTAGGAAACAAATAGGGTTGCTGGAGGGGAGGTGGGTGGGGAGTGAGATCACTGAGTGATGGGTATTAAGGAAGGCACATGATGTAATGAGCACTTGGTGTTCTATGCAACCGATGAATCACTAAATTCTTCCACTGAAACTAATGATACACTCTAGGTTAACTGAATGGAATTTAAATAAAAATTAAAAAAAATAAAGAACAGAGGCTGAGATCAAAGTTAAGAAGCCAGAGGTGCAGTTTAAGGTGGAGCAGGCTTATGGACTTGAGAGAGTTCTGCAACTCTCAGCCTGTGGTACAGTGAGAGGGTGATGTTCAAGAATACTAAGAAGGAGTTGGAGAAGAGGGGCTTGGAGGTGGGAGGTTTCGAGGGTCCGGTAGAGCAACCTTATTGCAATGAAATGCCCCAGGGGACCATAGAACATAAAGATGGGATGCAACTACACCAGCAAGTGGCCAGGAATGCTCTCTCTGGAGTCCACACTAGGTCCCTCGGCCATTGTGCCTGCTGTCCTGTTCCAGAGCACAACTGCCTTAAGGCAAGTAGCAAAGAAAGGGAGAATGAGTATCTCCCAGGCTCCTTTAAGCCACTTCCTCCCCCTCATGAAGGAGCACTGCAGGAACTTGCCCTATTGGCCAAAGGGAATTTAGGTTCCTATCCTTTGCTCTGCTCGTGTGGACTTTTGGCAAGTGTGGGCCTCTCTGTCTCTCTTTGTTTCAAAAACAGACCCTGTTGTCTTGCCTCCCGCTATGCATGAGGCTCACATCCCTTCCAAAGAACAGCAAATTGGACAGAGCCCAGATGGAAGCCCAGGCTTCAGGCAGTGTTTCTGAGTGGGACGAGTGGGGTCAGGTGAGGGCTGTGTAGGCTTCGGCCCCGGGGCCTCCCTGACGCACTAGTTGTCAGGCTCTTACTTCTCTGGACTAGCTTAATGTACTAGGCATGGGGGTAAGTCTCCCCAAAGGCATGAGCTAATTATATCCCCAAGGAGTTGTTAGAAGAAGACAGCCACACGCCATGCTTCCCGAGGGTTCTGATTAGCTCGGGTGCACCTCCCCACATGCTCATTGTGCCCTTTATTAGGTCGCTGTTGGATTCCAGCTAAGTTTAATGCAGCATTGGCTTCTCTAAACATCCCGGAGATGACGATTATGCAGCAGACGTTTTCTAGAAACTGCCGAAGGTATCTGAGGCCACCAACTTAAGAGCTCTTGAAAGCCATGTTGCTTGTTTAATATGAGCTTTCCGGGGAGCTGGCCCAGAACCTTCTGCCAAAATCTTTGCAGACTGCTCCCTTCTTCCACTCCCCAAGCACCTCATTTAGTTAAGTGGTTTTGCCTTCTTTAGGTTGCTTTGTAATTGGGGTGATTATTCATTCCCGTCACAAGACAGAAGTGGGAGGAAGAGGCTGGCTCAGGACCCCAAATGCTCTGCCCTGCATCCTGCTGAATTCCATCTCCTCTCTTGCACTGAGCACTTGGCTTCTCCTCAGCTTTGAGGAGTAGGCACACTGGCCACCAGTCCCAGCTGCCTCATGGCCACGGTTCAGAAGTAACGGCTCCATTGCCATAGTGAGGTCAGGCTAGGGGGTAGAGACGGTGGGGATTTTGCTTGCCATTCAGCTGGGAAGACATAGTGACCCACAGCCTGGCCAGTCTATGCACTGCACCTTCCAAGCATAGAATCCCCAGATGGGTGGGGGTCCTGGATGAGGTGTGCTGTCCACTCTCCTTTACAGACCAGCAGGGGTTGCCTGTAAGTGTGGTTAAGGGGATGGTCAAGGACCTGCCATATCAGGGTGTTATCAGTAGTTCTAGAAAAACACATGGCTATATTGGGGGGCCCATTCGGGTTCCCAGCATGCTGGAGATCACACATGTCACCAGAGGAGACATCCCTAAAAAGAAGCCATGGTCTTGTCTCTATGAACATCAACACTCTGACACTGACCTTGTGGGGGGTTTTTCTTCCCATACCAACCAATTCTCTGACATAACTGGGTATCCTACCTGGAGTTGGTTTCAGATCCCATAGTTTGGTATCAGTCCTATGTGACTGGTCCTACTTCAAGTGGGAATCAAGAAGGTCGTAATTCTGACCCATCAGCTATTAGTGGGGGGTTCCCACACCCCCACCCTCATGTTTAATGATTTGCTAGAATGGCTCACAGAGCTCAGGAGAGCCCTCTACTTACTATTACCCATTTGTTGTAAAAAAGGATACAACTCAAGAAGAGCCGGATGAAAGAGATGGGGAGAGGATGTGGAGTTTCTCTTCTCTCTCTGAGGGCACCGCTCTCCCAGCACCCCCAACATGTTCACCAGCTGGGAGAGCTCCAAATCCTGCACTGTAGGGATTTTTATGGAGGCTTCATCATGTAAGCATTATTGATCATTCACTGAGTCTCCAGTCTCTGTCCCCTGCCCAGAGGATAGGGCCTGAAAGCTCCAATCTTCTAATCCTGGTGCCACCTTTGTGGTGGCCAGTCCCCATTCTGGTGTTCAGTCCCCATTCTCTGAAGCCATCCAGGAGCCCACCCAGAGTCCCCTCATTAGAATAAAAGACACACATCCCAGGAAATTCCAAGGAATTTGGGAGATCTGTGTCAGGAATTGGGGTCAGAGACCAAATATGAGAACAAAAGATGCTCCTAGGGCCTTTATAAGGCTGGGAAATTACAAAGGTTTTGGAGTTCTGGCTGGGATCTGAGGATGAAGACCAACCTATATATTTCTTATTACATCCAATATCACGTCCCCTGTCTCAAATGTTAATCCAAAACTCCTCCTCCTTAGCTACTCTGCCTGTCCTCACTGTTCTCATTGTTCTGACTCAGTCATCTTGCTCTCAGTGTCTACTTCAGGTTCCTAGCCCCTGTTTGGGTGAACCATCAAGACTCCCTTCTCTGGTTTTCCCATACCTGCACAACCCTCTCTTCCAACAATACCCTCATGCAACTCCCGCCTCTGCGTACACTCTTGATTTTAGCTACTCTCAGAGTTGCTGGTAAGAGAATTCATCCGTGGGCTTTTGCCCTGTGGAACACAGGTTCCTTAGGGAGACAAGTCAGTAAATGGTTAAAACTCAGTGTGGTAAGATCCTTGATAGGGAGCATGGGTGATATGGAAGCACAAAGGGGGAACACAAAACCCAGAGTTGGAGGTTCAAAGAAGGCTTCTTGGAGGAAGAGACTTCTCAAGTGAGACCTGAAGGAGGACCAGGCAGAATATTGCAGGTAGCTGGAGCAGCATATGGAAAGATTCAGACCAGAGAAAACCACACAGGTTTGGAGACAGACAAGAAGTGTAGGACCACAGACCAGCCTTGCCCAGGAGGCTCCATGGGCACAGGATTTGAGTTCTGTTCCAGAAATGGGTATGGATTGGTTCTAAGCCACTCATAGTCTTGGTAGCAAGGACATAGCTAGAGATAGTGGATTACCAAGAAGCTAATGATTTTATGTGAGAATTGAACCTGTGGTCTTATTTGTATTAACACAATATTCATATCACTTACGAGAAATCTGATGCCAATCTGATTCTTATTTTTTTAGAGATTATATATTCTTTACCTAACCATTATTTCATTGTTGAACATTTAAGTCACTTTTTTGAGCTATAATTCGATATTACTGTGATGCGCATCTCTGCACATAAAGTCTTTCTTCTCC
Organism: Procyon lotor; assembly: GCA_028646535.1. NCBI lineage: Eukaryota > Metazoa > Chordata > Mammalia > Carnivora > Procyonidae > Procyon > Procyon lotor. The sequence continues at coordinate 15,352,351 of CM053619.1, read as the reverse complement.
TGACCCTTCCCTTTGATTTTCAGTTCCCAGGAAAGAATCCAATGACGGGAACTGCTAGGGCAAATGTTACAAACTTCCCAAGGGCCCGTTCTTTTTCCACTATGCCACGCTATTTCTAAAAACAAACAACAAAAGGTAGAAATTATAGCACTCTCTCCCCTCACAAAGAAAAAAAAAAGCAAACCAAAACTACTAACTCAGTCTGAACCAGGAATCAGAATCACTGAATTTAATTTCTACTCCAACATGAGAAATTTAAAACAAAAAAAAAATTATCTCTCTTCATTAAAGACAACATACAGAACAGGCTGAGATTTTTTTTTTTTTTCTATATGAGGACTAAATAGACCAACACCCATTTCGTCACATGATGATCATGATGATTAAGTATTGCCCTATTTTATTGGACGGGGGAAATAGAATCAATCCTCATAGTAGTAATCATACCTGAAATAGAGGGATAACCTTGCAGAATCACACTTAGATTTGGATGGGATGGACCAGATAAGAGAAGTCATGGGCAGGTCTTCCTGGAAAAGTCATGTAATTGAGCAAAGCTGGATACTGATTCCGGGGTACTCAGGTGGAGTCCTTGACTCAAGGTAGATGAGCAGGAATGGGAAAGCCCAAGAGTGAATTAGAAATTGAGATGTCAGTTCATGGAGGTGCAGTGGATAGAAGAGCCACATGGGTTATTTGCATGGCAGCTGGAAGGAACTCAGTGGGCAGACCCCCCTCTTCAGTATTTAGGAAGGCAGATGCATCTGAACCAGGGCAATAATCCAAACAGATTTCTGGGATTTCTGGGACAGGATTGGGAAACTGGAGGAAAAATTAGAGGGGGGACAGGAAGCGAGGACCACATGTCGGGTATCGTGCGAAATGTTTTGCATATACCTAGCTCTCACGGTAATGCTATATGACAGAGTTATTCCAACTTTACAAGTTGGGTTAAATGAGATGTGTAGAGCAGAATGGCTTTTTCCTTAGGTGCCAGGTCGATCTGGTGTTTTGCTCAATACTGTGCTAGGAATCAGTATGGAGCTAGAAAACTATTCGAAAGGGCTAGAACCTGCCCCAAGACATGGGGTGCAGGTGACCCAGTGGAGAATTAATAGAGAGGGGAGGAGCCAGGCAAGACACTGCCCAGGGGACAATCTTCTTTTTGACAGAGAAAAACTCATCCTGTGGATGGCTTAGCATCCCGAAGACCTTTCAGTTGCCTGTTTTACCACTTTCCCTCATTTTTTAAAGGCTGCTTCATTTGGTGTAGACTTATCTTCAGTTAAGTGGGAGCAGCTCTAGTCTGAGAAATCTGGGCCTCAGACCAAAGCTGGGTGATTACACCAAGCATCTGGGCTTTAGAATTCCAAAAGATACAAAGGCATTATAAACCATGGCTTCTATAAGTAATTTCTTCCCCTACCTGCCGGTTCTGATATCCCACCGATGGACTACAGTGACTACTACAGAGAGGGAGAGGGTGTCATTTGTCACAATTTTATTTCTTCAAGGTCAGGAGCAGGTTATTGATTGAGGCTCAGAGCCAGGAGCCCAAGGACAGAGCTACAAAGACTTCCTGGCCATTCCTGTTACCAGATCAAGCATGCTTTGGGGAGAAACAGTTGCTCAAATTTTAACAAATAAAGCTGGCTGGCTTCCTATCTGTTTATGTAAACACTTAGTCTCCTCTTGACCTTCGTACCCTCTACCAGAAGCCATAACAAGCTCTCTCCTGCTCCTGATGAAATTTTGGGCATGTGGGGAAGGGAAAAAGATGGCATGAGTCAAAGCCCTGTTAAGTCCCCTGTCCTTCCCAGACAGTATCTTATCCCTCCCCGCTAGTAACTCTGTAAGACAGACATGAGTGGGTCCATTTTGTATGTGAAAAATGAGGCTCAAAGAGTCTTAAATAGAGTAGAAAGAACAGAGTGTATGGATTTGGGTAGCCCTCAAATCCAATTCCGTCTCCTTCAGTCTCTGAGCTTCAGTATCTTCATCTGAAGCTATTGTTTAATATTTGTTCTTAAAAGAGGCTTAGTATTTGTTCTTCTGGTTTGTTTCAAGGGACAAATGAAATGAGGCACACAGACTGAGGCACTCATACATGCGTGCACGTATCAGGCACTCCACAGCCCACTGTTGGTACTCTTGTTGATAATAATAATGTTTATAGGTAGTAAGAGTTAGAGGTGGGTCCTGACCTTAGCTCTGGACAGTTCCGGAGCCCATGTTTTTTTTCTTCTATGCCACATGTTCTGAAATTAAACATATTGCTTCTGTTTAGAAGACTGGGAAAGTGGCCAAAGCAATCCACGGCCTCCTTCAACTTCTGGGAAACTTGAGTTCTAGAAGCTAATGGAAGAGTAATACCAAGTACCTGAAACAGGGAGATTGTTGCCGGCCTGGAGCCAAGCACGCAAACTCTAATTGACCTAGCTTCTGTTTGGTAAATCTGGGATCAAAACACTCATTCCAGAAGACTGTACCAGCTGAACATTTTTATAATTACATGCAGACTGTTCCCTCTACCCCAGGAAACAAAGTGTGCCGAACTTCTAATATTTTAGGCGTATGATCCATTATTTTATGTAACCATCTCAAAGAACCCGTGAGTCAAACGGTGGTCAGTGCTGTGAAGGGAAGAAGGGAGATGGGGAGAGGTACTAGGATGGGTGATGTTTTTCTAAATACCACTGTTGGGAAGCCTCATTGATTGGAGGGGATCTCTCCAGGCAGCCCCACTGCTAATGAAAACTGGGCAGAGATGAAAGCCAGCTAACTCTCCTGGGCCACCTGAACTTCTGGCTTCCTCCACCCTGGAAATAGCAGTGGCTCCACCCATTGGTCTGAGCATCCATGACTTTACCCTCACAGCACCCTTGATGGTGAGAGGGAGGGAGGGAGGGAGGGAGAGAGAGAGAGAGAGAGAGAGAGAGAAGAGATCATTCACTTTGCAGGAGATGCTGTCAAAGCACAAAGAGGCAAAAGCCTGCCAAGCTCTTAGGGCCAGAAAGTGGAAGAATTGGAATTGGACTCCTAGTCAATTGATACCGACTTCTGTCCCCTTTTGACTTTATCGGGTTGGGCCTGCCAGATGGGTCCCAACCCCTGTCTCTTTGTCCTTCCGGTCTCTGGTGGCTTAGATTAGTCCCTGGCATTGCTGTTGGTGAGTGTTGGGGAACTTGGGGAGCAGGTACACACAGACGTACTTCCTGAATGTGTGCTCCTCTCGCTGCCAATGTGGCTGCTTCCCTGAGATGGGAGAAGGTTCCCCCACCTGTATGACAACTCAAGTCAGCAACGGGCTTGGGGGGTGACTGGCCTTGGCTTTCTCAGGATGTGTCAGCAGGAAGGCCAATAGTGGAAGGAGGGGACCTAAAATTGTGGTTAAAACTTGAGCTCTGGAGCTGGGGAGATTCCAAGCCCATCTCCTCCCCTAACGTGTGGCTTTACACCAGACACTTGGCCTCCTCACACCTCAGTCTCCTCCTCTCTAAACTGGAGGTCACAATAGGACCCCCCACACAGGCTTGTTATGAGGATACGTGAGCCCATGTATATGAAGCGCTTGGAAATGTCTGGCACATCACGACTGCTCCACGCAGGTGGGGTGTTGCTAATGTCCCCTGCATAGGAGTCTGAGGAAGGTCAGAGGACATTTGAGCATCCTGCTCTCATCCCACCAGAATCCCAGACAGAGTCTAGCGCCCAAGTCTCCTGTTACAGACTAAGCTCCTGCGTGCCCGGGGCATTATCGGAAAGGCTGTGAGCAGCTCCTGCTCCACACACATCCCTGAGTCCTGATCCTTTTGTCCCAGCACTGAAGTATCAGCCCCAATACCCTATTTTCCAGTTCTTTCTGGGGTGTTATTAGGACAAAAGGAAACAGTAATCCTGGCAGCCTCCCCATTTAACAGACAGGCAAGCAGATGAGACCCTCTGTTACAGCAGCACTCCCCTACACACACACACACACACACACACACACACACACACACACACACACACCCCATTCTGGGATGCCGGCCATGCCACACCCAGACGATGCATCAGCCTCAGTGAGCAAACCTTTCCAGAGCAGTCTGTCTAGGAGGGAGACTGTATTCTCCATTTTGAGCCCTGTTGTCCTATCCTTTTCATTTCTCTGATGTCTGGTATGAAAGAGCTGTCTACAGCTAGGAACTGCGTCGGGTTGGCTGGTCCACGCAGGGCCACAGCTACAGTGAGAGCATGTGTCTTATTCCCCCTCCTACCCTCGACAGAGGACCCAAGCCTCCTTGAAGACAGGGCTCTGCCTTCTTCAGTCTTGCTGTACGGTCTAGAAGAGTGAGCTTGGACTTCAGAGGAGGCATAGTCAAAGCCTGCCTCTCCTGGTACCCACACCTCAGAGAGCTTACCTCACACCCGGTGTGGGATCTGCGATGAGTGATGTAAGCTGTGTGGGGTGGCAGAGAGGAGACGTCGTGCCAATGCACCCCTGGTGAGTCCTGGCTGATCGAACTTGAAGTTGCTAGCCCCAGCAGGACCGCTTAGTGGATGCCCATCCAAGAAAGCAGTAACTGCGCTAACGAAACTATGTTTGAATTTTATATTGTTCCCTGTACTTATTAAAAAAAAAAAAACTTTTCTTTTTTTGTGCTCAGTGCTTTTTAAAAAACTTTTTTATTTTGTAATAATTAGAGCCTCACAGGAAGGTGCAAAATTAACACAGAGAGGAACCATATACCTATCACTCACGCAGCTTCCCCCAGCATTTTACATAACCGACGGTATTATCCAAAGCAGGAAATTGACATTGGCACAGTATATTTAACCAGACCAATACGTTTAACAAGATAATAGGCTTTATTGAGACTTTACTAATTTTGCATGCAGTGGTGTGGGTGGGCCCGTGTGTGTGTGTGTGTGTGTGTGTGTGTGTGTGTGTGTGTTCTAGGAAACTTTATCACATCTATAGTTTGACTTTTTTAATTAAACTTTTCATTTCAAGATGCTTTTAGATATAAATGCAGTCGTAAGAGATAATACAGAAAGATCCCCTGTGCCCTTACCCAATTTTGCCCAATGGGGACATCTTGCAGAACTATAATACTGTATCACAACCAAGATGCGGTCAAGATACAGAGCATTTCCATCCCAACAAAAATCCTCGGGTTGCCCACTTCTCTTCAGTCCTCGACCCCTCCTAAACCCTCGGGAACCACTAATCTGTTCTCCATTTCTGTAACTTTGTCATTTCAAGAATGTTGTATAAATGGAATCATACAGCATGAGTCTTTTGGGACTGGCTTTTTCTGCTCAACGTAATTCTCTGGCAATTCATCCACGTTATCTGTATACCAATAGTTCATTCTTTTTATTGCCAAGTAGGTAGGTAGGGACCGTGATAGGTAGGGACCATGGTCCATTTCACCATTTGCCAATTCAGAGACATATCCAAAGACTTTTGTAGCAACCAAAAAACAGTTCTTGCTATTACGAGTAAAGCTTCTATAAACATTTGTGTGCAGGCTTTTGGGTCAACATAAATCTTCACGTCTCTGGGATAAATACCCAGAAGTACAATTGCTAGGTCCTATGGTAATTGAGTGTTTAGTTTTTTAAAGAAACTGCCCGTTTTTCAGAGTGACTGTGGCATTTTACATTTCCACAAGCAATGTGTGAACAATTCAGCTTCCCTGCTCCTCACCAGCGTTTAGTGTTCTCCCTCTCTTCTATTTTATTCATTCTGATGGGATGTAGTGATATCTTATTGTGGCTTTAATTTGTATTTTTTTAATGGCTAATGATGTTAGACATCTTTTCATGTGTGTATTTGCAATTTGTATATTTTCTTCAGTGATGTCTCTCTTTTTTTTTTTTTTCAATGATGTCTCTTTATGCCTTTTGTCCATTTTCTAACTGGATTGTTTTTTACTATTGAGGTTTTTTAAATTTAAATTCAATTAGCCAACATAGAGTATATCATTAGTTTTTGATGTGGTATTCATCGACTCATTAGTTGCATATAATACCCACTGCTCATCCCATCACATGTCCTCCTTAAATGCCCATCACACTATTGACCTTTGGGAGTTTTTTTACATAATCCAAAAACTACTCCTTTGTCCTGTTTGTAATTTGAAAATATTTTTCCCATTCAGTAGCTTGTAGTTTCACTCTTAACATGGGCTTTCAGAGAGCAAAAGTTATCCATTTTGACGAAGTCTAATTCATGACTTTTTCCTTCTATGCATCATACTTTTCATGTCAAGTCTAGGGGCTCTTTGTCTAATCTTGAATCTCAAAGAATGTCTCCTATTTTTTTCTAAAATTTTCATACTTTCTTAAAATTTTCATACCTTTTTTAGATTTCAGCCTGTGATCTATTTTAAGTTATATTTTATATCAAGTGTGAGGTTAGGGTTCAGGTTTTCCTGAACTCATGCCTATGGATATCTATTCAGTCCAGCACCATTTGTTGAATGGTTTATGTTTCCTCCATGGAATTCCTTCTGCGACTTTGTCAAAAATACACTGGGCGAAAACTTTTTTATAAGGCTCTATTTCTTGGTCCCCTTTCAGTTGTACTGATCTGTGTCTATCTTTCCGCCGCTATCACAGAGTCTTGATTGATATAGCTATATAATAAGTCTTGAAATCGAGTAGACATAGACTTACGTCTTTATTCTTTTTCAAAGCTGTTTTAACTATTCTAGTTCTTTGGCCTTTCCATATACATTTCAGGATAATCTCATCTATACCTACAGAAAAAACATCTTGTTGGGATTTTGATAGGAATTACATTAACCCGTGTATCAATTTGGAAAGAATTGTTATGTTGGATCTTCCAATCCACAAACATGCTATGCCTCTCCATTTATTTAAGTCTTTGATTACTTTTATCAGCATGTGTAATTTTTAATATATGTATGTTCAACGTAAGTACATACAAAATATGTAACATACGTATTTTGATTGTAAATATTTTATATTTTGAGTAACTGTAAATGGTATTTTAATTTTATTGCCCAAGGGTTTATTGCTGGTGTATAGAAATATAGTTAATTTTTATATAGTGATCCTGAATCCTGCAATATTGCTGAACCTATTAGTTCCAGGAGGTTTTCCTACAGATTCCTTGGGAATTCATATATAAATAATCATGTCATCTGCAGATAGGAATAATTTTATTTCTTTCTTTCTGATTGATATGCCTTTTATTTACCTTCTTTGCCTTATTGCTCTGGCTAGAACTTCCAAGACTGGACATTCTTGCCTAGTTCTAGGTGTTTGGGGAAAAGCACTCCATCTCTTGTCATTAAGTATCGTGTTAGCTGTAGATTTTTTTGTAGATGCTCTTTATCAAGTTGAGGAAGCTTCTTCTATTTCTATTTTTTTTCTAAGGGTTCTTATTGTGAATGAGTTCACAAAAGAGTAACAATACAGTTTCATCTTGTCTAAAGCTAAAATATGTTAAAACACGCCTTCCACTAAAAGTGCACATATGTATTGCATAGTCTACACAGACAAGAGTTGTGTACATGAATCAAGAACATGTTCACATGTTCTTTCAAAGATTGAAGGTCCTTCGTTCCACACAGGTCTGGCTGGGCCCCCATGCGACAGCCTCAGAGACACATTTCCCACTGTATCCTATGTAAATAGGACTCCCAGAGTTGTGCAGGGCAGCCTGTCCCCTATGGGAGAATATTCTCTGTAGTTCACTAGACAACCCTGGCCAAGAAAATCCCTCATTCACATAAGGGTTTTGCCGATTCGAGGCCTTAGGCAATTACTTGATTTGCCCTTCGCTTCTTTATTCAATGTATCGTTACTGAGTGCCTCTTATATAGCAGGTACTGTTGGAGGTGATGAGGATACTGCAGTGAACAACGAAGTTGTCATGTTTTAATAACCCAGGCAGAGAATGGTGGTGGCTCTGGCCAGAATGATGCATTGGAGTAAATGCAAAATGGTGGATCTTATCCTAGTGTTGCCTTTGCTCAGAGAGGGAGTGAGCTGCCAAGTGTCACACAGCCCTCCGAACTGGAAACAAGCCATAGTGGGTCTGGTTCTCCTCAGGTCCCTCAGAACCGCAGGTGACTGCCGCTAGGTGGAGCCTCCCTCTCCAGGCTCCTCTGGACTTTCCTCCTGGTAACACCGCAGTCATCCAGCTCCACCCAACTAGGAAGTACAGCACCCCGTGACTCTCGATGGTGGGTGTTCCCATATGCTAAGCCCGGAGATGAAACCTTGATGCCACCACTGGGTAACTGGCCACAGAATGTGTCTGTGTGTGTTGGGGGTAAGGGGTACCTTCTTCCCCAGCGCCTGGCATCCAGAACCCTCCTCCCAGTGAGGCAGGAGGTATCGAGAGGGGGTCAAGGTGGGAAGGAGTCTAGGACAGCAAACCTTGGCCGAACACAGGGCACCATGTAATAGCACAGCATCGCTCAGCCCTCCAGCTCACAGCCAAGCATGCACATGGCTTTAATTGGGCATTTTCAGGCCATTAAATAAATCGATCAGTGACAATTATCTTTGGTTTTAACTCCACTCCTCCTCTGTCCATCATTCTACAGGCTCTAGAATACTGAGAAGAATACACGTGAGCGTAACACACATGCATACATGGCCCATTTTGAGTGTGCAACACACACACACACACACACACACACACACACACACACACACACACACCTGGGGCCCCAACCCCTGCTGGTCTGCCCCCTCATCTCCAGGTCCCAGGTCTCTTTCTGCTACAAAAAAAGAAGCTGGGCCCATGTGTGATGGCTGGGGGCCTTCTGCCTGACTCTGGGGCAGGGTGGAGGCATTATACTGTACCCAAGAGGGGCTCCAGGGTCCCTTTTAATGACTATGTAATGTATACAAGAGGAGGCTTAATGAACCATTTTCTTCCCATTTGAATGAGCATGTAGGAAGTGACCAATCATAGGCCAAGCAGTGGGCTTGACCGTTGACATGCAGAGTCTCTTTTAATAACCCCAACATCACTAAAGCAGAGACTACTCTCGCCAGATTGCAGACTAGGAAACAGAGGTAGCAAGGGCTTGTGGCCACCTGAGGCAGGTACTTTTCATGGTACTCTTCTACCTTATCTTCCCACACTGTTCAAGACAGCTCTTGACCCGGCCAAAGCACTGGCTCAGGGGCTGTGGGCTCAGCCCTCAGGGCCATTTCCAGACAGGGTCCCTGGCAGGAAAGCTGCCCCTGTCACGCCTCTGTCCACTGCTCCACTCACCATCAGCCCACCCAGCACAACTCCTGCTGGCTTTGTTCACTTTCCTGCTTGGCTCTGTTACTCTGCTGATTTCTTGCTGGTTGCTGATACAAGCACTTTCAAGGCAGAAAACACAGCCTCTTTCTCTGAGCCCCTGCCCCTCACTGTGGCTGCTCTACACTCAGAAGCCGCTATCCCAGGGGCTGTCCCCTCCCCAATAGTCCCATCTCAGCTTGCCAAGGAATCCGATTTTCAGGAGACCTGAAATTGTGGAAGAGCCATGTGTTTATTTTTTCTGTTTCCAATACCTGGAATTCAAGGAAACCAGGGTCTAGACAAAGCCTGCCCCATGCAAAACACAGAAGCAGAAGGGGGAGCTGTCCAAGGTCCTCTTCTCCCTCCGATGGTGTCTCTGCCCCTGTTTCCCCAGGAACACCAAGCCCTCATTCTTCCCACTCTCTCACATCATCAAGGTGCAGGAGGAAGCTAAGGGTGATGTATTCTCATGTCTTCTACTCCTCCCCTCCTTTGCGCATTCCTTTGTGTACCTTTGCTGCCATGCCAGCATCCGGGGATCTGGTCAATGGGTAGCATGTTTCTTCCTTACCCTGCATAAGGTCATTGCTCAGTACAATGCAATCTTTTCCTTATCCAAGTCTTCCACTCATAATCTGTAATAAACACACCTCTTATCTTCTCTCTGTTCCTGATCTGTATCAGGTTTCAGAGAACTCTGCACCATGCAGCTTGGGATCTTTGTTCCTGGTAGAATAACTGACTTGGAAGATAGAGTTTCTTTCAGATTTGGAGTCCAGGACCCTGGGGAGCAGGAGGTCTGAAGACAAAGCACTCAGGAGCCACTGATCTTCTGTAGTGCAAATAAAGTGGACTTTGGCATCAGACAGCCATTGTTTCACATCCCGGGTCTTCCCTATACTAGCTGTTCACCACTGATGAGTTTGCATAGCCTTCTCAAGCTTCAGTTTCCTTGTCTTTACTTTTTTTTAAAGATTTTACTTAGTTATTTGACAGAGAGGAGAGAGATGACAAGTAGGCAGAGAGGCAGGCAGAGAGAGAGGGGGGAGCAGGCTCCCCGCTGAGCAGAGAGCCCTATGCGGGGCTCGATCCCAGGACTCTGAGATCATGACCTGAGCCAAAGGCAGAGGCTTTAACCCACTGAACCACCCAGGTGCCCCAGTTTCCTTGTCTTTAAAATGGGAATAATGATAGCCTCACAGGTGTGTTGTGAGAATCACAATTACGTAACGGGAAGTTGTAGCATACACGAGACACACAGCAACGCTATTCAATCTATTGAGCAAGGCTGCCCTATTCCTACAAGGACTGAGTTGCACCTTGACAATCAGAGATTAGAATAAGGTGGCCCCAATGCCCAGTGGAGGGCGGTCACAAAGACGATGACCCCCAAATAGCACTCGTGGGATAACTGCATCAGAGTCTCCAGGAACTGGCTTGCTGCATATTTGGTTCAAATGTCAGGTGTCAGAGACCTGAGTCAGGAGGACACATCCTATTTAAAGATCAGGACATCCCAACTCTTAGCTCAGTGTCTCTTAGCCACAACAAAGAGAGGGCTCAGGGCTTCTGAAGAGCTGGTCAAGAAAATTGGAAATCAAGATTTTCTGCTTTCCAAGGCTGACCACTGAACAGGTGGTGACTTAGGCTGTTTTGTTTTAATGTTGCTTCCTCAGATGGCCAAAGAGGCTTGGGCCCAGGGCTGTGACTCCTTCTAGACTGCTCTGTGTTCTAGATGGAACCCAAGTCTTGCACAGGAGGCATGAGGAGAGCAGAACTCCCTTGGCTGCTTCCAGCTGTCCCTCTTGGCCCCTCTGCCTAATAGGTATGTTAGAAGGAGCACTGAATTAGGAACCTTGGGGTCGAGTTCCAGGTTTACCATTTATTTGTGGCACTTTATCAGATGTGGTCACTTCGGCTCTCTGAGATTCTATTTTCCCCCTCTGTCAAATGGGAATATTCACTCTGCCTGTGTTACTAAGTAGTTAGGAGATGATGAGGACAGATGCTTAAAGATTAACTCAGGCATATTAAAATTGCTAAGAATTTATTTTGAGCATACATCCATTCATAGAGAGTAGCACCAGACCGAAAGTAGTTAGGAGCATTTTACCTAAACAGGAGCTCCTGGACAGAAGCTAGGGTAAAGGATTTTACAGAGAGGATGGGAAGCAAATCAGGGACATGATTTGATTAGCTGTAGCTTAAGGGATTGCCTTATTTCGGAAAGCCCAGGTGGCTATTTGTGATTGATTGTCTTAAAGCTCTGTTTTCTTGTATTTGAGTACATTGACTCTAGCTTAGGTTTTGGTTTGCTTACGTAGACTGTGGGTGTTTGAACCATCTCAGTCTAACAACCTTGCTTTTGATTACTTTAATGCTCTTTGCAAACTAAAACACCTTTAACACATGCAATGGATTATAATAATATGTAACATAGCTAATTCTGAAAAGCAAAGCAAAACGATGATGATCCTTATAGTCAGTCTTTGAATTTTTAAATTCTATCATCTATCTATCTATCTATCTATCTATCTATCTATCTATCTATCTACTTATTTCCCTCTCTCTCTTCCTACTTTCTTTCCTACCTACATACCTTCCTACCTCCTGACCTTCTTACGTACCTATTTACCTATCTTTCATCCTACCTACCTTTCTAATTTCCTATATTCCTACTTATCCACTCCCCTTCCCATATATTTAGCTTACTGATGACATACATACTTACCTTTCTACCTACATACTTTCCTATCTACCTGCATGCCTATCCACTTTCCTATGCACTTGTCTTTCTTCCTACCTACCTAATTTTCTATACATCTAGCTAAAAACAGCCACGTATATTTCACATATTGACTGAACCAGTGAACATACAAGCACCCAGTACTCTCTATAAAACTATGCTTGTTAATTTACAAATGTTGATGGTGGTAGGTGACAGGAAGTATCTGTTTTTGAGAATTGTATGCATCTCTGAGCATTTACTTACTTAATGTTTTTGAAATTAAGCTTAAACCTTCTTCAGCATGTAATATTAAGCATACCTCACCCATTTTGAACTTAATATGGTGCAATAAAGTATTCTTAATCATTGAATGCATTTCCAAGGGTTAATTTATGTGACCAAAAAGAGTTATGCTTCCATGAGCATCCTTCAGTTTTTCAAAGGTCTACAAGTTTTAAGAAGGGTATAATGGCTGAATCAAGGGAAATAATCCTGAGACATGATAGAAGAAATCCTAATGAAACATCAGAGGGCAGATCAAATAGAGATGAAACCAAAATGAACATCTAGGCTGACAAAGGCTGACAGAGAACACTGATGAAAGAGGAGAGCACTTGGGAATAAAAGAGAGTGAAACCCTGTAGGATTGATCAAGTAAAAGTGCCAGGTTCAGATAATCAATGGCTGTAGTAACTAATGAACGAGGAAGGATAGGTCAGAAAAAGTGCATCACCACCGTGAGCTAGCAAAGCAATTTATTGGAGGCACATGTTAACACATAAAATATAAAGTTCACATGATCGTGTTGGAAATCACATTTGATTGAGCCCAACGTTTGGGACATCTATACTGTGAAGAGGGTGCAAATGGAAACCAGAGAATCTGCCTAAGAGGATAACTTAGCTGCGGCACTCTCATGTGGGGACCCATGGTATGGCTCTTACATAGGTGCCTTCCATGGACTCACTGAGTAGTGAATTAGACAAGCTTCAGGGTTTTAACTGTAGTTACAAGGATGGGTATAATTCAATGAATAAAATAGGTTAAATTTTATTAATAATTGTCAAAATCTTTACATCGGCTGATGTCACATTGGATACAACTCTTTTTACTACTTTTAGTAATAACAATTGGTATTTATTGATCTACTTCTTTTCATATTATTCCCATCATCATCATTACCAATGACTTGATTGCTACTGCATATTGAGCCCTTACTCCCTGCAGGCCTTGGGTCAAAGCCTTGAACTCTTTATTTCTCATATTTACAACAACTCTGAAGGAGAGGACCTTGGATCAGTGCTTTGCAGCTGAGAAAACTGAGATACTGAAAATTGAAATAATGCATTCACAGTGTCATGGTTAGGAAGGAAGGGAGCTGTCCCAGAAACTCAGGTTTGTTAGATTCAAAGTCCTTGGTCATCTTCTTCCCCACATCCCTAATCATGACTTCTTCACCTGGCCCAATAGCTCAAACCTTGTAAGTCTCAGGTCCACTCTTATTGAAGCCCCTCTTCAGTCACAGAGATCCTAAGCATCTTCCTCTGTCACTGTCTTCACCAGCTTAGGCATCTCTACCAGAATACCACAGACTGAGTGGCTTAAACATTTATTTCTCACAGTTCTGGGGGCTGAGAAGATCAAGGTGCCCAGATATTTGGCACCCGCTGAGACCCACTTTCTGGTTCAGAGACAGCCAACTTTCCGTTGTGTCCTCACATGGTGAAGAGGGTAAGGGAACTCTCTGGGGTTGCTTTTATAAGGACACTGATCTTATTCACGAAGGCTCCACCGTCCACCCCCCAAAAGGCCCACCTCCTAGTATTATCACATTGGAGTGTGATTTCAACATACGAATTTGGAGAGACACAAACCTATGAGGAACAACAACCTCCGTGGTGTGTTGAAAACTGCAGACTGAGACCTTTTAGAGGGCACTGAAGTTGACAAAAAGGGAAGTAGTGACCGGCATTAAGAAAAAATGAAAAAAAAAAATAGAATAGCACGTAGAAAATATCATAGGGCGTCAAGTAGTAAAGATAAGTATTTTCTTTTTTTTAGTTCCCCATGTGCCAGATTTCAGTGAATCAAAGTTATTAACTATCGGAAGATACAAAATTTTATGTACCACTCAAAAAGAAAGAAAAAAGCTGCCAATGAATGGCAAAGTATTATAGTTTATAAGACTCATCCAAATTTCTGAGAGGTTAACATGTAAAAAAGTCTGTCTGAGATTGATGGAATGTACCAGGCCTTCATTGACTCACTCGGTCACTCGATAAAATGCATTTCCTACACTGGGTCATGGCCAAGAGAGTTTGAAAAACCTCTGTCCTTGATGGTGGGGAAGGCGACTAGGCCATCCACCCAGGGGTCAGAGCTGCCAAGAGTACTTGGTTGGTATGGCCAACCAATTAGTGTGTCCGGCCACAGGCAGTCGGGGCTAAACTCTGGCTGCAAGGTGCCCCGTGACCCAGCCCTTGGACAGCCACGTTCCAACAAGGCTCAAAGATGTCCCACCCTGTGCCAAGGCCAAGCGTTAATGAGGGCGCGTGGCATTTCAAGGATTCGACCCAGAGGTGTTCTTTTCTCCGGTTCATATTATACAGAGATGAGGTCCTGACCAGACAGCATCATGTAATTAATTGAGGGGTTTGGGAGAAAATCAAATGGGAACTGGTGTTTCCCAGGTTACACTGGCAAGGCTCAGAGCCCGAGGCTGTGGAAGATAACGGGAAGGCCAGCTCGGGGTATGACAAAAGAAATTCTGACTTCTAACAGGCAGGCTTGATGGACGGAAAGTGAGGGCGGAAAAGGCTGTAGAACTTTGGGGTCAAATTTGACCTTGGTCTATGCTATTGACTGATCCATTCGTTCAGCCAATATTTACAGAACATCCAAGAAGGTCAGCCATCGAGCTAATAAGACTGTGGAGATCACAAAGAGCGGGTTGTGTTGGAACTGACTTCAGAATCTCCCTGGTGGCAGGTCGGTCCCTGGCTTCCCCACCTCTGTCTTCTCCAGAGCTGTACAGCTGGTCCTGCGCAGACCAGCGACAGCTCCCGAGCCCCCTCCAAAGGAAGCTGGTAGTGTGCTTTGCTCCCAGCCTGGTAGAGCCTGGCCTCAAGTCTGGGGTCTCACTGGGTGGAGACCGGCCAGGCAGCTGGAGCCTCTAAGGTTCTTTCTGTCGCCCCAAGGGCCTAAGTTACAACACCGTCCCCTTCCTGCTTGGAATAGTTTACAAGCCCGAGGTCCAGCTGCAGTCCTAGTAGGTCCCGTTGCCCTACCCAAGGTCACAGTGCCCTCTAATCACCATGGCTACATTTATTGGTGCAGTACTCAGGTATGTAGGCTCTTTTTTAGGGCTCACTTCATCCTTTCCTCCGCCCTGTGTGCTAGGGCCTGTTATACACCCATCCTCCAGATAAGGAGAATGAGGCTTACGCTAGCTCTTGCCTGCCCCTTCTGCACCTAGCTGGTGCTAATGGCATTCCTGCCTGGCCGTTAACTTTCCTGAACACCTCTGTGTGTACATACCTGATCTGACTTAAGACAGGCAGTGAACAGAGCCAAGAAAACTAGCTCAAGTCCTGGGTCAGCCGTAGCCTGTGGTGGGGCCTTGAGCAAGTCCCTGACCGCCCCTGGATTCAGGTTCCTCATCGGTCAGATCCCTGAGGCCCTGTCGGAGTCCGAGTGGGCAGAGGGCATTATCATTCCCAGGTGTGTGTGTAAGAACAGAGCTGGTATTACACGCTAAGCGTTGTGTACGGGACATCGTGCTACACGCCTGTGTCCGTAAGAGGGGTTTGTTTTTCTTCTTTGTTGTTGTTTTTTTGTTTTTCTTTTGTTTTCCCCACTTTCTCAATCTGCTCAGAATTCCTCTCTGAGCCCTGTCCATAGGCAGGTGCTGGGCAGCTGAACAGATATCTCTGCCTTTTGGGCTAAAAATGAGGCCAGAGGCAGGGAGATCCTGTAAAGATCCCACCAGGTCACTCTTTTGGATGAAGTTTTAGAATATAAGGGAGGTTCAGTGGGGTGGAGTCTTTAGCTGACGACCAAGAAAGAATTCTTGAGACATCAAGAATTGGTGGTTTATTAAAGCCTGGGGACAGGACCCGTGGGCAGAGAGAGCTGCCGCTGCCCCGGGGTTGTGAGGAGGGGTCCATTATATACTTGCAAGTTGGGAGGGGGTCAGGGATAGCGTAAGTCTCTAAGGAATTTTGGAAGCAAGGTTTCCAGGGCCTTGAGGGGCTAGCCGTTGTCTGAAAAAGGTCATTTATTAGCGTCTACTAAAACCTTAGTCATGAGACCCTTCAGATGTATATCGGGGGGCCCTATGCTTGGGGATGATTGCCAGCGCGTATCTTGGAGGGTTTAGAGATAAAGAAAGTTTCCAAAGGAATTTTTATGTGTAAAGTAGGCTTACAGGATCCTGGTTGGGATGGGGGGTGCGGTGCTCAGGCTAGGATTGCCTTTTGCCCTTAGCAAAGTATTAAGGTGGAGGCAGTGAAGTCCCTAGAGGAATGTCACTCTGCCTTTTTTGAGGACTTGTCAGTGGGCCCTAGATAGTAAGGAAATTTAGTAACTTTTCTTCTGCCTCTGTTTCCCACATCATTTTGGCCCAAGGGAGCCTTATGTAGAGAGGAAAGGGTACAAAATCATCCTTCCCTGCAGGGAAATAGGCAGCCCAACCCTATGGAGCATAATTTCAGCATCGATGCCTAAAGTGCCTAAAGAGGGCCTCCTCTCCCATGGGATCGCCTACTCTTCCTTTAGCCAGAGAAAAAAGAGTTTTTATTTTTCTGAAGGAGGGATTCAAATGTATTATGTAGAAAGCCCTGAATGAAACAGTGCCTCCCCAGGTGTCCCATTCTGTAATGGGTTTGCCTTCATGGAGCTACCTGCTCTCAGCCGGGGAAACCTGACCCTCCCAGGCAGTTGAGGACACCCCCAGGGCTCTGTAGATAACCGGGGCAGCCCCCAGGGGCATGACTGACTCAGCACTGGGGATAGAAACTGCATGCAATTCACATGTAATTAACATTGACATGCATAGATACAGAGAACTCCAAATACTAGGCAGGGGACCAGAGCAGCCCTTGGAGTTTCTTATCACTGCGAACTTGGTAAAAACTCTTTTAAAAAAGTGCGGCTGCTGGAAGAGTCTTGGTGCCCACATGGTCTGAGTTACATTCCTGGGCTCTCTTGATCCTTACGTGCATCCCACGCCCTCTCAGGAACCCCCTCTCTGGGTGGGATGGGTTGCATAATCCAGGTATCTTCATGCGGTGTTGCTGGTTTCAGTTTCAAAGGGAGCCTGGAAACTGTGATGAAACAATGTTTTCATTTTTGACTTGTCTTTTGATGAAAATGCAAAAAGCTGGATGTGCATTCTTAATTCGAGGGAAATCTCTCCGAAAACCTCCTCATTCTTTATTGCTCTTCTAAATCATCTCTTCCTAGATATTATTTACCCCCAAACTCTTCTCCCTCAATCCTCAGCCCCGCTGGCTGGCAGCTTTTCTGCCCGCCCCTTCTTTTTTTTCCCCCCTTACATCTTTATTATGTAAAAACCTCTCTGACTTCCTTAGCATTCTTTTTACCGCAGCCCTTATTTGAAAGTTTCTGTTAGAAAAAAAAAAAAAAGGCCCAGATCTGACCCAGCAAGCAAAATCCTCCTGGCGGGTATGGGGAGGAGAGTTCAGGAGCACTCAGATTGAGACCTGGGCAATCTTGGTCCCGTTATAGTCATTTCCTTCTATTGGGGCCCTTGTTACTATTTACAGGCATTCTCTATCTCGGCTAATGCAATTGCTCAAAGGGCACTTTAAGTATAATCATTATCTATTGATTTTTTTTTTCCGGAGGCTTTTATTCCCTCCAATAAGCTCTGCCAAATGCTGGCTGCTGGTTCTATTTGTTAAACAAGGGTGAGCTTTGTTCTGTTTGGCTTTTCTCTTAACCTGTGTTTCCTATCCTCCCTCAGGATGGGGTGAAGGCGAGATTTTTCTGCCACCCCTTTTGGTGAGAAGAGTCCCTTGCAGACGGGGATTGGAACTGAAATGGGTCTCCCATTGGGAAGAGACACGGATGCCCTGGCACTTGCTGCGTGTCCCCATCAGGCAGTCCTCGCTCCCGACCCGGAGGTGGCTACACAGGGCAGCTCTTCTCTGAGACTATCCCCACCAGTAATAAGTGGACTGCTTGGGGTGACCGGACAGCGAACCTTTTGACTTAAAATCACCCCACTGGGCATAGGTTGAACATCAGAGACTTTTCTTAGAGCCGGTTTTAAAAGAGATAAGAGAGCAAACGGTTCACAAGGTGATGTGACCACGAAGTTCTGGAAAAGGGCCCAGAAAGAGTTGCGACTTTGAAGATACGCTGCCCGATTTCACAATTTTCCTGAGTGCCGACCCTGGAGAGGGGATGAATTCAGAGCTTGATTGGTCCAATTCTAATGATTTTTCACATGACACAAGGCTTGGCCAGTGTGCCAAGCGCTTCCCCACGCATTGCCTCCCTTCTCCCGTCTGAAGCAGACCGACCCTGCCAGAGGTACCCCCGGGAGCAGTGGGTCCCACTGCAAGTCATTCACCCTTGCCCCTGCCAGTCACCGGCTCAGCCCCATGTCCCTTCCTCCAGATGCTCTTCCTCCATAGCCCGCAAAGTCTGGGTTGGGTCTCCTCACTGGGTCCCCCTGAAACACCTCCTAACCTTCCTGTCACTCTTTAGAATTTGATTATGGCCTCCTTTTATTCTCTTGGCTTGGGGAAAGGAGGCAGAGAAGGAGAGGAGACGGTAAAGGCTGTGGCATCCAGCCTGTCGCCACTGGGACATCCTAGCTCAGTCCTGCCATGGGGCTCTGGGAAACGTGCCTCAGACTGGCAGAGACTGGGCGACAGGAAAGCTGGGATATGAACACCCTCTTCCCATCCTTCCTTGGCTGATGGCATTTCCAGGGCTATTAAGCCTCTGGTACTTTTAGCTCATCCTATGAAGGGATGAAATGTGCTTACACAGCAGTGGGGGCAGGGGACTCCCCAGGTAGTCACTGTGGTTCTCTGTAAGCAGCCTCATGAGTGTGGGGGCCCTGGCAGGCTGCATTACACCTGCTCCCTAGTTACTGTGGTGACTAGCACATAGTAGTGTCAGTAAAGGACAATCAGTGTAGATGTGTGCATGCAAACTAGGTGTGCATGTGTGCAAATAGTGCATGTCTGTAGTCCTACTCCTCCATCCCGCATTCTTGGCTCTGTGGCAGACCATGCTTATCAGTCATAGCTTCTTAGTGATGCTGACAAGGGCAAGGCTCTCCACAGCCTACAGGTGGGAAGTGGACCTATCCCTTATTAGCCCCAATCCCTTTCCCTGGAACCTGTGAACAAAGATGTGAAAAAATATCTTCCCACCCACTCCAGGAAAAATGTCCTTAGTCCCTCCCTGTCCTTAGTTCCCAAAGAGCCCCTTCCCAGCCCTTCTTCCTCCTCTCTCCAAGCCCAACCCCATATGTGGAAGTCAGGTAGGGTGGGGGAGCTCTGAAAATGGCCACAGAGGCTGCAGGGGACCAGCTGCAGGGAGGAAAAAGGAATGTAGCAGAGCTAGGAGATAGAGACTCAGGTCTGAGCCGCTTGCTAAGAAAGGGCACTCCAGGTGCCAGCTTGTTGCTAAGGGAGGGGCAGTGGGGAACAGACAGACCCAAGGTAGAAGCAGACAATCAAGGAAAAAAAATCTGTTCCTTGCTGCCCCAGGCAGCTTTTAATTGGTGGTCCAGCTCCTGCTTCTATTTGTGCATCATTTAACCTTTAACACTAAGACGAAGGGGAAGTTTAGGAAAAAAAAAAAGGCTTGAGTAAGGACAGCAGAACCGGAGAGACAGGAGGAGGAGCGGGGGCAAGAAAGAGGAGGTGGAGAGGAGAAGAGAGGTGGGAGTAGAGAAGAGGAGACAGGTTTGCAAGTTCAGGAGGATCGGTAGTCAACCTCCGGGAGGGGCTGGAACTACACCTGTCTCTTTTCTCTCTTTCAAAGCCGGAGATAATTAGACAATTGCACTGTGTGTGTGTGTGTGTGTCTGCACACGCATGCGTGTGCCTGTTATTGTCATGGGTCTGCAGCCTTGTGAGCAGGGGGCTTGAGCAATTGTAGATCACTTGTCTTGGTCGTTGAGTGTGTTGGTGTGTGTGCATGTATGTTTTTGTATGGGTGTGTGTCCGTATGCTGTGTGTGTGTGTGTGTGTATGTGTGTGTGTACGTAGCTAGGCACAAACGCTGAGACCTATTTGCTCCCTCAAAAGGAGAAGAGTGGATAAGCGAGAAATCTTCAGTTAACATCTTCTTGGCTGCAGAGACGTGCCCCACAAATCTGGGCTCTGAGAAGGAATTCAGGGCAGCCTTATGGAGATGGAAAAAGGAGGGGCAGGCATCTTCCTAAGCCTGTCACTAGCTCCTGAACCAGCCAGAGTGGGTCCTGTTCACTTTCTAGGACAAGGAGGTGGCCTAGTACTGAGGTCTGGAGCCAGATGGCCTGACACATGGTACGGTAATGAGAGGGGCGGAGGCAGCCTTCTTTCCCCCCAAGGTTCCTATTGCTGGCCATGGGTGGGGTGGGAAGGAGCAAGAGTAAGTCTAAGATCATTCTGTTTCTTTTTAATGGTCATTTCTTTTTCAAATCAAGGCTATCCATAGAAACATTATAGCATTTCAGAAATGCACAACTTAAATCATGAAATTTTCCCATGCTCCTGTTAGCATTTCGATGCCCTTCTCGTCACATGTTTCTTTGCATATGCTAGCATTTCGGATATATATTAATATGCATATACGCACACACTGTATTTGCATATATCCACACATATGCATCTCATTATTTTTATAAAAACGAATTAATACAATATTGTTTTGCAACTTGCTTCCTTCTCTGAATAAGACCTTGTGGCCGTCATTCAAGTCCATTCAAGGGAAATTGTATCAGTCATTAGATATTTGTGTCCAACACAATATCCAACTGATAGTGGGTATCAGTAGTATTTCTTTGTGTGGCTGGGCTCCAATCTGTTTATCCAGTGTCTTCGCAATGGACATTTCTGTGGTTTTTCTAAGTTCTGTGGTAGCACTCCTTAGGGGTGCTTTCGTGTGGTACTTTCAGTGAGACCATGGACAGGACATTCTGTTCTAATGGGGACCTGTCAGGAACTGAGGGCTAGAGAATGGGGAGCTTCTAGTTTTCTCTCCTCTCAGTTCCTAGCTTCCCCCTTGATGTGCAGGGCAATTTCTCGTTCTCTGCCTCTGGTGCCTTCTCTGTACAGAGAGATGCTAAAAATAAATACACCTGCCTCTTCGTCACTCTGTTTATTAAACTGCCTTCCTTAAAGATTCTCAGCATATCCATGGAGGTTTAAAAATACATACTTCAACAATTCACTTGCCGAGAAGATTAAATGCTGCCTCCCACTTTGGGCCTTCAGCGGTGCTGCTGGGATGTGCTCACACCCCCTCATGCAGACAGTATTTCTAAAGGAAATGGACCTGCCGGCCTGAGTGAAGAATGACCTGGTTAGAGTCCCAGCTCCTCTGCCTTCCGGCTGGGAGTCAGTGGTCAAGTGACTTGTTCCCACCGAACCTGCAGTTTCTGGAAATGAGGATAATAAGGCCTGGAGTGTTCATTGAAACTATGTATTTAAAGCAATTAGCGCAGTGTCAGAGATGTAGCAAGTGCTCACTAAATCTCAGCTATATTATTATTATCATTACGCCCTATAAATACAGTAGTTGTGTGTAATTCAACCTAACTCCACTGTGGGTCTTCCTTTTCTTCCTAAAAGCATCACCACATACTCAGGGATTCGATTGAGAAATGGTGACTCGGGGATAGTCTTAGATGACAAACATTCTTCTGTTTGTTTATATTTACTTCTTCCGCTGCTTACTGCACGCTTGTAAAATTTCTAATATTATAGAAATGTGTGACTTGGAATGTGTGAAATTTCACATAATTCTCTGTCCAAGAGAATCCCTGTTTGCCAAAGTATATTTCTCTATTTCCTTGCTTGCCAGTTTATTGACTGACTCCCTCCTCCACTAAACCAAAACTCCAATATCACAAGGATGATAAAAGCGTTCCTCTCTCTGGAGATTCAGCATCATGCAGCATAAATTGGCATGTCGCAGGAATGTAGTAAAAGCTTTTTGAAAATGTTGCTTATTAAGAATGTCATGTTCTTAATACCTTAGGTGAAGGTTGTGGTAAGCCTTAGGATAGGATGGGTGTGGCCAAGTTCATTGTAACCAGACAGGAGAGGTTAGGAGGGGACAGGATCAGGAGCTGGTCAGCTCCAAGGGGGAGGGGATGATCTAGCAGATGGGACCAATTACCCTGAAATTTGGAGGAGTCACAATAGCAGACAGTCCCATGGCACTGTTGGCCTATGGGCAGCCCATGCCGGTAACTCGAGGCTGTAGTGGGCATGCGGGGCCCAGCAAGGGGTAATCCAGGGGCAGGCTTTGTTCTGTCCAGGTGTTCGAGCTGCGGTCCAGCAGTGACCACCAGGTCTGGGGAATTACTGGCAGGAGCCTGGGGCAAGGGCTGGGGCAAGGACTGAATCCTGGGACAGATTAGAACAAAGAACAAGGCAGAAGTACCTCTGGAAGCCCCTAGCTCTTGGGGCCCCCATGGAAGGTAGTCTTGAGCCCTCAAGATGGGATCTCAGGGACACTAGCTTCGTGACCAGGTCAGGCCCTGAAGACAGAGTAGAACTGCCCCTAACCCTTGCCTACCTTAGATGGGGATTGACTGAGAAGCTTCAGAAGCTGGTAAGTGGTGGTGGGAGGGCTCCTACAGATAGCCACATCTGGGTGCAGTCCCTGTACCCGGGAAGGAGGGAATGCGTACCCTACTTTCTGATGGCTTTGCTGGCCTTATCCATAGGCAGGCGGGGCGAGTCCATCATAAATGCAAGGTCTGAACACACGAGCCATTGGTCAAGCCAACTCCAGAAATCCTTCCACCCAACAGAAATGGGCTCTCGGTGCCCCAGAGCTCGGGATGCCCAAGCCTCAAGCAGGGATTAGGAGTGGGACGATGATGTGCTGCTTATTTCCTAACCGGTCCTTCGCTGTCCCTGACCTTTCTGTGGCCTGCTGTCCACTCCAGGGCTGCCTGCATGTCATGTGCAGGTGTCAGGGCTGCCTAGAGAAGCAGGTAGCCCCTCCCCGCGGGGAACTGCTCACACGAGAGCCTTCTCTTTCCTGGGGAAACACCTTCCCAGTGGCCAAGAGAGCACAGCAAGCCCCTGAGCTTCATGGGCTATTATCCTGATGCGCCCCAGTGGGGAAGGGGTAAGGCTCACTCAGATGACTTCCCGAAGACTTCACCCCGGCCAGTCCTTCCGGAAGAGCAGCCTGGTCGAGGCCTGATGTTTCTAAGGGGCTCTGGTGCTGGTGCCTTTGGGAGAAGCAATGGGGAGCAGTGAGGCTGGCCACTCCTGTGCCTCTTGTTCTTACTGTAAGAGAAAGGGCCTCTGATACTGCCATAATGAGTGAGCCCTTCTGTTCATTCCCTAGGGCCTTGGGCAAGTTATTCGACCTCCTGGAGCCCCGTCTGTAAAGTGGAGACACCTCACTTCACCATCAGCAGTGCCAGTCATAGACATTATTATTATTAATCTTATTATGTCATCTGATGTATTATTCTTATAAGTGAAGTTATCTTATAATTGCTTATTGTTATAAGTATTACTGTACCTAAGTGTAATTAATCAATCACTTAACCACATTGATGCACCAGGTAAAGGTAAAGGCTTCCCGTGCATTCTATCATTTCATCCTCACAAAACCCCTCTGCAGCATTATTATCGTCTTTTCAGATGAGAACATTGAGACTCAGAGGGGTTAAGTAACTTCCCCAAGGCTGCACAGGTAACAAGTGGCAGAGCCAGAAATCAAAACCAGTCTGTCTCCCAAGCCCACACTCATCACCTCTGTCTTGCTGCCTCTTCTTCCCAAGACCTGTGTGATCAGCTCACTTCGAACCCTCCCAAGCTCTTCTTAGATCATAGACACTCAGGGTTGGAAAGGACAGGATGACTTGGCCTTGTACTGTGCCGTCTCATCCTGCTTATCGGATATTTGCAAATGGTTATCAAGTCCCCATGAGATCACAGCCTTCCTTATTTGAATAGAAGAAGGGACGCTCTAGGTGAATAGATTACACTGCAGAAGGACAGTCTCGGGTGCTCCAGAGTCTCAGTGCTCCAGAGTTCACTTGCCTCTTGGGGCTTTCAGACTCTGCCCCCCTCTGCCCCCTTCATGCCCCCCCTGCTTATGGAGGCAGCACTGCCCCATGCCTTTAACTTCTGCTTATCCTGTCTGTCCGCATGTGGCCCTCTACAGACATGACCTCATTCCAGCTTCCCAGCCGCCCTCTATAGTGGGTACTGTCCTTATCCCCATTTTGCTGATCAGGAAACCAAGATAACAAAGCAGTCACGGAATCAGCCGGCATCACGCTCCGGGAGGTCTCACTCCAAAACGCTGTTTTGTCGTCGCTCCACTACACTCTCTTATTTACATTCCAGTTCCGTCGTTTTCCCGGTTTCTTCCGACATCAAAAACAACCCCCCTCGACCCAAAGAAACCCTAAAACCAGCGTACCATGCGAAAGACTGAAAAGGGGCACAAAGGAAATAATTACAGAAAGCATGAGCCTCATGAAGGTTCTCAAAGTACAGATTTCTGATCCTCCAACAATTCCTTTCTTGACCCGAGGGGCTGGCATCCCCTCACCTGCGTGCCATCAATTCCATGGCCCCCGGGCCCTCATTCCTGCCATCATGTGGCAGTGCCATCGTGGGTCTTAGCCGCAGAAAGAGGGCAACCTCCCATCTGCCCTCTACCCACCCTGGGCTCACTCTGCAACTTCATTCCGGTCTGGAGTCAAGCTTCATCCCCTCTTGCTCACTCATTCCTTCAACAAATATTTATCAGCAGATAAGAATTTAATGAATGGTCTCACACTCTCAGTGACATTGGACTTTCCCCATCAGTCCTTGATTTTGTATTTACTATCTGTGACACCTTCTAGGTGCCATACCAGTTTGGGGATGCCAGTTATGATCATAGATCATAGACGACGACAAAAACTAGTCGTAGCTAAGCTTTACTGTGTGTCCACCGTGGGCCGAATAGTGTGGCAGAACGCTTGGCTTAAATTTTCGCATGTGATTCTCTCAGTAATCCAGTGAGGAGGGTACGATCATCGTCCCCATTGGACGGATGAGGACATAGGAAGGTTGCTAAGATCACACAGCAGGGAGGATCAGAGCCACGACGTGGAGCCCGGAGCCCAAGCCCTCGACTGCCATGCTAGGTAGCATGTCATAGAGAGCTGAACACGACGGTCCTGAAGGGGACAGCAGTGCCCTGACAGGTGCACATCAGCCATCTCTATGGAGTGTACATACGAGCAGGGGGAGGGGCAGAGAAAGAGCTAGGAAAGGCGTTATGGAGTCGGGTAGATGCCGGCTGCTCCCTGAAAGCTCCCTAGAGGGTCATGCATAGACAGGAGCAGAGGGGCACTCCAGACAGAGGGAGCGATGGGAACAAAGACCTGCAGGGCTGGCACAACTTGGCTTTTTTGGGACCTGCCAGCATGTGGCTGACTTCAGTGGGGCTAGGGAGAAACTGATGCGTGAAGAGACTAGAGATATTGTCAAGAGTGAGGCAGATCCCCAAGCCCTACAGATAACAGGTGGCCTCTGAGGATGCAGAGGGAGAGGAATGGGAGAACAACAATCAGACACAAACCGTAGGAAGATTCCCTCCCTGGCACCTGCTGGAAGGGTGGAGGGGGTAGGGAGGGTTGGATCTGGAGGACCTTGGGAGACCTGGTCCCATAAAAGTCTCAGCGAGGCGGCCATACCCTAAATCACCTCTAACCTGAGTTTGAGCTTCAGTGAATAAATATTAGGAGCGGTTCCCAAATCTTGAACAAGCCGCTTCCTCATTTTGCTGGGCCCCTTGACACCACAGTGGAGACACACCAACTATGTTCCGGGATTTGGAGCTGTGGGATCATTGTGAGCTCTCTAGCTTTGCTCTGAGGTCCCGGCTCCTCCCACTGGGGTACTACCAAAGGCCGGGGCTTGCTGGTGGGGTTGGCTCTGCTAACCTGGCAGTTTGCCAAGTGGCCCTGAGTGACACCCCCACTTCTTTTCAGGTCTGAAATTCAAGAAGGTAGCACCAGAGGGTCCCGGCTTTGGTACCCTCCCTCTGGCATTCTTTAATTCTCTTCCTTCGTCTTGAGAAATCTTGTCTGTCTTCCCCATATAACTGAAGCCAAGGGCCAACATCTGCCTCCTTCTGTAGACAATGCCTGCATTAATACGACCCCAAACTGGCCACTTGGTCAGTATCAGCTTCCTAACCTACTCCTGATTTTTTAAAGGTAATTTATAAAAACAGAGTAGCCTTCTAATTTCCATCAGATTCCTTCAGTTAATAGAGCTGCGTATTGATCTGGGAATTGATTAGAAACTCCCTGTCGGAGTCAAATGTCTCCCCTTCAGAGATGCCTCAGTAACTCCTAATTTTAAGCCAAATCATCCTCCTCCAACAGTGGATCCAGGGCAACTTCAGATCTTAACCGAACTCAGAAGTGCAAGAAAAACTGGCAGAGAGCAGCAAGGAAGGCTGGCCGAGGGCTGAGGATCCTTCTCCAGCTGCAGGAGCTGGTTTCTGGGATGGGATCCAGGTGGGCCAGGAGGGTCAATGTGCTGAGTCTAACCAGAATAGCAGTGAGGCTCAGAGAGATGTTGGCACGAGGGCCCTCGTTCCCGTGGGCGGGGTCTTCAGGAGGGTAAGGGTGAAGGCTGCTGTGACTTCTGGGAAGTCAGCCGGCCCACAGTAGCCCCACCCAGCAGCCAAAAGGCCTTGGGGGTAGAGAGGGAATGCCTGCATATACGCCTTTGTTCCTCCGTGCCTCCCCGAGCACTCCTCAATGCAGCTCCGTGCCAGGCAGGGGCCCTGGGTGTGGTATGAGGCCGACTCCGAGTTCAGTCCCGCCCTGGTCTCTTGCTAGAATGTGAAGGTTGGCGATAATAAATTCCTTAATCTCTTTTAACTTAAGTTTCTGCTTCTATTAAAGGGAGGTAATAACTGTATCAACCTCAGAGGGCTGTTATGGGGATTAAGCGTTAAGAAGGGATGTTGACTGTGCTTAACACCATACCAGGCCTGGACACAGGCTTAAACATTGTTAAAAGTGGTTATTATTGTAAGCTCGCACCAGGGATGCAAACGTGAATGGAAGAGAGTACTCTGTCCTTGAAAAGCCAGATGGATTGGGATCCCCCTCTAACGGCAAATCAGAGGATGTTTGGGGGGAAACCAAAGTCGAATTAGCTTAGGTGTTCATAAAAGGAGCTGGACAGACTCCGTCCCCCGCCCCAGGCATCCAGGATCCTTTGTCAATCGGTGGGGGAGATTGACATCCTTTGCCTTCTTTTGGGCCCTAACGAGGTTGTCCCAGCCGTCTGTGCAGGTGTGACCACAGCCCAGGGGTCTCTGCCTACGTCCAAGTTGGAGACGGAGCCCGAGAACTCAGCTTAATGCTGGGTGGGAAGCAGATGAGGGCCATTAGAGCCGGCTCAGTGGCTGAGACTGAATGGCTTATCTCAGCTCCCCAGTGGAACCAAATCAAATCCATGAAAAATATTGGGTTTTTAAATCAAAAAGGCAAACCATGTTGAGCAAACCAGCCGCTGGCAGCAGACAGCTAATTGGCTTGTGTCTGTCAAAAAACATTGAACTTGACAGGAATCAGGAAGCGTTGACCAGAGCCTCACCTTCCGGCGCTGAGGGGTGGGGGGGTGATCTCCCCCTGGTTCATCACCCCTGTCCCTCCCATCTACCACCCACACCACCGCCCCGGGTCCATTCATCCTTCCTGTTGGGGAGAAACATTGCACCAGCGTGAGCGGCAGCAGGAAGGGGCTGGAATGAAGGGTCTCCCCTAGCCAAACGACAGGTCTGTCCCTGGGCCCCCGAAAACCATGCATTCATTTGAGAAGCATTATTTAGTGGCTTCTGTGTGCTGCGTATCCAAGATGGAAGAATGGAGAAAACGCCCTCAGCTCTGTCTTTCCAGTCTAGTCTTGGAGGTGGGGAATCAAGAGACATTTCTAACAGTGTGATGTGATGGAGATTTTTACCCCAGGAAACTGTAGTTCTGGGGAAGGATACCTGTGTATCAATGAGAGAATCAGGAAAGCTTTAGTTGACTCCCAGAAGGTAAGCAGGCTTGTTCCAGTAGACTGGCAAGGGAGGACATTCCAGGGAGAAATCATAGCCTGTTCAGAAACACAGAAGCATGCAATGTGAGAACAGTTTTGTTCAGGGGAGCACAAATCCTTCTCTATTCCTAGAGCCCCAAGTATGTCTGTGTGTATGTTGTTTCTGGGTGAATGAGGGCCGGAAATGAGGCTGGACAGGTGTGAAGAGTCTTAGGCATGAAATACCCAGTGTTGTAAAGGCTAAGGAGTTGGGGCTTTTATTCTGAAGGTGGCCAGGGAGAATTTGAGCCAGGGAGTCATGTGTTCAAAGTTGTATTCATTCATAAGATAGAGGAGGGTGAAGGCTTGAGTTCTGGAGGTCAGGAAGCTCCCATAACGGTGCATAATGTGACGAATGATGAGAACCTGAGCCTGGGAAATTGTGGAGGGAATGGGGGCAGGGGAATAAAGAGTTCTTTGGGAGACAAGATCAGTGGACTTGGTAATTGATTGTACGTCATGGGTGCTAAGGGAGAGGGGAGGCTCAAGGGTGATGGACATCAAAGATGGTGACACTGGGACACTTGCTGACTCCATCTAAGCCCGCCTCGAATCAGGGCATCCCACTCCCCTAACACCATTTTCTTAGGCATTTCCCAAAGTGTAGTGCACTGCTGATGGGCTACTATAGGATCTTAGGGAGTACCCAGAAAAGCATATTTTTAACAGTGATTTTTCACTTTTATGCTTATTAGAATAAATATAAAAGCCTACCAAACCCATGGTTTCGTGGACATTATTTCTTGGGGAAAAATTCAAATTTTAGTTAAAAAATTTAAAAATGTAAAATTTTAATTTTACAAAGCTAGTCCATTTAAATTAAAAATAAACTGATGACAATATGCAAGATACCGATACAACACAATAAAGATGGAAAAGAGATGATGAAATCTTGAGGAACGTGGCTCAAAGGAGGAAAGGCAAATGTCTGTGCCTGACACTCAAGGCCTTTTCTTCCCAGACTTACCAACGCATTAAACAACCAGCCATTCCTAATGTATCCACATTATCCATTGGTTGGCTTTTGCTTATAATGAACTTAGCAATTGGTATAGCTTTCCAATTATGCTCCACCATCTCACCAATGTCTCAGAATCCAGTTTGAAGGCATCTACTCATGAAACATTCCCAAGCTAAGAGACATAGACTCCCCCAACCCAATCCCTCTCCAACTGGCTATGAGCTTGTCCTTCTTAAAACTCCCAGGCAATTTTATCTCTCTATAGCACTTTTTACTTCAAGTGCATATTCTCTGAAAGTGGACCCTAGTCCTTAGTTATATCTTTGATGTTTAGGAATGTTCAAAATGGTTGTGGAATAATTCAATAGGTCCCTGTTTTCATTTTGCTTTCTGTATTAGTTATCTATTGCTGTGCTACAAATTACTCACAATTTAGATGTTAAAACAAGCATTTATTAGCCATAGTATCTGTTGGCTGAGAATCGGGGAGCAGCATAGGTGGGTGCTGGTTCAGGGTCTCTCCTGAACTTATAAACAGACTGTAGGCTGGGGTTGAAGTCAACTGAAGACTTGAATGGGGGAGGATATACATCTAAGCTCAAATGTGTGGTTGTTGAAGGCCTTAGTTCTTCACTGGTTGTTACATAGAGAGCTCAGTTCCTCACCATGGGGGGTTCATCCATAGGCTGAGTGAGTTTCTACATGGAGCTAGCTTCCCCCAGAGCAAAGGAGGGAAGGGGGAGAAGACAGTGTCTTTTATAACATAAACTCAGGAGTGGCATACCTAACTTCTGTAATATTCTGGGGGTCACACAGACTGACCATGATACAGTGTGGGAGGGGAGTCTACATAAGGGTATAAATACCAGAACGCAAGGCTTATTGGGAGTCATGTGGGAGGCTGGCTACTTAACCTCCTCATGATATGTTCTTGGATGATAGGTCTTGGGTTGAGTCCATTTCATAGTGCCTAGCTTAGTTCTTGGCATATCAAGGGTAAATGGGTAGATAGATGGGTGGATGGATGAATTAACTGATTGATAAAAATGACAACCTTTGACAACTTAAATCTCAAATGTTTGGCACTGTGATGAGCAACCATCTTCATGGCTTGGTCTTTGACTCAAAGAATATAAGATCTAGAAAGGACCATCTAGGGCCCCACTTCATTCTACGGATGCAAAATCAGAGACCAAGGGAGGCAGTGTGAGTTGTTAAAGATCAACAATAGCTTAGTGGCAAACCCAGGGCTGGAACCTGAGGCTCCACCTCACAACATTCTTCTCCATCACCATCACCATCTCCATCACCCCAACATGAAAGGGACTGTGTCTACTTGCCCCTGAATTCTTACCCATGCCATATCTAAGAGGAGGTCTTGGATGGAGATACAGAGAATACATGACTTGTTCAAATCCAAGGCCAGCGGGACTTCACTGACCCAGACACCCTCCCTGCTTTGTCCTGAACACCTACCTACTTGTGGTCAGTCTGTGTGTCAATCCTCTCTCCAGACTCCAAACTCACCAGGTGACCTCACCACAGATATTGGTATTCAACATCACTCCTTCCCAGCACAGCTCCATGTGCATTGCTACTTCTGGTTAAGTCTGCCTCCAAACCCACTCGTTGTCAAGCTGGGACCTTCTTAAGTGGATCTTTTCCTCTGCTGATACATCCCTGTGGATGTGCCATAAACGTTGACATTTCTCCAGAGCAGGATGTTTTTGAAAAAATATTTTAGATGAATGCCAGGCCAGGCCGCACGAAATGTCATGGTGACTTTCCAGAGAGACCTGCCAGGAGCTAGGGTGAGTAAAAATAGCCACTGCTTGGTAAAGATGTGAGGAGAGTAAAGATCACAGGAAGGAGAGTTTATTTGTTTTTAAAATAATTATTTCTAAGTGGTTCTGGGCCTGAAGCATGCGTCAGACTGGCAGGCAGGGAAGCGAAGGTCTGTGTCTAACGCTAGAGGGAGAAGGCAGAGGAGGGCAACAGATGGGAAGGTGGGATCTGGAGCCTCAGATCCCAGCCCCAACAGATCACTCTGTAAAGCTTGGCGATTCCCTCTAAGATTGTGATGCTCAGTTTCTCCACCTGGAGTAGAGAACAAGATGAGGGGAATGTGGTTAGGGAATGATATCCATATGCCTCCATACACAGAGGGTGAGAGAGAGAGACGCTGAGAGAAGTAGGCAAATGAGAGGGCGAACAAATGCACAAAAACAAGGCTCATGTTCAAGGAAGGAAAATATCAGGACCATGGACAGTTCTGGTTTGCCCCAGCTCCGCACTTGGTAGCTGAGCACCTCAGGTTGGACCTGTTAGTTTCCCACCCAAAGATATTACAAGAGGCACCCCGGGATAAGCAGATAAGATTGGAGTCAGAGCACTCTGGGAGCCAGCCCT
>CM053619.1:15310231-15320566 GCA_028646535.1 Procyon lotor | reverse complement strand
TTTTTTTTTTTTTTAAAACAAGTAAGGGGCCTTAAACACCTGCAAGGTAAATCGTTTTGCCCAAAGTCACACAATTTAATTGTTGTTCTGACTCCAGACCATTCGACAGCACATGTCCTTTCTCCTGAAAACTGTTGCCTGTATAAAACTTGAGCTGGAATGTGATCGAAGGATTGAATGGAGTCACATCTTGCATTCAGCCTTCAAACTGCACCTGTGTGTGTCTGTGCACACGTGTGCACATGCATGCATGTGTGATGTGTGTGTGTGTTTGCTGCTTTTCCTTGACTGTACTTAGTTTATTCCATAGAAAATCTTACCCTCTTCTAAAGCATTATGCTTTCCTTTGCCTCCACTTGTCCATCTGGAAGAGTTCCATTCGGTCCTTCAGGCTTGACTCAAAGATCAAAGTTCCACAAAGCTTTCAGTGATCTCTTAAGCAAAGAGACACACGCCCTCTTCCACATTCCACAGAGCGCTCAACGTGTATCATCTCATCTAATGCTCCCAATAACCCCCAGGGAAGCACTATCCTCGTCCCCATTTAACAGGTTTCATTCCTTGTTTACAGTCACACAACTGATGAGTAGATTTTTTAGTAGAAGATTTAGAAGATCGAATCTAATTAGTAGAAGATAATTAGAAGTTTGGACCCTAGCAGACTGGTGACAGAAATCTGCCCCCCGAGGAACTGCCTCTCTGTGCTCTTCAGAGGACCACAGCGGGGAGAACAGAGACCCTGAGTCTGACATACTGAGTGCAAGGTACAACTTGGCCAAGGGGTCCACTGTGTGGCTCGAGCGTCAGCTGTGTTAACTTGCTAAGCTTCTGCTTCCTCATCTGGGGGAGGGATCCAACCCAACCCCACCCCACCCTGAAACATTGCAGAGAGGATGTCACATGTTGGATGGTCAATAAACACTAGTTCCTAGTCTCTCTGCAGTGGACCTCCCGCCCCTGCTGTTCCTTGCGCCTCCACCATCTACTTCGGGAAGAGGAATGTGGCTTAGACATCCACTCACTTATTCTTCTAACAAATATATATTGATCAGCTGCAATGCACCAGGCACTATTGTGGTGCTGGAGGGACAGTGGTAAACCACATAGAGAAAGTCCACACTCTTGTTTTATTACTTATGTTGTTTTATTTTAGTGTAGCTTCAATTACTGTTACAGCAAAGAAACACATGAATAAGCTATGACCAAAGACTGTAAAACAATGTAATGGGAACAGTTGGGGCAAGACGATGCTGCATTTGGGAGAGGGGCTGAGGGAGAGCCTGGGACAGATAGCATTTTAACTGCCCTGAATGAGAAAGGGGCCAGCCTTGGTAAGATCTGGGGGAAGTGTAATAGAGAGCCTGAGGCAGGATAAGGGAGTGTGTTCCAAGTATAGAAGCCAGCCAGCCTGGCTCGTGATTGTGGTGGAAAGAGAGGGGCCCCGGGATGCTGGGGAGTTGGGATGCCTGTCATGCAGGGTCTGGGAGCCCTTGGTATGAGCCTGGATTTGATTCAGGACAGATAAAAGGTAAGAATTCATTGAAGGAGCAATTGGACTGAGCTTTAGAGTCTCTTTTCAAATAGATGTTGTCCATTAAAAATCATCTTATCTACTTCGTGAGAAACAAGAAGGCTGCAGATGCAACTCTAGCCTTTAGAATGTTTTCTGAATTATTTTCTGAGACATATAAAAATCAATCTCTCCACAGAAAAATAGCAAAGTTGCTAATTTTAAGGGAAAGCTCTAAAATAAGGATGATTTCATTTCTCACAGGCTGTCACTAGATTGCATTTGAGACTTTCACCAGCTTCAAAAAATACCGCATAAAACAATACCAAATCCCTATGGCTAATGCAGACAAATGGAACTGCTTGACAGGAGGTTTTGACACTATACAGAGGAGCCCATTACAAATTGCTTAGTTTAAAAAAAAAAACCTGATGAAATGAAATAAAGACCCAGAGGAGCTTTGCCATCAACTGTGTGCTATGGCAGCCTAATTAGCTGAAGCTCTCTTTGGCTGCATTAATAGAGGTTTAGTATGGCTAACACAGGAGGTGATTTTTTTCCTTCAGCCTTGATCAGATCCAGCCCTACTTAGACATGGTCCAATGTCCCACAAAGTGTTCCGTTTTTCTGAAAAATTAAAGATATCACACTCGCGTGGTTTTAACAAATTGTTTCACAATTCCACTGAAACTTTCCCTTTGGGGGGATTTTAAAACAGATTGGAAGAACATTCTCTTTCTGTGTTTTTTTGAGCGTACGGATATGAAAACCTTCATAGGGGAAGTACATCATCTTTGGCAATAAAATCACATAACAATGGCAACATTTCCAAACATCCATTTTTCCAAATGTTCTTTCCATAGCATGACTCTTTTTTGAGAGGCAATTGTTCTCATATGTGTTGTTAAAGTGTCACCTTTACCTTGAAGGAGCAGATGAAGCGTGCATTTTTTTTTTCTTCAGAAAATATCTGCTAAGTAGTACACTCCTGATAGCCACTTGTCATTACAGAAAAGGTCATCAAATTTGGAATGCTTGTCTTTTTCAAAAAGAAATGCACACAGCTCTGCTCCAAGTTTCTCACCTGGTCTAAGCACTCACTAGAACATAATCAGAGAAAGCTCTGAGCGACAAGGGATGTTATGGTCACCTCCTTTCTCCTCACAAAGCATCCTAATGACTATGTTCTTAAGCCCTTATTTTTAATGAATGTAACCACATTCATGGGATCTGTGGCCTTTTGTTTATTCCTACTTCTACTTCTTAGTGCAATCATTTGCTTATAAATGAATCAATTTCGCAGTTTCGCAGCGACGTCCGCTCTCTAACCTTATCCCTGAATTCTTTTTTATTGCAATCAAAGCAGCAGCTACATGAGAAGTTATGCTTCCATGGTTTTTCCTTCTAAAATACTGCATTTTATTAAAGAACTAATTTATTATGGAGCCTATAACCATTCTGGTACATCATTTTTAGGACCTAAAAAAAAAGTAGCTCTTCGTATGTGGAAATTGAAGAGTATTGAAATTATCAGAGCACAAATTAAGAAATTATTATTGAAATTATTATTAAGGCCAACTCACAATTATTACTGAAATTATTACTAAAACTGAATTTAACCTGCAGATCTAGTTACAAGTTAGACTCATCTGTACTTTTGTCCAAGTATATGGTACATCTCCCACCCTGCATGCATATTTTCCTGTTACAGATGATCAGTTCATCTGGTCTTGACTGATCTCTTTAAAAAAAAAAACCTGAATAAATTTATTGCCATTTCAGGCATTAATAGGAAAAGAATTAGGGTTTAGAAATCTTAAGAGCCATAAAATCATAACACAATATATGCATAACATGGCAGAGCAAACCTTTCCAAACATTAGTGGGCATCAGTATGTCCTGGAGGACCCCCCTTTTATTTGCTTTTCTGTGCCTGACTTGTTTCGGTTAGCATAACACTCTCTACATCCGTCCACATTGGAGGACTTCTTTCTTACGGTGGCAAAATACACAGAATGTAAAATTTCCCATTTTAGCCACATTTAAGTGGACATTATGTACATTCACTTTGTTGTGTAGCTAACACTACTGTCCATCTCCAGAACTTTCTCCTCCTCCCCAAATGTCCCCATTAAACACAAACCATTAGACATACTCTCTACAACGGACCATCCTAGAATGAGCCATGGGACCATGCACTCCACTCTGCCAAGAGGGCCTCAGAGTTGCTTGAAAGCAAGGAGAATTGAATGACCACCCGTGAATCACAGTTCATTATGGTACAATCCTGAATCCGGGTAGAGCAATGGTCTAAATTTCTAGGGGTGACTATACCTGCCTGTGATTTCAGTACAATCCATTGTGGGGCTGGCCAGGAGCATGCTGGTCTCTCTTCTGGGCAACTTGAGAAGACATTTTCTCAAGAAGAAACCCTGTAAGGAAGACAAAAGTAGTAATTCTCTTAGTCCCCGTAACTCTCCTGATCACCTTGTGAAGGAAGCAGAACAAATAATGTCTGTCCTGTTTTGTAGATGAGAAAAGTAAGTGGCTCCCCCAGAGTCATATGGATGGGCAGCATGTGAGCTGGAATTTAAACCGACGGATTCATATCCGAGGTGCATGGTGATTTCTACCTACTACTTTGTAGGGCAATTCTCATGTATTTGCAAATGTTAGGTTGGGAAACAGGAGCCCCCTTGGGTGTTTAAAATAGGAATGTATTTAACAGAGGGAACTGGAGGCTTATACAGCCCCCGCTGGCTGGGGAATAGGGGTCAAGGGGGTACTGCTGTGTTCCAAAAAAAAGTGGAAATGCGGAAATCGCAAGAAAGCCACTACAACTATCAGTGCCTTCTGGAGGATGCCCAAAAGGCCAGAGTGAAAATCCCGTCCATTGTGGGCTGAAGGCCACACTTAAGCCCACAAGCTGCTGCTCAAGAACTGGAATTGGATCTTCTCTGCCAGCTCAGAAATCTCCCACAACGGGCCTCTCCTTGGCAGCAAAGGGCCTCTCCTTGGCAGAGTCCCCGGGATCCCTCCTGGCAAGGGGGTCTGGGAAATGTAGTTTCCAGGCTTCCAGCCCGTGAAGGTCAAGGACCGCTTGGAAAAAGCAGGGATGACACTATTAACAGTTAATAATGTTCAGCATGTCCGGTTATTAGCCAGAATCACAGCTGAAATGCAGAGAATAAAAAGCAGTCCACTGGGTTGTTAACCTCGAATATGGATTTCTCTCTCTCTTGTCTCCTTCCACATACTCTGCTGTGAATCAACGATCTTTCTCTTCTGGAGACCTGGTGAGAAAGCCCTGAAGAATTCAGTGCCCCGCAAAAGGGGAAATGGTTGGGGAAGAAGGTAGATGAGCAGGTGAGCAGGGATAGACGGCTGCAGGGGGGCTGAGGCCGCATTGGTGGCAGGAGCACAGACTCCCGATCGGGTTGACTACAGTTTTCATTTCTGCTCCCCTCTGTCCTGGCTTGTGACCTTCCCTCCAGTGGACGAGTGTCTTTCATTGTTAAAGGAGTAACAGCCCCGCGGTATGTACCTTGCAGGGTTCTTGGGAGCACCCAGCACAGCGTCTACCTGGCACGTAGTACGTGCTCCGGAGACCTTATTTTCCTTACTCTTACTGTTTTACGGTGAAATAGGAATATAGTCACAGGTGCTTTCCGTTCTATTATTATTAGGTGTAATTTTACAACAGCCCCGTAGTGTAAGGCAGTGCCGGGACCCTGGATCTTGCTGATAAGGGGAAGCGAAGGGAAGAGTGGGCTTGAGGCCTGAAGAGCAGCCCAAGACGGGCCCCAGACGGTTCGAGGGCTGTTTTACACACGATGCGTCTCCGGAGACCCGCAGTAAGCCCCTCAGTGCCTGTCAACAGCAGGAGCGTTCACGGGTGTCCTTGACGTGCACTTCTGTCCCCAGACATCATCCCTGCACCATTCTCCGTTCCTCCACGGTTCTTCTGGCCTTGAAGTTCCTGACAAAGCTCAGTCTGGAGCATAGCATGGTGGCCTTTATGGTATAGTTAGCCCCCTCTGTCTGGTTTTCCCCGGCCAAAGAATAAAGGAAACTTTATTCTGTATTCTGCGCCTGGAAGAAGGGGATTGCTGTCCGTGTGACCTGGGACCCACTGCTCAACCTCTCTGAGCCTGGGTTTCTCCACCTTTGGACTGAATGATATGATTCAAGTGAGAGGAATTAGGATTATGTGACTATACGGGAGCATCTGGCTGGGTGCCTGGCACATAGGAAGCATGGACAGGACCTTTTCACCCCTTCCCGCTCTCGCTGCTTCCCCGGCCTCCTTCTTCACTCTCTCCCTCTCTCTCTGTCCCTGGCAGATTCAACACTGCCCTTCACCTCCAGGCTGCTGCCCTCTAGATCCTTCAACACTGATGCCCCTGAAAAGAAGCAAGATAAAATGGAGATATTCTGGAGGCATCTGACCACGAATTTAGCCTTGACCTTTTCAGGTGGAAACCCAGGACACTAAGTCCTAATTTCATTCTACGCTTATTGAAAGGTTAGGGTATTGACGCGGTGTCTTGTTTAAGCTGGGGACACAAGGCCCAGAGTGCCGAACGGCTCCCTGTGGCAGAAGGAGATGCCCCTGACCTATGACCCAGCAGGGCCTGGCCATCCTCTCCCATTTGCTTGTGCACCTGCCTCCTCTTCCCTGCTCTCAGGGTGCCCGTTCATTTAATCTGGGTTCTTAATGCTGGAGGCCGTAAGGGTTGGAGCACAGCTGGCCAGCGGTGCCATCTTAGCACTGACGATTACTACCCAGCTGCATGGCTGTGGGCAAAAACACTTGGGTTTTGCGGGCCTCAGTTTCCCCATCTGTGAAATAAAGATGCTAATAAAATCAACCCCACGGGATCTCCAAATACATTGCTCAATACACATAACAATCACGGTGATTGAGCATCACTGTGGGCCAGGAACTTCACCAACGCCTTCACCTCGGTAAGACCTACGGGGAAGTTAGCGTTGTGAAATCTGATATACGGGCGAGGATCCCACTGCTCAGAGAGGTTGTGCACCTTGCCTGCGGGCACACAGCTAAGGAGCGGCAGAGCCTTCCGAGTGGACACCCCCTCCTGCCTCCTTCATCTTTCTCCTGGACCACACCATCGCTCTCAAAGTTGTTTATTCACTTATTCAATAACTGCTTCCATAAGCTTAATCCAGGTCAGGTAGTCTTCTAGGTGTTTTACAGATATTAACTCCTTCACTGCCGGTGACCCGAGGAGGCAGGTCCTGGACTGTGGTTATCCCGGTCCTCATCTACAGTTCAGCACACCGAGGCACAGAATATAGAGTGACTGGCTCAAGGCTCACTAGTAGGTGCCGTCAGTGTGACTGTCTTGGGAGTCTGGCTCCAAAGGCCAAGGTGGCAAACGCGAGGCACTTAGTGCCAGCCTTGGCTTCTCTTCTCTGCATCAGCATTCCCCCCCACCCCCCACCACCCGACCCCTGTCTTGGGTGCAGCTGGCTGGCCCCCGCCCCCTCCCTGCCAAAGTCCTTTCTCATCCGAAATAGAAGGCAGAAGCTGGATCTCTTGCACCCAGAGAAGACGAGGCAGAGATGAGAAGTGGGGCGACCCTCATGCCAACACAGTGTAGACTCCCGTGCTAAAGTGAGTTCAGCTGACAGCTGGTGCTAACAGAGGTCCCGTGGGGCCGAGCCCCGCTAATGCATTTTGTCACTTTGAAGAGTGCCTCCAATTACACGTACTGGTCAGGGGCCATGGTTTAAAACATGTCGCAGTGTACACAACTGATCTCTCTTGTAAACTCAGGTAGTGCAGGCTGGTGAAATGTCAGAGCTGGAAGGGGTCCCTGAGAGCATGATCTGTGACCGTCCACCCCCTTCACATGCTGGAATCCTGAATGCAGGCTGGGGGACGCGACTTAGCCGAGCTCAGGCCCCGGGGAATGGCAGCTTTCCAGGACTTGCCCGTTTCCCAGGGGAAAGGATTTGCGGCTTGGTTTCACTGTGCTTTTCAAGGCCTTCTCCTTCGTCCCTGGAAATCTCAAAGATGAAGGCTCACGTAGATCTTTCTGTTGACTTTCAGAAGTGGAGATCCATGGGTGCTGATGAGTATGGACATCTTCCCAGCCACCCTGTCTCCTCTGAACCAAGGCTTTCAGAAACCCAGGGAAATCAGGGCGGTTTGTGTTTGTGATGAATTTGGAACCGAGACAGTAGCGTTATTAGCAGGGGAAGCCCCTCGAGGTACGCTCAGTGGCTTCTGTTTTCAGACGTTTATCCCACAAATATCCTGGTTTTAGCTTCACCTTTTGTCTGCAGTTTGCTGTTTTTCCTCTGAAATAATTTTCTCTCTTAAGAGAATGTCTGTCGAATCATACATTCCAGGGGCAGGGGAGAAGCTTAGTGGATCTTTAAAAAAAAATAATGCCCGACTTGGGTGAAAGGACAAGGAAGCGTTCTCCCAGACCATTGAAACCACCTTTACAAGAAAATCTGGCAATGCTGATTAAAAGCTTTGAAATTAACTGTGTTATTTGGTGGATGATTCCCATAGCTAGACATGGCCGTGGAGTTCCACACACAAGATGGATTATCGTGGTATTATTTATGATGGGAAAGTTGGAGGTAAAAAATCCAAATGTTCAATAGAAGCAGATTCAGAAAAAGAATTTATGGTACATCTGTATAAGGGCAAGCCATGTTTAATAATAAAAAAACATAGGGGCACCTGGGTGGCTCAGTCAGTCAAGCGTCTGCCTTTAGCTCAGGTCATGATCTTGGAGTCCTGGGGTCGAGTCCTTCATCGGGCTCCCTGCTCAGCGGGGAGTCTGTTTCTCCTTCTCCCTCTGCCCCCTCCTCCCTCCTCACTCTCTCCCCTCGTGTACATGCATTCTCTCTCTCTCTCTCTAATAAATAAAATCTTTAATAATAATAAAACAATAATACATATAGCTCTTACTATTTGCTAGCTCAACTTGTGATTAAAGCATGTAACACCCAACGACCCTAGACGGGGATACTGTGATTATGGCCATTTTGCAAATGACAGAACCGAGGCCCTAAGAATAAAAGTGACTTGCCCATAGCCTCACAGCCAGTAAGCGATGACGTCAAGCTGTAAAGCCCAGACTGTCCCTTTCAGATCTCCGTACAGTTTACTGCTGCCTCTGCAGAACATCTAACAACTTCAGCAAATGTGCGTACGTGTGTGGGGCGTGTGTATAAAAGGACTAGAACGCTATACAACAGCACGTCAATTCTGGGTGGTAGGATTGCCAATGCCACATACTTTTTCCTTTATGTTTTCCTGCATCGCTCAAATTCCCTTTAAGGGCACTGTCGGTTTTTTATTCATCAGAAAAGAGTTTAGTGGATAAAAAGAAAAAAAAAAAAACCCAAAGTGTGATGTCAGGTAGCCTCTCGGCTCATGCAGACATTTCCTTCTGTCCCATTCCAACGAGCGATAGTTCGCCATTATTCTAACGGCTCCTTTGACATGGCGCTCATGGCTCTGGCTGTTCAGGATTGGCTCTAAGGAAGAAGGGGAAGGTGACCTCAGGGTTGAATTTATGTGCTGCAGCCCAGCTCACAGGGCAGGGAGCCAGTTCAGGGCTCCCGAGCAGAAGTTCAGGGATTCTAGAACATCTGTGGGGAGTTTGATAGGGGAGCAGCGCCGGTGGAAAGCCACCAAGCCCCCAGAACTTCCTATCTCATTCGATCTCATTTATTTCACAGCCTATTAGTTAAATGGTCCATTCACGAAACTGGTTTCTAGGGGACCATAAGGAAGGAAATCCTCCCCTAAAAAATTCCCCCCGGAGAAGAAGAATGTGCCATTTGTCAAGTATGAAATCGACGAAAATGAAAGCCCGGTGCTAGCGAGGATGCGTGGCGTGCTCCGATCCCGCTGGTGGGAATGTAAACAGGGGCAGTTTCGGGGAGGATGATTTGGCAATATGTATCGAAACCTAAAGCATACAGTCCATTTAATCTAAAAATTCCATTGCCAGGAAGCTGCCTGATAAATATACGAATAGGGATATTCACTATGGTCATTACAGCACTGACTATAGTAGAAAAAATAAATAGTAGTGGGACCAGTGTCCCTCAGTCAGGGCCCTATTAAGCAAATTATAGTATCACCATAGAGTGGAGTACTCCGGAAGCATTACATAGCATGAGAGACACCTGCAAATGGTGTTTGGGGGAAGAGCTTGGGGCTGTCTTAGTAGGTAATGAAAAGCAAAATACAGAACAGAGTCCTAAGTAAAGAAGACGATACACAGTTTTCCCCCCAAAAGAAAATGCAAAGAACGGTCCACATAAAGTGCATAAAGTGGGCACCTGTGAACAGAGGGACTGGAGGATCCAGGAGAGTCAGATTTTCATTTTGTATCTATTTTGTTTGAATGCTCAGCTAGATATTACTGTTATTTTAAAAACGAAAGCGGTGGTTCTCTGGGAAATTGTAGACCATTTTGTTCGTTGGTTTTCTACATTTCTATACTAAAAACATGCACGTGCATGCATACACACACTCACACACACACCCCTAGTAACTGTCATTTTATTTTTAGAAATATCTACGCATACTCCTCCAAGGTTGGCTCATAGCTCCTCTCCCTGTCCAGGGGCGAGGCTTCTCCCGCCCCAGCACATTACCCTTCTGCACCCTCTCCTCCCACTTTCTGCTTCTGTATCTGCCTGGGGGTCAATGAATGAGCCCAAATTAGGAACAGAAGAAGGGATGATGCACTTAGTCAGGGAGCCGGTGCAGGATAGGCTGTGCTTGGCTGCAATAACAAATAAGTCCCAAACCTTAGCGGCTT
>CM053619.1:15297106-15309731 GCA_028646535.1 Procyon lotor | reverse complement strand
GGTTCTATTTGTCGGAGGACCCTTCGGGTAGGATGCCCTGTGCTTTTAGCCTAAGGGTTCCTGGGTTCTGCTGTGATTTCATTTCGTACCTCCCATGTTAGCACCCCTGGGGGCGTCCTCCTCTTTGGCTTTGGACAACTACCCACCTCCCATCCCTGTCCATTCCCTTCAGACACCGCCTGCTGCCTACAGGGCCAGGCTCCCTTCCAGCCTGTGTTGGAGACCACTCAGCAAATGGGCGTCCTCTTCTTTCTGGCCACACCACTACACGACACATGTCCAGATGCCCTTGCAATCAGATGGAGCCAAGTGAAAAAGTTGTGGCCCATAGACTGTGGCGGGATGATAGCGCCCCTTTCCAGATGTGGTCCTAGAAGCCACCTGTGGGCCCCTCTACTCTTCTTCACAGGCTGTCTGCTGAGTGTCAAGGTTCAGGACGACTTTGGAAGCCACCTAAGTTTGGCAAACCCTTGATCGGCCCAGGGAGCACTCCTCTGGGGAGCACTCCCCTGCCTTCAGAGATGTTCGTTGCATTCTATATGGAGTGCGGAGTAAACTGTTGACCTAAATCACTGAGATTTGCGAGTTTGCCTTTTCTAGCAGCTAGCATTACTTAAACCAGTATATAACCCATGTAGCCAGCTCCGTGAATGCCACTGATGCCAGTGGAAGGGTGTAGAATCCAGTCTGGCCTCTTACTGCCCTCGCCTCAGTATAGTGTTATACAGGGCCGCATCTGGGTTTAGCCCTGTGAGTGGCCCCGTCTCTTCCCTTTGCTGTGCATTCCGTTTCTCTCTGGTCCATTTCTCTTCTGTCACACTTCTGAGCGCTGGGCCAGGTCAGCAAGTCCCGACAGAGGAAGAGAGCCCGTTGGACCGAGGTACACAGAGCACCTTTCCCAGGGGCTACAGTGGACCCCGTGCAGGCTTCCCCACAACTAACCGTGCCTTTGTGTTAGGGCTGTCCCCCTTCCAAGCAATGGATAATCACACATACCACTGTCTTGGAGTCCTCACTGGGCTCATAAGCCAGGGGAGGGAGGAAAGGGAGACGAGGGCAGCTGCCCCCTTCTCGGACACTGGCTTCAAGGGAACGCCCCCCCCATCACCCCACCACCACCAGCACCTTGCTAAGCTCCAGGTGCACACTGACCCAGAGCTCTGGGGATGGCTGTTGTCCCTGTCGCCATAGCAACCAGTCACAGGGAATGATGACAGCAGTAACTTCTTTCCTGCTGGGAGGGCAGAGAAGAGCTTGGCATGGGAAGGAGGGTGCGGCTTCTGGAGACGGTGGGGAAACTCAGAGCCCCGGGAAGGAAGGGCTCACGTGGGCCTTTTGAAAATGGTGCTCGGG
Source organism: Procyon lotor (assembly GCA_028646535.1). NCBI lineage: Eukaryota > Metazoa > Chordata > Mammalia > Carnivora > Procyonidae > Procyon > Procyon lotor. Next base: position 15,308,378 of record CM053619.1, on the reverse strand, counting down.
CTCAGGGCCTGCAGGCTTCCTTTCTGCAACACAACAAGATGATGGGAAAGGGCCCAGGCCTTCCTCACAGAGACCTGGAGGATTCTAGGGTACACCCAAGAGGAAAAAAAAAAAACCCAGGGTAGAAGGCGCAGTGCAAGAAGGGGTAGGCTTCATTCCATGGTATTTTCTGACCACTGGTCCGGTTGTATTGCTGGAGCTCTGGCTGGGAGGCAACACGCACGGGGTTCCTACCCTGCATGGAGGGTGCCACTCTAGCGGCCGCCTTCTGTACGGCAAATGCGGCCCCCTGGCTGTGTGCACTGCTGCAGCCGGAAACCGACAGTGGCCGCACAGGTCACCTGGGGATAGGAGCTAAAGGAAGAGAAAAATAAAGCAGGCTTAGGGAGGTAAAACATGCCTGAGCAGAGGGACAATGAGCTATCTCATATGAGGAGAACAGAGAAGGTATTTAGGAAGAGGTGACATTTGACCAGGGACCTGCAGGGAGTGAGAGCTTGAGCCATGTGGCCATGCCAAGGGAGAGCAGCTCAGGCAGAGGGACCAGCCTGTGCAAAGGTCCTGAGACAGGAGAGGCCCGTGTGGCTGAAGCACAGTGAGCAAGGCCAGGCGGGAGTGGCAAGAGGAAATCAGAGGGGTCTTTTGGCGGCAAATGCAGATCTTGGAGTGCGTATCTGAATGAATGGGGAGCCTCCGGGGGATTCCCTCAGAAGAGAGACAGGATCTGAGTGATGCGTGAGTAGGTCTCTCTGGCCGCTGTGCAGAAATGAGAGTGCAGGGCTGCAGGGGTGGAGGCGGGGAGAAGCAGGAGACCAAGGCAAGATGGTGGGATGGGGTTGGGAACTGCCAGATTCGGGACACACTTCAAAGAGGAGCCTGCTAGGAGAGAAAGAAGACGAAAGGCTGGAATGCAGGACTTTGGCTCGAGCAACTGGGTAGCAGGGTAGAAGAGGGAGAGTCTGAGCTGTCCCTGGGAGAGTGGTAGGGCTCACCAAGCCTCCCTTGGGAGGCTCAGTGCCTTCAGTGGTCACTGGAAGCCATCAGCAGCCCGACCTTCCCCCGCACAGAGAGCCAGCAAGGCCCGTGCCTTGGGCTCCACGCCTGCTCTGCACAGCCCCCTTCCCTTTGCCTGTCCTGCTTATGACACTGGGAGGGGCAGTCCTGCTTTGGGAGCCTGTGTCCAATTCCTCCCTCCAAGACATCCTACCATGGGGCTTTGGCCAAGTGTCTCTCACTCACCTCCCCTGTTTTCTCAAACACATGCACCTACACACTAGCCAGCAATCATCCAGGAACACTAACAACCAAGCCTCAACAGCTCTGAGCCCCAGACCTGGTGGCCTGCAGCCCCCCAGCCCCCTAGCAGTGATGCCTTATTACCTGGAGAATCTTCAAAATGCAGGAGCCTCGCACATGCTATGACCCAGGGTGACCTCTCTCATCCACTCCAGCCTCCTCCTGGTCCAATGACCTCACTGTTCCCTCCTGGTCCAATGACCTCACTGTTCCCCTTTATCCCCTACTTGGCTGGCTTGTGGCTCAACCTTCCGCTGTGTGTGCTTGGAGCCGGGGGGATCCCACCGAGTCTGGAGAATGGCCTTCTCCTCCACCTCTCTTTGCCTTTTGTTCCCCAGACCCCCAAAGCGGCTCCATTGTTTATACTCATGATCTCATTGACCCTATCCATACCCTCACCAGGCAAATAGGGCAGATGTCAAGGTTCCCACTTTACGGACAAGGATGCTATTCCTGAGCCTCTGTCTCTTTTTCTCTACAAACAGAGGATTCACTTAGATGAGCTCTCTTGCTCCTTTGGCTCTGACATCCTACAACTGTAAGATACTTACACATATAGGAGAGACGGCCTCCCACACACACACCAGAGCAGATGGACACACATGTGCACACAGGCACTGATTCTTTCCAGCAAAATGCATTCACGGATACCCAATGGACAGTCTCCCCCTTCCTGACAAAGCACTCAAGGGGAATTGGACTAAATAATTTCTAAAATCGCGACATTAGGTTCTCCAAATTCTGACATTTCATCGTTGCTTGTCCTAGAGGCATTGAGGCCTCTTAGTCTCGCACCAACATTCATCAAATGCTGACATTTCAGCATCTGTAGTAGGCTCTAAGCCTGCAAGAAAGAATAAGATACACAAAGTCCACAAGCCAGCTGGAGAGGAAAAAGGGAACAGAAAACTGATACCTTGTAGGGCCTTATCTGTTCATTTCTTCTCCCTGGGCAGTTTTCTTTGAAATCCCCCTTTGATACCTACCCTTGCACCTTCCCATATCCTGGACCCACCCCGCAGAAACTCAGCTCTTGCCCTGCTGAGTTTTCTTCTTCTTCCACTCTTTGGGCACCTGTAAGTCCTGACTCCTGAAGAGAGAGAAGGAATCTCCTTGATCCAGAGATTGGGGAGTAACTTGCAGCTATGCTGTGTCAGAAATCAACCCACAAGATGGCGGGCTTTTCGGTCAAGCCCGCGGAAATGGTCAGTACCATCGGGGCAGGGTCACAGAGCTCAGAGGGGTGGAGAAATGAGCCAAGAGGGCCCAAGAAGCCAGAGAGCTTCTCATAAGGGAAGAGTGGGAGGACGGCTTGATGAGGTGTGCCCCCACCAGAGAACAAGCTGGACCAAGAGCCTACTGGATGAAATCTCCAGGGGTCTAACACAGAACTTAAAATTCCCGGATAGTCATTTCTCCTTCCTGGAGGTCTACGAAGGCCTCTCAAGTGGTGGCCAGGTGGAGTGGCACAGTTAATCACCATGGTTCTTTCTTGACCCCTCAGTGTGGATTTGCCAATAATTTCTTAACGCCATCTCGCAGGGTCTTGATATAATGGGATAGAGGATAGATAATATTTAGAGAGAGGGAAAGCTGTGGGTAAAGAGTATTTTGAAGGCATTCGGCCTGTATTACCTTTTGAAAGAAGAAAAGGAAAGAGCGGGAAAAATCAAGAGAAGAAAGACGAGATTGTAAGCAGCATCCAGAGAGAGGTAAACCGGGAGACCGGCTCCCAAACCATTCCGTCCGGTCACCTGCCGGAGCGGGGCATTACTTCTCTCTGGGTCTCACGTTCTCACCCATGAAATCAGAAGCTATTTCCGGCACTGGCTCCATCCTCCGTTAAGATCCACTTCATCCCTTTGACCCCTGCAATCCCAGCAACAGAAGAGTTACTTGTATTTCTGCAGGACTCTGTAGTTTGTAAAACTTCCCCACACTCATTCTCCCGATCCGTACGGAAGCAAAACTTAAGTCGTGTATGTACCGGGGACACGTCCCTTTTACAGAGTGGGGCTGTGTCACCCACGCAGGACCTAGGATTGCCATCTCTGCGTGCACCTAGAGTATTGTTAGAGCCAATACTTGGTGACAGATAGAAATCCGTGAGCTGACACCCCCTTTGAGGTGCGAGGAGAAGGAGCCTTGGTGTGCAGGGATTGAAAAAACTCTCTGGCTGGCTGTCCAGGCATTTCTTCTAGCCCTCCACCACGTCACCTTGCCTGCAGGACCCTCTGGGCTTCCTCCATAACTTGCAAGATGTCCTTGGGGACTTTGGGGACAACAAAGAAGCGTGTGATGACTGTGACTTGCTGGGGACAGTCAACAGGTGTCCTCTGGGTTGATGGGAACGAGGCTCTGGGATAACAGAAGAGTCCGGCTCCTCTACCAGCCTTGCCACGAGGCCTCAGTGGTGTTGATTTGCTTCTCTAACTGGCAGTGAGATCATTCTTTCCCAGGTACCTGTCCTCGGGGCTGTCATCCAACTCCTGTGAGACTAGGGGCAGGAGAGAGCTTCCCAGAGTGTAAGCTGGTGTGAGAGATGCCTGGTGGCGAGGAATCTGACTTTGCTGTGGAGCAGGACGGGGGAGAGGGGAGAGGGAGGGGCGAGAAAGGTGGGAAGAGGAAAGGGGAGGAAAGAAGGAGAAGAGGGTGTTTTTCAGTCTGTCCCCTGGGATGGGGCAGGTCTTATCCGCCTCTGGAAGACACGGCAGGCTCAAGGCTTGAGGCTGATGCTTCAGGGAGCGCAAGCCCGGCAGGTGGAGGGGTGAGGCCTGAAGACAGAAGGGAAGCCACTCTACTCTTGCCCCTCCCCCCTCCCCCTTGCCTTGCTATTTCAAAATTATTTTGTTTCCTCTGTGCAGTTTCCAGAGCATAGAAAGAACTTGTGCATTCAATTAATCCCCCTTTAATTCTCTACCGTCACTTTCCTGCAAGTTTAAATAAGAAAAACTGTTTTCTAACTGATTATGAACCTGCACTCTGCAAACAAAATTAATCATGTCACAGACATTCCTTGCCTTTGTGTTGATGATTGGGGGAAGGGGTGGGAATGAGAGAGAGCGAGAGAGAGAGGGAGAGAGAGAGAGAGAGAGAGAGAGAGGGAGAGATTGAGAGGAGCAAAGCCAACCCTACCCCCTACCCTACTCCCTACCCCAGAAGGCACACAAACCTCACGGTTGGCTAGAGCAGTGAGAAGCTCAAAGCTCCAAGATTTGGCGCTTGAGTCTAAAATTAGAACCGATTTGTAGACAAGTTGGAGGGAGTTCAGAGAAAAGCCACCAAAACAATTAGAGGAATGCAGCCTAATTGGCCCAGCTTGGCTAAGAACTGCTAGGCAGGGAGCATTAGTCAGTCTGTAGCCAGAGGAGGCCGAGTCAACACCAGCCAGGGGGAGGACTGGTTAGCTTGTCACCGAGGGGGGGAGCCCGAGAGGAGAGGGAGCTCAGAGTGGCCAGGACACAGCTCAGCCCAGCCTGCACCCCACACAGAGGCCTCTTGGGTGTCTCTGGCCATGTGGCTAATCCTCTTCTCGGGCCATTACTCTCCAAGTATTGCCTACAACAATGCATTTATTATTTAATCTAATCTTCACACTGGCCCTGCAAGGCAGATGCGTCTATGCCCTTTGTGCAGATGAAGAAACAGAAGCTTGGGGAGACTGCATGACTTGCCTGAGGTCAGATAAAGATTCAACTCGGATCGGATCCGTTTCTAAGCTCAGGCTCGTTTTTTTCTGACACGGAACTGTGCCAGGAAGAGACAGGGACGGGGCCCCTGCGGCCGAGGCACCCCATGCTCCTCATCCGGCTGAAGGCTCCCCGGGGAGGGGGAAGGCAAAAGATGTCTCTCACTGAAGTGTGCTTTGTCTTGAAATGACCTGGGCTCCTGTCCTCCGGCCCCTTATGTCCTGAGGACCCTGTCTATGTGCTCGGGGGCTCCCAGGCCCTCAGGGCCCCCGCTGTGGTATAGCAGGAAGAGTACTGCGCGACAGGTCAGACAGACCTGGTTTTCAATTGCACCTTTTATAAATATTGTCTGGCCTTGGGCACACTGGTTAATTTCTGCAGGCCTGAGCTTGCTAATTGCTTACACAGTGATCATCAAGTCTACCTGCCCAGGTTGCTGTAGGAGCAACGCGACAGCACAAAGGCACCTCGTAAGTTGCCAAATGCTGAAGGCAAGAGGATGATGCTATTCATCATGGTGACGCAAATTGTATTCTAACTCATCACAGGCAGCACTGACCACCTCTGGGCTCCCCTCACTTCAGGGGTCACCTGACGCACACATTCCCAAATCACACATGCCCTGGTGTAAGATGGGGCCAGCCTGAAAATAGAGCTGAATCCAGAGAAGGTCCTGGAAGCAGGCAGCTGCTGACCACTAAAGTTAAGACTGATTCGACCATCCGACCGGAAGATGACCTAGGGCAGAATATGGCAGAATGCCAGCACCGCGAACACGCAGCAGAGGGCCAATGGCAGCCTGGAGTCCAGAGACACATGGCGCAGATGATGTCAATCTTGCAGGAAGGGTAGTCTAAGATCCAGCAAGATGTCCTGTGTCAGAGGCAAAGCAGGACCTTCCTGATGGGGCAGAGCCCGGGGATGGGGTGTTGGGAATTGGAGGGGTTGGGAATGGGATAACAACACTGGGGGCTTTTTAGCACTTAGAGGCATCTTCAAACATCTTCAGACATCTTCAAACATCTTCCCCCTGTTGTTGGGGTATAAGCAGCCCCAGGAATGGGCTTTTCTGAGGCTCTGGTTGTTGGAGTCTTGCAGATACTGAGAACCATGTGGTCTTGAGTGAAACAAAGATAGCCAGCAGGTGTAGCAGGCAGGGGTGCCATGGAGAGGGCCCAGACTGGCATGAGGTCGATGTATTGACCAGAAAATCACCCCTTGTGCCTTCAGTGCTCTCTTCCATGTACAAATAATAGAAAAGCCAACGCTTACCGTGTACCTACCACGTTCCTGGCTGTGGTCTAAAGATGCACTGTGCCTGGTCGACTCTAATTCTTTAAAACAACCTTGGGGGGTGGGGTGCCACTACCATCCTTCATTGTCGCCATTTCCTAAAGCCTCCCCTTCTCCCCCCACCGAGAGGAAACTTGCCCGAGTGGCAAAGCTGAGATTTAGCTTCGGCTTTCTAGCTCTGGAGCCCCTCGCTTTGCCGCTGTACTCTGCCACTTTTAAAATAGATCCTAAAATAGATGGTTTCCAAGGTTCTTTACAAAGTCATACAAAGTCAGTGATGGGCTTTGAATATGGCATCATCTGCTCATTTTACCAAGAAGACCCAGAGAGACAATGAAGTGCCCGGCAGTGGGCAGGCTTACAGCTCGAAAATGCAGTCACTGAGTGATTCAAAACCTTTGGAAAGAGAATAATTCCTTTATCAGCCAGATGTTCCACTGACATCACAGTTGGGCCTGCACACACAATGGTGACCTCCTCAGGGGATGTTTTCATAGGATCAAAATCCTCTCTCCATCTTGGTCTCAAGACCTTTGGATACACTGGCCACGAAATCTGGCCACGATTCCTGATTTTTGGGGTTCACAGATGTCTTCAGGAAGCCGGTGGAAGGTACGGATCATTTTGCAGGGGAACAAGAGATGTGCATTTCAGTTTAGGGGAGGAGAGCCTGAAGGCTGTGAAGCTCTGTCATGAATGTCCAGGGGTCTCTGAGCCACAAATGATAAAAGTCTTCTGCTCTCGGTAATGAGAAAACCAGAACAAAATGCATGCTTCCAAGTCTGTCTCTTGAGAGATTCTTCAGAACCTATTCATTCTTTTTTTTTTTTTTTTTTTTTTTTGGTAAGAACCTATTCATTCTTTTTGTTGTACCACCTTCCTTCCCTTTGGTCCATGGAAAGAGCACTTGCTCCCAGTGTTGTCCTATCCACACCATCCCACTGGCATGGGAGTTTCTCGAGGACGTGCACTACTTTGGTCTTTTTTTTTTCCCACTTTGGTCTTATAAGCCAGTATCCTGGCTTATAAGTGTCCCCAGTATCCAGCACAGTGTCCAACGCATGTCCAGGGCTCCGTACACATGTGTAGGGATCATTCCTTTGTTCCATTGAACAGAGAGTAGAAACTGTGAACATTCACTCAAGTTTTCCTTGCCCTTGGCTTTTCCTTCCTGACTGTAGAGTCAGAGGCAGGTGTGGCAAATGACCAGCTTAGGTCAGGTTCCCTAGAAAGAGAATGAAACAAGGAATCTGGGGTGAGGATTTATTGGAGGCGTGCTCTCAGTCACCATCTGTGAGGGTGTGAGGACAGCAGGAAAGAGCCAGAGGAGAAGCCAGGCAAAGCCTGATGCGTAAATAGCAAGGGGACCAGGCTTTGGTAGCCTTGTATCAGTCCAGGCGTGACATTGGAGACCTTGCCTAGAGAGGTACCTCCTATTTGGCCCAGTGGAGGGCAATGCTCAGGGAGAAGGTGTAGTCATGGGCTATTGCAAACTACTTGCAGCAACAGGGGGCTGAGCACGTCACCCAGGGAGATCTGGGTGGGACCCCAACAGTGCTACATACTGTTGAGGAAGAGTAAGAAACCATGCCCTGACTCAGCCATGAAGCACCGTGATGGATTGATTATTCATGCCTGCTGGGGGCTGAGGTGTGGCAGCTTTGGGGGTGCTTCTTTGCCCTTCTGAGCTTTTTTTTTTTTTAAAGAATTTATTTATTTATTTAACAGAGAGAGAGAGGGATCACAAGTAGGCAGAGAGGCAGGCAGAGAGAGAGGGGGAAGCAGACTCCCCGCTGAGCAGAGAGCCCGATGTGGGGCTCGATCCCAGGACCCTGAGATCATGACCTGAGCCGAAGGCAGAGGCTTTAACCCACTGAGCCACCCAGGTGCCCCTGCTGTTCTGAGCTTAAGGGGGAACTGGAGCTGTGGGGTTTTGGTGTTGTTGTTGTTGTTGTTGTTGTAGTTTGTTTTTGTTTTTTTGGGTTTCTTTGGTTTTTTGTTTTTTTGTTCTTTTTTTTTTTTTTATCAGAGGTGTGGATCCTTTCAGACTCCGGGGTGGTTTTATGAGTCACACAAACTAGAATGTCATCATCTGCTGTGGCGGATAGGTTCTAGTGATTTCACTGACTACAGGTAGAAACTGAACAGGCAGCCAGTAACGAAAGCAAAGGATTTGCTTAAATGGACAGCCTTTTAGCAGGATGGACAGTCACGCTTAGAGCCCAGACCAGCAGATAAGACAGGAATCGAGGTGTCAGAAAATAGACACGGAGCATGGGAGGACCTCAGGATAAGCGCACCAGCAGGCTAAAAGCTAGGACCCCATGAAGGAGGAGTCCAGAGCCTTGCAATGTGCCGAGCTCTCGGTTGTTTCCCAATAAATACATTTTCGATGTTTGAAAACAAATAAACCAGGCCTTAGGGAATTAACTCTTTAAGGGAGGAGGCTTCTGCTCCAGAATTTCTAACATATTCTCCCAGACACATCTGTCAACCCTCTAAGTGAGAAAAGCTTCCTGGCTTCCTTTTTGTATCTCTCAGGATGCGGCACATGAATTTCCACTCCTGTTATTATCGCAGATTTTGGTGTCAGGAGAAATTGGGGTGTAGTACAGAGATACAGCAATTTAAGATGTCATCCTTGGGTTTCTGTTGTTATTTTTTTTTTTTCCATGGGCCCAAATGACTTGGTCGTCAATGAGGAAATCTGTTCTTCACCACGGCAGAGTGTTCTAAAAAAGATGACAGTGAGGACAATAGCAACCATGATCACAAGCATCTGTATTACTTACTGCTTTTGGGGGTTTATTCCTTGCTCTTCAAAACAACTCAGTGACATAGGCAGGGGGCTGTAACCAGCCGTGGAAAGACCTAGGATGTTCTGGGCCAGATAGAACTGGGGAACGAGGTAGGAAAGTGGTGGGTATCATCCAGGGAATAAGAGTCCCACTTCTAGGGAAACTGGGATTGACCTAGGTGGTGGTCATCACGGCGGGCACACAGCATGGTTCTTGAGAGGAGGACAAGTGGGGGACGGTGTGATGGGTGGGGAAGTGTGCCCTCTCTTGGTGCTAATCCATGCTTCCTCCCCTGCTCGTCTTCTTGGCCTTCAAAGTTCAGTTCCAAGTGCCGTGTGATCTAGCAATGCCACTCCCAGGTACGGACTCAGACAGATGGAAATCAGGGACCTGGTCAGATATTGAATATTAATGTGCTGAGCAGTGTTATTCAGCAAAGGGCGGAAACGATCCAAGTGTCCACCAACAGGTGAATGGATACAAAGTGAGGCATATACATACAATGGAATGTTATTCAGCTTACATGAAGTGTTTAAAGCAGGCCAGTTCGTGGAGAAAGAAAGTAGAACAGAGGTCGTCCAGGGCTGGGAGGAGGGGGGAATGGGGACTTACTGTTTAATAGGTTTAGGGTTTCTCTTTGGGGTGATGAAAGATTTCTGGAGATGGACATTGGGGGGTCTTTGCCTAGCATTGCGGGTGAATTAATGTCTCTGTATGGTGCACTTAAAATGGTGACATTTATGTGTGTGAGTTTTACAACAATGAAGATGAATGAATGAATAAGTAAGAAAACGAATTCAGTTCAGAGCCCATGGCCTTCTGAAAGCTTTCCCTGATTGGGACACCAGCCTCCATGAACCTAGGACATATCGTACTCTGATCACTAATGTATTTGGTGATCTCCACGCTAAGGTGTGAGCTCCTAGAGAATATGGACTGTGTCTTCCTCTACTTTAGATCTCTGGCTCAAGCCGAGTGCCTAGCACATTGTGACAGCTTGATAATTCTGTTTTAAATCGGTGGATCTGACATTATAGGGTGTGTTTGAAATGAACATCGTGTGTTTCAAATAAATGAACCAGACCAGCTACTATCACAATAGTGGTTGCTTGGATAAACTTGACTCAAATTCTTTTTCAACATGTCTGATCGTTCTTTCCACGATAATTTTAAAAAAGTAGCATGGCAACTGGATGGATTGGGAAAAGACTGAACTTCAGAAGTGGAATAAATGATAAACAGTTTATTGACAGTTTTCACCGTGTGCTAATATACCAGAGAAATTCTTCCTTCTCTTCTTCGCTCAAGCTGGGTTAACTTAGACTCCTCCTTTAGGTCTTAATATAGACATCACCACCTCTGGGAAGCCCCCTTGCTCTCTTATCCCAGGTAGCGTCTACTCTCCCCACCCTGACTGCCGTGAGCTTGCAACAATCCAGCATCTTTCTTATCATCGTGCTTGTCACAAGATGTTATGCATACCTGTGTACTCTTTCTGTCTTCCCCACCAGACAGTAAGCTCCATAAGGGCAGGGACTGCCACATTCCTGGCATCTAGCAAAATTCCTAGCATATGGAAGTCCTCAATAAGTATATATTGAAAGATTGGCTAAAGGAATGATGAGTGAATGAATGCAGTACTGTGGGCATGAAACCGTACAGGGTGCATAGCTGATCCCTTTCAAGCAGCTAGAAGCATTCCTATAGATCCCTAAATCCACCCTCTCGTGGAACAGATGAGGAAGGTGAGGGCCAGAGAGAAAAAGTGAGTTTTCTTAGGTGCATAAAAAATAAATAGAATAGGAACTAGAATCCGGGTCTATTGACTCATGGTTCTATTTCCATTATAATACTGTTCTCTGCTCCCCTCAAGGTCAGTATTTCTGCTGTCCAAGATGATGTATGACCTCATACCTTTGGGATTAAGTCATAAACTCACCATGCATGGCCTTTTGAAAGTAACATCCATTTTAACAGAGGCATTCTAGAGAACAAAGCATTAAACCAAGATGTCTTTTATATAACTGGGTTTAAAACATTGGATTTGGCTGGTGGAGAATAATATGTGGGGCATTTTACATTCCCTCTGGGTGTCCCTCAAATCCTATCATCAGACTAAACTGGCTTTTTTAGGAAACTCTGAATCAAGTGGGATTGTCATAAAGTAAGCCGAAACCTGCTTTCTTGAAGTTAGGA
>CM053619.1:15264980-15297006 GCA_028646535.1 Procyon lotor | reverse complement strand
CTACCTGAAAGCTAGAAAAAGAAAAAGAGCAATAATGTGCCCACCTGTTTTTAATTCTAGCAAGAGGAGAGAGTGGACAAACATTAGTATTTCTTTTTTATTTTTTTTAAGATTTTATTTATTTGACAGAGAGAGAGAGATCACAAGCAGGCAGACAGGCAGGCAGAGAGAGGGGAGGAAGCAGGCTCCCTGCTGAGCAGAGAGCCCGATGTGGGGCTCGATCCCAGGATCCTGAGATCATGACCTCAGCGGAAGGCAGAGGCTTAACCCACTGAGCCACCCAGGCGCCCTCAAACATTAATACTTCATCACAACCATCTGCAGTGTGAAGAAATGGGGCATTCTTCATTTCATATATGTTATATTCATCCTCCCTTTTCTCTGATTCCTGAAGGCAATGTACCTAACCCCAAGGCATGAAACATCATTGGCCTAGGCCAATCATAGTGGTCTCCTTCCCCTTCATAGTGATTGGTCCAACAATGAACATGTGACCCAGTTCTAGCCAATAAAACACAAGGAGAAGTTCAGCTGGTGTCTTTGGGGGAGATTTTTCTCCTTGGGAATGGTGAAAGCCAGTTTTTGCTCTCATTACACTCCTTCGGAGTTTGGATGTGCAAAGATATGATGGTCATAGCTGTGGTAGATCTTGGAATCTTGAGGGGAGTTTCACTGTTAGGCAGAGAGCAGAATAGCAGGACTGACTGTGAGTCCTTGATGACCTCGCTGAGCCACTAAACCAACCCTGAATCCTTAGATAATAAACAACTGATTAAGCTGCATTCCAATAAAACTTTATTTACACAAACAGGCGGTGGGCCACATTTGGCCTGGCCCACAGGCCATAGTTTGCCAACAGTTGGGAATACATTTATCTCACAAATATGTGTTAAGAAACTCCTATGTTGCAGTCAAGGTTGTAGGTGCAAGGAATATAGGAGGGATCAAACATATCAGGTCTCTTCCCTGGGAAGTTTATGCCCCGCTCAGGCAGACATGTGCATGTCAAATGAATAAATAAGGAAGATTACTGCAGGCTGTGATAAGGGCTGTGGTGGAAGTTGAACAATGAGATAAAGTTTTGGGGTTGGGCAGAGCAATGGGGGTGGACCCAGTTGAAATATGCTGGTGGGAAAGAGCATTTCCGGAAACATGGCATCTGAGACGTCAAGAATGGGAAGGGACTTGCTGTGTGAAGAAGGAGGAAGGTCCTGCAACAAGCAACTGGATGACTGAGGGCAGGGCTCAGTTTGGCGCATCCAGGAAGCCACGGGGAGGCTGGGGAAGCTTGAACAAGGGAGAGAGAAGTAGGCAGGGGTCAGAGCAAGCGGGACCTGGAAGGCTGGGGAGGAAACAGGAATTTTATGGCCAGAGCAATGCAGAGTGTAGAGTAAGGATTTAGGCTTTAAAACCATCAGGCTGACTATTGCATGGACTGCAGGGAGGCAAGAGTAGAGCAGAGAGCCAGTTGGGAAGGTAGGGTATCTCAACGGCCCAAGAATTTCACAAGGGCTGTCTCAGTTCACTCAAGTTGTGGATTGGTAGAGAGGGTAGAGATAGGCTGAAGGGGGGAAACTTGGGAAGAACCAGGAAAGAAAGTTCTAGAAAGATAAGCTTCTCTATGAAGATACTCAGGATACCTTGATCCAAGAAGGCCCTGAGACAGGGTTACCTGGCACTATGATCCAAGAGCTGCCATTGACCTCTCTACCCATTGGCAACTCACAGAGTGCCTTGCACAGTTGCTGAGTCCTTCTGAGACAAGAAAGAGGGGACCCAACTGGGAGGTAGCCAGCTGCTCCCAGCTGCAGCCTGGCCAGGATGGGCGATCAGTGAGGCATGAAGTCATCCTGCTTCCCCTGGTCCCTCGGCTTACACCAGAGCGCTGTACTCCCAAGAAGATATTTGTGGAGTTGTTTGGATTGTGTATTTATTCCTCACTTTGTCCCATTGAGGATCTGCAGTAGGCCTCAAGAAAGACCGGTAATAAAATAGAAAGATATAAATTAAATATATCAAGCCTAAGGAAAATACAAATCAGATGAAAGATCAAGTGGGCAGATGAGAAAGCCAGAATGTGGGTTATAACATCCTTCGTGGTTGCCGGCACTAAAGCTGGGAAACCCCATCTGTTTGCTAGTTCCTGTTGTATTATTTACAATATTTCCACCAGCATTGGATGGTTCCCCGTATTTACTCCAACCTGTGGGCCTTTCCTGCCAGCCACGTGGTGATTGCCACACAGCTGGTGGAGGGGTCCATGATGAGGGCCTCTCGCTCCCTGCCTGACTCTCAAGTGACCCCAGCAATGGTGTTTCTCCTTCTCTGGGCGGGAAGGGAAAATTGCCACTGATATTCACAATTTTCTGCTCCACTGCTTTGCACTGGGCTTGGTTTAGCTCAGTGATTTCCCAATCAGATTTGAAGTTGCTCACATTACTAAAATCAAAATGCTAATAAGCAAGGCAGATGAAACTAAGGCTTGAGGTTCCCATCCTGAAGCCCTAGGGGCACATGGCCAAGTTCCTAGGGACAGAGGACCTGGGAGAGGGTCAAGGCTAGAACGAAGCAAACAAGGGGCTTAATCGATGAAAACAAGCCAGGGGTGGCCAGCCCGGATCCTGCTCTTGGTCAAGGCTAGATGCCTGGAGTACTGGAGTACTCAGTATCCAGCCCAGGCTCAGGTCACTCTGGGTAAGTCACTTCCTCTTTCCTCCCTTCCCAGCCAAATGGGATTGGCTAATCTATCAGAAAGGGGCTGACTTCTAGGCTAAGAGGGAGCTACAGCCCCCAAAGGTGAGAGATACTATGGAAGGCAGCTGGTGGCCACAAGACTCATCTCTGGCCAAGACTACCTCGTGTGTACCCCCCTCCCTGCCCACTCCTCCTCTGATCCTTTCCCTCCTCCTCCATTGTCCCATCAACCTCTTATGTCTTGGCCCCACCTGTGGTTAGGTCTTTAGTGTTTTTATCTTAGGTCCTTCTGACCAGCCAGTTCCTATTAGTGTCCCCTTTCTGGCCAAGCACCCTCAGGCTCTCAGGATCCTTCTCTGGTGACCCATCTCCATAAGCGGCCCAGGCAGGAAGTACGATTCATATGTCCAGACCCTTCTTCCCGTCCCTTCCACAACCTACCCACCCCCAACCCAAGATATGGCTCATATGGGTCACCTACCATTCCCAGTTGACTGTTCTCAAGCTCACACCCCCAGATGACTCATCCAGGTACAACACCTGCTTTGGCTGGGTCAGGCCACAGGACACATCTGTCAGCTGGACCTGGTTGAGGGTAACAGGGCTCCATCATGAGAGACAGCCTGGAGTCCTGAAGTGGGGTGACCAACTCCTCCCAGTTTGCCCAAGACTTTGAGAAACCCATCCGTCCCCGGCAAATTGGGATGGTCAGTCACTCAATAAGAGAACTGGACATAGAATATAAGAACCAGCCTCCGTCTCACCTGTGTAACCATTGGCAACACACATCTCCCTCTCTATGAACTGGCCCTTATAATCTCTTCCCTGCCTCCTTTGCAGGGCTGGTCTAAGGGTCACATCAGATAATAGATGTGAAAGCACTTAACGAACACTAAAGCACTGGACAGATGTAAAGGGGATTTTATTACCCAGTGTTTACGACCTTGAGGCCAGAGTATTAGCAATTTCAATTAATCAAATAAATGGAAAAATAAATTGGTTTTATGGAAACAGGTTCCCGCACCTTGCCAAGGGTTCAGGGCTGAGGCAAGGGACAGGCAAGAATCCGAAGGGCTCAGAGCTGGGGCTGAGCTAAACCCAAGCAGAGGCTCACCTGAGCCCACTCTGCTGGAGGAGCCCAGAACATGCCTGCTGGACACCTGTAAGCTCAGCCGTGGTCTCATCAGGATCTTTTCTCAGCCACAGAGCAACCAAACACAGTTGGTTCATTGTCCACGCTGTGCTTGAATGAAACTGGCAAGGAGGCACGAGGCTTCACAAGCTATTTGAGTGCTAACCCTTGAACATTGGTGTGTTCATGGCTCTGGACATCGCAGTAGTCTCGGAAGGTTCTGGAAACGACATGCTGAAGACCCTGCTCGGGAGGATATGGAAGCTGAGGTTGTCCCTGGACCCTGATGCAAAGCACCAGCCTAAGCCCGGCAGGCACTGTGCTGGAGTTTGAATCCTGATGCTTTGAGTGGAACGTGGACATAGCTATGAAGAGCCTTCCATACTGGAAGGAAGGCCATAAAATCAAACTCATAAAATCAAACTCAATTTGACAGACGGTAGCCTTTTGCCCTCTCTGAAGTCTTCTAGACGGGGAGACAGGTAGAGAAATAGCCACACCCAAAATAGTTCCAATGTAGGGCTATGTGCACAGTCAGAAATAGGACCATTCGTGCCAAAATAGACTTAGGCAGGGTAAGTGACAATCTTGTTAATAATTTGGGAGCAAGGTTTGCTATGGACAATTTGCAACCCAGATCAGCTGTCCCTGTATAATTAAGAATAGATTGTGCCCAGTTCTGGTTTATGGTCTTATGGAGTTCAAGGCACTGTGGGTCCAATAAAGAAACACAACCGCCACAAAACTCCTTTCCTCCCAGCTCAGCTAATCAATAAGGCCACCGAGAGGGGAGATTTGCCTGGCGCAGGTCAAGCCACTGCTGGTCTGGGCCTTTAGCTTTGTGGAAGTCACCAGTGTCCCCAGACTCTTTCCATCTGGGAAATGGGGTTACAGCCAGACATCCACAGTCCACCCCTCTTGTTATGAGATTTATTATCTGCTGATGAATTGCATTTTGAAATGCCAGCAGTAGGGAGAAGGGGGTTTGCCTAAATTAAGTGCCCGATGCTCTTTAAAGTGATAGAAGCTTTAAGATTGGAGAATGTTTTTAAGGTTACCTCTTTATTTTATACAGAAGAAAAACAAGGCTCGGAGCACGTATGAAGGGATGGGGCATGGAGATGATTCATACCCATTGTTGGAGAAATGAAGATTAAGTTTGGAGGGTTCTGACTCCGTGAGATAATACCACATATTTATTGAATATTTACGACAGGCAAGCCACCATTCTAAGAGCTTGTTATGCAGTCCCTTAATTAATCCTTCTGTGAGCCCTGTGAGATAGTTACTATTTTATCTTCATTTTGCAGATGGGATAACCAAGGCACAGAGAGGTTAAGTAACTTGTCCAACTTCACACAGCTAGCCGACTGAGCTGAGATTAGACCTCAAGACCCAGACACCATGCCTGCTCTTTAAGCACTCACTGGTCAGCCATCCTGCCTCTTGGCTGAGCAATTCTGGCACCTGCAGCTTTTTGGAAAGTTACTTCTTTATAGGCTGAGTCTGGATTTTTTTTTTTTCTCATTTAAAAAATGTATTCGTTGACTCATCTATAAATTCGCATTGAATATCTATTGTATACCAGGTTCTGGGGTCTCTAAATAAGGGACACCAGTTTCTGCCCTCCAGGAGCTCACGGGTCCTCAATACCCCTCCCGAAGTAGCATCTTTGATCTTGTAGGCAGTGCTTATTTTCTGTTTTAACAGATTACTACAAACTCAGTGACTTAAAACTCTACCCATGTATTAGTTCACAGTTCTGTAGGTCAGGAGTCTAGGTGGCCTTGCTGTAGAGCCCCACAAGAACCCCAGAGACAGGTGGCTCAGTGTGTTAAAGCCTCTGCCTTCAGCTCAGGTCATGATCCCAGGGTCCTGGGATCGAGCCCCGCATCGGGCTCTCTGCTCAGTGGGGAGCCTGCTTCCCCTTCTCTCTCTGCCTGCCTCTCTGCCTACATGTGATCTCTCTCTCTCTCTCTCTCTTTCTGTCAAATAAATATATAAAATCTTTTAAAAAAAAAGAAGAAGAAGAAGCCCAGAGACATTCTGTACCTTCCCCAGGGACCACACTGGTAGGAACTGATGTGATTCCAGTTCAGGTGTGCCAAACCTGAAAAGTGGGTGCCCTTTCCTTTCTCAGCAGGGGTCAGGATGGTGCTTGTGGGCAGGTAGTAGTGACCCCCAGCCCCCAAGTCATCCCTGCTGGTACCAAGAACACCAGGATGCTCTGAGTTTTTACTGAGAGTTCACTTACCCCTCACAAGTACCCTGTGAGGTAGGGACCGTGATTGTTCCATTTTCCAGTTGAAGACACTGAAGCAACGTGAGCAGAAGTCACAAAAAGTCCCACAGCTGGTTAGAAGTACTGCAGAGCTCAGGGCAAGGCAGTTCCAGCGCCTACCCTTTATATGCCCTCCTACTTTTCCTGCCAGGAATTAAGAAAAAACAAAAAAGAAAGATGTCAAGCTTGCCCAGGAGGGGAAAAGGGTGCCCTGCTCTCTGCTGAGCTCCAGACTGCGGGCCCCATCCGTCTAACCACAAGTAATGCCTCTATTTGCAGCAAGCCTAGGCCGAGAGTGTCTGTTGCCTGAGGTCAAACAGCTAGAAAGTGCTGGAAGTAGGATTTGAACTGGGTTCTCTCTAAACCTATATTCTTTTCATTTACCAAAGACAGAGGCACAGAGGAATCAGAGAACATGATCCAGGTGTGGCTCCTGCACAAAGGTGGGGGGACAGTGAAAGCCTGAAAGCCAAAGGGTACAAGGGCTCAGCCAGGTCAGTCCAGGTGGGCTTCTAGGAGGAGGTAAGAGAGAAAGTGAGTGAGTGAGGAGGTACGTGTGGAGCTATTTGGATGGTTTGGTTTTGACTAGGAACCGTGTCCAGTGTTTTTATTTAAAAGAAAAAAAAACTTGCACTGGATTGCTATAAATAAAGTATGGGCTCTGTTTCTAAATGGACTTTTATTTCCACGCGTTAACGAATCACCAGTGCATTCGACAGGCAGCCCCGCTTAGAGTCTGCAGAGCCATGAGCTCTTTGAGCATGCGTGTTTCATGAGCCCCCAGCGCCTCCCTCTGTGAAGGGAGCCGCTGCTTGCTGATAGTCTGACCCGCTCTCCATGAGTCTACTGAGTTCAGAGCAGCTCAATGCCCTCATTTTAAATACAGCTTTCATGGAAAGGAACGCAAGGCAGGTGTGCCTTTAGACCCCAGTTCCGACTCTGCGATCCCTGAGTGCTCCTGGGTTAAGATTTATCTTTGTAGAGTTTTTGCAGAGAGCAGTGCCCGGTTGTCAAGTGCTGCCCCCCGATGAGAGGAGGGATGGGGAGTCCTCTTGAGAGCGAGGACAAGCCATAGGTAGGTTCGAATACTTTTTTAAAGTGCCACCGTTCATACAAACTACAAGCTTATCAGAGTTCTTTTCTTCAGCTTTCAATTAAAGAGGGTTGTCTACTGACAATACTTCCCTGACTGCTGTTATTTGTATCTAATGATAGTGAAATATTGTTTCTTTGTATCAGCGTCTGTGTTCTTCACTGCTTACCAATCCTGACCAAGCAGTCACCCATTTGTAGGATTAGAATGACATTCTGGGGCATGTATTTGCTCTATGTGTTAAGTAATTTACAGGGCTTGTCTTGTCTAATCCTCACAAAACCCTAGGAGTTTGGTGCTATATGACTTTTTGTCTTCAGATGAGGAAAATAAGGCACGGATGGGGTCAGCAGTCCATCGTCCGGTAGGTAGTGGGAGAACCAGGTCCTAATCCTGGCAGCCCTGGGCTCTAGAGTCTGCTCTCAACCACACTTTTTCGTTGCTAGAAAGAACTGGCACAATGAGTCCTGTGTCTAGCCTCTTCCTCGTCAAATGAAGAAATGGAGGCACGGAGGACAGGTCGTCATCATATAGAGCTGAGACAAAACCCCAGACCTCCCCCTTCCTTGTGATACATTCTTTCTATTAGACCTGAATTCCTGCTGTTTCTACTCGAAGGGCTGAGTGCTCTTGGACAAATTACAGGACTCAGTGCCTTATCCGTGAAGTAGGGATATCAACATATACTTAGTAGATCTGAAGAAACGCTCGAAAGATAGAGATCCACAGAGCACTTGGGACACAGTATATGTTGTTCTTTCTTCCTTTCCTCCAAAGCAAAGCTTTGGAGAAAAAGAAGAAGCAGATCTACCGACTATCCCAGAATATCTTTGGGAAGATATATTTAGTCTGTTTATCCGACAATGGATTAACATCTATGAAAGATAAAGTATTACTGTAACATTTTCAACTGAGGATGACTTGGCAATGCTTGGAGACATGCTTGTCACAACTGAGATGAGAGGGGAGGGCTTCTATTGGCATCCAGCCAGAAGGGGCCAGGGACATTGTTAAAGTTCCTGCAATCCCAGAGCAGTCCCCCAGACGAAGTAATCATCCTGTCCAAAATGTCAATAGTGCTGCTGTTAAGACACCCAGCTATAAATCAGCATGAAAAAAGATCAACAATTCAATAGAACAATGAAAATGGATATGGAGAGGTAAGATAAAGAGAAGTGGAAACAGAAATGGCCAATAAGCATGACTCAGTGGTCATCAGGGGAAACACAAATTAAAGCAAGAAGAAGGCGCCATTTCCCACCATCAGATGGGCAGGCATTTTAAAAAAAAGTGAGAGCACCAAGCGCTGGCTAGGTTGCAGAGTAATGAGAACCCAAGCGAATGCAGGTACAACCACTTCAGGGAGCAATTGGGCAATACCTAAATTGAAGCTTCACATAACTAAATGGAGCAAGTCTACCCAAGAGAACTCCACCTCCCGGTGCAGAGAGAAATGTGAGCTAGAAAGTGAATGGCAGCACTCTAGAAGCGAAAGATTAGAGACAACCTAACAGTCCATCACAAGGGAAGTAGATGATTAAATGAATAAGTAGCAGACCTCAATGGGGTTAGATAACAAGAGCTTGAGGGAAAAAGAAGTTGCAGTGAATCCTGAAAGAGTATGTAAGTGTACAAAGATCTAAGGCTGGCAAACAAAACTGTTAACAAAGCTGATGTTTATTATCACACCTATACTAGAAACATAAATTCTAGCACGGGACTGTCCATTTCAAGTTGATGGATACCTCCGGGGAAGGAAAAGTGGGAGAGAATAATGGCCCAGAGAATCAGAGGGTTCCTGTTGTATGTGTACAGTTTCATTACCCAAGGAGGGTGGTGGGTACTCTACTATTCTCTATATTTCTGTATATTTGTGATTAAAATAAAACAAAATGCCACAGAAAATGACAGTGTCTTCTCAATGGCCTAATGGGCCCATTTAACTCAGGTTGGGGCAGGGTATTCAAGAGAGGTCTTCTAAGGGGAAAATTTGCTATCCTTACTCTGAATCCCTTACATGACCATGGCTTATCCAGGGAAACATGTACCCTGAAGCCCATATTTCACATTCGTGATGAGTCTTATGGCCCCTCCAAAGATTGGTATCTGTGTGTTTTAGGGAAGGCCTTAGTTTCTCTGGAATAACTAAGATTCAGGATTCCAGCTCATTCCATAGTCACCTTCAAGATCTACTATGAAGATGCTTGTAACATTTCCTGGGGACGGCAGTGACAGGAGGAATGGGCCCATCATGGGGCACGGGCATTGCAGATGGCCGAAAGCAGGTGGAGGACAGAGAATGGGATTATTTACGGAGACCATGGCTTGCAACTAGACCAGTTCATGGAAAGCATGGAGCAAGTACACTGGACAGTGTCAGTCACCCCTTTGGGGTTCTCTATAAGGGCGATCTCCTGTCGTGCATAGAAATGCTTATTGGTGCTGCTCCCTCACACTGATTCAGCCTTAATTCAGCTGAGCAGTTGGACCTTGTATAGTAAGATTTGATTTCTAGATAAGCCTG
Organism: Procyon lotor; assembly: GCA_028646535.1. Taxonomy (NCBI): domain Eukaryota; kingdom Metazoa; phylum Chordata; class Mammalia; order Carnivora; family Procyonidae; genus Procyon; species Procyon lotor. Next base: position 15,287,282 of record CM053619.1, on the reverse strand, counting down.
AAAATCTGGTCCTATCATCATACTGGATCTGGAGTAAGAAGCTTCCTACCCCCAGTTTTAGAAGCCCTCTATTTATGGCCAGGGGTGGAGATGTGATAAGGGCAGTGGGCTCACTGTGCCCCCAATTCTTGACCGTGCCATGTAGGATCTCTCTGAGGCCTTCTGGGCACTAACTAATAGTGGTTCCATACAAGCTCTTGGGTGAAGAAGCCACATTCAATAGGGGGTACGTCTCTTGGCTGGTGTATTGCCCGGTGGGGTCAGTTGGCTACTATAGACTGTAAGCACTGAATTCTCTAGCTTCAGGAGGGAATAGTATCCAGTCTCCATCTCCTGCCAGAGAAAAGACCAAAAATCTCTCTCACATCCCGTCTCCGATAACCAGGAACTTCATCTTGGTGAAGAGCCCCTTCTGAACAAAAAGGGATAGTGGTGGTAGGGTTTTCTCTCTCTTTTTTTTAATGTCTACTGAGTATGCATCTGAATGTCCACCCTGAATGTCTACCCAGCATACATCTGAATGTCCACCCAACATACATCTGAATGGCTGAGATGAATTTATTTGAAGGAATTTGCATGAAATGGACAACATCCTCTTGTTATCCTAGATGTTCAAATTTTGTCTCACCAAAGAAATTATGCTCTTTCAATGACCAGAACACTCTCAGGACAGATGTAAGACTCTTAGAAGCATTTATAAAATGGACATAAAGAGGGTCTCCAGAATCTTCATGACATTTCACACTGTGCATAATCAATGAATGAATTATCCTCAAATAACAGACGTTTATGGTCATCTTCTCCTGACAGTAGCTGGGAGAGGGGTTATGAAAGGGTGGGTGTTAAGTGCTGATCACAATCTTCATGGAGCTTGAATCCATTCAGCAAATATTTACTGAATGCCTACCATGTGCTAAGCATGCCTCTAGGTGCTGATAATTTTTCAGTGAAAAAACAAAGTTCCTATATGAAGTTCTCATTTTGGTGGAAGAGACCAACAATGTGCAAGTAAACAAAATAAAGCAGCATGCAATAACAAAAGGTAGACTTTAGATATAGTTGACTACTGTAAAAAGTATGAGATAAGATAGTTTGTAGAGACCAACTGGGACCCAGATGTAGTCCATTCACTCCTAGACCATATACTCAACTTGGGAATATCATAACGGGAAGATGCTCTAGGTGACCCAGTGAGAGAGATGGACCCAGACACAGTAGTCCATGGTATTGTATACTGTTTCCAAAAGTTGTGAACTCGGGCTTAATCTGGAACAATGTACCACCTGAGGGAGACCAATCTGGTAGGTGGGCCAGGGGAGATGAAGTGGATAGATTTAAAAATCTAGTCCCAATATTTTAGAGCTCCTCCCATCAGGAAGTGACATCTCAACCCACCCTTGAATCTGAGCTTGCTTTGACCTGTAGAGCATGGTGGAGGAGATACTGAGTTAATTCTAGAGCCAAGGTCTCAAGAAGTCATGCAGTTTTTGTTTTCACACTCCTGGAACCTTGAGACTGCCACATTCTGAAGACACCTAGTCTGACCTCCTTGCGGATGGAGAGGCCATATGGAGAAAGCCCAGGTGGAGTATGAGAAGCTATTCCAATCACCCCTGCTGAGGCCCAGGACATATAGGCAGAGCCATTGAGGAAACCCCAACACTGACTGTAGTTACCTAAATGGAGCTAAGCAAGACCAGAAGAACCAGTCAGCTAGCCCACAAGATCATGAGAAAAAATAAGTTGTGAAGTGTCTATGTAGTAATAAGTAACTAATGGAAGGTCACACTCAAGGACATACACACGGTAATGGCATGGTTCCTTGGGACCAGTCAGTGACAAAATGTACTCATCAGATTTTGAAGTAAGAGAAGCAGGTTCCATCCCAGGGCTAGGTCCCAGAAGAGTGACACAGATGTCAAGGCTAAGCTAACTTCCGTGTGAGACCCACCCTGCACTGTCCTTGTGTATCCTGATGATCTGAGAATGGAGGCTTCAGACCAGAGCCCCACAGATGCCCAGGATTCAGGCCTGCAACAGTGGGCACAAGGCTTAGAGTAACAAACCTCATTCCTGACTCTTCTCTCTGAGTCCTAATGGGTTCAGGGCTGGGGGGGACAGGGTCAAAGGAATTGGTCTTCAGTAGCGCAATTGATCCTTGAACAATGTGGGCTTGAACTGTGCAGGTCCACTAATTCGTGGATTTTTTTTTTTTATAAATACAGTGCACTACTATAAATGTATTTTTTCTTCCTTACGGTCTTCTTAATAACATTTTCTTTTCTCTAGCTTACTTTATTGTAAGAATTCAGTATATAACATATATGCAAAATATATGTTAACCGACGATTTATGTTATCCATAGGGCTTCCCATTAACAGTAGGCTATCAGTAGTTAAGTTTGGGGGAATCAAATGTTCTAAGTGGGGTTTTGACTGTGCAAGGCATCAGTTGCATCATTGTTGAGGCATCATTGTTAAACAACAAGGCATCATTGTTGAACCTTTGTTCAAGGGTCAGCTGTACTGAACAAAGGCAGGCTTTTCATTTTTCATTTTATTTCATAATCTTCATTTATAAAAAGGTAAATATAAGGATATAGGAGCCAAATGCCCAAAGGGTAGGTCATATGCTAAGAATTTTAGGAGTTTGGTGAAGGGATGGACCACCCAGGAGATAAACAGTTGGTGCAGGATTAGAGTGGACAGTCTCATGAGGGGATTTGAGCAGATAAAGAGTTGGACAGCAGCAAACAAGAAGTAGATATGAGTGACCTGGAGGGAACTTAGGAGGGGAAGGTGATGGGAGAAAAGGAGAAGAGGCAAGATCCAGCCTGCCAGGGGAGGATGGGCAGACCCGTCTGGCTAAGGGAGTGCTCATGTACATATGATCAGGAAATAAAGGTGAACTGTGAATGCTGAGACAAGGGACTTTACTTCTAGGTTGTGGCACATGAAAGCCACTCATGGTTCTTCAGCAAAGAAAGATACATGCTTTAATGATAAAGATTTAAGTGAATGGATGGGTGGATGGTGGATGAACAGATGAATTTGGACCAAGGACAGGCAGATATGATTAAAGCATAAAGATATGAATGAATGGATGAAAGAAGAAATGGATGGATGCATGGATGGATGGATGGGTATATAATAAAGAAGACACATAGATATGCACTTTAAACATAAAGATCTGAACGGGCATATGAATAAATGAATGGGTACATGCATGGGTAGATAGGTGAATAGATGATTATGTGGCAGAAGGAAGAGCCTGAGGAAGTCAATTAAGTTTTCTGGTGAGCAGCTTTGACGCTTAAATTCATCATTGCTGCTGCCCTCCATTGCCCCACTCCCTGGGGCCCATCCCATCAGCCCGGTACTGCAGGTTCACCTGACTGTTGGTGAAATGGTTCAGGGGAGTGTGTCATGAGGGTGACAGGAACTCATCGATCACAGCCAGGCTCCAGCTCCTCTGGGAGCAAATCACAGCAGCACGGGAGGAAGGCTGCAAGACAAAGAACTGAGACCCAGACTTGTCACATTTCTGCATGCCTCACAGGCCCCTCCTCCAGAGTTTTGGCAAAGGGGGTTCCCAACCGCGTCACTTTATTGTCACAGCATGGAGCACATTGCCAGGCACATAGTAGATGCTCAATAAAAGCTTGAGGAGTTGAAATGAAATGTCATCAAGTTCCCTGAATGGGACAAACCGATTGTGCACCAGTGACACCATCCCGCCATCATATCCTCATGAAAGCCATTGTCAGAGAGAATGACAGAGTGAGTTGAACAGTCCATCACCTAACCTTCAAGAGAAGATATAAATCAGACCTCATCAGCATTCAGGGAAATAAATCGTATAAAATGAGCCTGCCATCTGCCTTTTGTGATATAAATCAAGCTTCCATTGGCTCTTTTTTGTCTATAGGCTGAGGTCCATATTCCTTAACAAAATAAGCAGAAGTCCCCCACAATATGACTTCAAGCTTTTAAAATATACATATTGTCATTTGTGTATTGACTGCTAACTATGTGTAAGAGAATATATCAGGCACTGGGACCCTGAGAAGAATGAGATACATCCCCTCGCCTCAAGGAGAACATTATCTATTATTACCTATCGAAGAGACAGATATTTAGACATGTCCTACACATTTTATGCCAATCTATGGCTACACGGTATAGTACAATCCATGTGGTACAGATAACACAAGGGAGGAAAGGATGAGTGATTAACTCTGCTAGAGGGTCAGGGAAGGTGTCATCTCACAGTTAAGAAGATTCGGGAAGGTTAAGTGGAAGTTTCCCAGGCCAAAAGAGAGACAAGGACACTTCAGGCAGAAGGAACAGTCTTAGTTAAAATCCTTGGCCACAAGTTGAAATGAAATAGGGAATTTAATATCCAGAGATCTACCCTGTCAACTCAAGAGGTTGGTCGCACAAGTCCAATGAGAGGATATATAAAAATGCTTTGTAAGCTGCAAAGTGTTAGGCAGATGCAAAGGCTTATTATAGGTGTTCAGTATCTGAGTGGTGATTGATTGGCCAATTTGGCACAACCCAGTGGGAACAGACCATATATAACTCCTCCTCGAACCAAGGCATGCTAATAGAGAATTTACCAAAGTGTGTCTTTAACCTGAGGGCTCCCCTGGAACCTATTTGGATTTGTTTGACCATGAAAGGGCAGGATGACAGGCAAGTGGGGAGACAAGACAGACTTGGAACTGAAGAGTGATGGTCACCCCCATTTGAAGAGTCATCAGAAATTAGAATGAGATGGCTTAGTGGTCATCAAGTAAGCTAATGAAAGCAATGATATCTGGGTGCCATTTGCAATTTTTTAAGAACAAGGACATTGTGGCAATCAAAGCATTCAATAATGGGTCAAGTATCTACTGTTTGTGAGGATCTGTGCTTAGTAGAGTGGGTAAGACGGAGATTAGAAAATGTACAGCCCCTCCTCTCAAGCAGTCCGAGATTTGTAACCAAGTCTTGCAATATGGTTGATAAGTGCCATGCCCAAACCCAAATCTTGACTTCCACTCCCAAACTCATTCCTCTGCTTGTTGTTTCCCTTTCATAACTGGTGTCTCCATTCACCAAAATTCCCCAGGCCCCAATCTGAAAGCCACTTCTGCCCTTTCCCTCACCCTCTCCCTGCACACTCAACCCACCAACAAGTCCTGTTGGCTCTTCCACCAAAGGAGATCCCGGTCCTGCAGCCCCTTACCCCTCAGAGCCACCACCATCATCTCTGCCTGGAACATGACTTCCGTGCTCACCTCCCCGCAACCCAGCAACCAGACCAACCTTTTCAAGATGCAGATCAGAAAATGCACCCACTCCTCTTTCATTCCCCCAACACCAAAGCTTCCTTTAGGCTTAGACCAAAATCCAGATTCCTAGCAGTGACCCACAGAGGTTACATCATTTTACTCTGCTCTACTGTCTAACCATTGCTCTGGTCCTCATTCACTATACTCCATCCACACTTGCTTTCTCCCCCACCAGACATATTCCCACCCCCAGGGTTTTCCTTTTGCTGTTCCCTCTGCCAGAACTACTCCCCCCGCCCCTCCGCCCCAGATCTTTACAAGGTCATTGCCTCACCACGTGCAGACTCTGCCCAGAGATGCAGTCCATGATGCCTTCACTGAAATAGCAACACCCTCAACCCACTACAATCTCATTATCCAACATTTGTTCATAGTAATGACATAGAGCACATGATAGGCACTAAACAAGTAATGTGTGCATGAACGCACGCAAGAGGACACCAGGGAAGGAGTGAACATATATGCTTGAAAGAACCAAGGGGCTGCTGGCTTTGGGTTCTAGAAGATGATTATGATATCACCAGGTGGATAAAGAACAAGGACATTCCAAGCAGAGAGAACAACATGAACCAAAGATGTAGAAGAACACAGCATTTCTGCCGGAGTGGAGTCAACTCAGGAGGACACAGGTGCCTGGGAGAGCACAGTGGTGTGCAAAGCGAGGCAGATCACTGAGGGCTCTGTGAGTTGTGCCAAGGGAGGGAGCTCCAGCTGCAAGAGTAGAGATAGAGGTTATTGAGCCTAGAGCTGAAAGAGCTTCAGGGCTCCAGGTGGCTCCCAAGAGTTTGCAAATCTTTTGATTACCACACTACTGTCATGACCACACCCCTCCTAGCTGTGTCCATGTCCATTCCTCTGCTGGCTGGTGACTTTGCTCTGTGTCTTTAGTTCAGATTACTCAGACAAAAAGAAATTTGATTGACTCCTGTTTTGTCTGTTAAGAGAGGCCATGTTTATTGGCCAGCTGGTAGCTGGGATGCTTCTCAAGTCAGATACTGTTGCCTTATTTAGTCAGTTGTGGTCTGGTTTGAAAGAAGGTCTTGGGACATGAACATGACTCCTTGGCCCTCCCTCTCCAGCAGGGACCATGGACAGGGCCGTTCCTTTACTAGGAAAGGGAGTATCCACCACCCCCAAGGCTGTCGAGTACCGTGTATATGACCAGAAAACACAAGTAATAGCAAAATTAAAAGCAAAATCATAATTGTCTCAATTCTTCCAAGTCTTTGTCTTGAGATAGGAGAGTGCCCAGATCCTCTCTACTTCAGGTTGATCTTTTTGTGTGATGGTAAGGCTCCTGGCAGAGTGGCAGAGGGAGGCAGAAGGGACATGAGCCCTGAGTGAGGAAGACTATCAGTGGGGAGGGAGGATGACTAGGCAGTAAGTCAGCAGCAGTCCTGGGTACCACACATGAATGGGACAGTGTCCAGAGGGAAAAAGGGAACCTCTCCTTCTCTCTTAAAAAAAAAGAGGAGAGATTTTACCAGAAGCTTCTCCGAAGACTCCGCCTCCCTTCTTGTTGGCCAGAATTGGGTCACTTGACCCTTCCTGTTGCCAATGGAAATGAGATGACCCTTAGACCATTCTATGGGTGGGGTTCATGGTCCCTCTTCCTCTGCTGGGGAGGCATGGATGTCTGAACAGATTCCAGGTTCTCTTGGGAAGGAAGGTGGATATGCATGGATGCTGGGAAGGCGGACTAAGAGACTCCACTCCATCTCTGAAGACCATTCCAGAGAACACCAAAAGGGAAAAGATATGGCACAGGAAGTAAAGAGGTGGTATCCCAGACAAAGAAGGGGATCGATGTGAAGGAAGAAGCTCTGTTTTCAAGCCCAGCTCTGCCCCTCAAAATCACACTATGCTCACCTATAAAATGGGCATTTGGATCTGTTGTAAATTGTCTCAAAACCCAAGCAAGACAGTGGAGCCGGAAGAGATTCCCAGCCTGAGGAGTGTGACAGCTCATTTGAGGAAGTCAGTTATTATTAATGAGAGAGCCTTCAGAGTCAGAGTCAAGGGCAGGCCAGGGACGAAGCCTAGAGTGGCTTACTGGCACCTGGAGGTGTGAATGGCAGGCAGCATCTCTTCACACTGCTCCCCGGGGGCACAAGTGCCTCTCTCAACCCTTGGATAGTCCTGTTTGCCGAAAGACACCAAATAACAAAGATAATTAATTCAGGAGACCCGAGTAGAGTGGTGTACTTTTTGTGACTTTCTACTGACCCAGGGACTGTGCGGGTGCCGCTGGCAAAGATCTTTATCTCTGGGATGGAGGGCTCGAGCTCCTTAAATCAGCATTCTAGAACCGTCTTGGAGAGGGTGGGGAAGCCAGCTTCAACCCGATCAGTTGCAAACAGACCAGTGGATTAACGAGGCAGGGCAGGCCTCCCTAATCAAGATTTTCATTTTTCATTGCGGAGGCTTTCTTCAAAAATCTCAGTTAATTGGATTGCTGACTTGGCGAGAGGGACACAGGCTTTCAAACGAGAGAAAAAGGTGGAAACGGGCAGTTACCTCCACGTCTTGGAGCGCTGTGCCTTTATCCAGTTAATCTTAGCTTCACGTGACTACGCAGTACTGTCGTGCCTGCATGGGTCCAACCTTGGGGAGCTGGCGCAGCATCGCCCCCAGAGTCAGACCTGACCTTCTGCAGGGTGCAGGTGGTTCCTAGTGGCAGTCCTAATATCCAGTTTGGACCTTAGCAGACTAAGGCAGATGACTGGGACTGGGGAGCCAGGATCCAGTGCCCCACCCATCCTATTCACCACGTGTGGCCTTGAACAAGTCACTTTCTCCATCATCTTGGGTCCCCATATCAAAAGTAATGGGTTCCACTACTTGGGCTCTGAGATCCTTTCCAGCTCAGCCCCTTTGCTGGTTCTTTGATTGGGAGCAGCAGCTGCAAGATGGGATAGGGTGGAGGGTTTTTTCAATCGTTCAGCCTGTGGCAATCTGAGAGCCACTCAGGAGCGCACCTGGGGTCCCGCAGCCCACAAAGGATAATGAACAGGGAAAGGTGGAATGTGCCTCCAGCGCTCAGTGAAAAGAACCCCCGGGACGGGCTCCAGGGAGGGCTATATGATGCCCTTTTTGCAGATGTCTCAAATACAGGAACCCAAAGGGGCCAGGATTGGGAAGAGTGGAAGCCTGGATCTAACACCCTAGTTCTGCGGCAGGGGTCCCTTCTTTCTAGACCTGTTCCTTCCGCTGTAAGTTGGACAGAAGACTCTCTACATTACAGGGCTGTTGAGTAGGTTAGATTGGATGAGTATCTAAAATGCCGGGGCACCTGGGTGGCTCAGTCGTTAAGAGTCTGCCTTCAGCCCAGGTCATGATCTCAGGGTCCTGGGATCAAGCCCCGCATCAGGCTCCCTGCTCAACAGGAAGCCTGCTTCTCCCACTACCATTCCCTCTGCTTGTGTTCCCTCTCTCGCTGTGTTTCTCTCTGTCAAATAAATAAAATCTTTAAAAAATAAATAAATAAAATAAAATGCCTGATACGGGGCAAACACTGAGTGTTATTTCCTTTCATCCTATGCTAGCTGAAACATCTCTACCTTCCAGCTTCTCAGAAGGCTGAGTTCTGAGAAGCAGAGAAACCTCTTCATTTTTAAGTGGCATACACCAAGAGAGTTTAAACTTCGGAGGGAAGCTCCTGGAAATGAGGGGCAGCCGGCCTTGCAACTGTGATTCTCTTTGGCCTCAGCTATTCCTTTGAGTTCTGTCCCTGTACTAGCTTTTCCTAAAGCCCATAGCCCAAGCCTGGTCGCAGACCAACCCTGTGGCTTCCCAGTGAAGCCCCTGGGAGGAGACAGCGTATGCAAGAGAGTTGGCTAGATCTTAAGGGAAGGCAGAGAATGAACAAAGAGAGAGACACTCAGACTCAGTTTCTCCTCTGCTTTTGGTAAGGGATCTTCTATGCCATTGGAGGCGGCCACCTGCCCCAACCCCTTCCCTGATATCCCACCTCCTAGCTTCTGGATTGATCCCTATTAGATGGCACCAGCTCACCCGGGAGGTGCTCGTGATACTTCAGCCCCCTGGAGGTTAAGCATAGAGAACCCTACGCCTACAGGCAGCCCAGTGACTCACAGACGCCAGCTCTGGTCTGAGAAGCAACTCTCCCCCAGGCACCTGGTGCCAAGAATGACGTCCTCTTCCAGGCAAGACTCACTCCTGACACACAAGGGTGTGGCCCTCGAGGGCTGGAGCATCCCAGTTTCTGTACCAGTGCAGCAATGACATCTGCAGTCCTGGACAGTGTGGCCTTGCTGTCTGCTCTCCTCCAGGTTGCAGGAGATAGGGCTGATGATTAGGGATGGAGAGGGAGGTCTGAGGGAAGATGGGAAATCGTTGGCACTCTGTCTACTTGGTCAGTCATTTACTAAGCATTTTGGAGCACCTGTTATATACAAGGTCTCTGCTGTTATATACAAGATCTCTGCACCTGTTATATACAAGGCACTGGAAAGTGACAAGTAAGACGCAATGGTGAAGCTCCCAGTCTATTGGAGGGGATAGCACGTGCGCAAAAATGGCTGTCTAGAAAAATATGTGCCATGAGAGCAGGTCAAATCTAGGAGGGCAGAGGAAGATGGGAAGGGTATTTGTTCTAGACAGGTTGGAGAGGATTTCACAAAGGAAGTGGCCTGGTTGCTGAGTTTTGGAAAAGGGTCTGTTTCTCCTGAGAATAATGGGGGGAAAAATTTTTCATTCCCTGGGGGGAAAAATATTTTAATTTCCCTGGATTGGAACTGCTTCCTTCCCTGAGATAGAATCCAAGGGGTCTAGCGAACGAGGAACAAACTTCTAAAAGGAGTCCCAGGAATGGGAACACCCAAACCTAAGATGTTGAGATCTTCAGGGAGGGATGCTCTGGCACACAGCCTTGGGTAGAGCGGTGTCAGTAACTGAACCAAGACCTGCATCTATTTTTAAAATGATCTACACTTCTGGGAATAGTCCTGGAGGGAAATCGGTCATCGATTGCTAGGAAACCAGCAATCCCTGCTGGGCTTTCTGCTCCCTGCCACATTTGCACACATTTTTTTTTCCGGGTTCCTGCCTGTTCTCCTCTCAGCACACACGTACCCAAATTCACCAACATATGTCTCCTATGCCTTCCAGAATAAAAACACCAGAGCGTGGGGGCGCCTGGGTGGCTCAGTCGATTAAGCATCTGCCTTTGGCTCAGGTCATGATTCCAGGGTCCTGAGATCAAGTCCTGTATCGGGCTCTCTGCTCTGCAGGAAGCTTGCTTCTCCCTTTGCCTCTGCCTCTCTCTCTCTCTCCTGAATAAATAAATAAATTAAAAAAAAAAAAAAGACACTAGAGCGTGGAAGACAATAGACAATCTACAAATTACAGCACTCCAGACAATGCAGATAGTAGAAGAGTCCATGCGTTTCTACACTTGGTTTCTGTTTCTATGGCTGATCATTAACGCAGACTTCCTTGCTGAGGACTCTTAGCAGATGAAGAGTGGGCTGGCCTTGCTACAGGTGGAAGGAATTGTATAATTTTATAAATTATAATTTATAATTATAATTATAATTTTATAAAGCTTACATTGCACTGTAAGGAACTAAGCTTAGTGGGCACCTTCAAGTCTTATGTTAGACCAAAGCGTCTTTTTTTTTTTAAGATTTTATTTATTTATTTGACAGAGAAAGAGAGATCACAAGTAGGCAGAGAGGCAGGCAGAGAGAAGGGGGGGGAGCAGACTCCCTGCTAAGCAGAGAGCCTGATGCAGGGGCTTCATCCCAGGACCCCGAGATCATGACCTGAGCCGAAGGCAGAGGCTTTAACCCATCAAGCCCCCTAGGTGCCCCTAAAGCATCTTTTTAATTGGTTTTAAAACCCAAGTGTGACCAGCCAAGAACACATACACATGCATGGATGTGCATGTGTTCCTTCGGGACCCCTGTGGACGGCCAGACTTTGGTCTTTGATCATGACATGTATACGGACATACATAAATCCTAATATGTATGATACTCAAGTTGATACTCAAGAGTAAGGGAATGGAAAAGTTTCTTACCAGTAAAGGAGTGGGTCTAACATTCTCATTTCTGAAATGACACATATGCCATCATTGTGAAGCTCCCTCTAGTATGTGACACTGCCTTCAATGCCTTCTGACCCAGGAACCAGAAGAACCTGGGTCCTGGGATTGAAGACTGCCCCCCAACGTACCACCTACCCCATGGAGACACAGCACACCAGGGAGACAGTCAGGTGTTTAGAACAGGAGCTTTGGAATTAGACAAATCTAACTTGTCCAAATCACAACTCTGCTGTATTATTAGATCTGTGACTTCAGATGCTTTCGCCTACCTAAGCCTCAGTTTCTTCGCTTCTAAAATGGAAATAATAGGACCGAACTTACAGGGTTACTATGAAGGTACCACTAGCTAACTCATGAAAGCCCCATGCAGTGTGGCCTCGCTCCAAGGGGACTCAGTGACTCTGGATGCCTGTCCTCTTCTTCTGACCTCCTAGGGGAGTACCCACGCAGCCTCGCCTTTCCTTCATGACAGTCGTTGGCTTTTTCACTTGGGAGTATTGGCTAGTGCACAGTTAAAACAACATTTTAGAGGACTTCTGATGCCCCTGAGTTTTTCCTTCCAGCCTCAAGCCACAGGCTCATGCCTTACTTTCCTCTGAAGTTCTTTGAACTTCACCTCCTGAAAGGTCTTGGGACATTTCTGCCCAAACCCTGTGTTTCCCTTTCCTGAATATTACAAATGCCAATTTTCTGTATCTTAAATTTGTTATCAAATGTATTTCGTCAACTCATGAGTGAGTACTCTGGGGTCTTACTTGGTTCCAGAGTACCAGTTCCCTTAGTCACTTCCTCTCCTGTCTGGGAAGGAACTTGGTCTCCAAGGTGATTCACTTTCTCTAATGTGGGCAAGACATCAACATTGCACAAATGGTGTGCTTGCTATCGATCTGTTTTCTCTTGTTTTCAGGTTTCCATGAAAAACTGTTCGGGGTATTATTTTTAGCAAGCTGATGATTCCTTTGGCCTGTACACATGTCCATCTGTCTGTCTGCCTGTCTGTCTGTGAGCACAGCCAACCCAGGTCCAAGGAAAACTTTCCTTGCCTTGCTTAGACAGCCCTATCCAACCAAAGAGCTTCATGCTGAAGACATGGTTTAAGGTCTTGCATAATTGAAAAATGGTAATTTAATGCCTTGATCTTCAATTATCATATTTTCTACACATGAAGCCATTGAGTCATTGTAGTCAGCATCCTGTGTTGGAATTTTACTGAATAATTCACTAATCCCCACGCTGTCTCTTACCTCCCTGCCCTTGCTTATGTGTTCTCTCTGCCAAAAATGTCATTTCTCATTCATTCATTCATTTACTCAAAAATATTTATTACAAACCTAGCCTAGGGAAGGCTCCATGCTGTGTGTTGGGATTCACTGCTGGGCAAAAACAGATCCTGTCCCTTAGATGCGATCTTAAAAGCAATAGGGAATCATTGAACCATTTTAGGGAAGGTCCTGGGGATGATAAGATGTTTAAATGGAAAAGAGCATTTTGGCTACAGAGTAGAGAATAGGTGAAGAGGACAGGTGTGAATGTGGGCATTTCTGCATTTGCCCATGATGGGAAAACTGGCACTGGACTAACCCCAGGCCATAAATAGCTGTATAAATGGATGGAATATATAAGCAAGGTGCTTTCTGGCATTGGCAATGGGCAACACAAGACCATGACCTGTGAAAAAAAAGAGAAAATCATGAAGCAAGGTCTCATTTTCTTCACTTCTCTGTCTAGGGACAATTTTCTAACTGTGATGTAGGGAAGTGGAACCCAAATAGATTATGGTATTACCACTGACCTGAGGATACAGGGGTCAGATCTGGAGGACTGCAGAAGGGACTAGAATCTGTGGGGCAGACGATGATAGAGGAAGAAAGCTGTGCCAGGGGGGTATGTCCCCAGAACTCTGTGATAGGAAGGCAGGCTGCACATGCCTGGGAAAAGGCTACACAAAATTTACCGGGAGAGGTTGTTACAAGGTTGGGAATGGAATGGGAATACTTGAGATTGAGAAGTTCTGGGCACCTGGGTGGCTCAGTCGTTAAGCGTCTGCCTTCGGCCCAGGTCAGATCCCAGGGTCCTGGGATCGAGCCCCGCATCGGGCTCCCTGCTCCGCGGGAAGCCTGCTTCTCCCGCTACCATTCCCCATTCCCTCTGCTTGTGTTCCCTCTCTGGTTGTGTTTCTCGCTGTCAAATAAATAAAATCTTTAAAAAAAAAAAAAAAAGAGAGAGAGATTGAGAAGTTCTAGGAGGGGTGGAGTTCTGACCCAACCAGAGAGCAGAGACCTTGTGAACACCTGGGGATCTACTTAAGACATCAGAAAGACCTAGTTAAGATCATGCCTTAAGAGCAAGGACTGTGCCTGATAGCAGAGATCAGCAAATTGTAGCTGCTGTAACATATAATTATATAATTTCTAAACATACTCACCTACGTTTGTAAATAAAGTTTTATTAGACGACGCTCATGCCCATTTGTTTGTATCCAAGCCACAGTGACACAGTTGATTATTTGCTTCAGAGGTTACATGGCCCACACACCGAAAATATTTACCATCTGGCCCTTAAGAAAGTTTTCTGACCTCAGTCCTAGAGGAAGGACTTCTCTAGATCTGTTCTACTAAAGCCTAAACACAAACCTCAACAAGATCCACAGGGGATTTTGCAATCTGAGTCCTATGAAGTTAGAGGACTTGAGACAACACCTTGACCTTGGACAGAATGCCCGGCCCTCTCCAACTCCCCCACCAAAAAAGCATTTTAAAAAGCTTGGCTTTCTAAAGGAAGGGAGGGGTGTATGGGGGGAAACCAGAGGGGAAGATGAACCATGAGAGACTGTGGACTATGAGCAACAAACTGAGGGTTTTGGAGGGGAGAAGGGTGGGCATTGGGCAAGCCTGGTGGTGGGTATTGAGGAGGACACGTATTGCATGGAGCACTGGGTGTGGTGCAGGAACAATAAATCTTGTAACACTGAAAAAAAAAGTCATTATAATCAGAAAAAAAATAAAATAAAATGAGATTTTAATAAATAAATAAATTTTAAAAATAAGATTTTAGCTGTCTGGAAACAACCCAATTGTCCCTTATGACCCTCCCTATTATAGCAGATTTTGTAGCTAGACAGTCAACATGCTAAATTCCCTTAGACAAGGACCAGAGATGTCCATGCTCTGAGCTATTTTGATTAGAACAGAAAACAGCAAGTTATGGCCTATGGACCAAATCCACCCACTGACAATTTTTGTATGACCTATGATCTGATGGCTGGGGAAAATATCCGAACAATAGTATTTCATGACGTATGAAAATATATAATATTCTAATTTCAGTGTTCATTAATAAAGTTTGAAAAAAAAAAAAAGCTTGGCTTTCTACTTACTTGCCAAGAATTTAGATAAATGGCTTAACGTTTATAAAATGGAGCCCCCCCCCACCTGCCGAAGACCACTTTCTAGAGCCTATCCTACTGAAGATGCTCAATGTTAGATGATGTGATGATGCTGAGCAACAGAGCAAGCCTGCCCCAGAAGGGTTGGCACAGAACAATAGGAGAACTCATTTCAGGAAGGCTCTCCACCACCCTCCCCACCTGCACTTGCATCTGTCACAGACCTGGACATGCGTGGCTGTCCAACAGACTTTGCTTACGGGAACAATTTAGCGTCATGTGGGAACTGGGCCTATGCTTAGGGGACCAACAATGCTTTTCCATGTAGGTCACTAACGAAAAGATAAAAAGGAAAATAGGAGTCAGCTGGTGTGTAAATACTAATACATGGACCACAGATTCCAGGCAGGCCCTCCCTCCAAGATGACTGTGAGCAACTTTCTGGTTCTGTGGGCCTCACTTCTTCCCAAATTTGGACAGAAGTCTGGTGTGGCCCTAAAACTTTGGGTTCGCAGAGGATATTCAGTTGTGCTTTGCAAATGTTTGGAATTTGGCTGAAACAGCTAGAAGAAGGCTCTGCTTAATTTTCTGAATGTAAATGTATTTAAACTTGAAATAAATAATCACACATCCATCGGCCCCTATGTTTTGCAAGGCCACAGAGACAGGAAAGACATTGGCTCTGACACTATCCCAACTCCCAGGTCTTCCCACTGGCTCTCCGCTTCCGGTCAAGGTGGATGGAGAGGCATCCTGTCAGTGACCTTGCATCCTGTCAATGACCTTGAGCTCCAGAGCCTCCCTGCTTCATGCCCTTTGCCCCTCCAGGAAGAGAATGTCTGCTTTTTAGTTCATTGCACAACTTTCTCTTTCATGTTGTACCCTCTCCCCAGGTTTCTGGTGCAAGTGCAAGGCTGATTGACAGTCTAAAGCACCCACCCTCTAAACTTAACCTCTGGCTGTGGGCTTTTACAAACCTCAGTTACTAAGTGTATCTCCATCATGATGAAATGCCTGGGAAACCAGTGTTTCCTAGGGTTCAGGCATCACATGGCAGGAATGGGCAGCTCTCATCCTTGAAATATGCAAACAAGTGTCTTTTCCATGAGATGCCTTGATCTCTGACCAACAAATCCCTTCCTGCTAGCCTTCACGACAGGCCTGGACTCTATCTAGATCCCTGAAAACACGATGCTTCTTGTGAACTGAATCTCGCTCTGCTCTGGAGAGTGCTAGAAGCTCAGTTTGGTAGAACTCAAGTGCCTGCCTGAGTTCTCCATCCCTTGGAGATGTAGGTGAGCCTGCTCACCTCCCAGATCAAATCAAGACCTCTGGGAGTCCAGAATTCTTCACGTGAATCCCTGCCTACTGATACCCTCGCTGACTTTTTTTTTTTTTTTTTTAAGATTTTATTTACTTGACGGAGAGAAACACAGCGAGAGAGGGAACACAAGCAGAGGGAATGGTAGCAGGAGAAGCAGGCTTCCTGCCGAGCAGGAAGCCCGATGTGGGGCTCGATCCCAGGACCCTGGGATCATGACCTGAGCTGAAGGCAGACGCTTAACGACTGAGCCACCCAGGCGCCCCCCTCGCTGACTTTCTTATCTTGTTCCTGATATTCACACCCGAGGTCTGATTTCCGCCTCATGGGAATGGAGCCTAAGCTCAGCTCTTCCCTAGGCTTACAAAGAGCCACTTGGGCTAAGAAGTGTGCAAGGCTAGTAAGTCGGCTAAAGGTTTGAGCTTTCATGTCATACACACCTCAGCTTTTCACCATCTCTCTTTCCCTGAGACCTCTCTCGTTTCCTCTTTTCATTCCTTCCCTGTGATGGTTAACTTCATCCGTCAACTTGACTGGGCTAAGGGATGCCCAGATGCCTGATAAAGCATTATTTCTGGGTGTGTCTGTGTTTTCAGAAGAGATTAGTATTGAACACGTGGACTGCGTACAGAAGATTGCCCTTACCAATGTAGGGGGTGGGGGGCATCATCTGATCTCTTGAGGACCCAAGAGAACAAAAAAAACAAAGTGGATTTTTCCCTCTCTTTCTTCTGGAGCTCGGACATCCATCTTCCCCTGCTCTTGGGTATCAGTACTCCTGGTTCTTAGGCCTTCAGACCCCAGGAATTATACCAGCAGCCCCCACCCCACCCCACCAAGTTCTCAGGCCCTTGACCTCAGCATTTGGTTGTCAGGCCTTCAGATTCTACTGAATTCTACCACCAACTCTCCTAGTTCCTTAGCATGTGGATGGTGGACTGAGGGACTTCTCAGTCTCCATAACCATGTAAACCACCAGTTCCTATAATAAATGTCATATCTATCTATCTATCTATCTATCTATCTATCTATCTATCTATCTATCTGCCTATCCATCTATATCTATCTGTCTACTTACCTACCTACCTATCCCCTATAGGTTTTGGGTCTCTGAAAAACTCTGACTAATACACTCCCTATATAGAGAAACAAGCACATCTTCTCTTTGCCTCTCAATAAACATATCCCTGGCCAGTTTTTTTCCACTCTTGAGAATGTGTCCTGGTACATTCCAAACTAAGAGTCCCATTCCTAAGAGACCTTTTGGGGTCAGCTGGGAATATAATGATATATAGTTTCCTTATCAGGATTTGGACCACTCTCTTCAGATTGGAAAAGAGGTGTCTTCCAAGCCCCATTCGTATGATCAGTGGCAGACCTAAAGCACATGCAGATGTAGTTTGGAGAGAGAGCTCCAAGGGTAACTTGGAGAATTTTGGACTGGGTACCTGAGGCTCATTTTTTTACCCCACACCCACAACCTGAGCCATTGAGAGGATTACGAAAGAACACATTTAAAACACCCAGTCCCGGGGCGCCTGGGTGGCTCAGTGGTTAAGGCCTCTGCCTTCGGCTCCAGTCATGATCTCAGGGTCCTGAGATCGAGCCCTGAATTGGGCTCTCTGCCCAGTGGGGAGCCTGTTTCCCCCCCCCCCTCTGCCTGCCTCTCTGCCTGCTTGTGATCTCTCTCTCTCTGTCAAATAAATAAATAAAATCTTTTAAAAATAAATAAATAAATAGAACACCCAGTCCCCACTTGACCTGTAGTAGGCTCCCTCCCTTTCATTCATGGTCCACAGCAGCTGCTAGTACATCTCAGATGTGCTTCAGGCTCCGAAGTCCCAACGATAGTCACTTCTCAGCCTTACTTCCCACCCGCTCAGTCCCTGGCCAGCCTCACACATGGAGCCCTCCCTGGTCGGGGGAATATGCGTACCCTCTGGAGGTGCTTCCTGTGTTCAAGAGTTTGGTCACTCCTTCTTCTCAGAGCGGACCTCCATTGCCCATCAGCCCCTTCCACACAAAGCACAGAACTTAGAGGATCCAAGAACAAGGATCCCAGCTGTAGACACTAGAAGGATCCAGTGTCATCGTCATCGGGTTGATAGTCTTGAATTGGCCACCCCAGGCCATTTCACACCTTTCCGTAGGCTCTTCCTACTTCTTGAAATGTCTCTCCCCTAAGCCTCTTTTCGGCCAGGTAACATCTATTTATTTTAGTATAGCCCAGGCTTCCATAGTCATGCCTTCAATTAGTCCCCACAACACACACACACACACACACACACACACACACACACATACACCTACACACACACTCGGTTGTGCTAAAATGGTCTAATTTCATGACAGCCCCCCTCCCCCACCCATTAAGCCGCAAACTCACTTAGGATGGAAACTGTCATTTTGCGTAGAATCAAACCCAACCGAGTAACACTGCCTGCAGCTAAAGAGACTTTCCAAACAAGGCAGCTCCACCCACAGGCCACTCTCTCCAAGACAGTTTAAAGCACCGGCCTCCAATTTGCAAAGTGTTTCCTCAGGCACCGTCTCGTCTGGGGCTTCGTGACCACCCTGTATAGTTTATAATTCTCCCCCCAGCCCTGCTGCCTGTCAGCACGGTCACCCAGTGCATCTGTTGCCGGGTGGCCCCTCTGCTTCGGGATGCCTGCGTTGCGCTTGCAAAGCCAATTCAATGGCAGGAAAAGAAGAAAGGGGGACTTGGGTCCACTCCCGCCACTTCGTGCAGAACAATGACAAGAGGTCTTTCCTGGGTCCTTTTGCTCTGTAAGGCGCTTCCGCTCCTCATTTCAGCCTCCCAAGTATATTTGAGACAGGAGTAGAAGTTATTTTCTCTCTCGGCCTCAGGTTACTTACCGACAGCAAAATACTGATAATATCTACTACTTAAGGATGTTGTTGTGACAGTGAATTGGGTTAAAGACATAAAGAACCCTGCCTGGTACAGGGAAAGAACTCAGTAAAAGGATCTTTCTTCCCAAGGGGTGCCTGGAGGCTTAGTCGGGTGAGTGTCCTACTCGGTGTTTCAGCTCAGGTTCATGACCTTGTGGTTGTGGGGTCACAGCACCCTATTAGGCTCTGCACTCAGCACTGAGTCTGCTTCATGTTCTCCCCCGCCCCCACCTCTCAAATAAATACAGTCTTTGGAAAAAAATAAATAAAAGATCTTTCTCCCTCAAAAATCTCCTTTATCGGGGGAAGAAATTAAGAGCCACGAAGCAGTTTTTCCCACTTCCCCTTTGCAAGTCTCCCCTGGCAGGCTTATCCTCACTTTAAGTTGTGACGTGGTTGGGCCTCGGAGGGCTCTGAGGGAGGCGGAGCCTCCTTGGTTATTTTTCTGATCATTTATTATGCTAGAGCCCCAAATAACCACATCATTGGTTACCACCTGCCCTTATGCACTTCCTGCAGTCATCCTCTTAGCCTCCCCTCCACCAGAGAAACCCTCACCCTGTGGGTCCTAGACCCCACTCTGCTGCACCGACTGATTCCATCTACCCTGAAAGAGCCTCATATCCACCATGACCTCTCCCAGTCCAGGGTGGGGGTGGGGTTGCCAAAGCTCTAGGAGACCCTTCCTCCCGACAGCCCCAAGCCCCACAGAACAAGGGACTTCAACGTCCCTGCTGCTCAGAGCCTGGCCCCTGGAGATGCTCTGTCCCGTGGGCCCAGGACGGGGACCAGGGAGGCATTCAAGACATGCCACACGTACATGTCCCCACCTGGCTCTTGGAAAGTCCGGGGGGGGGCCGTCAGCACCTCCTTGAGGAAGCATTTCTAAAGTCAACAGCCACGCCTGTCTTACCACTGGGACACCTCATGTGGCGTTCATTCTACTGGTCTAGCTTCTGACATTGTCAAGAACGTCCTAGATGATTTTTGGCATGTGACTGCCCTACAATTATTACCTAACCAAAAAAAAGGGGGGGGGGAACTGATCACATTGGCTGATCTTTGGCTGAATAATAGTCTAGGGATCCCTGGATGGGCAAATGGGGACTGGAACCCAGTCAGCTGAGGCCCAAGTGCACCAGACACTCTGCACGAGTTGCCCCACATCCACTTACCTTTGAGAGGGGTGCAGCCCTACCTTGTCCAGATGGGGGAAGTACAGGTCAGGTGGCTGCCAAGAGAGAACAGGAGCAGGGACCAAGCCCAGGGCTGAGGGACACCAAGTCCGTGTGGTCACTCTTCCACCATACTACCTCCCATTTCACGTTCAGAAAAGAAAATCAGTGCAAAATATGCAAGTTGGTGAAAAGCCCTTGTGTCGTTGAGGGGAGATGGTGCTGACCCCTCCCCTCAACCACCTTCCCTTCCCCCAGCGGCTGTCCAGCTGATCTCTAAGCTCCCCTTTGCAGCTGGCCCAGCCCCACTCGGCCTGGCAGGAGACAAATCTTCCCAATGCTCTGTAATAATAGGCTTTGGAAATTGGGTTACAAGGAAAATCATCTCTTTTTTCCTCTGGTAAGAGAAAAGCTATTCGACAAAGGCTTTTCTCTTTCAGGGCCCCTCCAGATTTGTTAACTCTGAAAAAACTGCTTATAAAATAGCACTTGCAATAAGGCAGTTGAGGCCCTGGGAAGTGGTGTGTGATAGGATTTTTTAAAAAAACTATTTTATTTCAGAGAGAGAATGCGTGCGTGCGTGTGCATGAGCAGGCTGGGGGGGAGGGGACAGTGCAGGGGGAGAAACAGACTCCCCACTAAGCAGGGAGCCTGATTCAGGGACTCGACCCCAGGACCCTGGTTCCATGACCTGAGCCGAAGGCAGAGGCTTAACTGACTGAGCCACCCAGGCGCCCCAGGTGATGGGATTTTAATATGGTCCACGCTGTGAGCTCATCCCGGCCGTCTGCAGAGCCTTGTGCTCAGACCCTCAATTATCCCGTCTCTCCATATTCCCCCACCAGCCTCAGTGCATCTCAGACCAGCCTCGGGCACCATCTCCATAACCTTCATTTTCTGTGCACAGAGCTTGGCGGCGGCAGACACAGCTGATGGTGGGAAGGTCTGTGGCCAGGAGAGCGGTGGCTATCTGCCCGGCGGCTAAGGTCAGAGAAACCAGCAGCATGATGCCTGCCGAGTCAGAGAAGCCATTGGAACCTTCTCTGTGAGGACAATATCTGGCTTTTATGTCAAAGGGGACCTGACGGCTGGGTCGTCTCAGACTGACAGTCTGCACATCTTCATGGAGTTTTGCAAGAGGCATCATTGGGTTTGGGGGGAGGTCTGGGGGTGTCAGGAGAGGAGATCTACAATCTAATTGTTCTCAAGATGAAGAGCATCTTCCAGGGTGGAAGACCACGTTGTGTGTGTGTCTGATTAGGACGTGGACCAGGGACCGGAGAAGAGAATCTTATTGTCATTGACTGGCTGTTGACCTTGGCTTTGACTTCACAAAAGTAGCAGTTTTCTCTCCCGGAGTGTTTCTGCCCAGGAAGGCATCCGTCCCTTTGTCCCTGGTCCCACTGGCCCCGTTTTGACTCAGGCCATCTTCCTCTCTCCCCTGGACCAGAGCGAGACCTAACAGCATCTGACCTTGGGACACAGTCTCTGCCAAGCCTCTTGCCCACACAGGTCACCGGGATTTTTGGGAACACGAGCCCGATTATGATTCTCTCCTGCTGAAAAATCTGCCTCAGATGACATTTTTGTAAAGCCACACTAACACACCTCCTCACCAAAAAAGTCCTGAGAAGACGTACGACCAAATGTGAACAGCAATTATTTTGTGCAGTGGGTTTACGTGGGATTGTTTTTCCTTTGCACTCTTGGTATTCAAGTTCTCTGTGCTGAGCACAAGATAAATATTGTTTATTTTTCTAGGCATAAAAATACCACCTGGAAAATAAAAAAGAAAAATCCTCCTGCTCAGAATAAAGCCCAGATTCCTGGGGCACCTGGGTGGCTCAGTGGGTTAAAGCCTCTGTCTTCAGCTCAGATCATGATCTCAGGGTCCTGGGATCGAGCCCCACATCGGGCTCTCTGCTCAGCAGGGAGCCTGCTTCCCCCTCTCTCTCTGCCTGCCTCTCTGCCTGCTTGTGATCTCTCTCTCTGCCAAATAAATAAATAAAATCTTAAAAAAAAAAAAAAAAAGCCCAGATTCCTGAGCCTTGCTCTGACCTCATCCAGAGCTTAGACCGGCTCATTAATACCCCTGTTGTT
>CM053619.1:15237802-15264480 GCA_028646535.1 Procyon lotor | reverse complement strand
TATAGCCCTCCTGTATCCATTTCGCAGCAGAAGGTAGTACAATTGAAGGTACAAGCAAGTGTTGAGAAAACACAAAGACTTTGATCAAAGAGTACAAAGAGTACAGGACATAACAATAAAGAATGAGTAGATTGAATGCATGTATATGTATATATTTGTATATCTATGTCTATTTGTGTATATGTATATCACTATATACATATACATACATGATATTAATCCTCCATTATGGGCAACTCTGGAAACTTTACCCATAAAAATGCCATGCTGATATGACCAAGTAAGCATTGTGCTTCTTTTGCAAGAGTAAGGAAAAGAAAGATTTTCTAGACAAAGCATATGCAAGATCCCAAAGGGGAAAAGTCCAAGGCATCTTTGGAGAACACCAAATAATCGAATGTGCCTGAATGGGATGTGGTAAAAATAATGCTGGGATGATAGATAGAGCCCACAGTGTAGGAGAAATTGAATGTCAGGCTAAGGGGCTCATACTTTATTCTTCAAATAATGGGGATCCAGGGAAGAGTTTTGAGAAGGAGAACGACACGTTCAGACTTGTGTAATAGGAAGATCACTAGGGGGGGTAATGAATGGGATTGACTGAAGGAGAAGAAATTGCTAGAAGGCAAGTAGATAAATGCCAGCATTTTGCAATAGCTTGAGGGAGAGAAAACAGAGTGTTGAATGAAAGTGACGGAAGTGGGTAGGAAGGGGACAACCGTTGTGATCCGAAATGGTCGGGGAGGAAGGAAGTGTTGAAGATGAAATAGCTGCCTCTGTTGTCTGTGACAAGGAATTGGGGGGGGGACACAAAAAATAGAGCGTGGCAGACATTCAAGTGTTGGGTAAAATATGCTGTATTTTATCAATTCTTAGATATTCCCATCCCTAAAATCAGGCTGTCTCCCACACATGGAGACATTTTCCAATCACTGCCAGGCAGGAGGTCATGAGAAAATCATCATAGCCCACACATGTGTAGACTTGGTGCCATGACCGCTGATAGAGTCAAAAGCCCAGTCGGGTTCTGTGCATTCCTCGGCATGTCGACCCAACAACTACTAAAGGGCAAGGGAAATGGTCACATTGCTTAAAACAAAACAAAACAAAACAGGAACATCAACTATCCATTGGCCGAAACTCTTTTTACTGGAAGCTATTTGACTTCGTGACGCAACCGGTGGTGGGGGTCAAATGTGAGTGTAGTCAAGTAAGAAAGTTCACAGTGTTGAGATCTGCTCAAAAGAAAATCCTGGGGACAATAACGAAGCACTCTTTTTCAAAAGGCAACATCATTAATAAGTGGATGGTACAGAGTTGAAACCCTGTAGGGAAAAACACGGACACTGAACAGAGTCAAAAAAAGATTCTGGAAAGTCTAACATTCTTTTTTTAAAAAGATTTTACTTGTTTGTTTGTTTGTTTGAGGGAGAGCGCGAACGGAGGCGAGGGGCAGAAGGAAAGGGAGAAACAGACACCCCACTGAGCAGGGATTTCCCAATGTGGGGCTTGATCCCTGGACCCTGAGATCATGACCTGAGCTAAAGGGCAGATTTGACTGAGCCACCCAGGTGCCCCAAGATTCAGGAAATTCTACAAGTGGATACGTTCTGGGAATATCCTGAGCATTTGTTTTCCATTTGGTTGAAGAGTGATATATAGGCTGTTGTAATAAGTGTAAAGTATTTTTCTGAATGATAAGAAAGCATTGTGTCACAGTTTGTCAGAGCCTTTTTTTCTTATTAGGATGTAAAATAATGGTATGTCTTAAAATGGATGGCCCCTTAGAGTTGATGAAATGTGACATTCATCATTCTCAACTCAGAGCAATTCAGAATGAGGTGGAGGTTGAGCCTAGGATGTTTCATCGTAGCTGAAAATATTTTGCACATCATGCTTCAGAGAGGTACAGAAAGTGTGGAAAACAGGGTGGCAGGTTCTTATAAGGTCAAATACCCAGTTACCCTGAGACTCCATAGCTCCCACTCATGGGTTTTGGAGAAATAGTGTAAGAGAAATGAATGGACATATGTTCACGCAGACCCTTGTGCACAAATGTTTATCACAGCTTGATTCGTAATAGCCAGAAACTGGAAAAAAATCCAAGTGTCCGTCAACTAGTGCGCGAATCCACCAAGGGTGGTTCATTCACACTGTGGACCGTCATTCAGCAATAAAAAGGAACAAACCAATGCACGTGATGATAGGGACGAATCTCAAGAGCATTCTGATAAATGAAAGAAGTCAGTACAAAAGACTCCAGACTGCATGATTGATTCCATGTATAATGTCATTCCAAAGAAGGCAAAACTCTAGGCACAGAAAATAAATCCTGGAGTTGGGGTTGGGGTTGGTAGGAGCTGATTGCCTGCAAAGGGCCAAGAAGGAACTCCTGCGGTTGGAGAGCTTTCTCTAGCTTGATGGTATGGCGGCTACACAACTATGCATTTGTCAAAACTCATTGAACTGTCTGCTTAATAAATAGAAACTTTGCCGTATGTAAATCATACCTTGGGAAACCTGGGGGCTTTATTAAATGTGGCTCAAAGACTGGAAAAGACCTGAGCTCAAAGCCTAGCTCCTCTTCTTACTCGCTGTGTGCCCTGGGCAGCTAATTTAACCTCTCTGAACTGACCCCGGGTTTCCCAGGCACAGAGAGAAGATAACAAGCCTCCGTGCAGTAGGGCTTTGCTGTGAGAACTAAGTGAGATGATATATGTAAAGTACTTGGAGAACTTGACAAGGAGTAAATGCTCAATAATGTAGCTCGCATGCTAGCAGGGACCACAAGCAGTTTCATTACTGAGGAATTAATCAGTTGTTGGGATGACAGAATTGTATAGGCCAATCAATTGCTTGTGGCTGAAACCATCATTCTGATCAAAACAGTGTTGAAATCGGGGCTCCAGGGAGACCCAGCCTGAGCCATTTACAGTCTGTGCATTCAAGCCTGCACTGCCACTGCTCACGCTATCCATCTCATTCCGGGAAACTTTACAGAAAGGGAGGGAGTACTGGGTGAAAGTTATTTTGAGCAGGGGCCCCAAAGACATCTGGGAGGCCGAGCACAGTCCCTGGCGCACACAGCGAAGGTTGACTAGAATAGGCTTTTGCTTCCCACTAATATTTGAGTCATCGACACAGAGCAAAATGAATCAAGTACTTTGTATGGAACAGGGATGACATTCAGCACGCGATGCTTTTACAAGAGCCGGGTGAGGTAGAAACTACGATCGTTTCCGTGAAACTGATGAGGAAACAGACTCAGAGAGATAAAGGGACTTGTCCAAAGTCGCAGCTGGTTAGGACCCAGATTCAAACCCTAAAATCTTGGTCCAGTGGGTCTTAATCATCCATTAGCCCAAGGGAAGGACCTGGGAACCCAGAGCAAAGGCAGAATGTTTGGGAGCCGAGTGCCTGGGGACCGGTGCCTGGACACGGAGTCCCTGTAGCGCGGTGAACTGGAGAAAGGGCTGCCTCAGGAAGGAGCACTTGCATCAGAGTCCCCGTGAGTAGGTTAATGCCTGCAGAGGTAAGACCAAGGATGAGCTATTCTGTGAGACCTAGCTACCTTTGTATTCCTTCCCTCCCTTGAGAGCAGCCCTGGGCAACCTCATGAGGCTTCTCATCCTTTCCCACAAATGCTGCTCAGGGGGCCAGCAAGCTCCAAAATCCTGAGAAAGATGAAGTCTTCCTGGCAATACCATCCTCACCAGAGCGCAGACAACCAGGCACTTGGCAGCAATGGCTCGAGATTCCACTGAGTGTCTCTCTTCCTGGCCTGTTACCTGCTGGCTCTTCTCCAGGGAGTCCACATTCCTCCCTGGTCTCTCTCACCCTGTAAAATGGGCGGGCAGATCCAGCTGTTCTTTGGGCTCCTTTCCAGTGGGAGGCTGTAAGGTAGCAAGTGACATTTCCTTTTTGCTTGTCACTGGATTTGTCAGCTCTTCGGGGGCTCTGTTTTTGCAGAGGTGTACTGGAGCTCCTGATCCCCTCAGAAGTCCGAAGACTGTGGCCAGGGCGACAAAATCCTGCTTTTCTCTGAGCAAACCTGTAGGAGTCAAATTGGAAGGGGTGGAAGGAGGAGGGAGAGACGGAGAAAGGACAGGCAAGTCTCAGATCTTAAATCCTAGGAGTAGATCATTAAATTTACAACCTCTAACAATGCCGGGATTGGATAGACTACATTTTAAGTGTCAACATGTCAACGTTAAGATGGCAAACCAATTCTGCTACTTCCCTGTATGTTAAAGACACACAAATAATTTATTGATTTTTTTTTTTCAATAACAAAACATCCCATCGCATCTGTTTTGCTAACCACATGTTATGCGATACGGGATTCCAGGAGGACATAACAAAAGATGCCAGTTCTAAGAGGATGAGATAAACATTTCAATCTGAGAAATCAAGAACATGCATAAAGATTTACAAAAGGGATCGTGTATTATAGCAACAATGATGTAAGATATATGAAGAGCTCATATGAATTAAGAGGCCCCTCTGTACTCAGCTGATACAAGAACTGAACTAAATTCCTTCCATTGATGACCATTTATTAGGCCATGTCCTCTGGGCTGATCACTGGACTGGGGTGCTAGTGAATAATAAGACTTGGGTCCTGCCCTCAAAGAATTCACCATTGAATGGGGAAACCTATGCCTACCCACCCACCAAGAAAGTGCTCTTGGGGAGCTATATCAGGCCCCAACAACCCAAAAGAGTGACTGAGTCTTTGTGAAGACAACAAAGATGGATTCCTCCTCGCCCCGAGGTACACGGCAAGGTCTCCACCATGCTTTAGGCGCCCTCCCTGAGAGGCCCCTGTAGACCCAGTTAGCCTCATCTCCCTTTGCCATCCCCACTTCAGTCTCTACACCCCTTGTCCTGGGTTCATTTCTGTCCCCTCAAAAGATGTTGGGGTCCTAACCCCCAGTACCTGAATACGACCTTAAATGGAAATGGGGTCTTTGCAGAGGGTCAAGTGAAGATGAGGTCATGAAGGCAGGTCGTAATCTAGTATGACCTTATGATTAGTATGATTAAAAGGGGGACATATGGACACAGAGACAGACATACCCAGAGGGAAGGTGATATAAAGGCACAGAGGGAGTACCATTTACAAGTCAAGGCATGGCCTGAGATGACCAGAGACTAGGAGAGAGGCCTGGAATAGTTGCTCCCACAGAGCTCTCAGAAGGCACCAACCCTGCTGACATTTTGATCTTGGACTTCTAGCCTCCAGAACCATGAGACAGAAGGTTTCTATTGTTGAGGTCATGCAGTTGGTGGTTCTTTGCTACGGCAGCCCCAGGAAAACCTATACAAGGCAAGGACCTCACATTGTTATTCTGTCCTTCTTTGCCCACTCCTTCACCTGGCCAACTCCCCCCCAGCCTGAATGTCACCTCCTCAAGCGAAGTCCCCTGTCACACATCCCCATGGCACCATGTGGGTCTCAGGTTGTTCCCTACACTCCCTCATGTAATTCCCGGGTACGTCCTGTCTCCCCATCTGGATGGTGAAGTCCTTAAGGACACAGCATTCGGTAAACACCTGCTCCCATCCAGTGTGTCGAGCTGGGCTTCCTACGGGAATCGAGTAAGAGGCTGATGGTGAATGTGCTTTGCAAGCCAGAAAGCTCTGGGCACACAGACTGGGTTTGATTATCTGTGTCCTAACCAAGACTGGATTGGGTAGGCAACAATCCTCATGGCTGCACTTCTGTAAGACACTGCATATTAAAGTTGTCTGTGTGTGTCTTCTTGGCAGACAGAAAAAAGAATTTGCATTTGGGCCCCGAGATGTTTATATTTGGAGCTACACTGCTTGTGTTTCCAGCCTTTCTCCCCTCTACTTTGGAATTCAGCCGGAGAGCCCCAAAGGGGGCTCAGGAGGAGTTAGCTGTTAGCGTGGAAGGCGCTGGAACCATTCTAGGGCGAGGAAGGCGGAAGCCAACAGGAGGAGCAGCCTCGCTTGGCCCCAGGGAAAGTCCAGAAGGCCTCCCCATCTGGCTGTCCATTTAGAAACCTGACCTCTTTGCAAGTAATAAGCATCCAGGGCCCATTAAAATGCAAGGCACCTGCTGGGTATCTGAGAAGGAATCTGCTAGTCAGAAATGAACTGCTTTGGGGGCAACTGTGGGCTCCATCTTCCGGTAGCAGGAGTGGGCACTGCAGTAACCCTCAGACTCGGCTTAAGGCCACATGGCTCGTCAGAGGTGCTCATTTCCCCTCAGTCTTCTCTCTGCACATGAGAATAGGACTCTTCACAGCGCTTACCCCACAGGCTGGTTTGTTGGGGGGATGCATGAAAGCCTGGGTCTGTGTGGACTCTAAAAACTGAAAAGCACTTTGTAGGTATAACGGACTATCATTTTGGTTTCAAGACAAGTTTCACAGCTGTAGTTTATGCCCCTGCTCGAGCCTCTCCAGGCCCTCCCGTTGACCATATCCAGGTTTGGTTTTGATTACCCCCTGATTTTGATAACCCCTGACCTCATTGTCCACCCCCCTTCTGCCTGTTGGGTGAGGCAAGGAGCCCCAGACAACCAGAGTTTTCATGGCCAAGTCCCTTTGAGCTCTGCTACCCTACAGTTCCTGGTTCTAAGTTCCAACTAAAGAATACAGGCAATAAAAGGAGCATCATTCACAGGTAGGCAGGCAGGGAAAAGATAAGGAAATTAACAGTTACTGGGCTCTAATTGAACATTTACTGCAAGCCATGCATTGTGCTGGGGGCTTTCGTACATTTGTTCCTTTAGGGAATCACACCAGCCATTGAGGATATCACTAAAGATACCCTTTTCTACAGAAGAACCCAAGGTTCAGAGAGGTTAAGTAACTTCCCCCAAGTCACACAGCTAGAGAGTTAGACACCAGGACTGGTTCTCTCTGATGCCCTAACAAAGGGGCCTTAGATAAATCTACCCAGATTCTCTTCCAACTGCCCCTCTGTGACCCACTTTCTCCGGCCTTCCATTGGGGGGTGTTGACCTGAAACCATGTTTTCACTCTTCTTCCAGGTGCGCTTTAGAATTTCATGTTTTGTTTGGATTCTTCCATTGGTTTCCCCGTTGTTTCTTGTTCTTGGGTCATACTCAGCCCACCCACCTCTCCTGGCAGGCCCTGACTCCTGCTTCGTCATCAGCTCTCTGGAAGGAGGAAAACCCTGGTTCGTAGCATTTGCCAATTCCTATGGTGTAAATAGCCCCACCATGAACGGCCTTGTGCTGCAAACACAGTATCAACTGGCTTACTATATTCCTAAGAGTATGAGTGAGCTAGGCGCCAGCTCCAGTACAACACTGCCTACATTCTTAAGATGCAGCTCACAAGCTTCTTGAGAGTTAGAGAGATGGGCGGGGCGCCTGGATAGCCTAGTGGGTCGAGCATCATGATCCCAGGGTCCTGGGATCCAACCCCTGCATCAGGCTCCCTGCTCAGCGAGGAGCCTGCTTCTCCCTCTGCCTTTGTTGCTCCCCGCTCCTTGTGCTCTATCTCTCTCTATCTTGCTTTCTTTCTACCTCCAAATAGATGAATAAAATCTTTAAAAAAAAAACAAAAAGGATGGAAGGCAAGGGAAAGACAAATCCAGGAAGAATGACAATCTGTCAGCTGGTGGTGCCATTGACTGGGAATCTCAGTTTCAAGACTGAGAAAACTATCATCTTGGGCAGGGGCTCAGAATCACAGATGTCACTCCATTCTCTCCTCCATTCTTCACAAGGGGAAGTAATATCACTACGTCTTTGCTCTTGGGTTTGGGAGGAAGGGGAACACTTTCTATACTCTGCCTCGACTACTCGATCCTGGGGCCACTCTATGATGTAGTGGTTATGAACGTGCACCCCTGAAATGAGACTCTTCTTTATTATTTATTTATTTATTTATTTATTTATTTATTTATTTAGTCTCTGTGTTAGGACAATGCTAGCTGCTATAACAAATAACCCCCAATCTCAATGACTAAGTCCAACTGAAGTCCCTGCTTCTCTTGTGTACAATGCAGCCAGCAGTGTGTGGGAGGCTGGAATGGAGGTGGGAACCCTATTCCCAAGGTCAGACAGGGATCCAGGCTGGTAGAGGCTCTACCGTGTCCAACACAGAGCTTCTGAACTTGGTCTAGGGATGAATCCCACTGACAGGACGAAAACGAGAAAGAGGAAAAGGCACGCCCACTTTGTAACCACTTCTATCAAGAGGTGGCATCTCTATTTGCACGTACTCATGGCTAAGAGCTGGTCAGCATGACCTCATCTGTCATAGGACAGGTGTCATCTTTGGCTGGGCCACCATGTCTCAGCAACAGCCTCACAATTTGGAAGGGGGCACAAATCCTTGGTGGACAACCATTCAGCTCTGTCTCCATCCCCCATCCCAAGTCGGCCTTGGGCAAGTTACTTAACTATTTCTCTAAGTCCCTGTTTCCTCGGTCCTAGTGTTTATCTCATAGGGCTCCTGTCCAGTGGAAAGGAAATACTTGCAAAGCACAGAGACTGCCTTCTGCCACACTCAATGCATTTGAACCAAGAGGACTATTTATGATCACTCTGTCCACCCCTAGTATTTTCCAGATAAGCCTATATCACATCAACGTATGCCCCCCCTAGACCCCAAGCTTTCATCTGCAATCCACAGAAAATGAGGCCAAATAATAAAAGCACTGTGAGAGAATTTTGTCTCTTGGAAGTGCCCCGTGCTGCACCGGAAGCCATAGCCCAGATCTAACATAACATGTTGGGTCCTTTGGCAAAGTTATTGGAATCCCCAAGCCTCCCTTCCCTCCTTTGCAGAAGGAGGAGAACAATAAATATCCAAACTCACCGGGAGGATGAGTAAGACTTCATATATATACATGAGAGCTTCACACACAGTGAATTCACACATGTGAATGTCTGTCTTCTTACCAGCGTCAGAAGATATTACAAAGGTTCCTTAGGAGGTAGGGAGATGAGACACGTTGCCGCGTGGATCTCTCCCCAAACAGATTTGCCTCATTTCAAAAATGATCCGTTTGGAAACAGGACATACCATTGTTGCCCGTGGGCAGAGGGTACTCATCGGCAAGAAGGCGAAGCTGTTCATTTTCTGAGACGTCTCCCTCTCCTTTAGATTCTGCACGCTCAAGGTTGTCCGGGGTCCCAAGCAATCCAGAATGATTTGTGTCAAAGAGCGTATTACGAGAATCATTTGTCATTTCTGGTTCGTGTTTGAATTTGAAGAATGATGCTGGGGAACGATGTGAAGGTGGGGTGCAAAGCGTCATTATGATGGGTGGCAAAACCGTTATGTTAACCTTCTCAGGAATTAGCTCTGGGGTTTCAACACAGTGGGATGGATGGGGAAAGTATTAATGATGAGAATACTTTGTGCTTGGGTGACAATCTTTTCTTTGAAAAAATTGACTTATAATGGCACAGAGCACAGAGAATGACCTATGGAGAGCATTGGGTTTAGCCTCGCCTTATGCAGGGAGGAGAATTTTGTGTACTCGGAGCCGCAAAGCTAGCTTTCCTATTGACCGGACAGTGCCTTCCTCTTGCGAAAGCTGGCACACGGGGTCAGAATTGTGACCCGGGAGTTTACGCCTCAGGTTCTAGGCCCAGCTGAGAACCTGGCTGTGTGACTTCGGGCAAGACACTCTCTTTCACTGCGACTGTGGCTGTCCCTCTGGAGGGGGACATTGGTAATTGCCAATGTCCTTCTAGAGGCTCTGTTCTAGCCTCTAGGAAGAGCCCTGACACTGTGATTCTGCGCAACTCATGGGACAGACTTTTTATTTCTGATTTAGCAGATGAGACAGCTGGAATCCAGGTACCTAGTGAAGCTTCTCAGAAGTGGATTTTGATCTGAATCTTTTAGATTTTCCTTAGCAGGAGGGAGGGAGAAGGACGCCCCAAACAGAGACAACAGCGTGGCCAAAAAAGCAAAGAGAAAAGGGCAGGGCACTGTCAGGAAGGCTTGTATATTTGATTGTGGCTATGTTTGAGGCCGTGAGGAAAAAGAGAGTGCTGAAAGGCGGTTTAGAATCAGATCAGGGGGAACCGTGAATGTCAAGTTCAAGGACATAGTATTTCTAAGCCAGTGTTTCTTGACCAGGAGTGATCTTGCCTCCCAGGGCCCATTTGGCCAACTTTGCACACAGTTTTGGTTGTCACTGCTAACAGAGATGCTGCTAAGCATCTGCAATGCGTAGGACATCTCCCCAAAACAAAGAGTTTTCTAGCCCCGAGCATCACTAGGGCCAATGTTGAGAAACTCTGCCCTAGACAGACAGGTCCTCTGCTGACCACTGAAGAGGCTTCGTGGTGGGGGATGGAGGAGGCAGGGGCTACTGCAGCCATCCAGAGAAAAGGTGATGAGAGTCTGAGCTGAGACAGGGTGGAGGGGACCGACGTCGGTGACACGCAAGAGATGGAATTGACAGAACATGGTTTCCTCCTCCCTTGTACCGACACCTTCAGGCTACAAGCCACTTTTTCATAACGTCTTCTTCCCTTCACTCTCCTGTTCCCTCTGCCGCCCCAAGAGCCAGAGGCGAAGGGAGACTTAGGGATGGATCTCACCTCCCACATCCTTCACTGACCCATCCATGGCTCCCTCACCATTGTTCACACTCGGTCCTGGAGGGACACGGAAGGCCAGGAGCTGGCACATGAAGGCAGTCACAGCCTTTCCTGTGATTCAGATTTTATAATGATTTGTGGCATTATTCCTTTCCTACCACTTTCTGGCTCAAGATTACAAGGTCTACGAGCAGGGACCATGTGAATCATTTCCTTTGGTGCGTTCTCAGGGTCCAGCCCAGTACCTAACACGCAGTAGACACTTTTAAAAATGTGTTAAATGAGTGAGTGAGTGTCCCTTGCCTCATGGATTAGC
Organism: Procyon lotor; assembly: GCA_028646535.1. Taxonomy (NCBI): domain Eukaryota; kingdom Metazoa; phylum Chordata; class Mammalia; order Carnivora; family Procyonidae; genus Procyon; species Procyon lotor. Next base: position 15,253,597 of record CM053619.1, on the reverse strand, counting down.
CCCGTTGGGCATCACACCCTCATTGGGGTAGTACAGATGCCCCATCTTGGTGAACTTGACCTCTCTGCTGCACACTTAATGGAAGGATGGGCTGGGTGTGGCTCTGGGTTCCCTCCTGTCATTCCAGCACAAAGGGAGCTGGGGGGAAATGGTGGATAAACAAGGTAGGACTTAACAGAGCCCTCTGTGATCCCTCCACTCTTCTATACATACCTATCTTGGGCATCCCTTCCACAGTGATACCCTTGTCCCCTCCAGGTAGCCCATGGACAGAGAGTGGGGCTCAGAAGAAGGTACCAGGCAGATCATTCCGTGCGACCGGGCCCATTTGTGACACAGGCAGGGAAATGCCTCACCACATCCAGCACCCTACTCTTAGCAACTTAAGGAAAGCTACCAGCACCCCCAGGTCACAGAAAAGGAAGCTGAGCTTGGGGGGGCAGCAGAGGATGGAGGAAAGAAGGATCCCTGTCAATGGCCACGCGACAAGCCCACGGCCATGTGGCCAAACCAGAGGAGTGTGCACAGGCGCGTTTGCTCCCGAAGGTGCAAAGGGAAAGTCTTTTATGTCGGCTTCCCTGCAATTTGCAGGGTTTTGAGCAGCAAGTCCAGGGACACACCAGCCCCAGAGCTCAAAGAATCAGGCCAACCTGATTCTCAGAGACCTGGCAGCCACCTGGCCCGAACCCCAGATGGCAAGAGCTGACCTCTACAAGGTCAAACATCGCTCTAGAGGCAAGGAGAGGACTGAGGCCCACGTGTTTGATGTCCGAGCTCTCTTTCTGCCAGGGTCCCTGTCTGCTCAAGATGTGGTGTTGGCACAGACAAGGCATCTCAGATCTGCTGTGTCCCCACCCGCTGTCCTCTGGCCAGCTTTATCGAGCCCAGCGCTACCCGAAACAGAGCCTCCTCCTTCTCTGTGGCACCTGGTCCTGCTGGGATGTCCTAAAACCCGTGTCCTAGGCCGTTCTGGAATGTTTGTCCCACTGGGCCAGGCAACCACTGCTGCAAACTCCCAACTGATCGAGGCCCAATATCGACAGTAGATGTTTCAGACCCTGTCTCGCTGTGTGATTTGGGGCTATGACCTAGGCTCTTTAAGCCTCTGTTTATCCACAGGTAAAAAATGGGAAAATAGTCCTTGACTCTGAGACTTCCCATCTAGTTAAATAAAATCAAAGGGAACACTGGACGGAAAAAGCACTTGGTGTACCAAACACAAAGTAGGGACTCAGAAAAACTTTACTGAATGAGTGAATGAATAATTTAACAAAAATGAGTGGCTTCCGGAGACTTCTAAGAGATGCCTTCTAAATCACCTTGCTACCTGCTAGGTTGGTCCCGGTGTGCCGGAACCTGGCCCATCTGCGACTTCCTAGGGAGGACTGTGAGCTTTCTCTCGAGTTCTTAGCTACAGTCCTCTCTCCCTTGGCTCTGATAGCAACGCAGTCTTCGAGAGAGAAAAACACTTGGTGGGAGGCCAGAGGCCCAGGCTCCCATCTGAGCCTCTGCCCTGAACAAACGTGACCCATACACTCATCCTTTCACACCAATTAAGCGGTGTCATTAAAAGGCCTAGCACTGTTTGTCCATAGCCCCAGAGTGACCAGTGCCGCCTGCCCAGCCACCCCCTCACTGGCCATGGGGTCTGACAGCAGAAGGGCACTGGCCCTCATTTTTTTGTTTTTTACATCCAGAGCACGCTGGGAATGAAATCCAAAAATGATTCCAAAGTTGGTTTTATTTTTCTAGAAGCTCCCAAGCTCATTAAGTCTGCAAAGCGCTTAGTTGTGTGCATTGCGATTGATCCAACACACAGAATATCCCATGACATGTGACACGTTTGTTAGCTGCCTCTCGATCATGGACACCAAAAGGATCGATCCTCTTCCTCTTTCTTCAGTCAGGTTCTTTCCAAGAGCCAAGAAATTGTACGTCTAGGGACTCAGAAAGCCCAAGCATATTGACCACCTGGCCCCTTTACTCACCAGCCAAAGAACCCTCTATGGCCTTCACATTTATTGAGAACATATTTCTTAGAGCTGCTTTGTAATAAAGCCCAGGGAGATGAGCTGAATAAGACCCAGTAGATAGGGGCGCCTGGGTAGCTCAGTTGGTTAGGTGGCTGCCTTCGGCTCGGGTCATGATCCCAGGGTCTTGGAATCGAGACCCGCATCGGGCTCCCTGCTCAGTGGGGAGCCTGCTTCTCCCTCTCCCTCTGCTGCTCTGTCTACTTGTGTTCTCTCGCTCTCTGTGTTAAATAAATATATAAAATCTTTTTAAAAAACCAAAAAAACCAGTAGATACATATAAGCCAGTGGGATAGAAAGACTTACAGCTGATTAAAATACAACACTCTGAGAGGCAGAAGAGACGGATGAGTAGAGAGCTAGAGGAATGCAAAGGCTCCCTCTATCTATCTGTCCAGGGAATCTTTGAGGAGATAGTAATAGCTCCCATTTATTAAGCACCTACTGTATGCAGGCAGCCTTGCAAATACCTTGCATGGCTGATTTCATTTTAATCCGCATCAAGAGGGGGAAGGAACCGGCATCTACCGAGCAGTAGTGCTGGGCGCTGGGTTGGTGCTTTGCGGAATGACCCCATTCCCTCCCCACAGCCCTGACATAATGGTATCATTGTTGCCATTTTACATTCCATTTCCGTAGGTCTGGGGTCGGGTCTGAGAGTCTAACAAGTCCCCAGGAAATAGCGATGGTGGTCACTGGCCTACGGAGCACACTTGGAGAAGAAAGGGGCTCCGCAGCACCCTTGGGACCAGTGTGTCAGCCCTCCACGCACCACAGAATCACCCAGGAAGCTTTTAAAATGCGTCAGTGTTTGGGTCTTCCGGCCTCAAGAGTGATGTGACTGTACTTGGACGGGATTCAGGAATTACTATGTATGGAAAACTCCCCGGATGACTCTGCCGAGTCAGGGTTGAAAACAATCGTTCTACTTTTTACCATCTTCTTTAAACCAAATTTAAATGTTCAGCCCAATTCCCAGAAGCCCCCCCCATGTTCCCTACCCTCTTAGGGAGCCCCCTCCCCCCGGGAGCCAATTCAACTCCACCAACTGAACTGTACAGCCTGGATCCTTTGGCCAGCCTGGCCAGCATCTCTTTGCTTCCCCGGGGTGTCTCCCAGGTTGTGGAGGCCCTGCCCCCCTCTCTCCACCTCCAAAATGTTAATTCCATTGATTTGGAGCCTGCCTCTGTCATTTCTCCGCATTGAGCAGCAGCGGAGGGGAAGAGACTTCCCCAGGGCCATCGATCCCCCAAGGAACTACAAGGTAGCACTTTCTTCCTTAATTAAGACCTTCAAGATGAGCCACTGGTATGGGACCCAATTAATCAGCTTTCTGAAAGCAAAGCAAGGAGGCAGAAATGAAAGGGGTGATTCTGCCGCGTTTGCTCCTGGTGTCAGAGGCCGAGGCTTGGCCCAATGTGGGAGGGAGCGAGGCCCGGAGGAGGGCAGCCAGGCTTGTCTTTTCTTTCTTTTTCCTTCTTCTTCTTCCTCTTCTTCTTCTTCCTCTTCTCCTTCTTCTTCTTCTTCTTCTTCTTCTTCTTCTTCTTCTTTTTTTGAGTCAGATGCCCGATGACACATTCAGAAAGCAATCTTTATCCAAACATTACTGTCCCCACCCCCTCGGCCAGCCTCCTTACCGCTCACCATTATCTGTCATCAGAGACAAGGCAACAGGAGATAATAGGAGTTTCCAACGAGTGCTTTTTCTTCCTTCCATTCTCTGGGGAAATTATGTTGAACATCTTTTTTATTGACTTATTTATAAGTGTAGAAAATGAATTCCTTAAAGCTTTGTGTTGGAGCAACCCCGATGCTATCAGGGTCACGGATGCTCCCCCTTGGGCGCCTCTGTGGCTGGAGGGAAGATTCCAGAGGCCCAGTAAGGTGTTAATTAAATAAACTGGCCTCCCTTTCCCCACGGGAAGCCCCCCGGGTGGTGGCCCAAAGCTTTGTCAGGATTTGAAACAGAAATGACACGGCCAGCCCCAGGGGCTGTTCCCAGGCTCTGCCATCCTGATGGGAAATGAGAGCCACGTGGGGTCAGCCAGGCCTGGGTCCCATCCGCTCCCCCCATCATCTCCCTCCCAGGGGTGGAGCCTTAAGGGCACTTAGGGCTCTGAATTTTCTCACCCTGGCCGCTTGGGCGCATTACTTCACTGTTTGAATGTTGGCTCCTTGGTGGAGGGAGTATAAAACCACTTCCCTCCTGGAGTCCTGAGATAGGATGTGAAATACACAGCTGACACACAGTAGGGCCTCTGGGAGCGTCTGTCATCCTTCTTCCTGTTCCCGTAGAAAATGTCAATGTGGGAAGTGCCCTCCGAGACCCCCTCGTCCAGTTCTTTCCTCTGGCCCATGGGAGTCAGAGATCAGGGGAGGGACAGCGATATGCCAGCTGTTATCTAGAGGGGGAGGGGTGGAGCCAGCTCCCTGACTCTGCATCTGGTTCTTCTGTGACCCTGTAGAGCCTCCCTTTGCCCTGATTGATAGGTGCACATCATGGTCCACACCGACCCTAAAGTCAGTGTGCAAGTCCAACCCAGTACCCATGGACATCAGGCATGCAGGAGGGGGGTATTCTTTAAGAAGTATTCCTGATGAAGGCTATCGTTTACAGGACTCCCTTTCTCAAGGGTGTTCTTTGGTTTGGTTTTTGCGAATAAGATTTTCATTATGTGGGAGACCCAACACCCCACTCCTGGTCTGTTCTCACCCACTTGAACTTCACCTCTGCACCCTGGCCCTGGCTCCCAGCCCAGAGTTTTTTTGGACTTCTAGTTGTGTAATTGATCCAGGCAAAGTCACTTTGGTTCTGGCTACTTCTGAGAGTCCAGTCTGGAGCCTAAAGGCTCTAGCAGTTTCTTGGCCCTTGGATGGGTCCAGGACCCTGAACCTGACCTTCCTCGAAGATGCAGGTGAGAAACTCTTTTTCTCCGATCTGGAGATCCCACCCCACTGGACAGCCCACCCCACTGCCCATCACCTCCTCCCTGGCCCACACATCTGCTGAAAAACAGGATCCGTCCTTTCTTCTTTTTAGGCAAGGTGCCCACTTGCATTCTCCTTGGATTAAACCCCGGGGGGAGGCAGGAACGAGCCCGCCAAGGGCTCCTACACAAGTGGTGGGAAGTGGCTTCCAGCCACAACACCTTGAGCCAGCCTGAGAGAGTAAGTGACAAATTGTCTAGCTGGAAAATGGAGATAATCTGTCTCAATTATGCACGAGTTCAACAAATTAGGACCCAGCATGAGAAACCTGCCTGTGTTCTGATTAGGAAACAGATGTGCCCACCATGAGGGATCCACACAAAAGCTTCCGGCACAGGCATCAGAACTGACCTTCCCAGCAGACACGACCACAGAACTGACCACGGCGGGGAGGCGGGGATGTACGGCGAGGGGCGGTGGCGGGGGGGCATGCCTGGGTCACTCAAAGCTGCCGTGCAAGCAGGACGTCCCGGCCAGACCTCCGATACTGACCCGTTTGCTGTTCCCGTGGGTTCCACACACAACCAGGACAGACGTGGCCCTGAGCAGAGGACAGCCTGGCCCCATTTTCCATTGAATGCCTACTCTGTGTCTGGCACAGGGTCAGTCTAGAATGTGCCACAGAAACAGACGGAGAGAAAGTCCCAAAGAGGAAGTGGTTGGCACCCACCCCAGGAGATGCTGAGGCAGGTGAATCCAAGAGAGAAGAACAGAGGGGCTGGAAGAAGGAGATGGCTCTGGGGTGCTCGGCGAGGACAGTCCTCTCTGCGGAGGGGACACTGGTGAAGTTGGCAGGACAGGCCACCAACCGAGTGAGCTCGCAGCTAAGAGACAAGGTGTGAGCTACATGTGACGGCGGCTTCACCTCTGCCTCCTGTATGACCCTTAAGAACCACTTCCGAGGCTGGCTTGGAGGGGGCTTGTGGGACCTTCTGCCTTCCGCATGCCCTGGAACCGACGTTCCAGAGGAGATGGGGGACTCTCCGTGCACCGTCTGTGCTCTTAGCCAGACTTGCTTCTGGCCAAGGTGGAAATAGGACAGGAGGCTGTGTGGATGGGAGCAGAGGAAAGTACGAGATCAGTAAGAAAGGAAGAGGCAGTAAGAGATCACTAGTCTCGTTTTACAAAAAATTCACATTTTTAAAAATATTTAATTTGTTTATTCATGAGAGAGAGAGAGAGAAGCAGGCTCCCTGTGGAACAGGGAGCCTGATGCAGGACTCGATCCCAGGACCCTGGGATCATGACCTGAGGGGAAGACCGAGCCACCCAGGAGCCCTGTAAATTCACATTTCTGTCACACCCGTGAGGAGAACGCCTTCTCTCATTCTGAATCAAGCAGAGCATCTTCACTCCTGTTTCTACCCTTCATTGGCTTTCTGACCTTGAACAAGTCACTCCATCTCCCTGAGCCTCCATTTGGTCATCCGTGCAATGGGAACGGTAATCCTCATCCAGAAGGCATGCTCGGGGGGGAGGGGGAGGCAAGAAGGACGATCCTACCTAAGGTGCCAGTAGAAAGGTGCCCACAACTAGCTCTGTTCCAGGGCATTCCTAAGGATTGAGGTCTTGGAGGAAGAAATTAGCCAGAGCTGGACAGAAGCTCAGAGGCTGAGCCAAGGGCAGGAAGCAAACCCCCTGAGCCCAGCCTGATGGCTCTGAGCCCACTGAGGCACTGTGGGCTAGCTCAGCAGTGGCTCTGGGGCGTGAAGTCTGAGGCTGATCCCTGTGAGGATTTGGTTGGCAGAGACGAGAAGCCTCGGGCGTCACTGAACTGTTGATTTAGGAAAAGAAGGATTAAGTAAAGTCCCTGAGACTGCACTGGGCAAGTGAGAATCCCACAGAGACCAAATTCACAGCATCACTGTGGGAACTTGGTCACCATCGGAATGCATGGTAGTGAGCTCCCCGTCCCTGGGGGCATGCCAGCACTGACCAGAGAACTGCTTGGCAGAGTTACCACAGAGGGGCACGGGCCCAGAACTGGGTGGCTCCGGGAGTATTTATAACAAAGGAGAAGTGTAATTCCACGATTCAGTGCTCCGTTGGGAAGGGGCACCTGCTAGGACCCATGCCCTGTTGCCAGGGTTGCATACATATCCTGCTACTTTCCTCATCTAAACAACCCTCCCCAGGAAGTTTTACTTCCCCACTTCATTAAAGAAACAAAGGCTCAGAGAGGCCTCGTACTTGCCCCAAATCACAGAGGCTGTCAAGTTCGGAGCTGCAGTCTGACTCAGAGCGAGCCTCCAAACTCCAAATTTTCCTTGAAAGAGAAAGGCCCAGCTTTGGTGGATGGAGGGTTCTGACACATCCCATCCCCTCGCTTGCAGTGTAGATCCCTTCTCCTCTCTGAGACCCGGTTTGGACTTCAGTACTTACACAAAAGCTGGCCCTCCAGCCTGCCCACTCTTGCTGGGATTCCCAGCACCTCCAGGAAGGACAACGCTTGGATTTGTGGGGCACTCCCTGATTTCCAGAGCACGACGCCCCAGCCTACAACCTCGAGGGGCGGACGGGAATTCCTATTTCACAGATTTAAAAAAAAAAAAAAAAAGGACAAATTAAGGATCTTTGTAAAAGAAATAAATAGCTCCCGACTCAGAAGCTTCGCTGTCTCATGTCACGTCATAGCCAAGGCGATTGTGAGAGATCGGAATTACTGTTCCCGTTTTCCAGATGAGGCAACGGGGGGCGGGGATGGGGGGTTCCGGAAGGGTCGGTGTGTTGTTCCAAGTCAAAGAACTAGTGAAGTCAAATCTGGAACTACTGCCAAAATGATGGCTCTTCAAAGACGTTGCAGGACCTCCCCGCCCGTGGGCCTCGCCCCGCAGGGAGAGCGATAGGTCTCCACCCTCTAGTCACGCCTTTGGGGTAGGACGTGGTTTCCGTAAATGTCGCCCTTCAGGACAGGCGGGAAATAATCCAGTTACCCTTGAAGAGTAGGGGGCACATTAGCAGGACCCAGAATGGGGCAAAACAAAGAAAATGGATGGGAGCTTTCAGGGCCCGGAGGAGAGGCCCTGAGTGGGGGTCCTGAGAGAGAGGACAGGGCACCTGGCCGGGACCACAATGACAGGAAGGAGCGAGAGGACTTTGAGACATGTGGCTCGGGACACAGCTTTGCCATCAGTGACCCTGCTTGAAAGGGTCCTCACCTGTACTAGTCACGGGTCCCAGCTCAGCCAGGCGGCTTTACTCAGAGGCCCTTCAGTTCCTTTCCCCTTGCAGCGGGCTGGGCCCCAGCCACCCAGCAGGGGGCCCCCTTGCCCTGGCCTAAAAGTACAGCCCAGGGTGCTACTAGGCAAAGAGCCTCTGGGCAAAGAGCCCCTCACCTTAGAAGGGCCACCCAGAGCAGTGGCCTGGGTACTTTCTGGCCATGCCTCTCTAGAGGCCGCCCGGCAGGGGTCTGAGGAACTGGAATGAGGCTCAGGTCTAGGGAGGTGTAGCAAGGAGGGGACGCACTGGGGACAGGGAGGGTGGGTTCCAGTCCCAGGGGTGCCGTCAACAAGTATGTGCTGGGAGGGCTTCCTTCCGCTGCCAGACCCAAGCTTCTCCCCTGGGTTGTGAGGCTATTGGGCTACAATATTCTCCAAGACCCCATCTGTCTCTGACAGTCTGGTCCAGCACCCTCTCCCGGCTCTGCCATCCTCTGTGCAGGCTCTCACGGGAGTCTTGTCCTCGTGGGTACCCCTGTGCATTCCACTCGGAGGGGGTGACTTGCTGGTGCTGTGGTGCCTTCGGTCTCCAGGGTGCCAGAGGTCAAGTGAGGCCATGGTCCCCTTAGCCACGGTAGAACTAGGCCTTCCTGCCTCTGCAGTCACCATGGTGACTGTACCACTTGTGTCCCCAGGGATCACACTCCAGGATGAGTACCGTCAACGGAGGGCTTATTAGCCAGTGGCCTTCCTTACCTCCCACCTCCTCAGGCAGGGCCCAAGGATTCATCCTCTGTCTGGTTTGCATCCTTTAAAAAATAGTCCTTAGCAGTCTCAGATGCTGGGCCTTCCCTAAGCCCCAGAGGCCTTCACCCTTTGCCTCCCACCCAGAAGACAATGTCATATGGACTCAGCCAGGCCTCAGTCCCCAGACTCAGTGGGACACTTGGCCAAGAGACCGTGTTGACCCGACTCAACCACAGGTCCCTCATCTGTGCGATGCCTGCCTGTCTGGTGGCGCCTGACCCACAGGGGACATGTCGCTGTAACCTGCCTCGATGATACTATTATTTATCCTTGTGATTATTCAGACTCCCGGCTGACATGGCCGGCGTGGCAACTCAGCACCTTTTCTCTGACTCTCTGCTACTTCTAGATGAAGTTTCAGCTTCTGGAAAGAAGCCCAGCGTTATTCTGGCCCCTACCCACCCAAAAGCATGGAACAGAAATCCTCCACCCTCTTGGTGCCTGAGGCTTACACCCCGGACCTGAACGTCAATTTCCAAAGACGTCCTGTAATTCTTTCCTAGGAAAGAGGCTTGGAAGGGAGAGCTTCCTGGAAACGGAACTTTCTGCTGTCTCAGAATTCGGTGATAGGAATGAAATGGGGCCCCACAGCACGTTTATGTGTCACAAATAAAGGCCAAGCTTCAGGGCCCTGCGAGGGCCACCCCCCACTTCCCTCCATCCACACAGGAGGGGATTGACCAGAATGTGTCGGACTCATTGCTTCTCTCTAGTGGCCAGGGACCAAACTGTCTTTCCAGGAGGACGGTGTGCTGACCACAGTTGGGTGCCCTCACTAACGGAACTGCCCAGGGAACCCTCAAGTCGCCGGAGGTGTCACTTCCTGGGAAAATGCTAGAGTGTGACATAGCTATGATCCGATAGGAGAGGAGAGTACGTTCTCCGGGTCCACACACCGGGGTGAACTCAGGACTGATTTTCATGCCTCCTACTCTCCCTGTCATTCTGCCCAGTTTCCCTGACTGTTCTTTTCTGCTTGGGCTGTGTTTCTTTCATGTCCAACAACTATCCTCGTAAGCATGACATGATTGCCTTGTGACTAAAATGCCTTTATTAATGGCCTTCCCCAAGATCTAACAACCAAGAAAGCCCCCGGGAGAGGCCATGAGAAGCCAGATTTCCCATTGCAAAGATGCTCTCTGCGGTCGAGCTTGTAATCGGCACTTGGGTGGTGACAGTCTCGAGGAATAACAATAATTAACACAGGAATGTTGAGCACCATTTGTTCCTCTGCTTTCTGGGCCACGCTGAACAGTAATGAAGATTGTTTTCTCTCTGAAGCATAAAAATGTCCTCGAGTCACCTGGTGTGCTCACAGATGTGCTGATTAATTGTGGCCTGGAATGGCACAAAGACCAAGAGCCAGGCTTTGCTCTTGGGCAATGGGAAGTCGTGCACCTGGGTTTCCACGACCCGGCTCGGTGGCCTGAGGTGAGGTCGGGTTGGACAGACTGTCTGACAGTGCCTGTGCGTGGAGACCCCATAAGGCAAGACCCCGGCTGACCTATTAGATCCTGATCTCCCCTCTTCTTTAGGGAAGTGCTAACTCTAGGCCTTTCCAAGCCAAATAGTTGTGATCAGGCTGCCAGCCCTGGTTCATGATGGAAATTCCTCATCGGTGAGTCTGAGACCCCCTGATGTGCTCGTTAACGTGGCAATTCCTGGACTCTACTCAGAGATTCGGATCCTGTGGACGTAGAAAATGGCCTGGAAATCTGTATTTTAATGAGCATCACAGATAGCCAGGATACAGGTGTCTGCAGGGCTCACTTGGCAAAATATGGTCAAAGCTCATCTAGAGCCGCGGGAAAAGCTGCACAGGAGCTAGGGGTCTGCAGCTATGCTTAGGGGAAGCTCACTGGCAGACGAAGGGAAGGGAAGGGGCTCTTCATTATCTCCTTTACTTCCCCCAGAGCAATTATCCTTCTATTTGTTCAGCAGAGAACCAAGATCAAGGTTCTGGGGCCTCCCCACATGAGTCCAAGCTACTTACCAGCTGGGTGACCCAGGACAGGTTACAACCCCTCTCTGGACTTCAGCTTCTCCCTCTGTAGAAACTGGATGATGATAGGGACGTCTGGGTGGCTCAGTCGGTCAGGCATCTGTCTTTAATTCAGGTCATGATCTCAGGTCCTGGGATTGAACCCAGCTTCTCCTGCTCCTCCTGCCCCTCCCCACCACTTGTGTCTCTCTTTTTCTCTCTCTCTCAAATAAATAAATAAAATCTTAAAAAAAAAAAAAGGAGGGGATTGATGATTTAAAAAAAAAGTAATAATAACCAATTCACAGGACCACTGCGGGAGTTAAGTGAATTAATGTGTACAAAGCACTTAAGAACGCCATTAAGAATATACCAAGCATGAGTGCAGGTAGCCATTACAGTTTTATCTGTTTTGTATTTTAATTAGGTAACAATACTGTATTCCCCTCCTTGGTGATAAGATTTAGTTTGGAAAATGTAGGGGCCACTTTAAAAAAAAATGTCTAAATAGTATAACAGTCTAACCTACTCATTTTATAAATGGGGAAACTGAGGCCCCAGGAAAAGAACAACTATGGAGGTGTAGGTGAAAAGCAGAAATGGAACAAACCCAGATCTGACTGAGCTTGGCATCCATTCCTCTCCCCCCCCACCCCAGCACACCTGCTGCCTTCTGGGCTGTGGGGGCGGGGAGGGGAGCTCAGCTCTGGTTGCTCACGTGGCTAGCCTTGACTCCTGTCCCACCATGTGTTAGGGGCAGCCCAGAAGGGGCAGGGCGCGGGCTCCACCAACCCACCCTCTTCTTCAGAGCCCACGTGGGTAGCGTTCCTCTGCCTCTCCTTCACTCTCACACCTATTCATATCGTGTGGCCATAAATAATAAGTTCACACTCCAGAGACATTTGAAACTTCTGGTTTACGGCTGGGTCTCGATCTGCTAGTTGACAACTACAGAAAGCTCAGGTGTTATTAAGGAGCTTGGGACTGAGAGCCAAGGGAACGTTATTTTGCTAGCTTTTCTCCAGAAAGATCCAAAAGAGGCCAGGGTGCTCATTCATCTCTTGCACCATCCCCACATGTAGGCGTCATTCTACGTTCGTAGTTCAAGAGCACAGTCGCAAAAGGCTGGGACAGGCACAGCGTACCCTCTTTGGAATCTCGGACCAGCTTTCCGCATGACGGCTACGGTAGTCATCCTTGAAAATGACTGCTGGGACCCCAACTTCCTTGTGCACGTCTACCTGCACAGCACCGGGCTTATTCTGGGCAGCCTATGGGGGAAGCAGAACTATGAATTAAAAAGACTGTTCTAGCCAGGTTGGTCTCCCGCTTGTGTGTGTCCTTTGTCCCATGGACCACTTGCTCTTGGGAAGGCCATATCATGAGCAGACTAATGGAGAGGTGGTAGCTTCCTACCAATGGCCACGAGAGGAGCTTTAAGGAGAGTCTCCAGCCCCATTCACTCAAGTCTTCTCCTACCACAGCCTCAGCTCATGTTCTTCTGTGAGCTGCGACCTCACAGAAGACCCTGAGCAAGAGACACCCAGCTAAGGGGCTCCCAATTCCTGACCTGCCGAGACCAGTGCAATAACAATTTGTTGTTTTAAGCTGCAAAGTTGGGGGAATAATCTGTTACACAGCAAGAGATGACTAATGCAGGGGCTATGAGACTTGAGAGCCATTTCCAGGAGCAGAGAGATAATATTTAGAGGGAGGGAGGGACTTCATTAACCATCGGGAAGACAAGAAGGGATAAGATGTCCCTAGATCCATGTGGCACTGATACAGCCTGATGCATGAAAGCTTTGACAAAAGATCCAAAGATGAAAGTCTGGGTCCTGCCCTAAGGCGGGCAGCCCGTTATCTTTTGAGAGCAGCAGGCGAGTAAACAGGAAATCAAACAGAGTGTAATAAGAGAGATGCACAGCCCCTGATCCAGGCACGGGGTAGGGGGGTCGGTCAAACAAAGTGTCCCAGAGAGGTGACTCTTAGTCCATGGATGTGGACTCAGTACTGACCCAGGCATCTCCAAGGAGGCAGAAGTGGATGAAGCTATGTCCCTGACTCTTAGAAACCCACATCAGTCCTTCTCAACACCAGCAGGACCCAGAGGTGCTGTTTAAAAGTCCCAAATGCCCAAGATCTGTTCCAGAACAAATAAATCAGAATCCCAGGGGATGGGCCTGGATACCAACATTTTAAATAGTTTTTCTAGGAGATCTGAATAAGTAGTCAGATTGAGAACCACTGGTCTAGCTGAAGAAACAACAGTAAAAACCACAGCAAACACATGCACATGCTTGCGCGATGATGAGTAACTTCCGTAATTAACATGTAAGTGACCCAGACTTCAAGTGCTGGACATGAGCAGAGAAGTCAGACATGGCTGGGCCCAGGGTGGTCTCAGGAGGCATCTCCGGACCCAGCTGGACACTAACTCCACATCGTTCAGAACAGAGCAGAGTTCAGAACCAGATAAGCAAGACTCAGAGTGGGAACCCAAGGCTGTGTAAGCCTCCAAGTTGGTCCTGGGGGGCCTTGGGCAGAGCTAAGCCTGCAGGGCTAAGACCCAGCAGCTCCAGGGATGGGGGAAGGAAGCAGAAGCTGAGGGTCAGACGAGGCCTGGAACCAGAGATGTTTCTCGGAAAATAGATGATGGAAGGGAAGTGAGAACTTTATGGGCACTGGGGATTCTGCCGATGCTTGATGTTCCCTGGCCCTCGGGTTTCCCACCTGTACAGGTGGAGGCTGAGGCTACCTGTTGGCACTGACAATTGTCAACACTCACAGCCCACTCTTCAGGAGACAGAGGTCACCCTGCCATTGGCACATGTTGATGGAGTCTTTTCTGAGTGGTGGCGGTGGTGAAGGAATGATAGCTGTCTCCGCAGGCTGTATCACAGAAGGTTGGCCTGGGAGGGGGTCTGGATGTAAGGATAAACCCGGACACGGCCTGGGACATCTTAGAACACAGGCGTGGGCTGGGATGAGCAGGGCCAGTAGGACACGTCAGGACCTTGGGCTCTTTTAAAATCTGTTGGATTCCCTTCACTTCCTCCTGGACTCATTCATCTCTCTTTTCTCCTATGATTTTTCGAAATGCTCATCTATCTTAAAGTGATTAATTGTCCAGGTCCAGTACCAGCCAGGAACAATGATAATAAGGGGGAAGAGGAATTCTAATCCTCATTCTTAAAGCTCTAAGATCGGGTCCACGGGGATGACCAGCTGACCTCGGAATCTAGCACACAGGGAGGCATCTATCTCTGCTGTCAAGTCAAAATAGAGAGACACTCTCATTTTGCCAATTTCTAGAGGCTCTACATCTGCAGGTGACTTGTAAGGAGCTTGCCATAACAAAGGGCCCTTCTCTTTCAGCGCAGAGAGCAGCGGGAAGTTTTCACACTGATGTGGGCCAGGCTGAGCTCCTGGAGCCCTAGGTGATCTTGTCCAATGGGGCCTCCTAACAACATAGTTGGGCTGCTTCAGCTCCACTAGCCGCTGCCTGGAAGCTTCAGTTCATTTCTCTTTGGAGAGTGTGAGCCTTTCAAGAAGGGGAGATTCCTCCATGCCTATCGCTTTCGGAGAGGACCCACATCCTGCAGAGACATATAGGCCTTCTTAGAGATGTGAGGCTTTATCCCAAAATCTATCACGAGTTCTGAAAAGGTTCGGTCTGTATTCACATTTGGGTTCTTCCACGACCACTCGGTGTATGGATGGTACTAGACTGGAGAGTAGTAGCGTGGATCAGGGGGACCAAATTAGGAGGCTGTGCAGGAGTCTAGGCAAGAGACAGTCATGGTTTCATCTCGGATATGGGCAGTGACACTAGAAAGAAAGGACGCAATCAGGGAGGTAGAGTCACTAGGGCTCGGGTTCCATGGTCTAAGGAGTGTGACGGACAGGGAGAGCTTGAGACAACTCCCTGTCTTCAGACTTGGGTGACTGGAAGGTACCATTTGTTGAAAGAGGGGCAGCCAAGGAGCAAGGACAGAGGCTGAGACAACCGTATGGGTTTAGTTGGGACACGCTGACTTTGAGGTGGCCGCTGAGCTGGAGAGAGAAATAAAGACTGCTTTCAGTAAAGGAAATATCCAGTCTTGGAGAGTCATAACTTGCAACTGTGGCTTCCTCTTCTCCTGCTTTTTATGGAGATTCAAGTCTCTGGGTAGAGCTGATAAACCAAAGAAGTGTTTGATCACCACAGTCTCAGGGTGATGGCTTGGCCAGGGAATGGGGTGGGGTGGGGACCGGCCATGGGAAGGCTCATGTCCCCTAGGGGAGCATGTCAGCATCTCTCAGAGGATGGTACTTTTGGAAAAGCATATTCACCATGCTAATGCAAATTTATATGTGAAAAACAGAAATAATTCCTGTGTTTTAATACGGTCATCTAAACAGACAAAACTCTGGCTTTATGGGGGGAGGGGGAAGGTGCATGGTCCCTAGGAGGACCGAGCTTCGGACTCAGAAGGCAAAATGGCAGGTCTGTGCCTGTGGTAAGGGAAATGTGAGTGAACAGGCCCTTGTCCAGGGTGGCACCCTCGGAAGCTTCCAGAAGCAGGTGACATGATGAGTCTAGCAGCCTGTGTGCTGGGCAGGGGCCATTGCTGCCCACTTCCAGCATGTGCTTCCAGTAGGAATGGGGGGCCAGTATGACTGAGCCTTAAGAATCCAGGACTGGTTGTGAAATCTCCCAGTATTTGAAGGTTGGCTCATTAAAGGGACGGGTGAGAATTAGAAAGAGAGTGCTCTGTCCAGAAACCAAATAAATCTCCTCTGCAAGTCGAATGTAACCCATGGTTCATCAGTTAGAGATCTGTGCTCT